>CM076584.1:590414568-591014568 GCA_034641835.2 Pinus albicaulis | reverse complement strand
TATCAAATAATAATCTGAAAATATCGCCAAGGGTCAGTGCTTCCTGTGCACGGTCCAAAAATTTTCCTTCTTGACCTTAGGAAAAGTTAAAATTTTCAGCTCTTGTAATGTATTTCTTCCCTGTAAATCTTTATTTGTACCTTTTGCTTGACATTTTCTAATGTCGTTTTCTTGTACGATTTTTCATTGTGTTAATTGTCATTATACTATATACTATTAACTACCATTGTGCAATGTTCGTTACCACCAGATATGTTTATATGCTACAAGGCCTTTACTGTAAGCATGATACATATATACATTCCAAATATCCCTTACTATATGTTACGAAACCTTTGTATGTGGTTTACATGTGGTATAAGTCAATGGAGACCTTCAATATCATTTGGAAATACGACACATATATCTAAATCCATTCGTTGTCTTATCGTAATGATGAAATCATTATGAATAAATAATATGATTGAAGGTCGTTTGTGTTTCTCTATGGTCAACATCAATTAGGGTTGATTTTTGTTTCAATGAATACCCTGTCCATCAACATGTGAACTTATTCATTCACTTGTCTTTGGAAATAACTATGTTTCCTCCATGACCAGTGTATACAATTTCTCTGAAGTTTCAATTACTAGTTATTGTTAAAACTCCTTTGTTCATTCAAAGCTTTAAGCCAGGGTTTTGTGCATTTTCATTATGCATTCATTATGAAGGTATATTTATATATTTTCAGGGGTTTTTAGCGTCATTTTTTATTTCCATGTGTCCTCTTCTTATATCAAACTAGCTATCTTACCCCTTCATATTTTCCATTCGCAGGTATTCAAGGAAACTGTTTTATTTTAGTTATGGACTATTTTGTCAAATATAGTATTTTTTCAAATTATTTTTACAAGGGTTCCTCTAGCTTTGGTGTATTTTTAAACTTCTAAAAAAAAATTAAAACTACAATTTTCTAGGTATAATCTTATGGTTTATTCTCAATGCCCTTCTTTCCATTTAATGTGTATTCATGGGTTATTAAATTTAAGCCATAATATAATGCTCTATGAATCTTATTGTATTTTACATTGTCGTCATTTCATCAACTGGGTACTTGAGTCCTTCCAGTAACATGTTTGATTTAGTACCAATTCTGCTCTCTAAATAGAACTTTGGTCCTGTACTAGTGGTTTTTAGTCATTTTGTTATTTATATTTGTAACCCTACCTTACACGATTTCTTCATCTGTTACAATTTTTGTTCCAGGGTTTGCAATTTCACTATATCCATTTTTTATTTGTAATTATATTTTAATAGATTCTTGTTGTTAAATTGATTCATGTAGGGTATTAACCCTTCAAGGGAAAATAATTTTTCTATTTACCGGTATATTTTATACTATGAGTATTACCATCAGGTTTCACAAAAGAATCCATAACCCTAACTAGGTTATTAGTAGAATGAAAAGTAAAAATTGTTAATTGTTTTGATTACAACCATAAAATTGGATATACAAGCTTAGCACTTATTTCTTTTACATATTTTTTCTATTATCATAATTTTTCTTAAAATATCCTTTGGGGTTTTCACCTCACAAGTATTATTTTTTTAAATTATTGTATATTTATAAACTACTTTCTTTCATTTACTTTCCTCCAAATTGATTATATAGGGTTTCTTACATAATTATAACCCTAGTGATTTACCTTTAATTAATAAAAGGGTTTCCTTTTTATTTATGTGTTTTAGGGTTTTTATAGAGAAAAACTTTGTTTACTCATGATTTTGTTTTCTTACTTGTAGGGTTACAACAAAGCCTCCTACTTATAAAGGTATTATTTAGGTAAAGGACCTTCAATGTTTACATCTTTGATATCATTCGATAATTTAATTATTAAGTCATTTTGTATGTGTTACTGAACCTATGTTTTCCTTCGGTGTGTGTTACAGGTAACTACCTTCGATGTGGTTATTTTGAAACTTTTTCCTTCTTGGCCTTTGTTCAAAATATTCTTATCGCTTATGGAAGTTTCAACTAATTCACTCTAGGTCAGATGATCCTGCATCCCCTAGACTGTCTCTTTGAATGTGCATATGTCTGTGTTCGAGTCAAAATATGAGGGTTTTTTGTCTTCTATTTTCTAATGTATGGTTAATTTTATAATTTTTTCACTTCCGTTCTGGAAGATTATAGGCTTAAATGCTTGGAATGTATTTGGTAAGGGTGTTAAAAACCTAGAACCCAACATTAGTTGTAATATATGGTGGTAAGTTTCAATCCATACTGATTTTAAGCAGATCTTCAAATTTTTATGTTAATATGATTCAATTTATATATATTTTAGTTTTCCTATGAATAATAAATATTTGTCTTTCATACAATGATTTTAGTCAATAATGTTATCTATCTAACTTTTCGACCCTATGTATAATATATGTATTCAATAATGTCTAGTTTTTCAACTATTTTTAGAAATGAGTATATTTTTAACTTATAAATCCCTGGAGATTATATATATAGATTTTATTCACTTGTGAATGTTGGTGATGCATATACATGTCTTTTTTGTTATACTCTCTGTGTTCTGCTTTAACCCTTTGCCCAATGAACACACACACACACACACACACACACACACACACACCAATTTTTGGTCTCTTTGATTTCAAAGGAAACTCTATGATTTTACTCTAGTGTTAAGATCATAAATGTATACATCTTAAAAATTTTATCCATTTCTAATAACAAGTTTTTCCATAAGTATAAATATTATTTTCTATCCTTCGCATAGTAATACAAATTATATATATATATATTCGCTTCTCTTTGATTCCAAAGAAAACTCTAATATTTTACTCTAATGTCAAGATCATAAATGTATACATTTTAATTTTTCTATTCATTTCTAATAACAAGTTTTTCCATAAATAAAAATATTATTTCTATCCTTTGCATATTAATATAAACTATAATGACAACAGAAATTTGTTTAAGTAACTATTTCTCTTCTTTTCTCTTCAACGTTTACTATAAATTTTATTGCTATGAATAGATGATGGAACTTAATTAAACACCATTCTTTCCATATAAACTTGCAATTTTCTATCATTTTCTCTAACATTCTATTTCACATCCTAAATTTATAAAACATAAAAATTTTAATAGAATCAATTGTTTTCTTCCAAACATTCATAAAGATACTGACTTGAAATTTATGTATCTCTAAACTAATACTTGATCTACCCAACTCCTCCCAACCTTGACAACTTTCTTCAAAAGTGTCTCCCTGAGCATATTTTTTCAAGTTGTTCTTTTTTTTTTCCCGTTTATTGCCTCACTAGTTCAACATTGCATGACTCTCTCTTTTTTCCAGTAAGAAGATAAAAAGTAATCACCCCCTTACCAATCATTTGGTAGTTGTTAACAAACTCCATCTCACCCAACAGATGGAAAGCAGTTACTAACTCGTTTATGAGCTCTACTTACCACTCTCAAAGACAACATATTGTATTTTAGGGAAGTGTTGATGATGCTGGAAATATGTAAACCAAGGGGATCTCCCTGATGTGAAGTTCCAATTAGACCTCACACCATTTGGAGTAGGAGCCCCATTGGGAGTATCGACCCAGTTTCCATGTATCCTTGTATATTTTACTTGGCTACAAATTTGAGCACAAGAGAGTAATACACACATACTTTCAGATCAGCAAGTGAGTATGCCTTTTGAAATGTTCAACTGCGGAAATTATCAATTTCCTTGTACTGAAATGGGAGAGAAAAGTGGGCCCTTTAAATACAAGTAATGCTACTAATATATAAAAGGCACACACACATATATATATATATGAATAAATCGTTGATCAACCAATGAAATAGTTCACAAGGAAGAAATGATTGTTAAAGAAAATACAACATGCCTTCATTAAGATAAGTACCAAAGCCACCGAAATATTTCAATTTCCTTAGTACATATGAAAACAACATAAATAAAAAATATTCAAAGAATAGTCTTACAATATTCATGACATATGCATGAAAGTGTGTTGGCTCAATGAGCTTCTGAATTAAGTAGAATTTCTAAGATACGTCAAGATAATGAACACCACTAGCCCAAATAGTGGAGCATTAGAGCAGTTACCCGCTCCTCCAAAACAACTATCTTCCTCTCCAATTCCTGGTAGGAGGAGCCAATGTTAAAATTAATTTACTTATCCTTTATTGATTCTTTTATAAACATCTTGGTAATCATACCTATCATATGGTAAATGAAGCTCCTTAATGAGGTGATCAAGAGAATGAATGGAATAAGGTGGTAGAGTGTGACACCATTGGCTAACTCAACCTTCAAGGGTGAGGTAGAAGAAAAAACAAGGCACATATTCATAATAAATTTTGTATTATTCACATAACTTAATAAAAATAGACGCTTACTCAACAATGGAGACATTACTGTCACCATCAAACTTGAAATGAGACAAGTCATCAATTATTTTCCACATATATGAAAATTTTACCAGGGGATAGGTTATAAAAACATTCCGCGATTATGATTTGGGGATGAGCCATTTCAGATAAGAGATTCAAAACAGACTCAATGGGCACAACTTGTGATATGGCCCTCCTTCTAGCACCATTTTGTTGACGGTACTGGAAATCCATCAACCAAGGGGGTTTCCTTTATGTGAAGTCCCAATTAGACCTCACAACATTTAGAGTAGGAGCCCTCTTCGGAGTATCAACCCAACTGCCATGTATCCTTGTAGATTTTCCTTGGCTACAAATTTCAACACAAGAGTGTAATACAAAATTATTTTTGGATCAACAAGTGAGTATTCCTTGTGAAATGTTCAGTTGCAAAAAGTATCAAGGTCCTTCTACCGAAAGGGAAGAGAAAAGTGAGTAGTTTAAAGACAATTAATAGTACTAATCTAGAAAAGGAACATGAGTATATACATATGAATGAATAGTTGATAAACCAATAAAATAGTTCATAAGGAAGAAACAATTGTTAAAGAAAATACAACACACCTTCAAGAAGATAAGTAACAAATCCACTGAAATAGTTCAATCTCCTTAGTACAAATGAAAAAAACATACATCACAAACATTCAAAGAACAGTCTTACAATATTCACGACATATGCATGAAAGTGTGTTGGTTCAAAAAGCTTTCGAATTAAGTAAAAGGTACAAGATACATCAAGACAATGAACACCACTTGCCCCAATAGCGGAGCATTACAGCAGTCAATCACTCCTTCTAAACAACTATCTTCCTCTCCAATGTCTGGTAGGAGGAGCTAAGGTGAGAACTCATTTTATTTTACAATGAGGGTGTATATATAACAAATTAGGTGACCATTCACCTCCCTTTTGACTCTTGGACTACCTTCATGACTATTTGAATTCTCCATGACTCTTTGACTTCCTACATGACTTTTGACATTACATGGATGATTCTTGGACTTCCAATTTACATTACATTTCTCTAATATTGAATTTAAATAATCCAAAAAATTATGTGGCACATGATGACCCAAGACATGACATGAAATGACACTAATGAAATGGACTTCAAGATTACATGGACATGTCAATTCACTCTTTTTGGCTACTTTATTTCTGTCTTCTTAAGAGATGTAACATGCTCTTCTTCCTCCTCCTCCTCATGGATTAAAAATAAGTAGTCTTCAATGTGATATTGGCCTTCATGTTGTCACAATATGATGTCCCTTTGTCTCCCCTTGATTGATCAGCTCACCTTTACAGCTTTAGATATGTATTCTAGCATGGTATCCTTCTCCATATCCTTCATCATCATCCTGTCATGAAATAATAAAATACCTGAAGTTGAAAACCACTCATGACAATCCAACATCAGTTTGATAAACCCATAACCTAACATGTTTCATGAGATCACTTGATAGGGCTGGAGTTGATGATTGGTTGAGTGAATGACTTAGGGATTTCATAGTTCCATAGGTCATGGTCCAGGACTGAGGCTTGAGACTATGCAATGTGAAATTAAAAATTTCCAAGGTCAAAGGATTGTGCAATTGAGGGTCTTAAGAGCTCAAGGTCGAGGCTTGAGGCTTGAGGTTTTCTAATGTGCATTTTTGGAAGGAAATACTTAAGGAACTATGTATTTGAGGGAATCAGATTGTGAAGGTCATAGACTGCGCCCTGATACTTCGAAATGTGTAGTTCAAGCCAAGCTAGGCTCATAAATTACGTAGTTGGGGAACTCAAGGAGGTGGGTTGAGGGCTTAAGCACTGAGTTTTCCCACTGTGCATTTTTGGAAGGAGAGGAAGCCAAGTGATTGCATAGTTCATGAGCTCAATACTATTAGGTCCCTATAATACTAGTGTATTTCCCTTATTGTTATTGTTAGTGTAGCCCCCCATTATTATTGTTGTGCTCATGTATCTCCCCATGTTGTTATTTTTGTGCCCCATAGAAGCCCACTATTGTTATTGTTTTTCCTTTACATTGTTATTGTTATGTAGGCTCTGATTATATTGTGACCCCTTAGACTCCTATATATATCAAGGAGTTCTTATAATTTGTGTAATACAAGAATTTTTCATTTATGTAATGTAAAGGAGGTGTCCCCCTTGAAGAGGATAATTTCTAAGTCGTTGATCTATCTTTTATTCTATTTTATGAGCTGGTTGCATAACATTTGGTATTAGAGCTTTGGATCCTAGGGTTTCACTTCTTCAAACTAGTCATATTGGAATTTTCACTATAAATTTTTTTCTACAAAGATTCAAAAGCTGAAATTGCAACCACATAGATTCAAGATATTTTTTAACTTAGTGTACGAATTTCAGATCTTGGTTCACTATATTTTCAGAGATATGATATGAGGAAGTTAGGGTTTTGCAGGCTCCATAATTCAATCTCAGACGTGCGATCTAGGTAAAATCTTCATAAATTTATCTCCAAGCATAAAATTTAAATTTAGTAAAAAAGGGCTAAAAGTGAAATGACTGTATATTGTTGTATATAATTTCTAGGGCCAAAGGCCAAAGTAATGACACGTGGCACTCAATACAAGTTCGCTCTACTGAACTAGTCAATAATCAGGTCATCGTGGGATATTGGGCATAACGTTATCTTGAAAAATACAATTTCAATCCGACCTATGGTATTGGAAAGAAGGCTGAGAGGGATACCACATGGATTAATTTCCTACCTTGAAGAGCTAAAATTACAAATATAAAACAATTTCAATATTGAGCTCCTAAAAAGCAAGAAAAACGTGTGTATGTTTTACAAAAAATTGCATTACTTTTGTTTGAAAAATTAGTTTGAAGTGATTTAAAGGGAATAGTGAAGCACGAATATCATTGTTTGATTCCAAAATTCCTCAAAAAAAAAAAATGGACACACCTAGTAAGCAACCAGAAAGCTCTACTATAACGCATGAAGAAGAGGAATAAATGCAACATGATATATCTAAATTACAAGACCAAGTGCAATAAATTTCGCTCTTGCAAAGAGTAACCAAAAATGAATTGGAAATGATGAATATTAAGATGGATGGTTTAGAAGTACAAATAAAAAGGTAAATGAATGGTTTGAAGGATGGTTTAAAAGAAGACATGGAAGAAATTATGAATGTCAATATGGAAGGGTTGAAGGAAGGTTTGGCAAAGTTACTAGAAGAAAGGCTTCCTAGTGGTGACAAAGTAATCCATGAAAATCATGATGAGGACAAAAGGAATATGAATTATGATTTTATAGACTCCAATTTTGAGTTTAAGAACCACCACATTCCAAAGATCGATATGAGGAAGTTTGATGGCAAGGATTCGGTAACATGGATACTATATAAGGAGAAATATTTTGATATCCATGATGTGAAACACTCACAAAAGGTACACATTGCAACTTTATATTTAGAACCAAATCAGTTTCTATGGTATCAATGGATTTGTTTTCATAAACCACTTTTCACTTGGTCAATTTTTACGGAGTAAATGATAACACATTATAAGGATACAAAGAGAAACACATTATTTATCCAATTAATAAATCTCAAACAAAAGGGTTCAATGGCGGAGCACATTAAGGACTTCCAAAAATTGAGTACCAGGGTAATGGATATTCCGAAGGAGCATAGGATTTATGTATTCATAGGGACTTTGAAGGATAACATCCAACATGAGGTTCACCTTTAGGAACCTAATTCATTGGAGAAGTAATTCAGGTTGGCAAGAAAAGTTGAAAGAAAAATTATGGAAACAAGGAAGTCTACCACTCATAACTATAAAGATGGAAGTGTTATTTCTCCTAACATTCCACAACCTACAAGGTTGATGCCATAAAAATTGGAGGAAAAAGGAGCAAACAAGATTTGTTACAGTTGTGATAGAAAATACACTAAAGGTCATAAGTGTGCCAAGAAGAATTTTTTCTACATAAATTTTGAAGAGGAGGAAGAAAAGGAACAAGAAACATCAAAACATGAGGATGTACGCCAGGAACCAACCCCTGAGAAATAAGAAATGAATCCTACCATATTTTTCAATGCATTGGCGAGAATTACCACTCCTCAAACGCTTAATATTGAAGGATATATCAAGAAGAAAAAGGTAAAAGTGATGGTTGATTCAGGTAGTACTCATAATTTTATTCATTGTAAGATTACCAAGGAATTGAATTGCTTCCCATATCCAATGCCAAAATGTCAAGTGATGGTTGTAAATGGTTGTCAATTCTTTCAGTTTTTTAGCTTCAGCACAACTTACTATTTTTAGTAGGTGTTCGGGTCCTGCACTCCCAGAGCCATTTTGGGGACTTAATGATCAAGGTGGATATTGGTGTCCACCCACCGACTCCATTTGAACCCCCACCATCAGTTATTTCAGTTTGTAAGTTTCAACACAGCTTACTATTTATAGCAGTTTTTCGGGTCCTGAACTTCCGGAGCCGTTTTGAGGCCCTAAACGACGCTTTTTGGGAAAACGGGGAGCAACACAGGTCGTAGACCAATGTTTCTTACTCAAAATTTGTAGTCCTCAGATAGATATTTCTAACGAGCTATTGAGCACGTCAAACATAGATCGGATGCCAAAGTTACGTCCCTGGGAATTTGAAACACCAACTTACCCAAACGGGGCCCACAGTCTTGGCACTTCATCTCCTAGGGTTAGGTTTTTGGACGTTTCGGATTTTACATTGTTTCTCAACAATAAATAGGCATTTGAGCCTCATTGTAACACAGTTTAGGGGGTTGGGAGCCGACACATCTCTTCTCAGAGATAAGCGCTACTAGTGCCCTAGCTCGCCACATATCCATCATGTCTGCATTGTAACACAGTTCAGGGGCTGGTAGCCATCACATCTCTTCTCAGGGATACACTACGAGTACCCTAGCTCATCTATTTCCATTATTTCTGTAATAGGCCTTCGAGCCTCAATGTAACACAGTTCAGAGGCCTGTGTACGCCACATCACTTCTCAGAGATATGCTACCAGTGCCCTAGCTTGTTTCCATTATGTTTATAAGCTTATTGCAGTCATTCTTTTATTAATAAAATGAAGCATTATTTCAGCTGCATCTCTGTGCTTATGGTTATATGTGTATTATGTTGCGTTCCTACATAAAACCAAGAATAGTGGTATCAGAGCGGTCTACTCTTTCTCTATTTTTACTTTCATGTTCCCAACACGGCCAGGGTATAAGGAGTTCAACCTCACAACCCCGACGACCCCCCATGGAAAAAGGAAAGAAAGACGAGGGAGCAGGAGATCCTATCAAAATCTTGCTCGAGGAGGCCCTCGAGAAATAGAGGAACGCGATGATGGATAATTTTTCCAAGATCCTTCAAAGGTTGCCCACCGATGACACATCTACATCCAACACATCCACCAACAGGTTCACGACATCCTGGACAAATCCAATACCAATTTCAGCAGAATTCCCCCCCCCCCCCCCCCATGGAGAAACTTAATGCAATGGAGACCATTTTTTCCTAAGGAGGGAGGAATGACACAGGTGGATATCGGTGGCCACTCACCTATTCCATTTGGACCCGCAGCATCAATTCTTTTAGATTTTCAGCTTCAGCACAACTTACTATTTTTAGTAGGTTTTCGGGTCCTGCACTGCCAGAGCCACTTTGGGGACTTAATGATCAAGGTGGATATTGGTGGCCACCCACCGACTCCATTTGAACCCCCACCATCAGTTATTTCAGTTTGTAAGTTTTAGCACAACTTACTATTTATAGTAGTTTTTCGAGTCCTGAACTTCCGGAGCCATTTTGAGGCCCTAAAAGACGCTTTTTGGGAAAATGGGGAGCAACATGGGTCAATGTTACCCACTCAAAAGTTGTAGTAATCGGATATATCTTTCTAACGAGCTATTGAGCACATCAAACAGAGATCGGATGCCAAATTTACGCCCCCGGGAAGTTGAAACACCTACTTACCCAAATGGGGCCCACAGTCTTGGCGCTTCATCTCCTAGGGTTAGGTTTCTGGACGTTTCGGATTTTACATTGTTTCTCAATAATAAATAGGCCTTCGAACCTCCTTGTAACATAGTTCAGGGGGCTGGGAGCTGACACATATCTTCTCAGAGATAAGCGCTACTAGTGCCCTAGCTCGCCACATATCCATCATGTCTGCATTGTAACACAGTTCAGGGGCTGGTAGCCATCACATCTCTTCTCAGGGATACACTACGAGTACCCTAGCTCATCTGTTTCCATTATATCTGTAATAGGCCTTCAAGCCTCAATGTAACACAGTTCAGAGGCCTGTGTACGCCACATCTCTTCTCAGAGATACGCTACTAGTGCCCTAGCTTGTTTCCATTATGTTTGTAAGCTTATTGCAGTCATTCTTTTATTAATAAAATGAAGCATTATTTCCGCTACATCTCTGTGCTTATGGATATATGTGTATTCTTTTGCATTCCTGCATAAAATCCGGATCATCCATGCAGATTTTTAATTGTTTCCATAAATGCAGTATCAACTATACTTGCTTTAAATGGATGAGATAATGCACAAAAGTGTGCATACATGGTAAGTATATCAACTACCACCATGATGACACTCTTTCCTTCGGACTTAGGTAAACCTGTGATAAAATACATTGAAATATCCTCCCAACGTTGACTTGGAATGACAGGTTGTAGAAGACCCGAGGCCCTAATTGTCTCAACTTTATTTTGTTGGAAACCAAACAACTTTCCACAAACTTTTGAATATCAGATTTAAGGCCATCCCAAAAAAATTCTTTCTTCACCCTATGGTAAGTTTTTGCAACTCGAGTGTGCTCCAAAGGAAAAGTGTGCAATTCCAAAAGAATATTTTGTTTTAGTTGGGAATTCTTGCAAATATAAAGCTGTATCTTGTACCGGTATGAATCATTCTTTTTCCAACTAAATGTATCATATGTACTAGGATCTTGCTGCAACTTTTGAATGAGTGTCCACACTTCTTCATCCTTCTTCCATTCATCCCTTGCTTCGGTTATCCAATCTAGTTGGATAATAGAAATGGCACAAAGCAATGCTTCAACCTCTTCGTCCTTTCTTGAGAGTGCATCTGCAAAAACATTTAGCTTCCCTTTTTGTATATGATTTCAATGTCATAACCCAACATCTTTGTGACCCATTTTCATCTCTTCTGAAGATAATATTTGTTCCAAAAAGTGTTTAAGACTATGATGATCAGTTTTTACCTTGAAATGTCTTCCCATTAAGTAAGGTCGCCATTTCTTTAGTGCATGTAGTATTGCCAACATTTCCTTCTCATAAATAGATTTCTACAAATACTTTCCTTTTATTGGACGACTTTCAAAAGAAATGGGTCTTCCTTCTTGCATTAAAACAACACCAATTCCATTTTCTGAGGTGTCACATTCCACAATAAAGGTTTTTGTGAAGTCTGGCATAGCTAAGATTGGTGCTAGACACATTTCCTCTTTAAGATGTTCAAAGGCCTTAGTTGCTTCAAGAGTAAAATAAAATGCATCTTTCTTCAGTAATGTTGTTATAGGTGCTACTATTCTCCCATAATTCTCAACAAACTTGCGAGAATACCCTATTAACCCGAGAAATCCTCGCAACTACTTTATGGTTGTGGGGACTTTCCATTCCTTAGTGGCTTTAATTGTGTTAGTGTCTACCTTAACACCCTTGTGAGATATAATATGACCCAGATATTCCACCTCTTGTACTCCAAATAAACATTTGGATGTTT
Organism: Pinus albicaulis; assembly: GCA_034641835.2. Classification (NCBI taxonomy): domain Eukaryota; kingdom Viridiplantae; phylum Streptophyta; class Pinopsida; order Pinales; family Pinaceae; genus Pinus; species Pinus albicaulis. Next base: position 591,002,365 of record CM076584.1, on the reverse strand, counting down.
TTTGCATATAATTGTCTCTCCTCCAATAGTTTGAGCACCCTGTCAACATGTTGAACATGATCCTTCGAAGACCTGTTATAAATTAGTATGTCATCAAAAAATACTTGTACAAATTTTCTAAGGAAGGGTTTGAAAATGGAATTAATCAACCCTTGAAAAGTAGAAGGTGCATTGGTAAGTCCAAAATGCATGAAAAAAAATTCATAATGACCCTCATGAGTTTGAAATGCTGTTTTCAAAATATCTTCAGTCTTCATTCTAATTTGATGATATACTGAATGAAGATCCAACTTGGTAAAATAAATTGCTCCATGTAATTCATCCAATAATTCATCAATCACAGGAATGAGAAATTTATCTTTAATAGTGAGCTTATTGAGCTCCCTATAATCTAGAAACATGTGACATGATCCATCCTTCTTGTGCACCATTAATACTGGAGCAGAGAGAGAACTTTGACTAGGTTGAATTATACTAGCCTCTAACATTTCTGCAATCATACGTTCAATTTCGCTCTTTTGGACATAAGGATATTTGTAAGGCTTGATGTTTGGAGGAACACTTCCTGGAATCAAATGAATAGCATGATCATGATCATGATCACGAATAGGTGGGAGTCCTTTGGGAGTTTCAAACACCTTGGAATGATTGTCCAATACTTTTTGGAGATCTGGAGAAATAGATGATTTTGATGTTGGAACTTCTAATGAGAATAATTGTGCAATTACACCTTGTTGTTCTTTCTTAAGAATATTTGTCATGAAATTAGAGCTTATTATATTTCCTGGATTCCTTGCGATACCCCGTAATTTGATTTCCTTTCCTTCCGAATTTTTTTTAAGAAAATTTCTTGAAAATTAAAAGCTACCATCCCCAAAGATTGTAACCATTGTACTCCTAGTACAAAATCAACACCTCCCATTGGAATGGAAATCATTGTAATATTCAATACATATTCCCCCATGGTTAGCTTAATATTATGGCTTTTTCCAGAGCAATTTATAGTTCCTCCATTTGCAAACATTACTTGACATTCTAGTGCTGGGTATAGGAAACAATTCAATTCCTTGACTACCTTACAGTGAATAAAATGATGGGTACTACCCGAATCAATCAACACTATTACCTTTTTCTTCTTGATATGTCCTATCTTGAGAGTTTGAGGAGTGGTAATTCCTGCCAATGCATTACATGATATGGTCTGACTCATTTCTTCTTCTTCTAGGGTTGGTTCCTAGTGTATATCCTCTTCTTTTAAAGTTTCTTGTTCATTTTCTTCCTCCTATTCACAATCTATGTAAAATAATTTCTTCTTAGCACACTTATGACCTTTAGTGTATTTTATATCACAACTGTAGCAAAGCCCTTTTTCTCTTTTTTCTTCCAATTTTTGTGGTGTGTACCTTGTAGGTTGTGGAAGTCTAGGAGTAGCAACATTCCATCTTTATAGATGTGAGTGGCAGGCTTCCTTTTCGCCACAATTTTACATTCAATTTTTATTGCCAACCTGAATTCCTTCTCCAATGAATCAGGTTCCAAAACGTGAACTTCATGTTCAATGTTATCCTTTAAAGTCCCTATGAAGACAACAATCTTGTGTTCCTCTTGAATATCAATTACCCTTATATTCAATTTTTGGAAGTCCTCAATGTACTCCACCACTGAACCCTTTTGTTTGAGATTTATCAATTGGCTAAAGAAGGTGTTTCTCTTTGTATCCTCATAATGTGCTATCATTTCCACTGTAAAAATTGACCAAGTGACAATTTTTTTAAGAGAGCAAAGCCATCGATACCATACAAATGTATTTTGTTCTAAATGTAAAGTTGCAATGCGTACCTTTTGTGTGTTTTGCACATTATTGAGATCAAAATATTGCTCCATCTGTAGTATCCATGTTACAGGATCCTTTCCATTAAACTTCCTCATATCCATTTTTGGAATATGGTGGTTCTTCCCTCCAACAGTAGAGTTTATGAAATCACGATTAACATTTATTTTGTTCTCATCATGAGTTTCCTCTACTATATTTTCACCATTAGGAAACATTTCTTGTATCAACTTTGTCAAACCTTCCATGTCTGCTTTTAGATCATTCTTCATGTTTTCCATGTTGTATTTCATTTTTTCTTCCATGTCATCCATCTTAGCTTCCATGCCAGCTTCCATGCCATCCATCTTAGCTTCCACTTCATTCTTCAAAACTTCCATTTCATTTTTTGTTTCTCTTTGCGAGAGCGAAATTTGGTGCATTTGCTCTTGTAATTAGATATGTCATGTTGTGCTTCTTCCTCTTCATGAGTCATAGTAGAGCCTTCTGAAGGCTTAATGTGTGTTGAATTATTTTTAGGTGGAATTTTAGAACCCAATAATGATATCTATGCTTCAATATGCCCTTGGAATCTGTTAGGTCCCTATATTATTAGTATAGTTCCTTATTGTTGTTAGTGTTACCCCTTATTTTTATAATTGTACCCCTTTAACCCCCATATTGTTATTATTGCTCCCTTAAATTATTATTGTTAGGTCGGCTAGGATTACATTGTGGCCCCATGGACTCCTATATATAGAAAGGAGGTTTTTTAATTTGAATCATGCAAGAATTCTTCATTCATGTAATGTATTGGAGGTTGCCCCATCGAAGTGGCTTATTTCTAAGGCGTTGATATCTCTTTTCTTCTCTTTTTGGAGCTGATTTCACAACATTTGGTATCAGAGCTTTGAGATTCTAGGGTTTCGCTGCTCCAAACAGGTCATCGTGGAATTTTTGCTATAAATTTTTTTCTACGAAGGTTCAGAATCTAAAATTTTTAGAGTATGAAGCTAAAATCCTAAGGAACATTGTCGCAAAATTTCAGAGCTTGGTTCGCAACATTTTTGGAGATATGATCTGTGCAAGTTAGGTCATTTTGCAGGCTCCTGAATTTAACCTAAACAGGTCATTGTGGTATTTTCATAATAATTTTTTTTCTACGAAGGTTTAGAAGATGAAATTTTTAGAGTGCGAAGCCACAATCCTGAGGAAAACCATTGAAAAATTTCAGATATTGGTTCGCAATATTTTCGGAGATATGATCTGTGGAAGTTAGGGATTTTTTAGGCTTTTGAATTTCATCTCAAAGAGGTGATCGTGGGAAAATATTCATAGCTCTCTCTCTCTGAGCATCAGAATGGAATAATGTAAAAAGTGGCTGCAAGTACACAGACTGTAGTTTTTGGGCTATCAATTTCAGAGCTAAAGGAGGAAACAATGACATGTGGCAAGTCGTACAAGTTCGCTCTACTGAACCAATCCAAAATTGGGTCATTGTGGGAGATTGGACATAACTTTGCCTTGAAGAATCCAAATCAGATCAGACCTGTGGAATTTGAAAGAAGCGTCAGAGGGCCACTACAGGGCTGAATTTTAGATATCGAGGATCTGCAATTATAGAGATAATTCAATTTCAATATCGAGCTCCTCAAAAGCAAGTAAAAGGTGTGTATTTTTTATTTTTTTTCCGAATTGCATAAGTCTTGTTTGAAGAATAAAGTTGAATTGATTCCAAGGTAATATTGTAGAATAGATATCAATATTGGATTCTAAAATGGCCCCTAAAATAATTCAACACCCATTAGGCCTTTAGAAAGCTCTATTATGACTCATGAAGACGAAGAATGGCAACATGACATAACAAAATTACAAGAGCAAGTGCAACAAATTTCGCTCTCGCAAAGAGCAACAAAAAATGACATGGAAGTTTTGAAGAAAAGCGTGGAAACTAAGATGGATGGTTTGAAGAAAGGCGTGGAATCTAAGATGGATGGTTTTAAGAATGTCATGGAATCTAAGATAGATGGCATGGAAGTTGGCATGGAATCTAATATGGATGACATGGAAGAGAAAAGGGAAAACATGAAGAATGATCTAAAAGTAGACATGGAAGGTTTGACAAAGTTGATACAAGAAATGTTTCCTAATGGTGAAAAGATAGTAGAGGAAACTCATGATGAGAACAAAATAAATGTTAATCGTGATTTCATAAACTCTAATGTTGGAAGGAAGAACCACCATATTCCAAAAATGGATATGAGGAAATTTGATGGAAAGGATCCTGTAACATGGATACTACAGATGGAGCAATATTTTGATCTCAATAATGTGCAAAACACACAAAAGGTACGCATTGCAAATTTACATTTAGAAAAAAATACATTTGTATGGTATCGATGGCTTTTCTCCCGTAAAAAAATTGTCACTTGGTCAATTTTTATGAAGGAAATGATAGCACATTATGAGGATACAAAGAGCAACACCTTCTTTAGCCAATTGATAAATCTCAAACAAAAGGGTTTAGTGGGGGAGCACATTGAGGACTTCCAAAAATTGAATATAAGGGTAACTGATATTCCAGAGGAACACAGGATTGATCTCTTCATAGGTACTTTAAAGGATAACATCCAACATGAAGTTTGCATTTTGGAACCTAATTCATTGGAGAAGGCATTCAGGTTGGCAAGAAAAATTGAATGTAAAATTATGGCGACAAGGAAGCCTACCACTCACTTCTATAAAGAAGGAAGTGTTGCTACGCCTAGATTTCCACAACCTACAAGGTTGACACCACAAAAAATGGAAGAAAAAAGAGCAAAAGGGCTTTGCTACAGTTGTGATAGCAAATACACTAAAGGTCATAAGTGTGCTGAGAAGAAATTATTTTACATAGATTGTGAAGAGGAAGAAGAAAATGAATAAGAAGAGGATATACACCAGGAACCAACCCTAGAAGAGGAAGAAATGAGTCCGACCATATCGTGTAATGCATTGGCAGGAATTACCACTCCTCAAACTCTCAAGATAGAAGGACATATAAAGAAGAAAAAGGTAATAGTGTTGATTGATTCAGGTAGCACCCATAATTTTATTCATTGTAAGGTAGCCAAGGAATTGAATTGTTTCCCATACCCAGCACCAGAATGTCAAGTGATGGTTGCAAATGGAGGAACTATAAATTGCTCTGGAAAATGCCATAATATCAAGCTAACCATGGGGGAATATGTATTGAATATTCCAATGCTTTCCATTCCTATGGGAGGTGTTGATGTTGTACTAGGAGTAAAATGGTTACAATCTTTTGGGACGATAGCTTTTAATTTTCAAGAAGTTTTCTTGAATTTTTTTTCAGAAGGAAACAAAGTCGAATTACGGGGTATTGCAGGGAAGCCAGGAAAGATAATAAGCTCTAATGTCATGAAAAATCTTAGAAATAGAGAACAACGAGGCGTAGTTTCACAATTATGCTCATTAGAAGTTCCAACATCAAAATCATCTATTTCTGCAGATCTCCAAAAAGTCTTGGACAATCATTCCAAGGTTTTTGAAACTACAAAAGGACTCCCACCTATTTGTGATCATGATCATGCTATTCATTTGATTCCAGGAAGTGTTCCTCCAAACATCAGGCCTTATAGATATCCTTATGTCCAAAAGAGCGAAATTGAACGTATGATTGCAGAAATGTTAGAGGCGGGTATAATTCAACCTAGTCAAAGTTCTTTCTCTGCTCCCGTAGTATTGGTACACAAGAAGGATGGATCATGGCGAATGTGTCCGGATTATAGGGAGCTCAATAAGCTCACCATTAAAGATAAATTTCCCATTCCTGTGATCGATGAATTATTGGATGAATTACATGGAGCAATTTATTTTACCAAGTTGGATCTTCATTCAGGATATCATCAAATTAGAATGAAGACTGAAGATATTCCAAAAACAGCATTTCGAACTCATGAGGGTCATTATGAATTTTTGGTCATGCCTTTGGCCTTACCAATGCACCTTCTACATTTCAAGGGTTGATGAATTCCATTTTCAAACCCTTCCTTAGAAAATTTGTGCTAGTATTTTTTGATGATATACTAATCTACAACAGGTCTTGGAGGGATCATGTTCAACATGTTGACAGGGTGCTCAAACTATTGCAGGAGAAACAATTATATGCAAAAACATCCAAATTTTTCTTTGGAGTACAAGAGTTGTAATATCTGGGTCATATTGTATCTCACGAGGGTGTTAAGGTAGACCCTAACAAAATTAAAGCCATTAAGGAATGGAAAGTCCCCACAACCATAAAGCAATTGCAAGGATTTCTTGGGTTAACAGGGTATTATCGAAATTTTTTTAGGAATTATGGGAGAATAGAAGCACCTCTAATAAAATTATTGAAGAAAGATGTATTTTCATGGACTCCTAAAACAACTAAGGCCTTTGAACATCTTAAAGAGGCAATGTGTATAACACCAGTATTAGCTACGTCAGACTTCACAAAAACCTTTATTGTGGAATGTGATGCCTCAGGAAATGGAATTGGTGTTGTTTTAATGCAAGAAGGAAGACCCATTGCTTTTGAAAGTCGTCCAATCAAAGGAAAGTATTTACAGAAACCTATTTATGAGAAGGAAATGTTAGCAATACTGCATGCACTAAATAAATGGATAACTTACCTAATGGGAAGACACTTCAAGGTAAAAACTGATCATGATAGTCTTAAACACTTTTTGGAACAAAGACTATCTTCAGAAGAGCAGCAAAAATGGGTCACAAAGATGTTGGGTTATGACTTTGAAATAATCTACAAAAAAGGAAAGCTTAATGTTGTTGCATATGCACTCTCAAGAAATAATGAAGAGGTGGAAGCATTGCTTTGTGCCATTTCTATTATCCAACCAGATTGGATAACTGAAGCAAGAGATGAATGGAAGAAGGACAAAGATGTATGGACACTCATTCAAAAGTTGCAGCAAGATCCTAGTACATCTGATACATTTAGTTGAAAAAATGATTCCTTATGGTACAAAGATCGCTTATATATTTGTAAGAATTCCCATCTAAAACAAAAGATTCTTCTGGAATTGCACACTTCTCCTTTAGGAGGACACTCGGGATTTTTAAAAACTTACCACAGGGTGAAGAAAGGATTTTTTTGGGATGGCCTTAAATCTGATATTCAAAATTTTGTGGCGGAATGTTTGGTTTGCCAGCAGAATAAAGTGGAAACAATTAAGACCCCGGGACTTCTATAACCTTTATCCATTCCAAGTCAACGTTGGGAGGAGATTTCAATGGATTTTATCACAGGTTTACCTAAGTCCGAAGGAAAGAGTGTCATCATGGTGGTAGTTGATAGACTTACTAAGTATGCACACTTTTGTGCATTATCTCATCCATTTAAAGCAAGTACAGTTGCTACTATATTTATGGATAGAATTCAAAAGCTACATGGAAGCCCAAGGGTTATTGTGAGTGACAGAGATCCCATTTTTACTGGAAATTTTTGGACGGAGTTATTTTCTTGTTTGGGTACTCAATTAGCTCATAGCTCATCTTATCATCCTCAATCCGATGGTCAAACTGAGATAGTAAATAAATTTTTGGAAGGATATCTTCGTTGTTTGTATCTGATAAACAAACACAATGGGTCAAGTGGTTACCTCTAGCTAAGTGGTGGTATAACACTTCCTTCCATACTGCAGCAAAAATGACCCCATTTATGGCACTTTATGGATATCATCCACCATCCATCACATCATCTTTAAGATAAAATTCAAAGGTTCAAGCAGTGGAAGATCACATCGAGCATCAACAAGAAGTTCTCCAACTCTTAAAGGACAACCTAAATTTGGCACAAAATCGAATGAAACAACAGGCATATCAACATCGCAGCGAGAGAAGTTTTGATGTAGGAGACTGGGTATTTTTACGGCTACAACCATACAAACAAATGTCCCTCAAGCAAGCTAAGAAGGATAATAAATTATCGCTAAAGTACTATGGTCCTTACAAGGTGTTGCAAAATATTGGTACTATGGCATACAAATTGGAGCTTCCTGCTTCTTCGCGAGTACATCCAGTTTTCCATGTTTCATGCTTAAAGAAGGTTATAGGTGAAAATCTTCCAGTTCAAACAATATTGCCAGAACTTGATGAGGAAGGAAAAAACATATTGGAACCTGAAGCGGTCATGGAAACAAGAACTCGACAGCTACGGAATCGATCAATTTCAGAGTATCTCATCAAGTGGAAGAACTTACCCACTGAAGATTCTACATGGGAGGATGAGAATTTTATACAGAAGCACCCATAGCTACTCAAGCATTGATGACAACACTTTTTTGAAGGAGAGGGGCATGTTAGGTCCCTATATTACTAGTATAGTCCCTTATTGTTGTTAATGTAACCCCTTTATTGTTATAATTATACCCTTGTAACCCCCATATTGTTATTATTGTTCCCTTAAATTATTATTGTTAGGTCGGCTAAGATTACATTGTGGCCCCACTAGGATTATATTGTGGCTCCATGGACTCCTATATATAGAAAGGAGGGTTTTTAATTTGAATCATCCAAGAATTGTTCATTCATGTAATGTATTGGAGGTTGCCCCCTCAAAGTGGATTATTTCTAAGGCGTTGATATCTCTTTTCTTCTCTTTTTGGAGCTTTTTTCACAACAGAATCACTTCAAACTGATTTTTCATAGAATACTTATGCAATTCGAAAAAAACACACACATTTTTCTTGGTTTTGAGGAGCTCGATATTTAAAGTGAATTATATATGTGAATTAGGATCTTCAATATCTGAAAATTTTCCCTGTAGCATCCCTCTAAATCTTCTTTCGAATGCCATAGGTCTGACTTGATTTGGATTCTTCAAGGCAAAGTTATGCCCAATATCCCACAATGACCTATTTATGGATTGGTTCAGTAGAGCGAACTTGTATGACGTTCCACATGTCATTGTTTCCCCTTTAAGCTTTGAAATTGATACAAAGGAAACTATAGTCCGTGTACTTATAACCACTTTTTACAGAATTCCAATCCGACGCTCAGAGAGATAGTTATGACGATTTTCCCACGGTCACCTCTTTGAGATGAAATTCGGGAGCCTGAAAAAACCTTAACTTCCACAAATCATATCTCCGAAAATATCATAAAACAAGATCTGAAATTTTTACAGGAGGTTCCTCCGGATCATGTCTTCGCGCTGTAAAAATTTTAGCTTCTGAAACTTTGTAGAAAGAAAGTTATAGCGCAAATTCCATGATGACCTGTTTTAGGTGAAATTCGAGAGCCTGAAAAAGCCATAACTTCAACAGATCATATCTCTGAAATTCTGAACCAAGATCTGAAATTTTTACACGACGTTCCTTAGGATTTCGAATTCTCTCTATACAAATTTGAGCTTCTGAACCTTCGTAGAAAAAAATTTATAGCAAAAATTCCATGATGACCTGTTTGGCGCAGCGAAACACTAGAATCCAAAGCTCTGATACAAAATGTTATGAAACCAGCTCCAAAAATGGAATAAAAGAGATATCAATGCCTTAGAAATCAACCACTTCGAGGCGGAAACCTCCAATACATTATATAAATGAACAATTCCTGGATGATCCAAATGACAAAACCTCCTTCTATATATATGAGTCTATGGGATCACAATATAATCCTAGCCAACCTAACAACAATAATGTAAGGGCACAATAATAACAATATTGGGGTTACAGGGGTACAACAATAACAATAAGGGGGTTACACTAACAAAAATAAGGGACTATACTATTAAGATAGGGACCTAGCATAATATCAAGCTAATCATGGGTGAATATGTATTGAATAGTCCAATTATTTCCATTCCAATGGGTGGTGCTGATGTTGTACTAGAAGTCCAATGGTTACAATCTTTAGGGATGATAAATTTTAATTTTCAAGAGATTTTCTTGAATTTATTTTGGGAAGGAAAGGAATTTGAATTTAGGGGTATCATCCACATAAGAAGAAAGATAATCAACTCTAATGCAATGAAAAAACTTCTGAATAAAGAACAATGGGGTGTAATTTCACAATTATGCTCACTAGAGTTCCAAACATCAAAATCATCTATTTCTCCAGATCTTCAAAAAGTATTAGACAATCATTACAAGGTATTTAAGACTCCCAAAATCCTCCCACCTATTTGTGATCATGATCATGCTATTAATTTGATTCCAGGAAGTGTTCCTCCAAACATTAGACCTTACAGATATCCATATGCCCAAAAGAGTGAAATTGAATGTATGGTTGTAGAAATGCTAGAGGCTGGTATAATTCAACCTAGTCAAAGTTCTTTCTCTGCTCAAATAATATTGGTGTGCAAGAAGGATGGATCATGGCATATGTTTCTGAATTATATGGATATCAACAAGCTCACTATTAAAGATAAAATTCCCATTCTTGTCATTGATTAATTGTTAGATGAATTACATGGACCAATTTACTTCACCAAGATGGATCTTCGTTCAGGATATCATCAAGTTAGAATGAAGACTAAAGGCATCCTGAAAACAAAATTCAAAACTCATGAGGGTCATTATGAAGTTTTGGTCATGCCTTTTGGCCTTACTAATGCACATTCAACATTCCAATGTTTGATGAATTTAATTTTCAAACCCTTCCCTAGAAAATTTGCATTAGTATTTTTTGATGATATACTAATCTACAAAAATTCTTGGAAGGATAATGCTGAACATTCTGAGAGAGGGCTCAAACTATTTGAGGAGAAACAAGTATATGCAAAAACCTCCAAATGTTTCTTTGGAGTACATGAGGTGGAGTACTTGGGTCATATTGTATCTCATGAGTGTGTTAAGGCAGACCCTAACAAAATTAAATCCATTAATGAATGGAAAATCCCCACAATCATAAATCATATTTGAGGATTTATCAGGTTGACAGGGTATTATCGTAAGTTTTTTAACAACATTACTAAATAAATATACATTTTCTTGGACTCCAAAAGAAACTAAGGCCTTTGAACATCTTAAAGAGGAAATGTGCCAATCACCGGTATTAGCTACACTTGACTTCAAAAAAACCTTTATTGTGGAATGTGATGCCTCAAGAAATGGAACTGTTGTTATTTTAATGAAATAACAAAACCCATTACTTTTGAAAGTCTTCCAATCAAAGTAAATTATTTACACAAACCTATTTAGGAGAAGGAATTGTTGGCAATACTACATGCACTAAAGCAATGGAGACCTTACCTAATGGGAAGACACTTCAAGATAAAAACAAATCATGATAGTCTTAAATACTCTTTGGAACAAATATTATCCTCGGAAGAGAAGAAAAAATGGGTCACAAAGGTGTTGGGCTATGGCTTTGAAATCATCTATAAAAAAGGGAATTAAATTTTTTTTGCAGATGCACTCTTAAGAAAGGATGAGGATGTGGAAGCATTTATTTGTGCCATTTCTGTTATACAACTTGATTGGATAACATAAGCAAGGGATGAATGGAAGAATGACTAAGACGTGTGGACACTCATTCAAAATTTGCAACAAGATCCTAGTACATCTGATAAATTTAGATGGAAGAATGATTCATTATGGTACGAAGATCGTTTATATATTTGTAAGAATTCCCAAATCAAGCAAAAGATTCTTTTGTAATTACATACCTCCCCCTTAGGAGGGAACTCAGGATTTTTAAAAACTTACCATAGGGTCAAGAATGAATTATTTTGGGATGGCCTTAAAATTGATATTGAGAAGTTTGTGGTAGAATGTTTGGCTTTCCAACAAAATAGAGTTGAGGCAATTAAGACCTCAGCTATGTTACAACCTTTATCCATTCCAAGTTAGCATTGAGATGAGGTCTTAATGGATTTTATCACTGGTCTACCGAAGTATGAAGGAAATAGTGTCACCATGGTGGTAGTTGATAGGCTTACCAAGTGTGCACAATTTTGTGCATTATCTCATCCTTTTAAATCCAATACAGTTGATATTGCATTTATGGAAACAATTCAAAATCTACATGGAAATACAAAGATTATTATAAGTGACAGAGATCCCATTTTCACTGAAAATGGACAATTTTTTTTTCTTGGTACTCAATTAGGCCATAGCTCATCTTATCATCCTCAATCTAACGAGAAAATTGAAGGCGTGAGAAAATGTTTAGAAGGATGTCTTTATTTCTTTGTATCTAATAAACAAACACAATGGGTCAAGTGGTTACCTATAGTTGAATGGTGGTATAACACTTCCTTCCATATTGCATAAAAAATGACCCCATTTATGGAACTTTATGGATATCATCCACAATCCATCACATCATCTTTAAGAGAACATTCCAAGGTTCAAGAAGTGGAATATAAAATTTAGCATCAACAAAAAGTTCTCCAACTCTTAAAGAATAACCTCACTCTGGTGCATAATCGAATGAAACAATAGGCAGATCAACATCACAATGAAAGAATTTTTTATGGTGATTGGGTATTTTTTTTAGCTACAACCATACAAACAAATGTCCCTCAAGAGATCTAAGAAGGATTATAAATTATCACCCAAGTATTATGGTCCTTACAAGGTGTTGCAAAATATTGGTACTATGGCATACAAATTTGAGTTTCCTGCATCTTCCAGAGTACACCCAATTTTCTATATTTCATGCTTAAATAAGGTTATTCATGACAAGCTCCCAGAACAAACAATGTTTCTAGAACTTGAAAAAGAAGGAAAAATAATATTTGAGCCTGAAGCAGTCAAAGAAAAAAGAACTCGACAACTACATAATCAATTAATTTTAGAGTATCTCATTGAGTGAAATAACTTACTTGCTGAAGAATGCACATGGGAGGATGATAATTTTATATAGAAGCATACAAAACTACTCAAGCATTGAGGACAACAAATTTTTGAAGGAGAGGGGCATGTTAGGTCCCTATAATACTAGTGTATTTCCCTTATTTTTATTGTTAGTGTAGCCCCCTATTGTTATTTTTGTGCCCATGTAGCCCCCATGTTGTTATTGTTATGCCCGATAGAAGCCCAATATTGTTAATTTTTTTCCCTTACATTGTTATTGTTATGTAGGCTCTGATTATATTGTTACCCCTTAGACTCCTCTATATACCAAGGAGGTCTTATCATTTGTATCATACAAGAATTGTTCATTTATGTAATGTAAATGAGTTTTCCCCTCGAAGATGCTAATTTCTAAGTTATTTATCTATCTTTTATTCTATTTTATGAGCTAGTTGCATGACATAGATTGACGCTTGAAGACTGAGACTATGTAATGTGTAGTGAAGGACTGGATGGAGAATAAATCTGCACAGTTCTAGAGATCAGGGGATGGGCTTGAGCACTGTGATTGTGTAATGCATACTTCTGGGAACTAGAGACTGCATATTATGCAGTGCCAAAGGGAAAGGATATTGCTTGAGGACCTAGACTACGCAGTGCACAGTTCATGAGGGTTGGATGAGGCTGAGTGGCATGGTCGGTGGATTTTTCTCAGTTTTGACTAAGTGTTGGATCAATGAGAGAAATTTGAGCAAAATAAAGGTTTGAACATGATAATACACTTAGTTCACTTCATGGCACAACACAGAACACTTAAAACATATGAACAACATACTTTCCTTAATGCGGAAACATTGTGATAGCTCACTCCAAATGCGACACTTGAGATATACTTTGTGACGACACATGTGATAATGCTTAAGAATTTGTAAATGAGTGAAATACATGTTTACATGATAAGGAAAACTCCTTAACACAAATATTACCCATTTAAACAACAAAAATTATCTTTTGTACAATATGCTACACTTAACATACTAAAAGACGACACTTGAAATATGAAGAGAAAAGTGTGAATGAGACTTGCAATATACCAACGATGGTGAAGAAGAAACACGCCAGAGTGAAGATAACATGAAAACACCACTCTTTAAGGTGAAAATTTGAAAAGAGACAATTTTAAACATGAAAATGAAACTTGCGAAAGTGAAGGTGCGCAAAAGCGACAATTTAAAAAACTCACCAAAATAGAAGTAAAGACAACCAAAAGTGAGAGACTGTCAACGAAAGTGTGCACTGACTGTCGAAATGGGTTGACCATTGCAAAAGAACTGCCTTGATGGATTGTGGCATGCATGTTCAATTTTTCATGAAGGAACACGTTCATGAATGCATTACAGACTGAGCATGTGCAAGGAGGTGAATTTTTCACTTACAATCAAAGAATTAATGGACCAAGAGGTAACTACAGAATGACTGATCACAAGATCCATAATAGGCTCCAAAATTCAAGTGTTGGAAACATTTTGGAGGGTGTTTGTCATAGCGACAACATGAAGTTATGGACCACTCAATTCCATAATTAAAATCAATATAATCATTCATATTAGATTCCTAGGACAATTAACTTGCAACCTTATCTCTTCAACCAGGTGTAGCTTCAACTTTAATTTCTAGATACCCATTTTTTTATCAACAACATAATAATTAAATATTTACATTCAATATTTATCAGCAATAAAACAATGATAAATAGCTTCCAAATAGGTTCTCAAAATAAAAACAACTTTCACACTTAGCCATATAAAAATTTACATAATAAAATCCAAGTCAGGGGTTATCAAAATTACCTTGGGAAATTACACTAGGAAAGCATGTGGTTTTATTATTACATGTTATAGAATATGTATGTGGATTACACATTGGTAGTTGTGGTCGTAGACATCGATTTCTCATTAGAAATATGAGCTACAGACTATGATTTATAGTGTAGAACTAGCGTTCGTTTCCTAAACTTGGGAAAACTAAAAATATCTCCTCCCATATATGCAACACCTACATCAAGTCATCTGCAAAAAAAATTCTAACGACCTTTTGCTTCAATAACACCATAAAAATCCATCAGGCTATCATACAAAGGCACCCATAGTTTTTGACATCAATGACCATCACATAACTAACTCAAATTTTGACATCAATGGAAACATCATGCTGCCAACAATATTCTCCTTTGGAGATGATTGTAACACAACATCCACATCATCAACTAGTTTCACTCTCCACTGGATTTCAATCTCCCCCTTTGGCATTAATGTAAAAGGTTACCCAAACCTCTCTGAGTACTAATATTACCATTCTTGATTGATGACTCATATGATAGTTGTTATCAACTTCAACACACTTGAAAATAAGGATTAGAAACCAACAATTTTATGTTTCTAACTCTTGTAGTTCCTACAAACAATGTGACATCAATTTTAATCATGTCAACAGTTCTATTCTTGTATAATTTGTAAATTATTAGACATGACCCCCCTAAGAATATGCTTTGTTCTCCATGGTTGTTGTTTAATGAATTTGATGACTGATTATCTCTTGCTTGTTCAAGTCTCCTTGTTGCATACAGGAAGTTGTTCCTCCTAATGTAAGGATTAGTCAACATACCAATACCAAGTTATGAACAATGATAATAAAAAGATAAATAATGGAATTACAAGGAAAAATCGATTTATCTTTACACTCAAAAGAGCATACAAGACTGAAACAAGGGATACTCAACCAAATTTCCAATTGATAATAAAAAAACACACATGGCTGATTCATATGACCTTCTACTCATGGATTCAACATATAAATCTGCTACAAAAATGAATTGAAATCAAGATGAAAATAATAAAAAACCCTTCAAACCTCAACATCATTTACAACTCCCCACGAGATCATATAATTTCTAACCTTCTTACTGAGCCTATGGACCTGATCTTGTTTTTATGATCTTGGTCACACCCTTCTTTCACTGAAACTCATGATGTTGTCATATGCTTCCCCTGATACCATGCAAGCCTCACATTTCTCTTGTGTAGTCTTTTATAAATATACACCAAGTAACTAAGGACTGTAGTGGGGCTTTGCTTCATTTACGCAAAGTCTAAAGAGGAGGAAATCATTTTCACCCTCTTACTTTTTCCTGCCTTTCCTTTTAACACATACACATTATTCCAGGTTCTAATTCCTCTCTTTATTAATCTCTTTGAGCCTTCTTTCCAAATACTACATCCTTTGGAATTGAAGATTAATTCGTTTACTCTATCAACCATATGACACATGCTCAAAATATTATGGTTCAAACCTTCAACTAGTAACACATTAGCTGCATTTTTATTTCTATCATCAAGGTCGGCCTTTCCTTTTCCCAACAACTTTGAACTTGGTGCATTATCTCATAGAATGACATGGCACCTTTTATTTTCTTCAAGGAGAGAATTTTTCTCTTATCTCCTGACATATGCGGAGAACATTCATTATCTATGCACCATTGGTCATGTTAGTCATTAGTATTTTTCACCTATTATTGATGACTAAATTCCTAGCTGAGTTTTCTAGAAGTTGATCTCCATATTTCAATTTGTCATCTAGAAAACCCCCAAACAAATTTTTCCCTCCTACCTTTTCAATCATCCCATGACGAGATAAAACCTCATTGTCAAGCCCTATCTAGCCTCAGTCATACTAGCTTGTCCATCAGCTCCAAAGAAAACAATCCAAATCTGTCCAGGAAGACCCCTCTAAGTTAGGTAGTGGCGCTTTAGGCATTTCTCCCTTGGAAAAATATCCTAAAAGCCAAAGAACCTCTATCTACTATCAACCAGTCCTAACAAACTTTCCTATTCTGCAAAAAAAATTTGGTTACACCCTTAAGTCGCGCCACTAACAAGCCTTGAAGTCTCTGCAATGCATGTGCCATAGGTCAAACCGATATTAGATAGTTTTACATTGTTTCAATGGATATTTCAAAGAGAAAAGTGATGGGCAGTAAGGCAGTGATGAAAAGGAACATTATGGAAACCAACACAACAATAAGCATGAGGGTGATGAAGCACAAAACAGTGAAGGGAAAGAGCATGACAGTCATGAAGAATGCAGTGACAAAGACAAACAAGGCAACCCTCAAGAAAGCACTGATGAGGGCAAGCAAATACAAAACATGGATCATGAAGGGCATTCTCCAAAGCATGTGCTAGCTGCCTCTCCTAGGCAAGGGGCCATGACTTCTTCACCAAAGCTAGAATGCCAAACAACAAAGAAGAAAACCAAGAAAAGCTCAAAACTGCCCAAAGAGGGCGCCCGGTGAGAAAAAAATGAAAAATACACCTCTAGGCTTGGAATTTTGGCTTGAGCTTCTAGACATGTTTCTAAAAATCCATGAGGGAATTTCTCACCAAAATTGAGCAAATTTTGACATGTTCTTGTTTTTTGACATTTTTGGGCCTAATTACATAAAATCATGGGCGCCGCCATTTTGGTTTGGATCATCCTAAACTCTTGAGAGTGGTACCATTGGATGCATTAAATGCAGTGGCATCTACTCAGGAATTTTCAGAGCATTTGAAGTTTTTTTGGTCCCCCAAAGATACAAAAAACACTCACTTTTTTGACAATCTGCCCACATATCAGCAAGGCCTATTTTTTTGGTTTTTCCACTCAGTCTAGTATTTGACAAACTTCCAGGCATCAGCTTGGGAAAATTCAAGTTTTTCCAGAAATTAGACATCCAAATCTTTCCAACGAGCCATCACGAGCCTCATTTCGACATCGGGAAGACCCACAAAAGTCATTCGAAAGACATGCAATTTTCTGTTGATGCGCCCTTAGTGCTTTTTGACCAAAAAAGGAAGATTTCTGAAGTAGTCTTTCAAAATGTGCGTTAAGCTATTTTGGGACATTTTCAGTCATAAAAATTCAAATTTATTCCCTTTTTTAGCATTTTAAGATATTTTGTTGGATATTTTTGTGCCTTGGGCTTTGCAAAGCCTCAAGGACAAGTTTAGATATTTATTTTGAACCAATGGCTAGCTAGTTTCCTTGGTTGGTTTTCCTCCTCTTTGGCCTATATATTCCAAGAGGATTCATTGTAATAGAAGGCTGAAATTGATGAATAGAAGCAATATATGGTCATATAAGCTTTGGAAGAAAATCTTGTCTCATGCTTTTGGATAGTCTCTTGGATGTTCTTGGATGATGAAAGAGGATTGTTGTTGAATTCCATGACTTGGTAGAATGGTATAGTGTCTCTCTCTTTGTTTTGTTTTCTAGTTTTCATTCATAAATCCATGCTCTTGCTTGCTATAGGATAGTAGAAAACAAATTTGAGACATGCCCTTGGAGGCACCTCAAATTTCCTGTTTCTTCATAGCTTCCATGTTTTCTTCATTCTTAGTCACATTAAAGAATTTTTGATTGCTCTTTAATAACTTAAGGATATTGTTGCTTGTTTCATTCATGGTTTTATGCATGCTAAGTATGATTTACGGTATGCCCTGCTTACTCATGGCTAGCCATAGCTCCATCCATGAAATTTCTCATTGACTGATTAGATTGTCATTTGTTGAACCAAGGAGGTCTTTTTTTGATCTTGCCCTTTGCCTAAGACTATGAAATCTTGTTTTCAAAGTGCCCAATAACTTGAAGTACTGTGTTTAGGTGTTCCGACATAGTGATTTGAGTTGTTTGTCTATCTTAAGTGTATTTCCCCAAAGTCTGATAGCCATTCCCCAAAGTTAGAGAGTTATATATCTCTATGCATGGCTTGAATGTTTATTTCTATGTATTGATTAGCTTATAGTTACATTTCTCATGATTAATGGTTTTCCCTACCATGTTTATGTCAGCTATTAAACTAGTTAAGCTTGAAATATTTTGTTATTCACAAACTTGATGTCCATTTTACTCCATTTTTCCCAAAGATCCTTTCTACCTCGAATCAAATCGGCCCTTCAACAACCTTGTATCACCATCTGATAGTTTTCTTGACCTCTTCGACCCCATAGCCCAGTTGATCTGACATCTTTTTACCTATCTTATATCTTTGATCAGTTTCATCCCTCACAACCAAAAAACCTACTTCATAACTAGCCTAAAATTAGAACACAATAAGCAAACACACAGATATCCCTTACACAAATATAGAGAGCCCTCTCTGAGTCCAGGAAGGCTAGGTCCTTGGGCTCCAAAGATTGGTTTGATGTTACACTGTCATTTAGCTTGCCAATCAGCCAAATCACGGGACCCTAACATAATGGCGATCACGGTGGGACTTTGAGTCAAAACATCCTAGGTATCCCTTGGGAACTCTCAAAATCTCAGTCAAACTTAGAAGAGTAGAATCTAGCTCTTTCACCATCTTAGCAAAATGATTATTCAGTTGTAGGAAACTCTTCCAAACCTCACAGGCAAGTAGTCCATAGAATCATTTAAAGTAATTTTTTTTTTTTCACCACCCTAGCAAAGTGATGAAACATGTGTAGAATACTTTAATAAACCATAGGCTACACATAAAAACTCAGAAAACCCCAAAACATTCCTAGATTGGTTTTTCCCTAGTTACTGGTGGTGGACCATATCTACATCTTTAAAAAAACAACCAAGTTCCACCTGGCGACTCCACTAGCCTCCAGTAGGCCTATTACTCCACTAGTCCTTATAAAGTCTCCTAGGAATGCATTAAGCAATCCCAATCATGCTGATGGTGGACAACATAGTTCAAATCCTCCACCTGGCGACTCCACAACCTTCATTAGACCAAAAGACTCCACTGGTAGAGAACTTTAGACTGATTGAAAAGACACAGTGACCCTTTTTTATTAACAAAGATGGATCCAAGGACACAAAGGAGATATTCTCCTATGAGCAGAGAACATATCCCTAGATTCCCACACAAAATTCCTAAAGAAGTAAATTGGATAGAAAACCTACCTATCTTTCGAGATGAAAAGGTTGATGATCCATTGTTACACCTCATCAATTTTCATATACATGTATGGAGGTTAAAGGTTGAATGGCATGAGGACTTCCTCATGAAAATGTTCATGGGTACATTAGAAGGAAAGGCAAGAGAATGGTATGAAGGACTAGAACCTAGCATCTTGTTTTCTTTGAAGGATTTCCACAAAGTATTTTGTAAACACTATATAGGGCATTGTCCATCTCTATCATTGGCTGAAAATTGTTGTGATCAATCTGAAAACCTCATACAACACCTTGTAAGCATTGATGAAAACTTAGGAAATTGGCATCCTGAGGATTATTTAGAGGAGATCCATAATTTTCTTACCCAAACTAACCATCAAGATGACCAAGAAGAGTTGATCCTAGATGAAATCCATCAAAAAATAAGAGAGGATCCACAAGAGCTCTTTGAAAAGGTTGAAACAAATAACAATCCATTTGACTTTCCTTGTAAAATACAGGAGGACATTCAGCCACAAGATCAACTTCCACAAAAAATGGAAATAAATTGTTTCCCAATCCAAAGAAAACAGAAAATACCTCCTCCTTTAACTGAAGAGGAAATAGATCAGATGTTATCCACTACTGCCTTACATACTAAAGAAATTGCTCATAAAGAAATAATAGAACAAATTGTTGTTGAGGTTGAAATACTTCCTCAAAAAGACATTCATCCTTGTGAGCATTCACAAAAGGAAGAGAGACATCATAGTTCCACCCAGAAAAGGAGTCAGACACCACTCCTTTCAACAAAAGAAGAAACCAATGAAATCCTAAGCACACAACTAGCATCCAAACCTTTTTGTGAAGAATATATGTATGTGTTTTCTATTACTAACTTATCTACTAATGTATTTTCTCATACTAAAAGTACATAAAATATTGATGCTGATACTACAATATCTTCTCAAGAAGACCTAGTGCTAAAGAATAGTCCTACTCATAAGGATAATGGCTCACGAACAGGAATCATCTCACTAAATCAGGGTGTACCAAGATTGCTTGAAGGTAGCATAACATTACTTTCTGAAGTTTCCAAATCAGATAATCATAAAGAGGGAGAAGGGATTCTTTCTCAAAAGAATCCCAAGGTTAGTCAAGTAAAGGAGGGAGTAATCCTAAATGAGGTCTATTGTTCAAATCCTCTAGGCCAGCTATTATTCGAAGACCCCTTTGCTGTTTCCCTAGAGACCTTTAAAGAAGGAGTAGTGTGTTCTACCATGAACAGTTTGCTACAAAGTATGAGGAAAAAATTAAGCACTACTGTCCAAAAACAAATGAAGTGGAAGTGGCCTTTTGTTTCTTCAGCATCATGAAAAAATAGAAACAAATTCCCTCATGGAATCATCTACTTGACTGGATATATTGGAAAGAAGAGTTCACCAAATGAATGTATGTTGTGTATAGTTTAGATTAGGATAGATAGATAGCTGTGAAAAATAAGCTCAGCCTTGTGAGCATCTTTTCAGTTTTATATTGTTTGAAGAAAAAGTGAAAAAGCAGAAAATACAAAAACAGTAAAAATTAGAAAAAGAGGGCAGTTTCTAAAAGCAATGGTATAGCCCCATACCCAAAAAAATAGTCATTCTGAAAGCGCGCAAGTCTAAATACCGCTACTAGTGCTCAAATGTCCTGTTCAGTTATCTAGCCTAATCATGGCTGAACATGTTTTAAATTTATTTTCTGATAAGTTAGTGAGTGGAAAAGATGGTCAAAATTGTGTAAGCTTGACTTATCAAAGAGAGTAGATTAGGAAAAGACACTGGTTCCACATGCTAAAAACAGAACCAAAGAGGAAATCAGGGATGAAAACAAATTGTGTATCCTAGCCTTGTTTTCCTAGTTTTCATTTTATGCAAAATAATATTTGTGTGCAACTTGTCTTTCGTGCCACAAGTACATGACAAATCAAACTGTCTAATCCTGATTTGATCATTTTTCAATTTCGTGTTGTAGATTAGAGAATAAAATCCTGTCAAACAGCTTAACCTTGACAGTTGATCTAGCATAGGTAGAGAAACAAAGGATTTCATTAGTTTAATCTGAACTCCCGGCATATATAAGTATAGAACTAGATAGGTTCTTTTTTCATATATATATATATATATATATTTTTTTTTCAAAAGGTTGCTAGTCCAAATGCACCCAAAGGAAGAAAAAATGTTAGGAAAGATAGTGGGTTAGGTAGAAATATCATTGATGCTAATCATGCTGTCAATTTTCAGAAATGGCATCAAGAAGGAATGAAATTTATGCCAATGGATAAGGCACTGGTCTTCATAAGCCAAACATCTGCAACTCTGGACACCTCCTGAAAAGGAGCTGCCCTCCCCAAATGGAGCTACTGTTAGTCATTAATATTTTTCACTTGTTGTTGATGACTAAATTCCTAGCTGAGTTTTCTAGAAGCTGATTTCCATATGTCAATTTGTCATCTAGAAAACCCCAAAACAAATTTTTCCCTCCTACCTTTTCAATCAGCCCATGACGAGATAAAACCTCATTGTCAAGCCCTATCTAGCCTCATTCATACTAGCTTGTCTATCAGCTCCAAAGAAAACCATCCAAATCTGTCCAATAAGTCCCCCCTAAGTTAGGTAGTGGCGCTTTAGGAATTTTTCCCTTGGAAAACTATCCTAAAAGCCAAAGAACCTCTATCTACTATCAACCAGTCCTAACATACCTTCCTATTCTGCAAAAATTTTTTGGTTACACCCTTAAGTCGCGCCACTAACAAGCCTTGAAGTCTCAGCAATGCATGTGCCATAGGTCAAACTGATATTAGGTAGTTTTACAGTGTTTCAATGGATATTTCAAAGAGTAAAGTGATGGGAAGTAAGGCAGTGATGAAAAGGAACATTATGGCAGCCAACACAGCAATAAGCATGAGGGTGATGAGGCACAAAACAGTGAAGGGAAAGAGCATGACAGTCATGAAGAAAGCAGTGACAAAGACAAACAAGGCAACCCTCAAGCAAGCATTGATGAGGGAAAGCAAATACAAAACATGGATCATGAAGGGCATTCTCCAAAACATGTGCTAGCTGCCTCTCATAGGCAAGGGGCCATGACTTCTTCACCAAAGCTAGAATGCCAAACAACAAAGAAGAAAACCAAGAAAAGCTCAAAACTGCCCAAAGAGGGCGCCCGGTGAGAAAAAAGAAAAAATACACCTCTAGGCTTGGAATTTTGGCCCGAGCTTCTAGATATTTTTCTAAGAAGCCTTGAGGGACTTTCTCACCAAAATTGAGCAAATTTTGACATGTTCTTGTTTTTTGACATTTTTGGGCCTAATTGCATAAAATCATGGGCGCCGCCATTTTGGTTTGGAGCATCCTCAACTCTTGAGAGTGGTACCATTGGATGAGTTAAATTCAAGGGCATCTACTCAAGAATTTTCAAAGCTTTTGAAGTTGTTTTGGTCCCCCAAAAATACAAAAAACACTCACTTTTTCGACAATCTGCCCACATATCAGCAAGGCCTATTTTTTGGATTTTTCCACTCAGTCCAGTATTTGATAGACTTCTAGGAATCAGTTTGGGAAAATTCAAGTTTTTCCAAAAATTAGACATCCAGAGCTTTCCAACGAGTCATCACGGGCCTCGTTTTGACATTGGGAAGACCCTCAAAAGTCATTCGAAAGACATGCAATTTTCTGCTGATGCGCCCTTAGTGCTTTTTGACCAAAAAATGAAGATTTCTAAAGTAGCCTTTCAAAATGTGCGTTAAGCTATTTTGGGACATTGTCAGTCATAAAAAGTCAAATTTATTCTCTTTTTAGCATTTTAAGATATTTTGGTGGATATTTTTGTGCCTTGGGCTTTGCAAAGCCTCAAGGACAAGTTTAGATATTTATTTTGAACCAATGGATAGTTGGTTGCCTTGGTTGGTTTTCCTCCTCTTTGGCCTATATATTCCAAGAGGATTCATTGTAATAGGAGGCTGAAATTGATGAATAGAAGAAATATATGGTCATATAAGCTTTGGAAGAAATACTTGTCTCGTGCTTTTGGATAGTCTCTTGGATGTTCTTGGATGATGAAAGAGGATTGTTGTTGGATTCCATGACTTGGTAGAATGGTATAGTGTCTCTCTCTTTGTTTTGTTTCCTAGTTTTCATTCACAAATCCATGTTCTTGCTTGCTATAGGACAGTAGAGAACAAATTTGAGACATGCCCTTGGAGGCACCTCAAATTTCCTGTTTCTTTATAGCTTCCATGTTTTCTTCATTCTTAGTCACATTAAAGAATTCTTGATTGCTCTTTAATAACTTAAGGATATTGTTGCTTGTTTCATTCATGTTTTTATGCATGCTAAGTATGATTTACGGTATGCCTTGATTACTAATGGCTAGCGATAGCTCCATCCATGAAATTTCTCTTTGACTGATTAGATTGTCATTTGTTGAACCAAGGAGGTCTTGTTCTGATCTTGCCCTTTGCCTAAGACTATGCAATCTTGTTTTCAAAGTGCCCAATAACTTGAAGTACTATGTTTAGGCATTCCGGCATAGTGATTTGAGTTGTTTTTCTATCTTAAGTGTATTTCCCCAAAGTCTGATAGCCATTCCCCAAAGTTAGAGAGTTATATATCTCTATGCATGGCTTGAATGTTTATTTATATATATTGATTAGCTTATAGTTACATTTCTCATGATTAATGGTTTCCCCTACCATGTTTATGTCAGCTATTAAACTAGTTAAGCTTGAAATCCTTTGTTATTCACAAACTTGATGTCCATTTTACTCCATTTTTCCCAATGATCCTTTCTACCTCGAATCAAATCGGCCCTTCAACAACCTTGTATCACCATCTGATAGCTTTCTTGACCTCTTCAACCCCATAGCCCAGTTGATCTGACATATTTTTACCTATCTTATATCTTTGATCAGTTTCATCCCTCACAACCTAAAAACCAAAACCAAAAGACCTACTTCATAACTAGCCTAAAATCAGAACACAATAAGCAAACACACAGATATCCCTTACACAAATAGAGAGAGCCCTCTCTGAGTCCAGGAAGGCTAGGTCCTTGGGCTCCAAAGATTGGTTTGATGTTACACTGTCATTTAGCTTGCCAATCAGCCAAATCAAGAGACCCTAACAGGTCATCTTCTTCAATTGTGCATAGAACAAAAACACACTTCACTTGCCGCTCCTCCTTCTCCTTCTACACTTTGGTAGGTAACCTTATTTTATGTGCATTCTCTTTTGG
Organism: Pinus albicaulis; assembly: GCA_034641835.2. NCBI lineage: Eukaryota > Viridiplantae > Streptophyta > Pinopsida > Pinales > Pinaceae > Pinus > Pinus albicaulis. The sequence goes on along the minus strand of CM076584.1, from coordinate 590,977,534 downwards.
TTTCTTATTAAACCTGCTTTGTATAAGCTATTACTTTTGCCTGATTTTCCTTAGAAATCATATAGCTTACTGTCTCTAAATATATGACTAATATTGTTACATGTATAACATATCACATGGCCGATATATGAGGCAATAGGATCATACCCTTTGTTGTTCACATTATATCTCTTCTTTGTATTGAACATACTTATACTCCATCCATGAGATCTACAATAAACTACCTTATGGCCAAATATGTTACATGAGAAACAATAACCATGAAATACATTTGTATACCTAAAGGTTGATAATATTTTCTAGGGGAGTGTCCTTCCTTGACTATTTTCCTAAGGAGGATTTCTCTTTTGTTGTCCACAATACTACATACTTTGTTGATAGGGACTGAACACTATGCTTCTAAAACTAGTTGCAACATGTCCATAGTTATGGAAAATGTAACATTCAACTTCATCCATCAATGGAGAAAAGGAGTTATTATTACTCCTATGAAATAAACCATACTCTTGTCTTGGTGTGAATGGTATTCTTGATGTATGTGTTATTCTTGGTTCATTCCTCATGTGCTAGTTCAATCGCTTGGTTCCTTTATTGTTGCTCATGTTGTTGTTTATTCATTATTATTTCCATATACTTGTGAGCTAGATTCCCTCGTATGAAATCCAAGACCATATTTGACTCAGGGAGATCTTTGGCTGCTACGAATATTGTCCAATATCTTGATACTCTTTTCCAACTCCTTCCTAATTGAGACAACTTTAGCTTCTATATTTTCACATCGACCCTCTCTTTCTTTTAGCTAGTTTCCCATCACATATTGAATTCTTTATTCCTATTCTAATTGTTTTTTCAAACTAATAAATTATTCTTTGATATCATTCTCCTTCTCATCAAATATTTGCAATAGTATTTTCTAATCTTTGTTCTCACCTGTGAACATTTCGATTTCAACAATTAACTTTTCTATTACAATGAGGGTTGAATCAAGTTTAGTTTCAAGGGTCACCATTCTATCGCATTCATTATCATCTTGACTATTCAAAATTGAAGGACTACCATCAAAACCATATAATGAAAAACTAAGAAATATCTCACAATCATCTTGGTAGATGGGTGGATTACCATGTTTTTCATTTGAATCTTCATTTTCATTTTCTGAGCAAGGTTTCTCCTCTTGTCGAGCAACTAATTCAACACCAGGGGGATGGATCTCATAGAGTTGAGAATATTTCTTCTAAGATCCCTTTTTCTTGTTCTTCGTCTCATTATCTCCATTGTTTCTACTAATGTATCCTTCATACAAGACTTGCAATATGTCCCATATCTCCTTTGCAAATTTAAAATACATCACCTTGTCAAGATCCAACTTGTGGAGATTGTTGAATATCACACATTTGGATTGAGTGTTTAGATAGTGAAATTTATTTGAAGGAGGATATTTACCATAACCTTTAGACACTATATTCAAAGCAACATATCTGTGGGCTAACAACTCGAATTTCTCTTTCTCTCTCCATACTTGATAACTTGCATCACTGAGAAGTGGCACACTTTGATGATCCATTAGAAAAAAGATTTACCAGATCTTCCTTCTAGTGATCAAGCTGCACTCGAAGGAACCCATTTTGATACAAATTTTTGGTAGCTTGAAAAAAATGGGAAAGGAGAATGAGTATTGTACCATATTGAATCTATAACACTTTTTTACCAATTCTTTACTTGATTAGCTAAATTATCAATTAATCACCAACACAATATATAACAATAGATAACATATGCATAATAAAAAAATAAGAGAATCATATAGAATAATCAAGAAAACACCATGGACACCATATATTAGGTGGAAACCCTTCTGGGAAAAAATCCACCAAACATTTTTCTTCTTATTCTTTCATATAATCTTCTTTTACATCAATTGTTGGCACGCACCAGTGTGAAAGCACCGACTTGCAAGATATATGATCACCCACTCACTCTATGCCATGAACAAATGGAAGCACCCATTTCCAAAACTATATGTAGACATGCATTTATTGGAGGAACCAAACCCAAATTAGTTTCTTAGGCAAGCACCTGAAGGAAGCCACTACTCCCTGATTAGCAAGCCACCACTTTCTCTAAAGGCACCAACCTTCCATTCACCGTGGACCTCAATTTCATAAATTTTCACGCTAGATACACCTATGCTCAATATAAACATAAAAACACTAAAAAAAACCAGGTTTGGCTGTCCAAAGATCTTGTTGCATGATAGAGGTATGCATTTTGTTAATGAAATGATACAGGCCTTGACTGAAGAATTATGGATCCACCACGTGAAAAGCACCTCGTATCATCCAAAGGAAAATGGAGCTGTAGAAGCTTTTAATAAAATCTTGGAACACGCACTGAACAAGGTCTGTAATACCAACCGCAGCGATTGGGACGTGCGCATCCCGTCAGTCCTTTGGGCCTATCGAACCACCTGCAAGAAACTAACTGGGAAAACACCATTTCGGATGGTTTATGGAAAGGAGGCCATTATGCCCATGGAGTATATTGCTCCTAGCCTGCGCATCGTAGCCTTTACGAACATGGAAGAGCTTGATATCATGGAGGAGTATTAACCGCAACTCATGGCCTTGGAGGAATATCGTTTCATTGCTAACTTCCATTAGAAAGCTCAGAAGGCTCGGGAAAAAGCATGGCGTGACATACATATTTGGCAAAAGATGTTTTTGGAGGGAGAATTGGTCCTACTCTATGATAGCCAGTTTTTGAAGCACCTGGGGAATTTTTTTCAGTACTGGCTAGGACCCTATATGGTAAAGGAAATTACTGATGGAGGAGTTGTCCGGTTAGCCACACTGTGCAGTGACATGGTACCAAGATATATCAATGGCAGCTGGCTCAAACCATACTGGATCAAATGACTATATGGTTGGATTAGTTGTATGGGGAGGAATGCGCGCAGGCAGGGGGAAAAACGCAGGTAGGATCATGGTATGCGCAGGGATCATTCGCAGGTCTAGAAGCCCCGGGAGGTGCACTGGGAGCGCAGGGGTGCGCTAGGAGCGAAGGAGGTGCGCTGGGAGAATAGGGGTGTGCTAGGAGCAAAGGAGGTGCGTTGGGAGCACAGGGTTAATATACAACTGCGAAAACTAGCCGTTGGAATAGTAAAACTAGGTAAAAATTAAATTTTACCATTGAAAGGAGCGGGCGGGTAGCAATTAATGAGGCGATTTCCAAACATTTTTTACCGTTTATTAATGGTAAGTTTTTGATAAGCCTCATCCAACCGTTGGTTGATATTTAATGCTATAAAAGCATAAGGGTATATCAAAAGGGGGTTTCGTGCATCTTGAACAGTTTGTGCTTTGCGAAATTTTGTGACTGTTGTGCTTTCTTAATTACTGGGAAAGCTACTCCTTTTGATAGTAGCAATCCTGAATTTATCTTCTGAGCGAGATTGACTACATCCAATCCCACTAAATCTTCACAGATTGTGGCCTTGACAGAGAAATAATCCGATGAAATATTGAAGTCACCCCTGAGGTTGAGGAGGTTGTGTCCACACTGAGCAAGGGAAAGTAGGTGGAAAAGAAGGAGGGGAAGGGAAAAGGCCAGGAGCAAGGGTCGGGGAGGATTGCGAAACAGTGCCCTATGCACATTCGCCTAACCCATCAAAGAGACCTTTATTTGCTCAGGAGGAGGCCCGAATCGATGAGCCCATAAATTGGCTCCCACCCTATGTTCGGCCTCGCAGGCCCTCGGTGCGCACACCCAAGAATATTGATGGGATGCGCGCATATCTACACATGCCTCTGATTCTGATCGAGGTCCCCATCATTGAAGAATCCTTTGGCAAGCTCCACACGGTCAAATTCAACGATCATGACCTCGCCAACCTAGACGCCTTCCCAAAATTGGCACCATAATTATATGTTGAAAGGGTATTGGAGGATGACGTGCTGAAGGTAGTCCCCATGCCATGGGAAAGTGGTCTGGCTGGTTCAGGGTTATTAAATCTACTGTGGATGCCTCACTTTTTCCACTACTATGTCACCTACCGACTTGTGCAGCAGCTGCTAGCTCTGGTTCATGACGGCTGCTTGTAGATCCAAGACTGCATTCCCATTGATGCAACACTCATTCACCATATTACTGATCTTCCCATGAAGGGGATGAATCCCATGGAGCACATTAGTAAGAAATATGAGCAATATATCGCTGATAAGGTGCGCGATGATTACCATGTGAATGGAACACTAGGGGGTTCATGACCAGCACTATTAGAGACCCCGATGCGCACATGGGCACCTTGTTGTTAGCATGAAAAATGCTGTGCAAATTCCAGGTTGCCACAGTCCGCGCGTATGTAGTTAAGTTAGCTGGCCACTGCGAGAAAGGGTTCTGCTTCAACTGGTCCCAGTTCCTATGTAATGAATTTCTAGAGAACATGCGCGAAGCCCAGGATCATGGAAGGGCATTCTACTGCTCCTAGTTGTTGCTCCTCATCGTGTTGGTCACATGGGAAGCCCCGGAAGACTCGGTCCTCCCTGACCTCGAGCCAGATATGTGTGAAGGAGCATGGTATGTGAATCTGTGGGATTCAAAAGATGAGCAGCACATTGAAGATAATAAAGAATTTTGGGTCTTATTTCAGAGCGGGCTCGCAGTAGCAATCCACTCCCGGCCGCGCTTGTCACCAGTAATCTATGACAAGTACAAAAGCATCGCAGTTTTTCAAGCCAAAATGCACAATGTGCATATCCGGGGCTGCAAGGATCCAACATGGGTATAACTACCCTATATGGTTGTGGATGAAGAGATTGACCGTCTTATTGCTACTTGGCCTCCAAATTGGAAACTATGCTTCAAATCGGGTATGCACAACACTGTAGGTATGAATACCAAGAAGACTACCCTGCCCGACACCACCAAAGAGATTAAAGGATAGGGCAAGAATTTCGAGAAGGGTGCGGAGCCGGAATAACAGAAGGATTCGTAGCAAGATCTGGACACAGAGGGTCTGGATGCATAGGGTGCTGACTCCCCTCAAGGTATGAAACAGACTGGTGAACCTATTAAAGGCCAACGAAAGAAACTACGAGCTACAAGGACGGGTTGGGATACCGAAGTAACTCTGAAAGAGGAATACTTGGAGTAGATAGCAGACGCAGTCACCCTCACCTCCGAAGATAAATGGATGGCTTTGGAAGAGCAGCAGAAGGCCACGGTTGCTACACTTCAATCGAAGCTTCGAGCTTTGCAGCTTAAAACTAACACTTTGCAGACAAGCATGATTTAGACCAGGCCACCCCCGGCAACCAATAATGACTTTATCATCACAACGGAAAGCCTCCTTTTCCCTCTGCCAGGCGCAACATTCGTCTTTAGCCCACTTGCCTTAGGAGCGCAAGTTCAGCCCTGCGCAGAGGTGCAATTGGATTTAGCCTGACTGCCGCATGAACTGTTGTAGGTCCTTCACACATCCCTGTTCGAGGAGATTCAATACAGAGACCGTCGAGTGCACCAGCAACTCAGTACAGCTGAGTAGACGATTGTGGAGAAAACCACTGAGGTGTCCCAAGCACAGGCTGCATGCACCGTTGTCGCCACGCAGCAAACCGAGTTGGAACGCCTAATTAGTAGGCTCTGCATAGATGTAACTGAGGATATACCGGCTTCTGCCACCCCCCAGGCCAAGATTGAGGGGCTTGTCGCAGCAGTAAGGGATTCGAGGACTGAAATTCATACTGTTAAGATGGAGATGGAACCACCGATTGCTGCCTTACAGGACAAATTGTAGCCAGAGACTCCACCCAAGGTAAGAGCCCAGCGAGTCGTGTTGGTCACAGAGGCCACCAATACTATTACCGCTCTGATTTCTCAGGGCGCAGATTTTTTGGAGATTTCCATGTAGCTATGGTCTAAGGTGCAGCGCGACCCTCTCCTCCATGATTTTACTCAAGAGCTATGTCAGAAGGAGGAAGAGTTTGAATAGCTCGAAGCTACTATGTCCACCTTGATTCCAGCTCAACTCCTGGCACGCATGCGTACCAGCCACACACTTAGGGATGAAATTGAAAAACTCCACCACAAAAATAAGGCTCTCAGTGACCACCTTAAGCCTTGGGTCGATGAAGCCCTCAAGCTCTCTGAGGAAGTGGATGTTGCGGTCAAACAAATGAACCAGACATTGGAAAGTGTCACGGTTGCTACTGAAGGTCCAACTTTGAAAAATTTGGTGGATATTGCTCAGAACGTTGCTGCGCAGAGTGAAGGAGTGTTGCACCCACTAATTGATGCGATCAAGCAGATTTAGGCAAAGATGAAAACCCCATGACCGCAGTGACTCAGGACGAGTCACAAGATTGTGTTGGGGGCTTGTTGGAACGGGGTTCCCTAACCTGCGTTTTTGTTACAATTTTGTAACATTCGGTCTTGCATAGGGGTTTTGGGGTGGGTCAAAGCCCCTAATGTTTTGTAATGGGTTAAAGGGTAGTTGTTGTGAAATCAGCTCCAAAAAGAGAAGAAAAGAGATATCAACACCTTAGAAATAAGCCACTTCGAGGGGGCAACCTCCAATACATTACATGAATGAACAATTCTTGGATGATTCAAATTACAAAACCTCCTTTCTATATATAGGAGTCCATGGGACCAAAATGTAATCCTAGTGGGCCACAATGTAATCCTAGCCGACCTAACAATAATAATTTAAGGGCACAATAATAACAATATGGGGGTTACAAGGGTACAATAATAACAATAAGGGGTTACACTAACAACAATAAGGGACTATACTAGTAATATAGGGACCTAACATGCCCCTCTCCTTCAAAAAAGTGTTGTCCTCAATGCTTGAGTAGCTCTGGGTGCTTCTGTATAAAATTCTCATCCTCCCATGTAGAATCTTCGGTGGGTAAGTTCTTCCACTTGATGAGATACTCTGAAATTGATCGATTCCGTAGCTGTTGAGTTCTTGTTTCCATGACCGCTTCAGGTTCCAATATGATTTTTCCTTCCTCATCAAGTTCTGGCAATATTGTTTGAATTGGAATATTTTCACCTATAACCTTCTTTAAGCATGAAACATGGAAAACTGGATGCACTCGCGAAGAAGCAGGAAGCTCCAATTTGTATGCCATAGTACCAATCTTTTGCAACACCTTGTAAGGACCATAGTACTTTGGCGATAATTTATTATCCTTCTTAGCTTGCTTGAGGGACATTTGTTTGTATGGTTGTAGCGGTAAAAATACCCAATCTCCTACATCAAAACTTCTCTCACTACGATGTTGATCTGCCTGTTGTTTCATTCGATTTTGTGCCAAATTCAGGTTATCCTTTAAGAGTTGGAGAACTTCTTGCTGATGCTCGATGTGATCTTCCACTGCTTGAACCTTCGAATTTTCCCTTAAAGATGATGTGATGGATGGTGGATGATATCGATAAAGTGCCATAAATGGGGTCATTTTTGCTGCAGTATGGAAGGAAGTGTTATACCACCATTCAGCAAGAGGTAACCACTTGACCCATTGTGTTTGTTTATCAGATACAAAACAACGAAGATATCCTTCCAAACATTTATTTACTATCTCGGTTTGACCATCAGATTGAGGATGATAAGATGAGCTATGAGCTAATTGAGTACCCAAACAAGAAAATAACTCCGTCCAAAAATTTCCAGTAAAAATGGGATCTCTTTCGCTCACAATAACCTGTGGGTTTCCATGTAGCTTTTGAATTGTGTCCATAAATGTAGTAGCAACTGTACTTGCTTTAAATGGATGAGATAATGCACAAAAGTGTGCATACTTGGTAAGTCTATCAGCTACCACCATGATGACACTCTTTCCTTCAGACTTAGGTAAACCTGTGATAAAATCCATTGAAATATCCTCCCAACGTTGACTTGGAATGGATAAAGGTTGTAGAAGACCCAAGGTCTTAATTGTCTCAACTTTATTCTGCTGGCAAACTAAACATTCCGCCACAAAATTTTGAATATCAGATTTAAGGCCATCCCAAAAAAATTCTTTCTTCACACTGTGGTAAATTTTTAAAAATCCTGAGTGTCCTCCTAAAGGCAAAGTGTGCAATTCCAAAATAATCTTTTGTTTTAGTTGGGAATTCTTACAAAGATATAAGTGATCTTTGTACCATAAGGAATCATTTTTCCAACTAAATGTATTAGATGTAATAGGATCTTGCTGCAACTTTTGAATGAGTGTCCACACTTCTTCGTCCTTCTTCCATTCATCTCTTGCTTCAGTTATCCAATCTGGTTGGATAATAGAAAGGGCACAAAGCAATGCTTCCACCTCTTCATTCTTTCTTGAGAGTGCATATGCAACAAAATTTAGCTTCCCTTTTTTGTATATTATTTGAAAGTCATAACCCAACATCTTTGTGACCCATTTTTGTTGCTCTTCTGAAGATAGTCTTTGTTCCAAAAAGTGTTTAAGACTATCATGATCAGTTTTTACCTTGAAGTGTCTTCCCATTAGGTAAGTTCTCCATTTCTTTAGTTCATGCAGTATTGCTAACATTTCCTTCTCATAAATAGGTTTCTGTAAATAATTTCCTTTGATTGGACGACTTTCAAAAGAAATGGGTCTTCCTTCTTGCATTAAAACAGCACTAATTCCATTTCCTGAGGCATCACATTCCACAATAAAGGTTTTTGTGAAGTGTGGCGTAGCTAATACTGGTGCTAGGCACATTTCCTCTTTAAGATGTTCAAAGGCCTTAGTTGCTTCAGGAGTCCATGAAAATGCATCTTTCTTCAATAATGTTGTTAGAGGTGCTTCTATTCTCCCATAATTCTTAACAAAATTTTGATAATACCCTGTTAACCCGAGAAATCCTCGCAACTGCTTTATGGTTGTGGCGACTTTCCATTCCTTAATGGCTTTAATTTTGTTATGGTCTACCTTAACACCCTCGTTGGATACAATATGACCCATATATTCCACCTCTTGTACTCCAAAGAAACATTTGGATGTTTTTGCATATAATTGTTTCTCCTGCAATATTTTGAGCACCCTGTCAACATGTTGAACATGATCCTGCCAAGACCTGTTGTAGATTAGTATATCATCAAAAAATACTAGCACAAATTTTCTAAGGAAGGGTTTGAAAATGGAATTCATCAACCCTTGAAATGTATAAGGTGCATTGGTAAGGCCAAAAGGCATGAACAAACATTCATAATGACCCTCATGAGTTCGAAATGTTGTTTTCGGAATATCTTCAATCTTCATTCTAATTTGATGATACCCTGAACGAAGATCCAATTTGGTAAAATAAATTGCTCCATGTAATTCATCCAATCATTCATCAATCACAGGAATGGGAAATTTATCTTTAATGGTGAGCTTATTGAGCTCCCTATATTCTAGACACATGCGCCATGATCCATCCTTCTTGTGTACCAATACTACAGGAGCAGAGAAAGAACTTTGACTAGGTTGAATTATACCCACCTCTAACATTTCTGCAATCATACGTTCAATTTCGCTCTTTTGGACATAAGGATATCTATAAGGCCTGATGTTTGGAGGAACACTTCTTGGAATCAAATGAATAGCATTATCGTGATCACGAATAGGTGGGAGTCCTTTTGGAGTTTCAAAAACCTTGGAATGATTGTCCAAGACTTTTTGGATATCTGCAGAAATAGATGATTTAGATGTTGGAACTTCTAGTGAGCAGAATTGTGAAATTATGCCTTGTTGTTCTTTCTTTAGAAGCTTTTTCAAGACATTAGAGCTTATTATCTTTCCCGTCTTCCCTGCAATACCTCGTAATTCGACTTCCTTTCCTTCTAAAAACAATTTCAAGAAAAGTTCTTGAAAATTAAAAGCTACTGTCCCCAAAGATTGTAACCATTGTACTCCTAGTACAACATCAGCACCTCCCATAGGAATGGAAAGCATTGGAATATTCAATACATATTCCCCCATGGTTAGCTTGATATTATGGCATTTTCCAGAGAAATTTATAGTTCCTCCATTTGCAACCATAACTTGACATTCTGGTGCTGGGTATAGGAAACAATTCAATTCTTTGGCTACCTTACAATGAATAAATTTATGGGTACTACCTGAAACAATCAACACTATTACCTTTTTATTCTTGATATGTCCTTATATATTGAGAGTTTGAGGAGTGGTAATTCCTGCCAATGCATTACACGATATGGTTGGACTCATTTCTTCCTCTTCTTGGGTGGGTTCCTGGTGTATATCCTCTTCTTGTTCATTTTCTTCTTCCTCTTCACAATCTATGTAAAAGAATTTCTTCTCAGCACACTTATGACCTTTAGTGTATTTTCTATCAGAACTGTAGCAAAGCCATTTTTCTCTTTTTTCTTCCAATTGTTGTGGTGTCAACCTTGTAGGTTGTGGAAATATAGGAGTAGCAACACTTCCCTCTTTATAGAAGTGAGTGGTAGGCTTCCTTGTCGCCATAATTTTACATTCAATTTTTCTTGCCAACCTGAATGCCTTCTCCAATGAATCAGGTTCCAAAATGCAAACTTCATGTTGGATGTTATCCTTTAAATTACCTATGAAGAGATAAATCCTGTGTTCCTCTGGAATATCAGTTACCCTTATATTCAATTTTTGGAAGTCCTCAATGTGCTCCCCCATTAAACCCTTTTGTTTGAGATTTATCAATTGGATAAAGAATGTGTTGCTCTTTGTATCCTCATAATGTGCTTTCATTTCCTCCATAAAAATTGACCAAGTGACAATTTTTTTATGGGAGCAAAGCCATTGATACCATACAAATGTATTTTATTCTAAATTTAAAGTTGCAATGCGTACCTTTTGTGTGTTTTGCGCATTATGGAGATCAAAATATTGCTCCATCTGTAGTATCCATATTACAGGATCCTTTCCATCAAAATTCCTCATATCCATTTTTGGAATATGGTGGTTCTTCCCACCAACATTAGATTTTATGAAATCACGATTAATATTTTTTTTTTCTCATCATGAGTTTCCTCCACTATCTTTTCACCATTAGGAAACATTTCTTGTATCAAATTTGTCAAACCTTCAATGTCTGCTTTTATATCATTCTTCATGTTTTCCATTTTCTCATTGATCTTAGCTTCCATGTCATCCATCTTAGATTCCATGCCAACTTCCATGCCATCTATCTTAGATTCCATGCCATCTATGCCATTCTTCAAACCATCCATTTTAGATTCCACGCCTTTCTTCAAACCATCCATCTTATTTTCCACACCTTTCTTCAAAACTTCCATGTCATTTTTTGTTGCTCTTTCCGAGAGCGAAATTTGTTGCACTTGCTCTTGTAATTTTGATATGTCATGTTGCCATTCTTCGTCTTCATGAGTCATAGTAGAGCTTTATAAAGGCTTAATGGGTGTTGAATTATTTTTAGGGGCCATTTTAGAATCCAATACTGCTATCTATTCTACAATATTCCCTTGGAATCAATTCAACTTGATTCTTCAAACAAGACTTATGCAATTCGAAAAAAACAAATACACACATTTTACTTTCTTTTGAGGAGCTCGATATTGAAATTGAATTATCTCTAAAATTGTGAATCCTAAATATCTAAAATTCAGCCCTGTAGTAGCCCTCTAATGCTTCTTTCAAATTCCACAGGTCTGATCTGATTTGGATTCTTCAAGCCAAATTTATGTCCAATCTACCACAATGACCCAATTTTGGACTGGTTCAGTACAGTGAACTTGTACAACTTGAAACATGTCACTGTTTCCTCCTTTGGAAATGAAATTGATAGACTAAAAACTAAAGTCCGTGTACTTGTGGCCACTTTTTACAGCATTCCAATCTAATGCTCAGAGAGAGAGATGTGAATATTTTCCCATGATCACCTCTTTGAGATGAAATTCAGAAGCCTCAAAAAGCCCTAACTTCCACAGATCATATCTCCGAAAATATTGCGAACCAATATCTGAAATTTTGCGATGATGTTCCCCAAGGTTACGCCTTCGTACTCTAAAAATTTTAGCTTCTGAACCTTCGTAGAAAAAAATTTATTACGAAAATACCACGATGACCTGTTTAGGTTAAATTCAGGAGCCTACAAAATGACCTAACTTGCACAGATCATATCTCCGAAAATATTGCGAACCAAGCTCTAAAATTTTGTGACAATGTTCCTCAGGATTTTGGCTTTGCACTCTAAAAATTTCAAATTTTGAACCTTCGTAGAAAAAATTTTATAACAAAAATTCCACAATGACCTGTTTGGAGCAGCGAAACACTAGAATCACAAAGCTATGATACCAAATGTTGTGAAACCAGCTCCAAAAAGAGAAGAAAAGAGATATCAACGCTAGTAGAGATAAGCCACTTCGAGGGGGAAACCTCCAATAAATTACATGAATGAATAATTCTTGGATGATTCAAATTACAAAACCTCCTTTCTATATATAGGAGTCCATGGGGCCACAATGTAATCCTAGTGGACCACAATGTAATCCTAGCCGACCTAACAATAATAATTTAAGGGCACAATAATAAAAATATGGGGGTTACAAGGGTACAAAAATAACAATAAGGGGGTTACACTAACAACAATAAGGGACTATACTAGTAATATAGGGACCTAACAGTAGCTCTAGGGTCCACAAACAACGATTTTTGGACCATCGGATAGCAAAGGCTAAGATGTTATAAATAGATAAATAGTTGGGTCTAGTAGGTAATTAAGTCATAAGATTGATGCTACGTGCGAATTGTTAAGATCTATTTGGGTTGTTTTGGGTAAGGAATCCTGTTGGTTGTGTGCGCTGAGATCCTCATTCTTGTTGTGTGTGGACCCCACTAGGCTGTGTGCGCGGGCTGTGTTTGGGTTGTAAGTGGATATTTGATGATAATCAACGTGGAATATATGTGAAGTACCTTGTACTATCTAGATTGATTGTGTTTACTGCTGAAGCGCATCTGTGATATTTATTTAAGCTTCAAATGTATCTATGATATGGAATTAGCTGCGATTATAATATTCAGTGATGGTATTTGCTGATGCGAACGTGGATGCGAATGCATTGATTAGATCTGTTAATGATAATAGCTTTGTTATGGTTATGTACTGATTGTACTATTAAAATAGTTGTGAATAGACTCATTTTGAACGAACCTAATAAGTTGCAACACAAATCTGCCTTAAATTACCTACTCTCTCCCAGGGTGCGGAAACCTGGTTCTAGCACCCTCCCATACTACTTCGTGTGAGACCTTGGCATACGCAAGTAGGTCATTGCCGAAAGGGCCAGTAGTATAAGAGTTCTTTGGTAAACCTTAACCTATGAGCCTGGGTTAGGACCCCTCAAGCCAACAATCAAGCCAACAATGAGTCAAAAAATCTCTTCTATGATACAACAAGAATTTGACATGTCTTTAATTGGGGAAATAACATATTTTCTTGGTTTACAAATGCAACAATAAAAATATGGCATCTTTCTCTCACAAAAAAAATATCTCAAGCAGATTCTAAAGAAATATGGGATGGAAGGCTGCAAACCTATATGTACTCCAATGATGACATGATGTAACATCAGTTCTCATGATGATTCTCCCATTGTAAACCAACTAGAATACATGTTTATGATTGGAAGTCTTCTTTATCTAACAAGTACTAGACTAGATATCATGCATACAGTTGGGAACATTGGACGTTTCCAAGCCAATCCAAAGGAATCACATCTCAAGCAGTAAAGATAATATTCAAATATCTCCAAGGAACTCAATACTTTGGTCTATGGTATCCTAAAAATGTTGATCTTACTCTTCATGCTTACACAAATGTAAACTGGGCTGGAAATTTTGATGATCGGAAAAGCACTAGTGGAGGTGCATTTTATATGGGGCTCTGATTAGTATCTTGGTTCAGCAAGAAAAAAAGTTCCATTGCCTTATCTACAGGGGAAGAAGAATATATGGTTGCTACATATTTTTGCACACAACTTCTATGGATGATGCAGACACTACAAGATATTCAAATTAAATGTTCTCCACCCATCTCTATCCTATGTAATAATACAAGTGTTATTAGTATTTAAAAAAATCTTGTTATGCACTCCAAAACCAAGCATATTCATATTAAGTATCATTTTCTACAAGAACAAGTGCTTGATAAAAAGGTTAAATTGGAGTGTTTTCCCTCCAAAGAACAAGTTGTTGATATATTTACTAAACCTCTCCGTAGAGAAGCATTTGAATATCTTAGAAAAAAACTGGGAGTTGTCTCTGCCTCACTTTTTTGTTAATCGAGTCTGTTCAGTCTACAGGTGAAAATTCAAAAGGTTGTTTGTTGTACGTAGGTTTCATTAATTATAGTCTCGCATATACGCAATTTTCTTTGCAGATATTCGCATATGTTTTTCTCTAACAAAAAAACAATGGGATAGCCTCAAGATCATACACTGACATGCTACTGACAGTTATGATTTGATTGGTCTACAGTCTACTGATATGGTATTGAGTTATGATTTTTCATTGATATTTATCTGATTTATGAATATGCTTTGATGAGTTGTTGACAATGAACAAGAAGCACAGGTTCAGGGGGAGCATTAGTCTTGTAGAGTATAATGCATTTTTGATATTATATTTATAATGATTGTTGAATTATGTTCGATGATCTCTCTCTATTGAGGTCCTTTTGTCTTGGTTATAAAATTCATATATGTAAAGGTCATGTTGAGAGCTATGATGAAAACATTGTCATATTCCGTCATGGATGGACTTTTTAGGTCATGTCAAATATGTAAACCCACTTGGTTGGGTGATTATTTCAAATATGTAATCCCACTTGGTTGGGTATTTGAGTCAAATATGTAGCCTCACTTTGTTGGGTGATTGATGTAATTATGAGTCACTGGTGACAGGAAATTTCATACTCTGATGAGTTTTCAAGTCATATAATTCCTTGAAAATATTTTTAAGTTTCATCATGTGCTCAAGGGGAGCATTGTCAGTATAGTGCAGATCAGATCTACAGAGCTCTTATATTTACAAGGAACGAAAAAAACTTGTTTCAAAATTGGTCCTCCCTTTTCCCTTTATGTCAAAGGGGGAGAGTAACTTGGTGTTTGAATAATTAGTATATTGATGGGTCTAACAGTTATATTCATGTTATGGTGATCAAACACCAATATGGTTTCCATCAAGTCTAAAGGGGAATATTGTTTCCATTATGATAAAGGTGTTGTTCTTGATGGAAACCCACTTGTAACAGAGTTCATTGATGGAAAAGAATGATAGAATGATGGGAAAGAGGTTTTCAGGTCAAATCAAAAGATTATTAAAGGTAAATATTTGAAGATCTATACGCGGTTTCGTCACGGAAAAGTTGCATATACACGCGGGTACGGAGAATCAAATTCATGTATGTGTTGGTGTTCTAATTTAATAATACCATGGGTCCTTACCATGGTATTCCCACAATACTGAGAGCAGTAACGGTTATTTGATCCTGTCCAATAATACCATCGGCACTTGTGTGGTTTTGGCTCATGGTATTAGCTAAGGCTCAAACTATATAAGGAGGTGAAGATCAAAGTGTTAGGTGTGCATGAGTAATGATAATGAATGAATACTTCAATCTGAATTATATTTGTATGGTATGGGATATAGTTGATTGTTAGATCTGAAATAAAGATGCACTCATGAATACAATGATGGATCAGGATCTCTAGACTTGAAATGACTATCATGTATTTGCATGATCTGGTTATGATTTTTTTAGATCTGTGGTCTAGTGCATGTTTGTTGCAATGAAGGGTATGATCTGAGTAAGTTTGAAGTTATGAAGTATTGCACAGTCTTGAATTATTTAAATATTTATACATGGGTTTAACACGAGGAAGGTGTGTATACACGTGAGTTTGGTTCTGTATAGTAGCGTATATGTTCAGCAATATGTTGAGATCTACAAGCGAGTTGGCTTCAGGATAAGCGTGTACATACGTGAATAACTCTACTGAAAAGCGCATATGCAAGTTAGGGTTTTTCTGAAGAATGCTAAAGAAAATGTTTGATCAGTTTTTTTGTGTTTTTGTTGTCTATCAATGATGTCTTCATATAGATCTGGGTTGTTTTCTATTGATTATGCTGCTAGTTGATTGTGATTAAATATCAGTTATTGGTTGGTATATTGATGATTTAGTGAATGATTTGGTATAGCTATATGTTTTAGTTTGATGTATGGTATTAGGCTTAAATGAGTGCAGTGGGTCC
Organism: Pinus albicaulis; assembly: GCA_034641835.2. Taxonomy (NCBI): domain Eukaryota; kingdom Viridiplantae; phylum Streptophyta; class Pinopsida; order Pinales; family Pinaceae; genus Pinus; species Pinus albicaulis. The sequence goes on along the minus strand of CM076584.1, from coordinate 590,961,290 downwards.
AGTCTGAAAATCTGATGAAAAGAGACCTAAAAGTTGTGATGTATTGAATCCAGTGGATCTAGCGTGAAAATTTATGAAATGCGGTCCACGGTAGTGCTGAGGGTTGGAACCTTCAGTGAAGAAGTTGAAGTTTCCTGCCAGTAGGATCTAGTGATCATATCAAGGGTTTGTAGCTCCCTTCCAACATTAGTTGGTAAACGAGAGCAGGGGGTCGAAGGTCCCTTCCAGTGGTGTCTAGTGAACGAGATCAAGGGGCTGGAGCTCCCTTCCAGTAGTAGCTGGAGAACGAGTGAAGGTAGCAGCCTTATGTAGGTGGCTGCTTGCGTGCTGGTATGAGTCTGCACCAGTACAATATTGTAAGCAGTTTTATATATAATAAATATTGAAGACAAAGACAATAGAAACAGTGGTTTTCTCCCACATTGGGTTTCCACCTTAAATATTGATGTTCATGTGTGTTGCTTATGTGTGATGATTTATTCTATTCTTACTGCACATGTTTATTGCTTACTAAATGTTTGATGAATCATTAATGCACTGGTCTAAGTAAATTTACTGAAGATTTATCTAAATTATAAGTTCTTTGGGCATACACTATTTTCCTGAATGAAAGTCGCATACATACGCTAGTTGACTTAAGTAAAATCGAGTATAGAATAGTAAAATTCTATGTGGGTTTTAAATATTGATTCACACCCCCCCCCCCCCTTGGCCTTGGGTGTCCGGAAGGAGTTCGACGGCAAGGTTAAGGGAGGGGATTTTACACTCGATCAATAATGCTACCTCCTCACGAAAAACAAAGTGGAAAGGAGTAAACCCAGTGGTGGTTTTAACAAAGGTTCTATAGGCCCACAAAGTAGACAAGAGCATAAGTTTCCAGTTGGTATTGTGTTTATTCATCATCCGTTGAAGCATAGTTTTAAGGATTTTATCGACCTCTTCAACTTTTCCATTTCCTTAAGGATAATAAGATGATGAATATTTTTGTTCAAATCCCAATAGAGAGGATATCTCATGCCATATCTCATCCTTGAAATCTAGGTCATGGTTAGAAACCAATTATTGTAGAACTCCAAATTGAGTGATAACATGGTTTAAAAAGAATAAGGTTTTCATAGCCGCAGTGTTATTGAATGTATGCATGGCTTCATCGCATTTGGTAAAATATTTTTCAGCCACAATAATATACTGTGGTTATTAGCAGATGGGGTTCGACACACCATGAATTTAATAGCCCATTTACAAAAAGGAACAGTTGTGATGGCAGGATGGAGGGGAGTAGGTGGAGCTCACGCCTTAGGGGTGTATAACTGAGAATGGGGATAGTATTTGACTTCCTCAATGCAGTCACTGAAGATAGAAGGAAAAAATTAACTGGCACACATGATATTCTGAGCAGTGGCCATTCCGGAGAGATGAACACCACAAGTTTCATTGTGGCAGGCATTGAGAACTTTCTCAACTTCACAATGCATGAGATAATGATGAAGGACAGTGTTGACACCGTGACGAAAGAGATCATCACTGATGAAGAAGTAGTGAGGGGATTGATGTCGAATATTTCATCGAGCATCACGATTAAGATGGGGGGGAATTTATAGGTTCGTAGATAAGTGAGAATGTCGCCATATGAAGGATCATATGAGGTGATGGCGAAAAACTGTTCATCTGGAAGATCATCATTGACCGACATATCTAGTAAATGAATTTGGCAAGGGACAAACCTCTCTTATTCTTCAATGTGATAAATTTGAGGTCAAACTCTTGAATAATGATGATCCAACAAGCATATTTCCCATTGATGATTCGTCGACTCAACAAGAATTCCATGGGCTTGGAATTGGTCACGACTCTAGTGGTACGCATAAGGATATAATGACGAAGCTTTTGATCAAATAACACTACAACCAACACAAAATTTTATTCGTGTAAATAGGACACTGGGGGACCGTTGATGTTTTTACTAACATAGTATATGACATGCTCATTTATGTTAGCATATTCTTGGATGAGGACCTCAACGACCGAATAGGAAAAAGATGAGATGTATAGGATGAAGCCCCTTTCAAATCCAGGTGGACTGATTGAAGGAGCGAAAGTGAGAGAACGTTTAAGAGAATAAAAATAATGTTGATCTTGGTCATCCCAAGCGAATGGGATGATAGATCGAAGGAGTCTAAGGAACCCATGCGTAGTGGTGGAAAAGTTAGGAAAAAACCAATGAAGAAAGTTGTCTTTGGCTTGAAGGCTTTGTAACTAGAGAAGGGAGCAAGGTGGTGGAAGTTCTAAAATGTCTTGAAATTTGAGAGGATCAAGATTTATCCCATATCTGGACAAAATGAGGCCAAATAGTTGGTTGGCGGGAATGAAAAAGACACACTTCAGGGGGTTGAGGCAAATCTTGTACTTGCGACATTGGAGAAAAATGATTTACAAATCATGAACGTGTTGCACCCAAAGCCCAGAATGAGTGGTGAGATCATCAAGGTATGCAAGGATAATATGAGTCAAGTTGTGGAAGAAATAAGACATGGCCCGTTGAAATGTGGTCCCAACATTATTTAAACCGAAAGGCATAACCCTATAAGAAAAAGTTCCCCACGGACTAATGAAAGCGATTTTAAGTTTATCAGCATAACATATAGTTATTTGGTTATATCCAAAGAATCCATCCATAAAGGAAATAACCTCATGCCTTGTACACTAATCAATGATTTAGCCAATAAAAAGTGTGGGGAATTTGTCTTTGGGACAATATTTTTTTAGGTTGTGGAAGTTAGTGCAGATACGAATGGTGCCTTGTTTCTTGAGAATGGGACCGGGATTGGACACCCATGTCGTGTATCCAATGGGATAGATAAAGAAAGCTTTCTTGAGCTTATCGACTTTGTCTTTAATGGCCTCAGGTCTTGAAGGATGGATGGGTCTCAAATTTTGACAGACAAGAATGGCATCGGGCCATGTGTCGATATGGTGTTCAATAATGGTGGGATCAAGTTCATACATCTCAATATAATACCAGCTAAAAACATCACGAAATTATTTAAATAACTTGGTGTAAGCATCAATTTATTCTAGGTTACAATGTGCCCCCAAGGTGATGTTTTCTTCAATCCCTCGTTTATTCGAAATGTTAATATTAATGGTATGAGAGATATTTTCCATGTTTCCTTCTTCAAAGCATCTAGTGCAAGAATGGGATTTCTAAACCAATCAAATTCACCGTGGATGATATCTTTCGACTCCACAACATATTTATCATGGGTTTTTTGTGGAAGGAAATATGTACGATGGTGCATATCGTACCAAGGATAATCAGGGTTGGTCATAGCTTCCATGATGTCTTCACCGGAATGAAAAATGGGTGGAAGGGAGGAAGAGAGACCACTTGATGTGGAGGAACTACCTGAAGCATCATCATGAGGGACAAGGTTCATATGCACATCAACAACAGGAGGGGACAAATGACTAGTAGATGGAATATCTACCGATGTTGAGACCAGAGTATTTGACGAAGAAGGTTCGACCAAATTACGATAGGGAACTCCATAAGAGTCCCAAAATGACAATCTTATGGATGAAGACATGTAGATAATAGGAGAAATACTATCCATCATCTCAACATCGGGAGGAGGGATCACAATGTGTGGTTCTTGTTCTGGTTCAATAATGGTACTAGAATCCACAGGTAGAGAAGAGCTGGGTTCACTACGAGCGACCTTGATTTTACGAAGTGTCTGACGGGTATTGCGAAAATATTCAAGAAGAGGATAGTGGTGAGAATAGTGGAAAAAATGATCACACAAAGCATAAGAGTGATTCATGTTTAATGATTTGTTTTTCTTGGTTGAATCATGTAAGGTAACATGGAAATATGGGATGCTAGATTCAGGAAACATGGCATTGACCACATATTTGAGATTAGGGAGTTCAGGAAAATTATTGGTGGCATGCCCAACAACATCACACAAAGTGCACGGAGGTGTCGGCTTTGGAGGCTTAGGAGGAGATGGAGTTGGTTGGGGTTCCTTGTCTTTAGTTCCCTTTTTCTGGGATTTTCCCCCCTCGCTATATGCTTTCATAGCAGGTGTAGGTCCTTGTTGAGGTTGTTTTGGAACTAAAGTAAAAGAAGGGGAAGGCACAACAGGTTGTACTGGGGTCAAATCTATGTAAGGTTTAAGTTTATAAGGTGGATTGTTTGTGGGGCGATCGATGTACCAGACTAGGATCCCCAAAATAATGTTGGGTAAAATCAACGTAGCCATGACAGGGATAGAAAAAATTCTTGGTGGGGGTAACAAGAAAGATATTTGACTTGAAAGATAATGGCCAGGCGGAACTGCACCTGGATGGTTAAGGCATGGATGAAATTTTCTTGGTTGGTATGGAATAGGAGAGACACCAGCAGAAGGATGTGGTCCTTGAGGAATTATACCTCTATGTTGGGTTGAGTTGGGAACAATGGATTGCGAAGGCATTAGCTGTTAGATGGGCATATCAGTCTGCTTGTGAGAAGCCCATGATGCTTGCAGCATGCAAACACTGGACAAGTTGGGCTTAGAAGGGGTAGGTGGTGGACCATAGTAGGCACCAAGAAAAGCGGAATCTTTGTCTACTTCTGGTGAATCATTGGTCAAGGAAAATACAATCGTATTTTCACTCATGGATGAAATATTGGACTTGGAAGAAGTTTTCATTTTAGGATCATAGTATGTCAGTTGATCAACGGTGATGATATTTCCTGTGTGGGGAAATAAAATCTTATAGAAAAATGCAAATGATATAACTGACATGGCATAGGTGTAACTACGACCCAGAAGGATTTCATAATCCAATGGGGCATCAATGACTTCTATATCAATGGAGACAGTCTTGTCAAAAATAGTGATAGGACATTTGTGAAGTAAGCCAAGGGGCTAATATAGATGACCAGCCCATGCACGAAGAGTGATGGTGGATGGGGACAAGTCGGGTGAACCAAGTTGTTTCCAAACATTAGCAGCCATCACACAGGCGGAGGCGCCTTCATCAATGATACACCACTGAACAGTGGCATTTCTTATTGATATTGTTATTTGAAAAGAAGCGGATGAAGGAAGTGGGGGATTTTCTGATTGGTCAATGTCAAAAATGATCATACAATCATCTGAAGGATCCATAATGCCCAAGGAATTAAGTAGATATTTCCATTGTGATGGGAATGACTAGAGGACTTCTAGGGTTGACATGGCAGTAGGAGATTGCACGAAGTCATCAACTATGTTTTAGGTATGGACGAATTTAGCTAAAGCAACATTTCAATGTAATTATCCTTTGGGGATCTTGGTAATAACCTTTTCCTTAGGTTGAGGGATCTATAAGGTACCATTTGATGACACAATAGACTCAGTGGAAACTTTCAGTTCGGTCTCAGTCACAGACTTAGCGGGTGTCTTGTCATAATGGTGTGATTGAGTCTGAAGGTCGACTCGCTCTGTGTTGACCTCATCAGAATGCATCATGAGAATATAATAATCATTGGGACTAGATTTTGGAGGTTGAGGTGTTTCCTAACCTTGTGTGGGTTGGGCAGTTATGTATCCTTGGTGAGGGAATGGGTTGGTAAGCATAGCCAGAAGAGGTGAAGTAGGGGCCAAAGGAATTTGAGACATGGGTTGTTGTCCTCTAGAGGTACCTGCTTAGGCTTCCCATTCTTAATGCATGTGAGGTAAAAGGGGAGAATCATGAGGATAATGGCCATATACGCCACAACATGCACAAGGCTTATTCATATGAAGGGCCTTATTATTCTTGGGTTATCCATCCTGTTGTTGGGTTGTGGGATTAGGTTGATTTCCCTGAGGTGGATTAGGTGTAGGACCTTGGTTACCCTCATTACCTTGGGATTTTTTATTCTTATTACCTTTCCCCGTGTTCTTATTCTTCGTCTTGGGGGCTGGATGTGATATTTTGAGCATACACTTGACCTTCAGGAGGACATGGTTGTTGTGGAAGAGGTTGAGGAGGAATGGGAGGCTAAGGCACTTGTGTCGGAGGGGTTGGAGTGTTAGGCAGTGCATAAGGAACATATGGAGGAGGGGAAACATTTGGATGAAAATTTTGAGCAACATTTGTCCCTGGAATCTACTAATGTGATTGGGGATATGTATATGGTGTGCTTTTCCTTGGATAAGGGTTTCCTAGTGGAGGGAGATAATTGTAGGAGGTAGTAGTCCCCCCCTGGGATTGACCATAACTCATATGAGGTAGGGAATATGGTTGCGGATAAGGGTGTGAAAGACATCAAACGATATCTTCGGCAGCATGAGATGCCCCTGGGGCATTAGTAGCACCACGTCAAGGCATATCGACGAGAATGGTATAAATAAAAACATATCATCGGTAGCATGAGATGCCCCTGGGGCATTAGTAGCACTAGGTTGAGGCATATCGGTGAGAACGATATAAATATAACCCGATTGAGCATAGATCAAGTCATGTTTTAAATCTATTTGGAGTGCATATTCCCCTGTCTGCAAGAAGTGTGATGTGACATATTTACCTATGGGATCCAAAATCGATCCAAGGAACCAATCCATATGGACATGGTATTCGAATGTAGGAGACCTACATGTGCTCCTCCTTCTGTTCCATTCTTGGACATGGTCAGAAAGGTGGGTGGTGGAAGTTTGACGGAATGGAGTCAAGAGTTCGATCTTGGTGCCGTAATGGAGAGGTAATTGGAAATATGATAAGAAATATTTGGAAAGAGTTAGAAAAGTGGAATTGGTGGCATGAGGTTGGTTGACATACCACTTAATCGTGGCTCCAGTAAGTGTGCGTTGGAATAACTGAAGACAGATGGATTCATCAGTAATGGAATTAGAGGAACACCACATGTGAAATGAGCAAACACGATTAGTGGGATCTTCTCTAGGATTTCCCTACAACTTAGGAATGTATGAAGGAAGTTTAGTAGGCATAACTAGCCAATTTTTATTATGGAGAAGAGGATCGTTGATAAGATGATTAAAATGTAGAATATTCAAACCAGCCATGAAGGGTAGCTATGGAGTAGGAGTGACCATATCGATTGAGGTTCCACTAGTGGTATTACCTAGGGTAGGACCCGAGTTACCACCTTGGTTTCCCACACCTAAATTGGTTGCTAACATGGTGGTGATATGAGGTTGAGAGGACGTGGAATCAATGGAATTAGTAGACTCTGAGTCAGACGAACTCGATGGAGGACTCGAAGGATTAACTCGAACCCGATGGGGAGGGGTAATATGTCCTAATGGGAACTAAGGTTGAAGGCCTCAAATTCCCCGCGAGAAACACCTAGGTGGCACAATGATGTCAAGACAAATATGACACTAAAGGACCAAAAGGATGATAGGAAAAAACATAGTAACAAACAACAAGAAAACACCTAGTGCTGTGGCGCCAAGTATAAACAAACTATATAATGATGATATTTTAATACAAGCAAAACCATCCTATCAAATAAAATGACCTCTAGCTTAAAGGTGATATAATTCCTCAAACAATCCTAAATATATTGTTTAATATGGACTTCCAAAGAACTTCTTACTTGATATATACTCATCCCGGCAAGCAGAGTTGTCCAGAGAAAGGTTGGGTAGAGAATCAACTTGTTAATTTTTGGAAACTAGGTCCAAACTCCATGTTTCATTGCTCATATGATGATCATCATATTTTTGTTGGATTCATCTTTTGGAGAGGTGCAATATTGATCTAAGGATCATCTTATTTGGATGAGCAGAACATATATTTTGATTTTATTTCCACACATGTGCAAGATCAGCCAGATTTGTAATGTAGGCTCACAAGCCTAATATATGTGTCACACACCCTCACTGATGGATAAAAATTGGAGACTCTTCGAGATAATTTTCTCATCACACATTCTCTCATTGTGATTTGATTGGTTCGATAGCCTTTGGAGGCTACTTTCCTTCATATGTGCGGAGCTGACGCCTGGGAAATATGTGGATTTGTTTTAGGGTTGTTTGTTTTGCATTGACTAGTGTTGACGGTGGTCAAACCTTGACCTTTTGACCTCCAAACTTTGCTAAAAATATGATTTTTGAAGGCCGTATAGTTGGGCACAAAAATCGAGGAAAAAGGAGCAGGTATACTAAAGCCCTAAATCTGTAGCATTTACTTTGGTTGACTAGAGATGACCTTTGATGAGATGTCCTTGAGGGTTGTGTGTAACATTTTGGAGGGTTGGTTGATCCAATGTTGAGAAATACTTTTCTGGCTGGTGCATCCTATTGACTTTCATAACGCAAACTATCCTATATATTTATTGGAAAAGAAGAATTGTAAAATATGATTTATATTATTGGCTTTTCTTCTATTAATCTATTATTTTGTTCTGTCATCATTTTACTTTCCTATTTATGTGATTTCTAAATTGTATCGGGCCTAAGAAAGATTTAATTAAATTTTCATTAAGCATAGATCACACTATTGTTATCTAAGTTTAACATGGTATCATAGCCGAGGTGAAGACAAGGCCCAAGCTAATGTGAAAAAAAATCACCGAAGAAGAAATACTATCAAGGACCAATGGCCTCCTCAACCTACAAGGGTTTCAAGTCTAGTGATAAATTGACTGATAAGTCTGATTATCATGCATGGAATATGTCCTTGGATTTGGCATTAGAAGATCAATATTTCATGGACTATGTGCAGGGGAAGATACATGAGCCTCCATAAAATGCACCTACTGCCACAAAGACAAAGTATAGAAAGGGGAAATCAAAGCAAATATGATTATCCGGGATTCTATTCATAATCACTTGGTTGCTTACATTTCTGAGCTAAGCACATCTAAAGATATGTATGATAATATGGTTAGCATGTTCAGGGCTAGCAATGCTAATAAAGTTTTTTTCTTCAAGAATCAATTGAAGAATATCAAGAAGGGAAAGGATGAATCCATTCAATCTTATTTTATGAGGCTCACTGAAATCGGGAACAATCTTCTAGTTATTGGAGAAGAAATAGTTGATCGAGAGATGGTTCTCATTGCGCTTTGAGGTCTCCCCCATGATTGGTATGTATTCAATTCCACTATTCTTAAAAATAATGTGATTCCTAATTTTGATGAAATATTGATGAGTTTCACTATAGAGGAGACAAGAATGATGGAGAGAGATCATCCCTCCAATGGAAATGGAGGTGACCCTACTGCCTTCACCCCTCATGCAAAGAAGAGAAACAATGGTGGTTTGAGAAATCAAAACCATGGAAGAGCGGGGCCCAAAGGAAGGAAGGCAAGATGTTACACGTGTAACAAGTTTGGTCACTATGCAAGAGAGTGCCCTAATAGAAGGGACTCTCCTAGGTATGATGACAACAAAAAATCTAGGGGGAATGGAAATCAAAGGAACAACAAGTTCAAATCAAAAAGGAAGGATCCCTATGATAGCAGTGGAAATGGGAAACCTTTGAAGAGGTCAAGAAATTTTAGGCACGATGAGTCTAATGTTGTTGATACTAAGAAATATGAATTTATTCTTGTATCTTCCCTCTCTGCTGCATATCCTCCCAACACCCTGGATATCTAGTTGATTAATAGTGGTGCTTCAAGTCACATCACTAGTTATAAAGAAGCCCTCTCTGATTTGATTGAGAAGGATAAAAATCTATAAATTATCCTTGGATATTATGGCACCTATCCCATGAAAGGGACAGGGACTATGACCCTTCATTTATCTCAAGGTCAATTCCTCTATTTACAATATGTGTTGTACGTGCCTGATTTGAAGAACAACCTTGTGTTTATTTCGGAAATGGAAGACAAAGGATTCAAGGTGGCATTCGTTGATGGAAAGGTACGCATTTGGAAAATAACTTCAAATAATCTCTTACTATTTATTTTATAGTTGATACACTCTACCAGGTTGGAGGAAGTCCATTGGGGGCTATGTTATGTGATACAACTCTTCAAACATAGTTATGGCACAGTAGGTTTGCACATCTTCATTACAAAGCTCTTCCTGAAGAAAGGAGGGTGGTGCCAGGGATGCCCAAGTTTAAATATGATCGTGAAGGTGTATGTCAAGGTTGTGCTGAAGGGAAGCATACAAAGGGAACATTCCCCTCAAGTGTCATAAAGAAAACTGATATCTTGTAGTTGATACATTCTAATTTATCTCGTATGCTTCCCGTGACATACTTGGGAGGATGTTCCTGTTACATGACTTTTAGAGATGACTTCTCTTACAAGACCTAGATATATTTCCTGAAGAAGAAGGATGAAGCATTCAAATGATTTCGTACCTTCAAGGCCTTGGTGGAAAATCAAACTGAGAAGAGTATCAAAGTTTTGAGGACCGATAATGGGTCTGAGTATGATTAAAATGAGTTCAATGACTTTTGCAATGAAGCTAGCATTAAGAGGGAGACCACAACTGTGTATACTCCTGAGAAAAAAGGAGTTGTTGAAAGAAAGAACATGACCATTGTGGAATATGCCCGCGCCATGCTATATGACAAAGGTCTTTCGAAATTTCTATGGGGAGAAGTTGTGAACACTGTTGTGTATGTTCAAAATATATGCCCACATTCTGCTCTGGACTCCAAGACTCCTGAAGAAGTATTCTCTGGTAAGAAACCTGATGTTTCTCATTTTAGAGTTTTTGGGTGTCCTATTCACTTTCATGTTCCAAAATAAAAGAGAAGCAAGTTGGATGCTTCTAGAAAGAAGGGAATATTTGTGGGCTACAGTGAAACTTTTAAGGGATATAGGATCTATGTATCTGGCCAAAGAGAAGTGGAGATATTCCACGATGTCACCTTCCATGAAGATGATTCCCTCAAGAAAGTGAGAAATATTCCTAGCTCCAAGGAAGATAAAGAAGAAGAAGAAGCAGGGACGCAAGAAGAGCCAAAGGATGAACTAATCCTCATTAGGGGAATTTTGAGGTCTAAAATGGGCCTCCTAAGAAAAATGTACAACCAAAATAAAATTTATAAGAACCAATAAGATTCAAGATGATGATGTCAACCATGGGGGATGATTCACCTTTTTTTAAGTAAAAGGGTACAGAGATTAAAAAATAATAAAATTATAAAACTACTTTTTCAACTCATATTTTCAACTTATCTCCCAAAGTTTTTACTCAAATTTCGAGTTGGAGTACTCGTTGGATGCAAAATTTAATTCTTCATCTAAGGAGTACACATGTTGCATACTTTTAATGGACCCTACTACACGAAAAATGAGAAATACATGAAAAAAAATGATTACAATCACATTTTTCATGTATTTCTCCTTTTTTGTGTAGCAGGACCCATCGAAAGTATGCAACATGGGTACTCCTTGGATGAGGAATTAAATTTTGCATCCAACAAGTACTCCCGCTCGAAATTTGAGTAAAAAATTTGGGAAATAAGTTGAAAAGGTAGTTTTTTCTTTTTTCCCTCTAAAATTGTATGATGTAATCAAATCTTATTTTATTATTTCCACTATTTTTTCATAATTTCCTTAGGAGGCCCATTTTAGACCTCAAAATTCCCCTAATGTGATGTTGAAGGACCTATGGATCCTATTGATCCACCACCTTCAAATAAGAGAAGACCCTCATGGCTCAAGGATACTCTCGAAGATGTCGAGAGACATATTGCCCCAAGGGGGACATTTCGTGAAAGCAAGAAGTCGAATAGATACCAAAGGTATCTAGCAGCGGTGAGTACAATTGTACAATATGAGCCTGGATCATTTGAAGAAGTCGTAAAGCATCAAGTTTAGAAGGATGATATGCACAAAGAATATGAGTCCATTATGAAAAATGATGTCTGGGAAGTGGTCCCAAGACCGAAGGAAAAAGCTTTTGTCACCTCGAAATGGCTCTATAAGATCAAGCATGGATCTGATGGTAGTGCTGAAAAGTACAAGGAAATATTTGTTGCCCAAGGCTTCTCTCAAAAAGAAGGCATAGATTATGATGATATATTTGCACCTATGGCCCGTTGTACCACCATATTATCTATTATTTCCTTTGCTGCAATGCAAGGATGGAGTCTCCATCAGATGGATGTGAAGACTACTTTTCTACATGGTTCAATAAAGGAAGAGGTGTATGTGGAGAAAAATCTAGGATTCTAAGTCCAAGATAGAGACACCTATGTATGCAAGTTGAAGAAATCCCTCTATGGGTTGAAGCAAGTCCTCAAGGCTTGGTACGAGAGGATAGATAGCTACTTGATGAAGTTGGGCTTCACTTGAAGTAATGTTGATCCAAACATTTATTTTAAGGTTGATAGAGAAAGTCCTCTCATTCTAGTTCTCTATGTGAACGATCTCTTCCTGTCAAGTGTTGGCCCTCTCATTCATCAGTGTAGGAGGGAGCTAGCTTCCGAGTTTGACATGAAATACCTAGGAATGATGCACTACTTCCTAGGCTTGGAGGTCTGGCAAAGGCCAGGCGAGATTTTCCTTTCTCAAGGAAAATATCTCGTGAAGCTGCTAGAGAGATTTGGTATGGTGGACTATAAGTCTGTGTCGACACCAATGGAGCTCAACTTTAAGAAGTTGTGTGGAAACGCTGCTAGGCCCGAGTTGGGAAATCCTACAGATATTGACAACTCATGGGGGCCCTAATGTTCTTAGTGAGCTCCCGTCCAGACGTATGTTTTGCAATGAACTCTTTGAGTCAACATATGGTTGAGCCTCAGCACATTCACTGGATTGATGCTAAGAATCTATTGAGATATCTTTGGGGCACAATCAACCATGGGCTAAGATACACTATTGGGAGTTTGAGACTCCATGGATATATTGATGTCGATTAGGCTGGCAGTGTGGTGGATCGCAAGAGCACATATGGATGTTGCTTCACCTTGGGTTCTTCTTCGATATCTTGGATGAGCAGGAAGCACAAGTCGGTGGCTTTGAGCAACACTGAGGAAAAATACATTGCAACGAGTGTGACTTGTTGTGAAGCTATTTGGTTGAGAAATATCTTCAGTGAGTTGTTCGGACATGTGCTAGATACCACCGTTCTCCTTTTTGATAACCAGAGTGAGATTCGTCTTTCTTAGAACTCGTGTTCCACGATTTATCCAAGCACATTGATATCATGTACCACTTTATCCAGGATATGGTACAGCAAGTCGCCATAAGGCTCGATCATATAGGAAATGATGAGCAAGTCACAGATATTCTCATGAATCCCCTGGGAAAGGTCAAGTTTCTAACCTTCTGTGAGAATCTTGGAATCGTGGAAAGACCCTATTGTGAGGGTCCTTCTTGAGTTGGACTATGAGATCTGGGAGCTCCAAGGGGCTTGGGGATAGCTTCTTGGAGTTATAAGCACACACGAGGCTAGGCTTGCCGAACCTTGTTGTGCTTCTGCCCCAGCATTATGATATTGAGTTGGTTCACCTCTCTTTGATCTATGCCTCGCACATATCCTACCCATGGAGTTTCAGACTCATTTCTCCAATGAGGTGGGAAATGTGCATAGAGACCAATAGCAAGACCGATGGATGCATCAGAGATTGTCGTACTCTCTATGTCTAGGAGGACACATGTCAAACACCTTGATCTAGGATCAATTCTATTGAGGTTTTATCCTCTAAACTGACTTTAGGTCAGTAAACTAACTACGGGTTACTATGTAACTCTTTTTAAAAAGAGAATCCATACAGGTAAATTAGTTTCAAGATAGAGGAATAACATGTTCCAAGTATTTTAATAACCCTCTTACTATGTAACTCTTTTTTAGTCTATTGAGGTTTTATCCTCTAAACTGACTTCGGCTCAGTAAACTAACTTCAGGTTAGTATGTGACTCTTTTGAGTCAAAGTTGTCTTCGTGTCAGCAGAGCATGATGTCTTCATGACTCACTCTCCTTTTTATATTTTCCATGAAAGCTAGCAAAGAAATTTATAGTAGGATCACACACGATGTTGGATGATAGTACACGATGGTATTGATCCCTGGAAGGCACAGGTGGATAGATGGAGTTCTCCCTAGTTGATAGGTAGTGTTAATTTTTGGAAACTAGGTCCAAACTCCATGTTGCACTGCTCATATGATGATCATCATATTTTTGTTGGATTCCTCTTTCAAAGAGGTGCAAGATTTATCTAGGGATCATCTTGTTTGGATGAGAAGAACATCTATTTTGATTTTATTTTCCACACATGTGCAAGATCAACAAGATTTGTAATGTAGGCTCACAAGCCTAATAGATGTGTCACACACCCTCACTGATGGATATAAATTGGAGAGTCTTGGAGATCATTTTCTCATCAGACATTCTCTCATTGTGATTTGATTGGTTCGATAGCCTTTGGAGGCCTCTTTCCTTCACACGTGCGGAGCTAAAGCTGGGGAAATCTGTGGATCTATTTTAGGGTTGTTTGTTGTGCATTGACCAACATTGACGGTGGTCAACCCTTCACCGTTTGACCTCCAAACGTTTCTGAAAATTTGATTTTTGAAGGGCGTACAGTTGGGCACAAAAATCGAGGAAAAAGGAGCAGGTTGACTAAAGCCCTAAATCTGCAACGTTGACTTTCTGTGTTGACTTTCGTTGACCTTTGATGAGTTGTCCTTGAGGGGTGTGTGTGAAATTTTGGAGGGTTGGTTGATCTGATGTTGAGAAAGACTTTGTTGGCTAGTGCATTCTGTTGAATGTCGTAATGCACACTATCCTATATCTTTTTTGTACAAGAATAATTGTAAAATATGATTTATATTATTGGCTTATCTTTTGTTGATCTATTATTGTGTTCTATCAGCATTTTACTTTCATGTTTATTTGATTGCTAAATTGTATCAGGCCTGAGAAAGATTGAAGTAAATTTTCATTAAGCATAGAACACACCATGGTTATCTAAATTTAAGATGGTATCAGAGTTAAGGTGAAGACAAATCCCAAGCTAGTTTGAAAAGAAATCACCAAAGAGGAAATCCTATCAAGGACCAATGGCCTCCTCAACCTAACAGGGTTGAAAGTCTGATGATAAATTGACTAATAAGTCTGATTATCATGCATGGAAGTTGTCATTGGATTTTGAATTAGAAGATCAATATGTCATTGACTATGTGCAAGGGAATATCCATGAGCTTCCATCAAATGCACCTATTTCCACAAAGACAAAGTATAGAAAAGGGGAAATCAAAGCAAAGATGGTTATCCGGTATTCTATTCATAAGCACTTGGTTGCTTACATTTATGAGCTGAGCACATATAAAGAGATGTATAATAAGTTAGCTAGAATGTTCATGGCTAGCAATGATAATCAAGTTCTTTTCTTCAAGAATCAATTGAAGAATATCAAGAAGGGGAAGGATGAATCCATTCAATCCTATTTTATGAGGCTCACTGAAATCAGGAACAATATTCTAGCTATTGGAGAAGAAATAGTTGATTGAGAGATGGTTCTCATTACACTTGGAGGTCTCCCCCGTGATTGGTATTGATTGGATGTTAGGTCCCTATATTACTAGTATAGTCCCTTATTGTTGTTAGTGTAACCCCCTTATTTTTATTATTGTACCCTGTAACCCCCATATTGTTATTATTGTGCCCTTGAATTATTATTGTTAAGTCAACTAGGATTACATTGTGGCCCCACGAGGATTACATTATGGCCCCATGGACTCCTATATATAGAAATAAGGTTTTATAATTTGTATCATTCAAGAATTTTTCATTCATGTAATGTATTGGAGGTTTCCCCCTCGAAGTGGCTTATTTCTAAGGCATTGATATCTCTTTTCTTCTATTTTTGGAGCTGGTTTCACAACATTTGGTATCAGAGCTTTGGATTCTAGGGTTTCGCTGCTCCAAACAGGTCATCGTGGAATTTTCGCTATAACTCATTTTCCACGAAGGTTCAGAAGCTAAAAATTTTAAAGAGCGATGTCGAAATCCTAAGGAAAATTGTTGCAAAATTTCAGAGCTTGGTTCGCAATATTTTCAGAGATATGATCTGTGAAATTTAGGGCTTTTTGCAGGCTCCTGAATTTAACGTAAACATCTTATCGTGGAATTTTCACTATAACTTGTTTTTTACGAAGTTTTAGATGCTGAAATTTTTAGAGTGCAAAGTCGAAATCATGAGGAACATCTTCCAAAAATTTCAGAGCTTGGTTCACAACAGTTTCGTAGATATGGTCTGTGGAAGTTAGGGCTTTTTCAGGCTCCCGAATTTCATCTCAAAGAGGTGATCATGGGAAAATATTTATAACTCTCTCTCTGAGCATCGGATTGGAATTATGTAAAAAGTGGCCATAATTACACGAAATATGGTTTCCTTTCTATCAATTTCAGAGCTGAAGGAGGAAACAGTGACACGTGGCAAGTCGTACAAGTTCTCTCTACTGAACCAGTCCATAATTAGGTCATTGTGGGAGATTGGACATAGCTTTGTCTTGAAGAATCCAAATCAGGTCAGACCTGTGGCATTTGAAAGAAGCTTCAGAGGGCTACTATAGAGAGGAATTTCAGATATTGAGGATCCATGATTATAGAGATAATTTAATTTCAATATCGAGCTCCTCAAAAGCAAGTAAAAGGTGTGTATATTTTTTTCCAAATTGCATAAGCCTTGTTTGAAGAATCAATTTGAATTGATTCCAAGGGCATATTGTAGAATAGATATCAGTATTGGATTCTAAAATGGCCCCTAAAAAAAATTCAACACCCATTAATACTTTAGAAGTCTCTACTATGACTCATGAAGACGAAGAATGGAAATATGACATATCAAAATTACAAGAGCAAGTGCAACAAATTTCGCTCTCGCAAAGAGCAAAAAAAAATTACATGGAAGTTTTGAAGAAAGGCGTGCAAACTAAGATGGATGGTTTGAAGAAAGGCGTGGAATCTAAGATGGATGGTTTGAAGAATGGCATGGAAGCTAAGATGGATGGCATGGAAGCTGGCATGGAATCTAAGATGGATGACATGGAAGCTAATATCGAAAACATGAAGAATGATCTAAAAGCAAACATGGAAGGTTTGACAAAGTTGATACAAGAAATGTTTCCTAATGGTGAAAATATGGTAGATGAAACTCATGATGAGAACAAAATAAATGTTAATCGTGATTTTATAAACTCTAATATTGGAGGGAAGAACCACCATATTCCAAAAATGGATATGAGGAAGTTTGATGGAAAGGATCCTGTAACATGGATACTACATATGGAGAAATATTTTGATCTCAATAATGTGCAAAACACGCAAAAGGTACGCATTGCAACTTTACATTTAGAACAAAATACATTTGTATGGTATCAATGGCTTTGCTCCCGTAAAAATATTGTCACTTGGTCAATTTTTACGGAGGAAATGATAGCACATTATGAGGATACAAAGAGAAACACCTTCTTTAGCCAATTGATAAATCTCAAACAAAATGGTTCAGTGCAGGAGCACATTGAGGACTTCCAAAAATTGAATATAAGGGTAACTGATATTCCAGAGGAACACCGGATCGATCTCTTCATAGGTACTTTAAAGGATAACATCCAACATGAAGTTCGTGTTTTGGAACCTAATTCATTGGAGAAAGCATTCAGGTGGGAAAGAAAAATTGAATGTAAAATTATGGCGACAAGGAAGCCTACCACTCACTTCTATAAATATGGAAGTGTTGCTACTCCTAGATTTCCACAACCTACAAGGCTGACACCACAACAATTGGAAGAAGAAAGAGAAAAAGGGCTTTGCTACAGTTGTGATAGCAAATACACTAAAGGTCATAAGTGTGCTGAGAAGAAATTATTTTACATAGATTGTGAAGAGGAAGAAGAAAATGAACAAGAAGAGGATATACACCAGGAACCCACCCAAGAAGAGGAAGAAATGCCATAATATCAAGCTAACTATGGTGGAATATGTATTTAATAGTCCAATGCTTTACATTCCTATGGGAGGTGATGATGCTGTACTAGGAGTACAATGGTTACAATCTTTGGGGACGGGTAGCTTTTAATTTTCAAGAACTTTTCTTGAATTTTTTTTCAAAAGGAAAGGAAGTCGAATTACAGGGTATTGCAGGGAAGCCAGGAAAGATAATAAGCTCTAATTTCATGACAAAGCTTCTAAGGAAAGAACAACGAGGCATTTTTGCACAATTATGCTCACTAGAAGTTCCAACATCAAAATCATCTATTTCTTCAGACCTCCAAAAAGTCTTGGAAAATCATTCCAAGGTGTTTGAAACTCCCAAAGGACTCCCACCTATCCGTGATCATGATCATGTTATTCATTTGATTCCAAGAATTTTTCCTCCAAACATTAGGCCTTATAGATATCCTTATGTCCAAAAGAGCGAAATTGAACGTATGATTGCAGAAATGTTAGAGGCTGGTATAATTCAACCTAGTCAAAGTTCTTTCTCGGCTCCTGTAGTATTGGTACACAAGAAGGATGGATCATGGTGCATGTGTCTGGATTATAGGGAGCTAAATAAGCTCACCATTAAAGATAAATTTCCCATTCCTGTGATTGATGAATTATTGGATGAATTAATGAAATAATTCTTTGCAAAATTTTAGATGTATACATTAGGATATACATCAATTAGAATGAAGACTAATAAAAATGAACTTCAGACTCAACAAGGTTATTAGTTTTGGTCTTTGTGCCAGCCTTGCAATGTATACATTTCAAGGGTTGATGAATTCCATTTTCAAACCCTTCCTTAGAAAATTTATGCTATTATTTTTTGATGATATACTAATCTACAACAGGTCTTGGAAGGATCATGTTGAACATGTTGACAGGTTGCTCAAACTATTGCAGGAGAAACAATTATATGAAAAAAAATCCAAATGTTTCTTTGGAGTACAAGAGGTGGAATATCTGGGTCATATTGTATCTCACGAGGGTGTTAAAGTAGACCCTAACAAAATTAAAGCCATTAAGGAATGGAAAGTCCCCACAACCATAAAGTAGTTGAGAGGATTTCTCGGGTTAACAGGGTATTATCGCAAGTTTGTTAAGAATTATGGGAGAATAGCAGCACCTCTAACAACATTATTGAAGAAAGATGCATTTTCATGGACTCCTGAAGCAACTAAGGCCTTTGAATATCTTAAAGAGGAAATGTGCCTAGCACCGGTCTTAGCTACGCCAGACTTCACAAAAACCTTTATTGTGGAATGTGATGCCTCAGGAAATGGAATTGGTGCAGTTTTAATGCAGGAAGGAAGACCCATTGCTTTTGAAAGTCGTCCGATCAAAGGAAAGTATTTACAGAAACCTATTTATGAGAAGGAAATGTTAGCAATACTACATGCACTAAAGAAATGGCGAACTTACCTAATGGGAAGACACTTCAAGGTAAAATCTGATCATGATAGTCTTAAACACTTTTTGGAACAAAGACTATCATCAGAAGAGCAGCAAAAATGGGTCACAAAGATGTTGGGTTATGACTTTGAAATAATCTACAAAAAAGGAAAGCTTAATGTTGTTGCGGATGCACTCTCAAGAAAGAATGAAGAGGTGGAAGCATTGCTTTGTGCCATTTCTATTATCCAACCAGATTGGATAACTGAAGCAAGAGATGAATGGAAGAAGGATGAAGAATTGTGGACACTCATTCAAAAGTTGCAGCAAGATCCTAGTACATCTGATACATTTAGTTGGAAAAATGATTCCTTATGGTACAAAGATCACTTATATATTTGTAAGAATTCCCAACTAAAACAAAAGATTCTTCTGGAATTGCACACTTCTCCTTTAGGAGGACACTCAGGATTTTAAAAACTTACCACAGGGTGAAGAAAGAATTTTTTTGGGATGGCCTTAAATCTGATATTCAAAAGTTTGTGGCGGAATGTTTGGTTTGCCAGTAGAATAAAGTGGAAACAATTAAGACCCCAGGACTTCTACAAACTTTATCCATTCCAAGTCAACGTTGGGAGGAGATTTCAATGGATTTTATCACAGGTTTACCTAAGTCCGAAGGAAAGAGTGTCATCATGGTGGTAGTTGATAGACTTACCAAGTATGTACACTTTTGTGCATTATCTCATCCATTTAAAGCAAGTACAGTTGCTACTACATTTATGGACAGAATTCAAAAGCTACATGGAAGCCCAAGGGTTATTGTGAGCAACAGAGATCCCATTTTTATTGGAAATTTTTGGATGGAGTTATTTTCTTGTTTGGGTACTCAATTAGCTGATAGCTCATCTTATCATCCTCAATCTGATGGTCAAACTGAGATAGTAAATAAATGTTTGGAAGGATATCTTCGTTGTTTTGTATCTGATAAACAAACACAATGGGTCAAGTGGTTACCTCTCGCTGAATGGTGGTATAACACTTCCTTCCATACTGCAACAAAAATTACCCATTTATGGCACTTTATGGATATCATCCACCATCCATCACATCATCTTTAAGAGAAAATTTGAAGGTTCAAGCAGTGGAAGATCACATCGAGCATCAACAAGAAGTTCTCCAACTCTTAAAAGATAACCTGAATTTGGCACAAAATCGAATGAAACAACAGGCAGATCAACATCGCAGCGAGAGAAGTTTTGATGTAGGAGATTGGGTATTTTTACGGCTACAACCATACAAACAAATGTCCCTCAAGCAATCTAAGAAGGATAATAAATTATCACCAAAGTACTATGGTCCTTACAAGGTGTTGCAAAAGATTGGTACTATGGCATACAAATTGGAGCTTCCTGCTTCTTCGCGAGTACATCCAGTTTTCCATGTTTCATGCTTAAAGAAGGTTATAGGTGAAAATATTCCGGTTCAAACAATATTGCCAGAACTTGATGAGGAAGGAAAAATCATATTGGAACCTGAAGCAGTCATGGAAACAAGAACTCGACAACTACGGAATCGATCAATTTCAGAGTATCTCATCAAGTGGAAGAACTTACCCACTGAAGATTCTACATGGGAGGATGAGAATTTTATACAGAAGCACCCAGAGCTGCTCAAGCATTGAGGACAACACTTTTTTGAAGGAGAGGGGCATGTTAGGTCCCTATATTACTAGTATAGTCCCTTATTGTTGTTAGTGTAACCCCCTTATTGTTATTATTCTACCCCTATAACCCCCATATTGTTATTATTGTGCCCTTAAATTATTATTGTTAGGTCGGCTAGGATTACATTGTGGCCCCACTAGGATTACATTATGGCCCCATGGACTCCTATATATAGAAAGGAGGTTTTGTAATTTGTATCATTCAAGAATTGTTCATTCATGTAATGTATTGGAGGTTGCCCCCTTGAAGTGGCTTATTTCTAAGGCATTTATATCTCTTTTCTTCTATTTTTGGAGTTGGTTTCACAACATTGGAGGTCTCCACAGCCAGTCCTATAAGGTGTTTTCCTAATATTGGTCACTACGGTTACATTCATCCCACAGGGATGGTTGATTCTTGAGTTTCTTGGTGATCAGTCAATGCACATAATTCCCTACCATGGGTTAGGTAGCCCCAAGGAGAACCACTCACAAGATGATCTAGCCTAACCCCCTCTAAATCGGGTTTCTAATGCACTTCGACTTTGACCGTGGGATGGTTAAGGATTTTAAGCTCCCGACAAACTCAACTTCTATGTCTCAATGTAAATGATCGATGGATGTTATTAAAATCCTATCCCACCGATCCTACTCCTAAATACACAGATTATTTTGCTACGATGCCCAAGTGGGCTTAATATATGTGTGTTAGATTATTAAAAGTGGTGTATTTTAAGTCTTGTCTTGGCAATGTTACCCAAGCTCAATTTTTCTTATGGTGTGTATGTGTGTGAACAAATGTGTTTTAGTGGATAAGTCAATTGAGCATGTTTTGTGATGCCATATGCTACTGAAATAAAATGTTGAAATATTACAAAAAACTAAACATCCAATCAAGCACAAACCCTACCCAAAGAAGGCTTTCAAACAGCCAGACAAGGAGATACAAAAAAGCTGCTCAAAACACATAAAAAGGGCCTACATGATATAATGTCAATGGAACTAGGATATAAAGGCTCTATGCTACTGAAAATGGTGCAGATAAACAAAAAAAATAGAGGTGAAATTTATTATAAAGGATAGGAAAGAAGCTCAACAAACCAAGGATACTCAAGGGGACCCTAAGGGGGACGGAAAAAGAAAAATCAAAATGGAGTTATAATGGAAAAAGAACTTATCTAAGAGGGTTGAAATAAAGTGGATCAACCCAATAACCTAGTAGCTAAAAGTGTTGAAAACCATAAACTCCTCACTTAGTTAATCTCTTCCTAAAAAGGTGGAGGATTACTACAAAACCTAGGGGGATTTTTCTTCCTCAAAGAGACAAACTAAGAGTATCCAGGCCCGAGGATGGCTGAAATAGAAGAGAAACAACTCTGACCCAGTACACAGACAGTACTCTCGTACTTTTGGAAAAAAACATGAAATTTTTTTGGAAAAAAATCATTAAAACGCAGGTACTGACCTGGAAACGATTAAAAATGTTGTTTTTGGGAAACTAGGTCTACTTCAGATCTATAATAACTATGTGAGAAAAACCTGAAAGAAAATGGATGTATGGAAATCTAACAGAACAAACAACAGAAATAAATATGATATAACAACACAATCTTGGAAAAGCTTTGAAAGAAAATTAGTTTTTTAATGACACCCGGTGAAGGAGATTTACAAAGGGTCGTAATTCCCCCTCAATGGGATGGTTCCTTTGATATCCTTGTCGCTTTAGTATTCGGATATTCCTCTCTCAAATGTGTGAAAACCCAAACAATGTAGAACTCAAAAATGGGAGCTCGAAAGACATGTGACGATAATGGTGACAATGATAATGATCATGATGAGAAATGAATGAAAAACCTATTTATTTATAGCAAAGAATTGAGTTGATCTCAAAAATGGATAATAATAAAATATTATTGACCAAAATCTAGATCTAACCACTTGGAATACTTTATTATATTTTTGTAGAGGGAAAATATATTTAAAATGGTTAAATATCTTTATTTAGAAATAATTAAAAAATAAAATGATTTTTTAATTATTTCGCGAATAATAAGAAAAGTGTGAAATGAAATAATTATTAAACAATGATTTAACAATTATTCCAAGGATGGAGTTAAGGAAAAGTAAATAAACAATGATTTATTTAATTATTCTTAGGTGATTTAGTCAAATGTGACAAGGAATAATTATCAAACAAATATTTAATAATTATTCCTAGATAAATTTAAATAAATAATGGTTTGTTTAATTATTTTCATGGGTTTTAATCGAAAATAACTCAATAAATAATGGTTTGTTTAATTATTTTCATGGGTTTTAATCGAAAATAACTCAATAAAAGTGGTTTATTAAATTATTTATTATAGTGAAAGTGATTTTACTATGATAAAATTAAAGTCACATGGTGTATTTCGATCCACCTAGTTATAAATGGCTAGGTGATCATTTTTTGGTGATAACAAGAAAACTCAATTTTCAATGAAATAAAAAACAAGTTACATATGCATAGGTCTGTATATCCCAATGTTTGGGGAAAAAATCATTCTTCGTCTATTATATGATTTTCATGTGTTTTTTTACAAGTGTTGCAGATGTAATAGATTCAAGTACATGATAAACGTGTTCTTACATGTGTTTCAATTCAAAGAGATATGCAACAAAATGTTTTTTTCGCTGATATTTCTAAGAAATATGGTTAAAAAACAAGAAACTTTTTTTGTACTTCAAAATCAATGTTCATATGTGCATTGAACACAAGAAATAAAGTTGACAGTATAAGAAACATGATTTCCTCACCAAGTAGAATATGGACAGTAAGATATATCATATTGTTTAAATAGACATGGATAAAGAACAAGAAATAAAAAATACATTTGATTTCATGTTACTAAGTGTTTGTTTTCTATATCAACTTTACAAAATTTTCAAGAATACCTGAGAGTAGTTAGCTTATACAAGAACCCATTTAAAATTGTATGTGCCAGATGCAGTACTTCAATTGCAACCACTAGAACTATGAACAAAAGTATGTTTTATTGCAATGCTTGCAAGAAAGACTCTCACTTTCTTTATTTTCATCACTTAAACTGCATCATACGTGAAAGTGATAGGACTGAAAATAGTGTATTATGGGGGCCATCAAATTGGAAAGAATATTACCTACACTAAAAAAAAATTCCTATAACCAATATTTTGCAGATAAAACAGGTGTTATTGAAATATTGACCAACTTCGAGACACATGGTACATATACGATAGGCCATCAAAACTTATTTTTACATATACAACTACAGGTTTCTTTTCTTAATTTGTTAAGCAGTTTGGTAACAACACAATTCCCATTCCTTGCATTGCAAAGCATCATAACATTGCCTCAAATTTTCTAGTCGAGGAATTTTTTGTTGATAATGTTGGATATCACCAACATGCAGGAGATCTTGTCAATATGAGGTCCTAATTAGACCTCACACCATTCGGTGTAGAAGTCATATCTAGCTATATGGTCCAAACACTATCGCAAAGGTTTCAGAGGTATGCGTTAGGGGAATTTTGAGGTCTAAAATAGGCCTCCTAAGGAAAATATAAAAAATAGTGGAAATAATAAAATAAGATTAGATTACATCATCAAATTTTAGAGGGAACAAAGAAAAACTACTTTTCCCACTCATATTTTCAACTTATCTCTCTATGGGGTTGCTCAAATTTCAAGTGGGAACACTCGTTGGCTGCATAATTTGATTCATCATCCAATGAGTACCCATGTTCATATTTTTGATGGACCCTGTAAAAAATGAGAAATGCATGAAAAACATGATTGCAATTATGTTTTTTTCATGTATTTATCATTTTTCGTGTAGTGCAATCCATCAAAAGCATGAAAAATGGGTACTCCTTGGATGAGGAACTAAATTTTTCATCCAACATGTTAGGTCCCTATATTATTAGTATAGTCCCTTATTGTTGTTAGTGTAACCCCCTTATTGTTATTATTGTACACCTGTAACCCCCATATTGTTATTATTGTGCCCTTAAATTATTATTGTTAGGTCGGCTAAGATTACATTGTGGCCCCATGGACTCCTATATATAGAAAGGAGGTTTTGTAATTTGTATCATCCAAGAATTGTTCATTCATGTAATTTATTGGAGGTTTCCCACTCAAAGTGTCTTATTCCTAAGGCATTGATATCTCTTTTCTTCTATTTTTGGAGCTGGTTTCATAGCATTTGGTATCAGAGCTTTGGATTCTAGGGTTTCCCTGCTCCTAACAGGTCATTGTGGAATTTTCGCTATAACCTTTTTTCTACAAAGGTTCAGAAGCTGAAATTTTTATAGTGTGAAGCCGAAATCCTGAGGAACATCGTCACAAAATTTCAGAGCTTGGTTCACAACATTTTCGGAGATATGATTTGTGGAAGTTAGGTCTTTTTGTTGGCTCCTCAAATTAACCTAAACATATCATCGCGGAATTTTCGCTATAACTTTGTTTTTACGAAGGTTCAGAAGATGAAATTTTTAGAGTGCGAAGCCAAAATCCTGAGGAACATCGTCGCATAATTTCAGATCTTGGTTCGCAATATTTTCGGAGATATGATCTGTGGAAGTTAAGGATTTTTCAGGATTCTGAATTTCATCTCAAAGAGGTGACCGTGGAAAAATCTTCATAGATCTCTCTCTGAGCATCGGATTGGAATTCCATAAAAAGTGGCCGCAATTACACGAAATGTAGTATTCTGTATATAAATTTGAGAGCCAAAGGAAGAAACAGTGAGACGTGGCAAGTCATACAAGTTCGCTCTACTGAACCAGTCCATAATTGGGTCATTGTGGGAGATTAGACATAACTTTGTCTTGAAGAATCCAAATCAGATCAAACCTGTGGAATTTGAAAGAAGCTTCAGAGGGATACTACAAGGCTGAATTTTGGATATTGAGGATCCGCAATTATAGATATAATTCAATTTCAATATCGAGCTCCTCAAAAGCAAGTAAAAGGTGTGTATTTTTTGAAGAATCAAATTGAATTGATTCCAAGGGCATATTGTAGAATAGATATCAGTATTGGATTCTAAAATGGCCCCTAAAAAGAATTCAAAACCCATTAAGCCTTTAGAAGGCTCTACTATGACTCATGAAGACGAAGAATGGCAACATGACATATCAAAATTACAAGAACAAGTGCAACAAATTTCCCTCTCGCAAAGAGCAACAAAAAATGAAATTGAAGTTTTGAAGAAAGGCATGGAAACTAAGATGGATGGTTTGAAGAAAGGCGTGGAAGCTAAGATGAATGGTTTGGAAGCTAAGATGGATGGCATAGAAGTGGGCATGGAAGCTAAGATGGATGACATGGAAGCTAAGATCGATGAAAAAATGAAAGACAACATGGAAAACATGAAGAATGATCTAAAAGTAGACATAGAAGGTTTGGCAAAGTTGATACAAGAAATTTTTCCTAATGATGAAAATATAGTAGAGGAAACTCATGATGAGAAAAAAATAAATGTTAATCATGATTTCGTAAACTCTAATGTTGGAGGGAAGAACCACCATATTCCAAAAATGGATATGAGGAAGTTTGATGGAAAGGATCCTGTAACATGGATACTACAGATGGAGCAATATTTTGATCTCAATAATGTGCGAAACACACAAAAGGTATGCATTGCAACTTTACATTTAGAACAAAATACATTTGTATGGTATCGATGGCTTTTCTCCCGTTAAAAAATTGTCACTTGGTCATTTTTTACGGAGGAAATGATAGCACATTATGAGGATACAAAGAGCAACACCTTCTTTAGCCAATTGATAAATCTCAAACAAAAGGGTTTAGTGGAGGAGCACATTGAGGACTTCCAAACATTGAATATAAGTGTAACTAATATTTCAGAGGAACACCAGATTGATCTCTTCATAGGTACTTTAAAGGATAACATCCAACATGAAGTTCCCGTTTTGGAACCTGATTCATTGGAGAAGGCATTCAGGTTGGCCAAAAAAATTGAATGTAAAATTATGGCAACAAGGAATCCTACCACTCACTTCTATAAAGAGGGAAGTGTTTCTACTCCTATATTTGTACAACCTACAAGGTTGACACCACAAAAATTGGAAGAAAAAAGAGCAGAAGGGCTTTGCTACAGTTGTGATAGAAAATACACTAAAGGTCATAAGTGTGTTGAGAAGAAATTATTTTACATAGATTGTGAAGAGGAAGAAGAAAATGAACAAGAAACTTCAAAAGAAGAGGGTAGACACCACGAACCAACCCTACAAGAGGAATAAATGAGTCTGACCATATCGTTTAATGCATTGGAAGGAATTACCACTCTTCAAACTCTCAAGATAGAAGGACATATCAAGAAGAAAAAGGTAATAGTGTTGATTGATTCAGGTAGTACCCATAATTTTATTCATTGTAAGGTAGCCAAGGAATTTAATTATTTCCTATACCTAGCACCAGAATTTCAAGTGATGGTTGCAAATGGAGGAACTATAAATTGCTCTGGAAAATTCCATAATATCAAGCTAACCATGGGCAGGGAAAATTTTAAAAACCCCCCTAAATTTATATGTATAATAAATGGGCGAATTCCCATGATACATAGGAAAAATGGAAGGCGATTTTATTAATAATATAATATGTATATATTTTTTTTTGGCGAATCTCTCACGAGATTATATTATCTTGTAAAATCATGGCGAATCACCAGTACAAATGGAAAATCACTAGTACAAAATGGTGAATCGTTGTCTAGTGGAGTTCGGGGTGTTGATTCCAATGAAGATATGGTAGTTGAACCAGGAGTTGAAGGAAGCGAACCATCGAGACCAAGCATGGCACATGGTGACTCGTGAGGGAAGTAGTTCTCGTGCAGTTTGGAAAATGCGTTCTAGTTCTACAAAGTGTAATGTTGTTTCTCATGTTACTACTAGCACTGATATTGAGGTTGGAGAGGAGTTTGAGGAATCATGGAAGGTAGTAGTGGTGGAGAATTACAAAGAGAACCCCATGATGGGCTCCATTTTTCCTTTTGGTATTTGGGCCTGCAAGATCCTATGTCCATTGAACCAACAATTAACCGTTCAACCAACAATAAACTTGACTGAGTTGATTAGGTACGAGTCAACTTAGAATAATCTTCAAAACTATGCTTTGAATTATCCCATATTTATCACACTAATGCTACACAAGATTGAGCATTTTCACCCAACTCTCATGCATGCACACAAAATTTTCATTAACAGCTATAACCCTAACCAAGTGAGAATTGATCAACAATTTGCACCAAAGTTTGTTATAGTGTTGAAAGTTCATAAGAAATTTAGATCCATGGTACCTTAAATAAATTTTGAGATAACCTCCACAAATTTGACCACAATAGAGCAAACTTGTGATAAATTTTAAACCTACAAAAATTAGGATTCATGTTCCTACGAACGATCATAAGAAGTAGTTGGCATATAGGTCGAGTTTTGAGCCTTGACACATTGATAATGCAATGGCTTAGGTCAAAACTCACACATTGAAAAGTCATCAATGAAGAGAAGACAATATCATTATGAATTACACATACTCCAAACTTCCTACCAAATTCTACTTATTTGTCTGCAACTCAGCTATACATAATCTTATAGTAAATACAAAATCCACAAAGCCTTCTTCACATAGCTAATAAATGGCCATTGGAAGAGCACCCCTTATATAATAGTAATAGTAGCAATCAAAAGATTATTTCATATTGAACTTCATAGCCATAGCACTCCTATGTATTGTATGTTGTATTCAACTTGCATTATCAAATATAGATACAATCATAGTTTTGATTGATAAATGTAAATCATACTTGTGCACAATGTTGAATGTAATGTCAGTCAAGGCGTAAAGTCGCTTTGACGTGTAATGATCTATGAATTTTGCATGCAAGTTATTATAACCAACAAAATTTTGGGCCCAGTTTGAATGAGCAGTGGAGGACACTCTCTGAGAGGCAAACTGGAATTTGCACGTGTTCTACAGTCCAATCTCAGTCAATGTTACAATATATCAAAAGAGTTATAGTTCAAGGTTACAAAACCACAGTAAAAATATCCAGACAGAAAGAGGCAACGTTACAAAACCACAGTAGGCTTAGCCCAACACCAATTGCCCTGAACAACTCTAAACAAAACCATAAATTCATCTTTCTTTCAGCTTTGCTTCAAAATGGAGCAATCTATTCTGAATTGGAGACAAGAATGACGTAAGATCTTTAATAATTGTACTTCTTTTGGAGTACGGGATTCCCTTGTCAGCATCCAAAGACACATTCAACTAACAAAAAAAAGACAAGGAAATTTTATAATCAAGTTTTTGAATATCATATATGACTAGCAGACTTTAAAACTAGTTTTAAAAAATATGTATATAATACAACACAAAATTATACAGCACAGCACATTGAATTTCTGGACAACAATATAAATAAACAATAGTACCAGCTGAGATCTTTGATATTTAGATGAGGATAATTTACCAACATTGATTTACACTATCCAGAAGCTTGACACAGCAGATCTTAAGCATGACAACAATTTAAAATAAAATTGTTTCTCAACATATGTGTAGACAAAGAACATCCATCTAGTAAACGCCGACACTTAGTGGTGTTTACTTATGGCCCACCCCACATTCTAAATAAATATAAGCCAGGAAACATGTGTGTTTACATTCCTATTTCTCTTTCAAATAATATTTTTCGTTTCTCCTTGCTAAGACCACGAAAGAGACCTATTTGTGATCCAGAAAAAAGGTATGCTTATATAATTACTACTCTTTCAGCTAGTGTTTTGGATTTCATCTCCACTGATACTCTCCTAACTTAGAGCTAGAAAGGAGCCATTTGTGGTTATGGATAGCTAATAACCGTTTGTGGCAATGGATAGCTGATCAACTGCTATCAGTTGGCTTCTAGGAGCTATTAGTTGGCTTCTAGGAGCTGGTTTGAATACGATCAACTGGGAAGGTGATAAATATGAGGTTCATTCCTCTCATTGATGGCAGGCAAAAGCACATGATCCATGCCAATGCACTACACTTGGTCCAACAAGCAAAACAAAATGGGCTTTTCATTCCAAAGTGATTTTAATCATGCAATAGAGGTCCTTACTCCAGTAACAAGCTATGATATCAAATTCATTGTGTAGGAAACACAAATTCATTGTTAAGCCTAATGTTTCCCACCTCAAATCATTGGAGTGTAGGAAAATTACACATAAAATGTGGAACTTACTTCCCTGTTCTATTGCCCGTGTCGAGTGGAATTTGTGGTGGGAATGTGGAACTTACTTCCCTGTTCTATTGCCCGTGTCGAGTGTAATTTGTGGTGGGAATGTGGAACTTACTTCCTCGTCTTCGCCTTAACCCCAGATCTATCCCTCCTTGAAACATGATAATATCCAAGGAAAGATGGTCTCCCTATAAAATTCTACAAGGGTTTCTGAGACATCATTGGGAAACCTTTTAAACGTATGCTTGGAAGCTCTTCATCTAGAACCACTTGCAGAGAAAACTAATGCAGGCATATTCAATATAAATTTATAAACCACAACTCATCCAACAGGAACTCAATTAATGATCCCATGCTAATCATTCTACTTTACATGGCTTTCAAGACTCCTACAGAAGTATTAACCACAAATAAATTAACATGCGGCTACTTAATGGGTAGATTCATTCTATATAACATTGTGGAAGCTTCAAAGCAATCAGGTGGGCTGGAGAAATCCATCAAGAAGATCTGCTCCTCAAAATTGATTTTGATAAAGTCCTACACGGATTAGAATGGTATTTTACTTCAGATATGATGACAGCGAGCCAGAAATGGTCCTTCAGAAAGGGTTTTCTTTGTCCAATAAAACATTTCATCACAGCTAATGCTCTAGGTTAGCTAGAATCAAGTGTAAACCGAAGGAATGATCCTTATCAGGTGCCTACAAGATGTTTTAAAATCCACTTCGTAGATGACTCTATGCTCTCTCTAGAATTAGCCCAATCTTTGGATATGATGACGTATTGGATTTGGCCCAATTTCAACAAAGAAGTGAGCATTATGTTCACCAAAGAATCTTTTAAGGTTCAAGCTGGGCATCTAACATTAAGAAACAACTAAATCCTAATTAACAATTACATCTGAATCAGGTCATTTTTTATTCAAACATGGATGGAATAACAATGTTGACAATGTGAACATGGAAGAAAATCCACAAGCTGGTGGAAAAGAGGATAAAGGCAAAGATGGTGGAAGCATCTACCCATGTTTTAAGATGTTGCTCCTACAACAGCGTTGGAAATGTGGCATCATTGAATCTTACACAAAGGAAGGGTGATGCTTTGGTCTATTGTCGGTTTATTGTAATTAATGTTTATGAGGTATCATTCTACCATTGCTCTTCTATATTCCCTTTTCTTGTTTAGTTTGTAAGTCGATCAAGTTCTGCAATCGTTCATTTGTACACACCATGTAATTGATGTCTATTTGATCCCTAAAGAGATCAGATATTAACCACTGATAGTCACTGGCATGATTGGACAGATTAACAGTTTGCAAACAAAATACTGGAAATCACTAACAATCAAAAAATATCATCTTCCTTGGTTATCTCTTCCTCTTCTTGAATTTTGTAAATTATATATTATAAAAAAACTGAAGAAACAAGCTAGGAAGTGTTCTGATCTTTCTTGTTAAATTATAGAAAATCCTCATGACTAATTTGGGATTAGTCAATTTGTTGTCAGGTGCTTTAGTCAATCTGTATAACTAAAGTTTAATCTGTATAAGTTGTATTGCGGTTGTACTAATACAGCTATGGAGTTCCCTGACAAACTAAGGTTAATACTTATAAAAATGACAAACCCAAAAGGGACAAAAATTTCAGAACATGCTCATAAGGTCATTTTCAAAATTAACAAACTCTAAATTCACACATTGGGGAAAAACAGACGTCCAAATTTTCCAACACATTAAAAACTCAATAGTTCTTTAGCTCATGTGCACATCTTTACCATGCCACCTTGTATTTAGACAGGCCTAAAAATATCTTACAATGTTTATTTCTACACTAGCATAGATCATCTTAAACCCAAACCCATTAAGCATACAGAGAGAGAGAGAGAGATCAAACAGGCACATGTTATTCTACATGCCTAAATGTCTCGCTTGTTAATGGATCAGAGTTAAGATGAATATATGCTAGGTTTTTGTCTTTTTAACATGATGGAAATTAACAAACAGCCATCTTTTTACTTTTGACATTACATGCCAAACCACAGCTAGTTTTCTATTGTAGTTCATTAGAGCTAGCATTAGCACAAACATAACACATATATTCCACCAAGGTTGTAGAGTGTGCCTTACTTCATTGCAATCATTGATCTTCTCAATATTTACTTCCAATGAACTAAGAACATTGATTTTACCCAATACCAGTCTACATCTGCACCCTTTGATACAGATCTACCCAAGACTAATGTTTCTAGAAATACCCTAAAGGGGGTCCATCTATAACAATGCTCTAAAGGTATCCACAAAACAAACGGTAAACCGCATACCTCACTCTCTAGAATATCAAAACAACATAGAAAGAAACTGACAGCATGATAAAAAAGTAACTCTCCAGAAATATTCAAGCAATTTATTACTTTCAATACTTTTCATATACACACTTGCATATCTTCCAAATCACCATAAGAAGCCTATGGAACATTTAGAGTGCCCTGAATTTGCTTCATTTCCTCCTCAATCAACCACTCACCTGTTTCAAACCAAAATTTGACTCAGATTATAGACCAACCTTATACATTTCATAATCATATAAAAATATTAAATAAGCCTCACCTTGAAACTTCAAGGCGATCTCATAAGAGTAACCAATTTGTTTCTTATTGCGCACTGTCACTAACGATGCCTGAAGCAATGTTCAATAATTATACTCAGTTCAACATGAATTCAAGGGCTCAAGAATAATTTATACACAACATTCTCTACACTAAAAAAAATTTAGAGGAAGTTACATATCAAAATAAATGGAAGAACATGCAATTGAAACTTGTTCCTATAAATCTATTTCCAGGCTTTTAATTTAGGTAAAATTGAAACTGACATTGGTTAATTAGTTTTCACATATATTTTTTCCCACAAGCTGATGTGCAAAAAAGTTAAGTGAAGTGAACTTTTGCCTCCGAGTGTAAGTAAAAGGTCACTCGATCAGCGAGCGTTTAAGGTACAAGGATATTATTATCTCATAACCTGCATAGCATTAATCAAGAATTCCACTTTCTTTCTAAAGGGGTGGGGAAAATAATTGCACAAGAAAGAGTTTTGGATGCAACCAACAAAGAAGTAAGTACTGAATGCCCAGTCAACATGGGGAAAATAGGAAGAGTTTCAAAAATATTGAATTTTGCAGGATGGCCTCGAGGGATTCTAACAAAACAAAACAAAAACAAAAAGTCCCGAGAGAAGGAAAACACTACAAAACAGGCAAAAACTGATGGATAATTAAAGAAGCAGGTTTGCAAGGATACTTAAAAATCCCACAAACAATTATAATCACTATTTGTGAAGTTTGAAAAATAACAGGAAGGAAATTAGTCTTCATCATGACTCAAAATCACAAAGGAAAAATCCATCCAAACCAAACAAAAGACCAAGTACAAGAGCTCGCAGAGAAATAAGCTGTAGCTTTTCAGCTTAAGCAATGTATTCATAATTCCTCTAGAAAATAAGGAATGATTAGCAAAAAACTCTTTAAGGTGGCTCATCCAAAAGATTCAGATCGATCCCAAACCTGCTAAAAATTATACATTACAATATAAAGGGCCAACCCTAAAACAAGTTTAGTGAAGCTACACCCAACACCAACAACATCACATTTTGGCTTTCCTAAGACTTACGAAAAAACTAAGAATTCAATCTTCAGGGGAGGCATGAAAATAGACATCCAAGATTTTGTAGCATCCTAGGATGCTTGCCAAAGCAACACAAAGAATTTACTAGGGGCATTGCACAATTCAGCCTTTATTAATCCCAGCGCATATTTGGACAGACATTTCAATGAATTTTGTTGTTCGACTTCCAAAAGCGAGCAACAAAACAGTGAGTAAGGTCATGGTAGATTTTCTTTTAAAAGCAACTCATTTTCGCACCTCCACTCATCCTTTCACTCCTTTCTCAATTTCCCAAACATTCGTGG
The DNA here is from genome assembly GCA_034641835.2 of Pinus albicaulis. Classification (NCBI taxonomy): domain Eukaryota; kingdom Viridiplantae; phylum Streptophyta; class Pinopsida; order Pinales; family Pinaceae; genus Pinus; species Pinus albicaulis. Next base: position 590,927,075 of record CM076584.1, on the reverse strand, counting down.
ATAATATCTTCAAGCTACACAGTATGCCAACTTCCATTGTTTCAAATCGAGACCCCGCATTCACCAACAAATTTTGGCAGGAGCTATTTAAACCTCATGGTACACAACTAAATATGAACACTACATATCATCCTCGAACGGATGGTAAAAAAAAAGTAGTCAATAATTTCTTAGAAACATATTTGAGATGCTTTGCCTTAAAATGTGGCACCCATGGGCACAATGGTTTCCCTTGGCTAAATGGTGGTACAATACCATTTATGATGGAGCTACCAAAATGACATCATATGAAGCAATTTATGGCCAAAAACCCCCATCTATGGCATCCTATGTACCAAGAACATCCAAGTTTCATATAGTAGATAGAAAACTTCACAGTAGAGAAGCTATCATACATATCCTCAAGGAAAACTTGGATATGGCACAAAATCAAATGAAACAACAAGTTGATTAACATAGATCTAAATATTATTTTCTTGAAGGGGATCAAGTGTCCTTTCTCCTACAATGTTATCAACAAACATCTCGTAAGTACAAAGTTCTCCCATAAGATAGCTCCTAAGTTCTATGGGCCCTATCAAATCATAATGATACAATGCAGTGATCAAGTTGCCTATAGACTAGCTCTTCCAACCCACTCTAAGATTCATCCAATATTTCATGCACCTTGTTTGAAGAAGGTTGTAAGATCAAATTGTACAGTGAAGACCAACCTACCAGAACTTAAAGGAGGTTCCATTTGGTTCCAACCACAATCAGTATTGGATACTAGAGCGCCAATTATGCCAGTGCATTACCAAGGAAGAATTGATCCAGTAGAAATTACTTTTCATTACTTCCATGTTTTCTTATAGATATAATCCTACCTTCCAGTGGCTAGTCCATCCCTTTCATTTGCAATAATATAATCTTACATTCCAGTTACTCGTTCATCTCCTGAAGTCACTTTTAAGTTTTTTCAATACGTCATACAATGATACCTAAAATGTATGTTTTTTTAATATAACACCTCAATAATACCATAAATGTTTATGGTTGACAATTTTTTCCAAGTGTCAATATGATTCTTTATCATTTATATATGTTAGATCAGCTATACTCATACTGCTATGAATATATCAACCTTGGAGAGTGTCAGCGAAAATTACAATGCTTATGTGGCAAAAGGTAACACCATGGTAAATGAAGGATTATGATATACATAGTAGGGCATTTTTCAATGCATCTGAATCAAACTATTCGTGAAGTAACCAAAAAGATGAGTGCATTTAATAAAAACCATTGCATAGAATTAACAACTTTAGGTTACATATACACTTGAGCAGAAAATTTATTGCAGATCTATGTCAAGCATAGGTGTTTTAGGTGTTATTAATTTATAAATTCTCAAGCATATACGTTTTCGGTATAAATTGCAGATTTATGTCAAGCATACATGTTTCAGGTATTATTGACATGTTATATTAAAAAATATATATATTTTAAATATCATTGTGAGATGTATTGAAGGCGTAGAAGGTTTCCCCAACACGTTGGAAGGTAATTAGAGAAGAAAAAATGGACAAACAAATAAACTGTACATCTAAAGAAGATGGCAAGTTTGAGGCATTTGTTGCTGTAAGAAAGAAACATTGATTTATGGAAGATCCTGCATAAAATAATAATGTTTCTAGACTCAAGTAAAGGGTACAAACTAGTTATGATAACGATATAAATGCAATAATTCAGGAGGAGGATTATTTAATAGCAGCCCACTGGAAGGAAATTAAGGATACAATGGATTTAGTGCTTGAGATTGAAGAAAACTCTGTTGCAATTGCCTCAGATTCAAAAACCAAAAAGGAAAATTAACCTATGCATATATTCAACAATGTGCGGCCATTCAGATAATGCAAACAACCAACTAATCAGGACATATCACTTTGCTAAAATATTCAATCTCCCAATTGCAAGAGGCATTAACCATATGCACTGGATTCCTAGCTAGAAACCCTTGAACAATGATTGTACGTATTAACAACATTTTTCCTTTTAGGGCTGATGTATGGTTGTCTAATATGTCTCACACAATGAATAAATGAAGGATAATGGCTTCCATCAACGAGGTGTCGAATACCAATAAATGGTTCCCTGTGACTCAACATTCCACTAATTCCTCAAACAAAAACAACATTGTCAGTGCAATCAGTGATCCAACAAACTAATCATAGATCTATGGCTCATTAATGAATTGAAAAAATATGGGAAAAATTATACATCTATGATCAATGTAGTGGCACATAAATGCCCAACCATCCAATCGATTTGAACGCTATGGCTATCATTCACCACTCAAGAAAAATTACAGTTGGAATGTTATAGGTGTATTAGCAAAACAATAATAGGACCAATATAAGGATTTTGGTGCAGTCATGAGTTTGAATGAACATGTGATGCTTGCATTCATAACCAAAACAAAACATTCAAGCAATTAAACACACCATACATACAACAGTTGCAGGTTGTAATTCATGAGGAACCTAGTTATTGATGTCCTTATTGTCACTGGTATAGCCATTGATAAAGGAGACCCACAGTATCTAGGTGCTAAAAAGGATGACCCAGGTTGAGGAATAGTTTGTGGCATCCATTGTTGTTGCCTATGCAAACCCAAAAATTGCATTGAATTGGACTAGGGTGAAAAATTTGTAGAAGAAAATGTTTCAACCTACTCCAATACATTGAAAATTCCCAATTTAGGAATGTTGTTATCCCTTGGGATATCGTCATTAATTCATTCCTCTTCATCTCTCTAATGTTATTCAAATGGTACAAGTCATTCCTCTTCATCTCTCTCATTTTATTCAAATGGGGTGGGCACTTGCTGAGATGATATTCTATGTACATTTCTAGCATTTGCACCAGATTTGTTTGCTACAATGTCTTCCCTAGACAGTGCTAATGGCAATGGCTCATGTAGAGATCTCCCAACACAGTCACCAACCGGATATCTATTAGCTGCAATAGCTTCCCTTTTGAGAGAGGAGGAAGAAGGTGAATAATTAAGAGAGCCCTATCTATTACTCTTCGGAAAAATAGATCTAATTAGGGGAAAAATTCTAGACCCAAACAATGGCAGAGCAGGATGATGCAACTATTGTTGAAAACGATGATTGTGACTAGAATTGAAGCTGGAACGACCTTCTGCAGGAAAATCAGAAGAAACACATTGTGACTCTCCTCCATCCTGGGGTTCTTAATGTTGGTGTTTAATAGAATGTATATTACCCTCTCTCTCTGGGTGAGCATCTTTCTGCTAGATGGATGTTGAGTGTTGTTGTTTTAACTGTTGGCCAATGCTATCTCCTTGGACCTATGATGTGAAAATGCTTTGGAAATAGTGATTTTATTCTCTCATCATTACATTCTCCCTCCGCTGGTGTCTTTCAGAAAAACCCAAGTTGGTGTGCCACTACCAATTAACATATATAAATCATTATCAGACATACTAAAATATTTAGTAACAAGGCAGAAAAATGTTTCTCAAACATCACATAAAAACACAAGCACGGAACTATAATACCTATTATAAGAAAAATACATCTTAAACTATATATAAAATAGTAAAATTTTAAGAAGCACTTACATTTTTTTAAACTTGACGAGGCAGTCATGGAAGCATTCTTCTTGGACTGTTTTTGTGCTCGTTCCGGATATTTATTAGTTGCAATAGCTTCCCTTTTGAGAGAGGAGGAAGAAGGTGAATAATTAAGAGAGCCCGATCTATTACTCTTTGGAAAAATAGATCTAATTAGGGGAAAAATTATAGACCCAAACGATGGCAGAGAAGGATGATGCAACTGTTGTTGAAAACGATGATTGTGACTAGAATTGAAGCTGGAACAACCTTCTGCAGGAAAATCAGAAGAAACCCATTGTGACTCTCCTCCATCTTGGGGTTCATAATGTTGGTGTTTAATAGAATGGTTATTACCCTCTCTCTCTGGGTGAGCATCTTTCTGCTAGATGGATGTTGAGTGTTGTTGTTTTAACTGTTGGCCAATGCTATCTCCTTGGACCTATGATGTGCAAATGCTCTGGAAATAGTGATTTTATTCTCTCATCATTACATTCTCCCTCCGCTGGTGTCTGTGAGAAAAACCCAAGTTGGTGTGCCACTACCAATTAACATATATAAATCATTATCAGACATACTAAAATATTTAGTAACAAGGCAGAAAAATGTTTCTCAAACATCACATAAAAACACAAGCACTGAACTATAATACCTATTATAAGAAAAATACATCCTAAACTATATATAAAACAGTAAAATTTTAAGAAGCACTTACATTTTTTTAAACTTGACCAGGAATTCATGGAAGCATTCTTCTCGGACTGTTTTTGTGCTTGTTCACCTATAGAGATTAACCCAACTAACTCCAAATTGCAAGTAAAATAGGACAAATAACCTAGAACGGACTGCACAGTAATATACATAGGCAGTGCTACTCCTGCTCTCTGAGCTATCTCTTGAAACATTTTTTTCTATACCCCCGTCTCATCCTATTCAAACCACATATGATGACCATCAAAGGAAATAGAACATCCAAAAAACAAGTTTCAAAACTCCACCAAAACAAAATCCATATAGGTATTCTTGCAGCAAGAGCTCGGGAAGGGCCTCTCTGGGAAAGAGTATTAAGGGCCTCCTCTGCAGCAGCGTGTTCAACTTGTCTCAATTTGTTGTTGTAGATTGGGCTTTCAAATACTTCTCCATTTAAATTAAAAGTAGATTTGAATCTGGGGGCATCCGTCCTTCCTTCTGCTGGACTAGTTCATTATTTTGATGAAGGCAAAGGGTTACAGACTTCTGTGGGACCTTGTTAGGCTTCTAATGTCCTTGGTGAGGCAAGTGATTAAGGCCTAAGATGAGATGAGAGGTTCAGGGGTCAAAGAAAAAGGAATCTGGTGAGATGTTAAAGAGAAAAGATTATAGACTTCTTTTTTTCCACTGTTTTTGGACTGGGCGGTGTCTTATTGTGCTTTATGCAGGACTAGGTCGAATGTAAGATCTAGGCTCAAAAAACAGGCATGCATAAACGGGTAGGTGCGACTGTGGACTTGATTTTTTTCACATCCATACTAGTAGGTATTATGAGCATAAGAAGTAAGAAAGAGACATCCCTTTCAGCAAGCAGGACATGTCGGACCGCCGTCAATCGGTAGCTAGTTTCCCCCCCACCCCGCCATAAGGCGCTGAACCTAAAAGTAGATGATTCAATCTGCCATGTTATAGTGAAACATTAAGAATAAGAATCAAATGAATATCTCTCTGCAGCTCTAGTGATAACTTGGCTACAAAGGAGTTTGGTTTCGGGGGCGAAACACCTGACTCAGCTTCCCCCACTCCTTTCTTGTTTACCCCCACTCTGAAGACACAATCAATCGCAAACTTGTTCCTTATACAGGAGAATCAAAGTTCAAAGCAATCATGGACTTGTTCCTTATACAGGAGAATCAAATTGCAAACCCCTGAATTAACCAGTGCCATTCCTGGATCGAGCCAGTGACATTCCTGGATCGAGGGCGATTGGAAGAAAACCCCACCTAAATTCCTTGAAATTGAGGCGATTGGAAGCCAATTCCACATGCATTCCTGGAAATCGGGGCGATTGGAAGCCAAGCCCACCTGCATTTCTGGAAATCGGGGGTTATTGCAGGAAAAATACACCTCAAAACAAGGTGAATCGGGGGGTTTCAAAGTTTATCTCGCTTATTATTTATGGCTAAAATATAATCATTATTTTATTTTAAAATAATTTCTGGGCGAACTATAGAAAACTATAGAAAATGGGTGTAAAATAAAAATTCGCCTCTAAAAAATATAAAACTCCTTAAATTTTGCCCATGGGCTAATATTTGCCCCTAAAATTTTCTATGACCATGGGGGAATATGTATTTAATAGTCCAATGCTTTCCATTCCTATGGGAGGTGCTGATGTTGTACTAGGAGTACAATGGATACAATCTTTGGGGATAGTAGCTTTTAATTTTCAAGAACTTTTCTTGAAATTTTTTTCAGAAGGAAAGGAAGTCGAAATACGGGGTATTGCAGGGAAGCTGGGAAAGATAATAAGCTCTAATGTCATGACAAAGCTTCTAAAGAAAGAACAACGAGGTGTAATTGCACAATTATGTTCAGTAGAAGTTCCAACATCAAAATCATCTATTTCTTCATATCTCCAAAAAGTCTTGGACAATCATTCCAAGGTGTTTGAAACTCCCAAAGGACTTCCACCTATTCGTGATCATGATCATGCTATTCATTTGATTCCAGGAATTTTTCCTCCAAACATCAAACCTTATAGATATCCTTATGTCCAAAAGAGCAAAATTGAACATATGATTGCAGAAATGTTAGAGGATGGTATAATTCAACCTAGTCAAAGTTCTTTCTCTGCTCCTGTAGTATTGGTACACAAGAAGGATGGATCATGGCGCATGTGTCCACATTATAGGGAGCTCAATAAGCTCACCATTAAAGATAAATTTCCCATTCTTGTGATTGATGAATTATTGGATGAATTACATGGAGCAATTTATTTTACCAAGTGGGATCTTCGTTCAGGATATCATCAAATTAGAATGAAGACTGAAGATATTCCAAAAACAACATTTTCGAACTCATGAGGGTCATTATGAATTTTTGGTCATGCCTTTTGGCCTTACCAATGCACCTTCTACATTTCAAGGGTTGATGAATTCCATTTTCAAACCTTCCTTAGAAAATTTGTGCTAGTATTTTTTGATGATATACTAATCTACAGCAGGTCTTGGAAGGATCATGTTGAACATGTTGACAGGGTGCTCAAACTATTGCAGGAGAAACAATTATATGAAAAAACATCCAAATGTTTTTTTGGAGTACAAGAGGTGGAATATCTGGGTCATATTATATCTCACGAGGGTGTTAAAGTAGACCCTAACAAAATTAAAGCCATTAAGGAATGGAAAGTCCCCACGACCATAAAACAGTTGCGAGGATTTCTCGGGTTAACAGGGTATTATCGCAAGTTTGTTAAGAATTATGGGAGAATAGCAGCACCTCTAACAACATTATTGAAGAAAGATGCATTTCATGGACTCCTGAAGCAACTAAGGCCTTTGAACATCTTAAAGAGGCAATGTGCCTAGCACCGGTCTTAGCTACGCCAGACTTCACAAAAACCTTTATTGTGGAATGTGATGCCTCAGGAAATGGAATTGGTGCAGTTTTAATGCAGGAAGGAAGACCCATTGCTTTGAAAGTCGTCCAATCAAAGGAAAGTATTTACAGAAACCTATTTATGAGAAGGAAATGTTAGCAATACTACATGCACTAAAGAAATGGCGAACTTACCTAATGGGAAGACACTTCGAGGTAAAAACTGATCATGATAGTCTTAAACACTTTTTGGAACAAATACTATCTTCAGAAGAGCAGCAAAAATGGGTCACAAAGATGTTGGTTTATGACTTTGAAATAATCTACAAAAAAGGAAAGCTTAATGTTGTTGCAGATGCACTCTCAAGAAAGAATGAAGAGGTGGAAGCATTTCTTTGTGCCATATCTATTATCCAACCAGATTGGATAACCGATGCAAGAAATGAATGGAAGAAGGACAAAGATGTATGGACACTCATTCAAAAGTTGCAGCAAGATGCTAGTACATCTGATACGTTTAGTTGGAAAAATGATTCCTTATGGTACAAAGATCGCTTATATCTTTGTAAGAATTCCCAACTAAAACAAAAGATTCTTTTGGAATTGCACACTTCTCCTTTAGGAGGACACTCCGTATTTTTAAAAACTTACCACAGGGTGAAGAAATATTTTTTTTGGGATGGCTTTCAATTTGATATTCAAAATTTTGTGGCGGAATGTTTGGTTTTCCAGCAGAATAAAGTTGAGACAAGTAAGACCCCGGGTCTTCTACAACCTTTATCCATTCCAAGTCAATGTTTTGAGGAGATTTCAATGGATTTATCACAGGTTTACCTAAGTCCAAAGGAAAGAGTGTCATCATGGTGGTAGTTGATAGACTTACCAAATATGCACACTTTTATGCATTATCTCATCCATTTAAAGCAAGTACAGTTGCTACTACATTTATGGACACAATTCAAAAGCTACATGGATACCCAAGGGTTATTGTGAGCGACAGAGATCCCATTTTTACTAGAAATTTTTGGACGGATTTATTCTTGTTTGGGTACTCAATTAGCTCATAGCTCATCTTATCATCCTCAATCCGATGGTCAAACAGAGAGTAAATAAATGTTTGGAAGGATATCTTTGTTGTTTTGTATCTGATAAACAAACATAATGGGTCAAGTGGTTAACTCTCGTTGAATGGTGGTATAACACTTCCTTCCATACTGCAGCAAAAATGACACCATTTATGGCACTTTATGGATATCATCCACCATCCATCACATCATCTTTAAGAGAAAATTCGAAAGTTCAAGAAGTGGAAGATCACATCGAGCATCAACAAGAAGTTCTCTATCTCTTAAAGGATAACCTGAATTTGGCACAAAATCAAATGAAACAACAGGCAGATCAACATCGCAGTGAGAGAAGTTTTGATGTAGGAGATTGGGTATTTTTACGGCTACAACCATACAAACAAATGTCCCTCAAGCAAGCTAAGAAGGATGATAAATTATTGCCAAAGTACTATGGTCCTTACAAGGTGTTGTAAAAGATTGGTACTATGGCATACAAATTGGAGCTTTCTGCTTCTTCACGAGTGCATCAAGTTTTCCATGTTTCATGCTTAAAGAAGGTTATAGGTGAAAATCTTCCAGTTCAAACAATATTGCCAGAACTTGATGAGGAAGGAAAAATCATATAGGAACCCGAAGAAGTCACGGAAACAAGAACTCGACAGCTACGAAATCGATCAATTTCAGAGTATCTCATCAAGTGGAAGAACTTACCCACTGAAGATTATACATGGGAGGATGAGCATTTTATACAGAAGCACCCAGAGCTACTCAAGCATTGAGGACAACACTTTTTTGAAGGAGAGGGGCATGTTAGGTCCCTATATTACTAGTATAGTCCCTTATTGTTGTTAGTGTAACCCCCTTATTGTTATTATTGTACCCTTGTAACCCCCAATTTGTTATTATTGTGCCCTTAAATTATTATTGTTAGGTCGCTAGGATTACATTGTGGCCCCATGGACTCCTATATATAGAAATGAGGTTTTGTAATTTGTATCATCCAAGAATTGTTCATTCATGTAATGTATTGGAGGTTGCCCCCTCAAAGTGGCTTATTTATAAGGCATTGATATCTTTTTTCTTCTATTTTTGGCGCTAGTTTCACAACACAACGAGTATTATCGCTCCAAATTTAAGTAAAATATTAGGGAGATAAGTTGAAAATACAAGTTGAAAAAGTAGCTTTATTATTTTATTATTTTTTAATCATTTTACTTTTTTATCCCAAAAATGGTGAATCAGCCCCCATGGTTGACATCATCATCTTGATTCCTATTGGTTCTTATAAATCTTATTTTGGTTGTACATTTTTCTTAGGAGGCCCATTTTAGACCTCAAAATTTCTCTAATGCCTTGGTTACAACACATATACAAGAGATCACAAACACCTCTTTGGGGAAGCAAGTATGCAAGCTTTGTGTGAGACCAAATGTAATATGCACAGGGAACTTCCATGACTAGTAAAGGGAAACGAGCCTCTTGTTAGGGAAGTAATAGTACTATCCTAAGGGAGACCCAAGCGAAAAAATAAAGGCTTATTGATTTACCTGCAAATTAATTCACAAGATAAACAACAATCATGAAAACATAACAACACTCATTCAATAATGTCCATATCTAAACAACAAAATATTTCATTAATATTAATATGTAGTTAAGCTAACATATATCGCAAACATAACAAGAATAGTCATATTAAATCCATGATACATGCATGAAGAAGTGTTGGCTCTTAGAACTTCTAATTATAAATAAAATATTCCAAGTACACTATTACATAGGTGAAACACTAAATCTTGTAGTGGAACATGAAGCCACAAATTGTTTCTCCAAAGAATGATTTATATCTTATGCACTACAAGAGAATCCAAGGCGATAAAATAAGAATCCAAGCCCTTTGCTTGAGTTATGATGAGCTATTTATAACAAATGACAATGAATTTTGTGTTTCCTCATGAGTCTCCAAATTCTATGACTTTTGGGCTTCCATACAACCTTTCACACTATATACATGATATTTTACATTCCACGTGTCACTTTTCACATTCTAGAGGTGTCCCTTGGACTTCATTACATACAACTTATTACAAAATACAAAATACATATAAGGCAGTGACTATATGAGGCAAAACTACTAATAGGACAAAAATGTTATCAAATTGATAAGTCATTTGCTTCCTCATGGAGATCATTGGTAATGTATTTATGCCATGCTATGAACTCTGTAGAGATGACTTTGACCTAAACCAGAAATTCCACTACATACCGCATCTTCACCTTCAGTACTTATGTCAATATGTTCTTGTAGCTTGATTGTACATTATTCCATAGCCATGAAAGTGTCATGTGAGCTTTGACTGGTGCAATGGCATATAATTGTAGAATAATGTATTTAGTGATATTCAAGCCTTATTATTCTAATTCTTTCTCGATTTTTTCTATGTACTGTATTATTCCTTGAAAGATCATTTCCCTACCTCATATTTATTCAAGTGATCCTACTGAAGGTCTGCCATGTATATGTGCTAAAGACTCAAAACCGTTGTGCAGTTCACCATAAGCGACAATGGTGATAGTCGATTGTTCGCAAAGACGGATGCAGTTATGATGATGGAGTCTTAGTTGCACTATTCCCATCTCTACAGGAATCAAATCCTTTCTAACCAACCATAGTGAAACATCTAGATATTTGGCAGCCCATTCCTAGAGTTGATCAACAACTCTTTTTACCACTTTCATGAACTTTAAGACTTCTTGTGCTTTCTTCTGAATTCCAACAAGGGGCACGAATACTTGTTGTAGAATTACCATTTCATCGTAAACTTACGCCATGGTATCCTCCATTGGCCCCAATTCCTCCTATATGGCTAATTGCCATTATGTCATGTTGAAGTTATCAGAAGATAGTTGTTCGTTTTATGCAGTGAAATGTTCTGCTTGTTTCTTTACTGCAGCCAACTCTTTCCTCGGTCATGCATTCTCATTCAACATATACTTTGAGTTTTTTGTGATGATGTAGAAAAATAAACATTAGTCGTCATGGTTTCCTTGGGATTATTTCTGGCATTAGCAGTTATCACCTTATTTGTGGACACAAAGATTAGGTTTTGAGGATCATTTTGGAAGTATCTTCAGCTTTATTTCACGATCCTTTTCTTGAGAAAATCAAACGTGACATTACACACATCCATGACTCTCTCTTCAGGTGGAGGTGTGATTCCCATTTCATCAAATGGTAGATGACCACCCATAAGAGGAGCGTGTGTCAGAGAACCCGATTCATCATCTATGGGATGGATGATATCATCTTCCTCAAACTCTTCCTCTATTTCTTGAGTCAATTTTTCTTCCTCCAGCCTTTGTGTTACTTCATCATCCTGTGACTTCCTTTTTCTCTCTTCTTCTACTCTCCTCCTTTCCTCTTCTTCTTCCTGCGTCTTTCTGAGAAACTTTTCTTGCTTCCTATTCTCCTCATATTATTGTTGCATCATTACCTCTAATTCTCTCCTTCCCTTTCAATATTCAATAGAACCCTTATTCAAAGGATTAACTTTCCATTTCCTACTAATTTCTCCAGTCCAATCATGCTTGATCCGTTTCCTGGGAGCTACACTCTTTGCTTGAGAAGTTGTTTGTGGTGCCTCCTGTACCTGTATGTCTTGAGCTAGTGGAACTTGGGGGGGAACTGGCCTCAATTCTTGGATGTTTATTTCTTACTGCTTTGTACCAGTTCTTCACCTTCTCATCTTCTGCATTAGACATTGATGAATATCCCCAATTGAAACCAATCCTTTCACAATGTTTCCTGCACATTCTTCTAGGGTCATATCCATGAAATTCCTTGACTACAAAGTGCAAGTATTATAAATGTTGTATTTCTTCCTCTGCCACCTTATGCCTCTTTATCTCATACAATCTTATCCTCAAAGGGAAAGTGGGCCATGGGGATTTATTGCTTCTGTGAAGGACTCCTTATAACTCTTTATTCACTTGATAAGGCACTTCTTGCAGGACCACTTTATTAGTTACATATCGCATCATGATATAAGGATAAATATGACATCCAAATCATCGAATTTATGTACCTTTAATCACAGCAAACCAATTTGCGATATCATGTAATGATTCCTTCACCTGATCAGTCATGCAAGGAGGATCAGCCTCATATATCATATGGAATATAACTATGAAGAAATTACCTGTGAACTTGTCATATGCCCCTTTAAAACTCAAATATGCCAACACCCTGCAATGGAAGTAAATTGGAAACTTATCCCATGGGGTCTAGTTCCAATACATGCTTGGAAATGCATATTGCGTACATATCCCATCCAATAGAAATGCATACAAGTATAACTCTAGTGTTTGGTTTGACCTCAAAGATGCTTTAGCCTTCCCAACGTGACACTCCAACTCAAAAGAAAGTATATCTGACCAATTGAAGACCTTGCCACAGATGACAACCATGTTGAGCATATATATCCAATTCTCTTAAAATACTTCAGCGTTCTTTTCCCCATACAACCTACAACACACAACAATGAGATAATTATACACATCTCTGATAATCTTGGTCAAGTAAACTACATATGAGTGGTATCGGAACTTAGCAGGCTCTCGACACCAAGATTTAATAATGTCACTTGTGTCTAGATCAACCCATCTAGTGTAAAAAAAATTATTGGAATACTTTGTGGGCTTTTGCATATTATAATATGTATGCATTTCTTATCCATAATAGGTGGCAAGATGACCATCGCTTTCACTACAAAGCACCATATCATAATCATCCATGTGTGTAAGAATCCATTCAATCACTTATGCACAAGGAATTATTGGGAACCTTCATGCAATCTTGTGTGTCCTAGACCTCTTGATATTGATGTATACTTCCAAAAATTCCAAGTTTTCAGTGAATTGGTTTTGCATGAATTTTTATTTGATGTATTTCCACGTGACCTCAATAGACTTATCTATGGAGTACTATGTATCTGCAAATATGGGAACGATAATCTTTGTAAATTCTACTACTTCTTCATTTCTTCAGTTCTTTATTTCAAAGCTTCTTTGGAGGACACTCGACGTGTAGCGAGAGGAATAGTTCCAACAGATGATGAAAGAATAATGATATTGTAAGCTTGAACACCTATATGTGGAAGTACACTCATGGTGAAAAATATTAGCTTTATTAAATATTCCATTATTACTATTTGTAACTTAGAAAATCATATTCAAAGAGCCATCAAATGTAGGTGAGATTATAAATCTATCAATGACAGGACATGGTTTCTTGTACAGGAAAGAAATGTGCATAAAAGAAAAGGTTCAATCGATGATTTGAGGTTCAGAGCACGAAGGGAGGTTCAAGGTTCAATCGATGATTTGAGGTGTGCTCACGCACTTAAGCAAGAGAGATAGATCATCAAGGGTGCAAGGTGCACTAAGGAAGAATGAGGGAATATCATTTGGGCCTTCAAGGTGCGCTCATGCACTTAGAGAGGCTAAGAGGGAGCAAGGACACACTCCAAAGGGACAAATAGGTCAGGATCCATGCCTTCAAGGTGTGCTCATGCACTCAAGAGGACGACAAGGGTGAAAGGGTGCATGTTTAAGAGACAAAGGGGACAACATTCAAGCCTTTAGGGTGCGCTCATGTGCTCAAGGAGGGCCCAGTTCTTCATGATGAAGGAGTGTTCCCTTAAGGGAAACTTGTCTTTCTAGGCATAGCTTTTTGAGATAGTCAGGCTTAAGCTTACAAAAGTGTGGTCTATCTTGGAATGGATCAAGGATAAGTTCAACAACAAGATCGAATGACAAGAATGTTGAGAGAAAATATCTACAAGTTTTGATATATTTTGTTGCAATCATGATTGCAATATGAAGACTCACCACTTGCGACAATAGTTTGACACTTGTAGAAGCAAGAAGGAACTTAAACTCCAGTAAATAAATTGAAAATAAATGAAATTCTAGCAAGGAAAAAAATATCAACAACAAAAACATCAAAGGAAACCAATAGAATCAACATGCAAAAATTACTTGGAATGAATATCAACAAAGAGCTCCTTGATCCAAAGATGTGAGCCTAACCCAGATGAGAATGATTATGAGAAATAATGATTAAATAGGATTATTATAAATATATTATATGCAAATCCATTCAATGCATTCTTTCCACTTTTTCAACTGTGAATAAGTTAGTTAAGCAAAGTGAAGTGATCTCCTATTTTCTATGAGTGCACCCACATGCAACAAGAAAGTGCATGCATGAGTTCTGAAAGGGTACATAACTTCGTGTTGAAGGAGTGCATTCAAGTGAGGGTTCATTGGTTGAGCATGAAGGAGTGTGCTCCAAGGAGGGCGCAGTTGTTGAGCCCGAAGGAGTGTGCTCAACAAGAGAGCAACTCTTCATCATCTTGAAGTGTGTTTTTTCTTTAAAAGTGATTTTATTATGTTTTCTTTTCTTTTGTGTGTGTTGCATGGTGAAGAAGGCTTGTTACTAAGTCAATAATATTTATGACTTCACCTATCCTTAGACAAGATAACACAAGAACTTATAAAGGTAAGGTAGTGATACTTAGAAAACATTGACTTAGGAGGATGCAACACTTAGAAAAAAAACAAGAATAGAAAATCAAACAATGTCATGACACCAAATGACTTGGAATGGTAGGTCACGTAGGATACAAAATTTATTTAGGAAAAGAAATTGGAGGTTCTTTTTCGCAACGACAACACTTTGTGACACACTAGGAGAACCCCATATTCTCTATTTTGGTTTCATTTATGCAC
Source organism: Pinus albicaulis (assembly GCA_034641835.2). Taxonomy (NCBI): domain Eukaryota; kingdom Viridiplantae; phylum Streptophyta; class Pinopsida; order Pinales; family Pinaceae; genus Pinus; species Pinus albicaulis. Next base: position 590,912,030 of record CM076584.1, on the reverse strand, counting down.
GAAGTCTCTATTTTCTAGGAAGTATTAATTCAATCATTGAGTTACCTCAGCTCCCCATTCAACCTGGTTAAATATATAGTATTCCTTGTTCACTTACTCAGTATAACACAACATAAAGAAAGCCAAATCATTTTGATGAGAATAAGGGTAATATAGATCCACGATTCAAACCTAATCAGATTATGGGTTTTCATCTCTGGTGTTGCTCTACTGCTAGCAAGCCTGGATAGTACCCCGACGAAATCACTTCAGGAACACAAGCATTTCTTCACTATAAGCGAGCCTGAATAGTACCCCAATGAAGTCAATTTCTTCACCTCCCTGAGCAATAAGTCTTTCTCTTCTTTCACCCTTTATTTATTTCTTTTAAATAGAATTTATTAGGCACTTATTATTTTTTAAATGGGATATAAGAAGGATATCGACTTATTGAGAGCGGAAGACGTTTCTCTTTCAGAGACAGGTTTATAAAACTCTAATAGTTAGTTCGCTAATGTTGTCCCCTTATCTTTCCCCGTTCAAATAGATAGGTGAGAAAACACTATAAACAAACATAGTCAGGTATAGGAGAAAGAATCCTAAATAGATACGGGTAATACAGTTTGATTATGATTTCCCGGCTGAAGGATCGTATTTTTCATCCAAAAAATCATTGACTTGAAATAAATAAACCAAATCAAAGAAGAGAATCATATATTAGCCAAGGTTTGAATGTTACCACAACTTTCCTTTCACAAAATATTAGCCACATCATATTAAATCTAGAAACCAACTTTATGTAAGGACTAATAAAACTGAAAAACAAAGCGGGAAAATGAAAATCAAAACAAGAATGCAATGCATATAACTAAATTAAACCTATCCTAACCTAAAATAAAAGGTACAGAGTTGGGTTAAGTGAAATGTAACTTCCAATGCAACCATAGAAGCTACTTTCAACGTTTGATTTGAAATGTGTAAATGCGTAAAATCAAAGTGAGGCATAGTGTAGTGAAAAGTGTAAACAACCAAAACATCTGCACTGATAGGTAGCAACAAGAATTGCAAGCACAACATTGTGAAAAACTTAATTTCTCTTTTGAAATAAAGACTCCAAAACAACAAAACCTACCAGCTTCATGACCATACCAGACTCAATTGAATGCATGAAGGAACAAGCCATGAGACATGGGTCCTAATCGATAGGTCTCTTCAAGAAAATATGCAATAGGATCATGGAAACAACCTTTAGGAAAACTTTGACATGGAAGATTGACCATAGTTAAACCCATATCATAAGAAAAATCAAGAGGTTGACCACAATCCGTGGTGTTGTGTGAGTTAAAATTTTCAATGGATGATGTAGTAGATATGTCATATCAAAGGATTTGGCAATCGTTAAGATCATTATTTGTTTCCACATCGCAAATTAGAGATTTGCATGAGGTGGGATGTAGCAATTCAAGTTCAAAATTAAAATTAAACTTTCTATCTTGAGGGTTTAAAAACTTAACATGTATAAAGTGAGAATCCCTCAATATAGAATCAACATTCCATGAGATGACATCATTGACAATATTTCGCGAGAAAATATTAAAATGAATGAAATCACAAGTATCATCGGGGCGATAGGAACCTGAAATAACCATAAGCATAGGTTGAAGTGTCATGTCCACCTGAATTTAATTTGAACAATGAAAATATTGAAAGTTAGATTGATAAAAAATAGTCAGTTTCTTGTCTAAACAAGAGTCAAATCTGCAAGATTCATAAGGTAATTGAGGATCATCAATTAGATCTTCAAGATTAAGAAAAAAATCCACAATAATAAGTGGGTCATTTTCTTGATCAAAAGGAGATATACCTGAAAGGAAATCTTCAATAATAACATCAAACTCCATTTGAAAATTTTTCAAATCTGAATGCTCCTGTAGGAACAAATATTCATCCATGAAACTTAAACAATCATCACCATATAATTCAAAGAAAAAGAAATGATCGGGATTATGATTTTTCAAGGATTCAACTTGATTTACGAGTTGAGGATTGACAATGGGATTGTCAAGATTCAAAGATGATTGATTAATGATTTCAGGAAAATCATCACCTAAGGAAAGATGTGAAAGAAATATTAATTCTTCCTCCACAAATTTATCTTTTGGCTTACTGATCAGTGTAGGTTCAAAACACAGAACATCAAAATGAGGGGGACAAGGGACAAAAGGGATATCGGTTTCTTATTCAATATGTTGAAATTCCTTTTGAATGAGAGTGCATGATGAATCTAATTCAAAATATTTTCTTGAAACATTGACTAAGAAGCGAAACTTTCCATCCAAAAATTTCCATTCCACATCCTTATCTGGAAATTCATATCAAAGATGAAGGAACTAGTCATAAAATTGTTCACGAGATTCATTTGATTCCATTCTAATTAGCGGATTTATTTCATTACGAAAATATTAACATTCATACTAGTTGAAAACAAGACAAAGCTCATTATCCAAATTCTTGAAACAATAAATAGAATATGTGGGTAAAGAATAACACCATTGCTTGGAACAACCATCCAATGTAAAGGTGAAAAACCTTGTGAGGATTTATTCAGAATAAACACCACTTGAAAAAAAAAATTGAACAAACTCAATTATGTAATCAAGGACAGTTGTTGTACCATTGTCACCAAATTTTAAATGTGACAAGTTATGTAGAAATTCCATGGGTATTGAAATAATTAAAGCTTTGGAAAAACACCTCGGTATTATGATTTGGGATGAAGCCATTAAAGGTGAGAGATTCAAACAAACTTCAGAGGCTCAGCTTGTCATATGGCCCTCCTTCTAGTGCCAAAAATGTTGACGGTTTTGGATATCGCCAACATTCAGGGGATCTCCCTGATATGAGGTCCCAATTAGAGCTCACACCATTTGGTGTAGGAGTCCCATCTGGCTATATGGTCTGGTCACCATTGCAAATGTTTTAAAGGTACACCTTGGTTGCAACACACACACAATATATCACAAACACCTCTTTGGGGCAACAAGTATGTAAGATTTGTGTGACACCAAATGTAAGATGCACAAGGAAATTCCATGGCCAATAAAGGGAAATGAGCCTCTGATTAGGGAAGTAATAGTATTATCCTAAGGGAAACTTGAGAGTGAAGAGAAATTCTTGTTGATTTACCTATAAATTAGTTCACAATATAAACAACAATCATGAAAACATAACAACACTCATTCAAAAATATCCATATCTAATAAACAAAATAATTCATTAATCTTAGTATGTAATTAAGCTAACATATATTTTAAACATAAAAATAATAGTCTCAATACATCCACGATACATGCATGAAGAAGTGTTACCTCATAGAGCTTCTTATTATAAATGAAATATTCCATGTACAATGTTACATAGTTGAAACACTAGATCCAGTGGTGGAACATGAAGCCACAACTTGCTTCTCCAAAGAATGATTTATCTTCTATGCACTACAAGACAAGCCAAGGTGAGAATCTAAGAATCCAAGCCCTTTTCTTGAGTTATGAGGAGTTATTTATAGAAAATTGTAGTATATCTGACAAGAAAATTTATAGAAATAGAAAATATGCCCAATAAATAACACCATAGAAGACAAAACTTCAGATCTTCATTAATATCAAAACTCTTAAGGTAGGGCAACACCATACATTCACTCCTTAAAAAAGGAGATCACTCCACAAGCCATATGCTTGCCCATACAATAATCCTTGACATCTATCAATGGAGAGTCTCTAGCCTCTATATAGGTTTCATACATGCAATACCATGGGTGGTTACCATGGGTCTCTCAATACCATACATCCAATACAATGTGTTTATCACTTTATTCCCTAGCTACATGTGGTCCCTTACATAATGTGGGTTAACCACTTTATTTATTAACTATGGCCCAATTATTTATCATTCTTATATTATTAAATCATATTATTCCCTTGGGTACCTCCCTTTGTACCCTATATTATCCCCCCTAGGTATACTACATTACACCCCCCTTAAACATGTTTCGTCCCCGAAACATAAGAAGAACACAAATAATAAGATCTACTCAAAAGAGTATTCCACTGGTACCATTCACGTGCATCTAGCCATCCCAAAGAAAGGTTAACACTTGATATAGTCGATGTCTCGCTCGCTTGAGATGGAAGTGGGTTCTGGTGATTCTTCTGTGTTGATGTGTTGTGGGTGGATCGTCGCACCTCTCTATGTGTCATCCAGGGGTTGTTGTCCTTGTTGCTAGTTCGTTTCCACCTTTCTGGTTATTGTCTTGCTGGTTGATGTGGGTGGTGATATGTTGAAGCTTTAACTGATAGAATATCTTTCATTAATTCCTCCATTATTGGTGATGGAGTGGTGTCTAGTTCTTTTGTTGGTACTTTCTTTGATGTCTGTGTTTGGCTGTCTACCATCAAAGGCTCATCATCCGATGTGTCTGTGTCTTTAGAGATTTGTGCTTCTTCCTCCCTAGTCTTTGCATGGTTCCTTATGCAAATATCATGCAATGTAATTTTCTTCTTTTTATACCAGAGCTTCATGAATTTCTTTTGCACATTAACATTGATAGTACCAATGGATTCCATCCAAGGGTGTCCCAAAACAACATCCACAACAGCCATATCTGAAGCATAAAAATTAGAATGAAACGCATACTTATCCATAGAAATCTTTAAATCTTTATAAATTTGAACATCTTCATTATCAACCTGTGTGTTTTCAATATGTTTTGCTGGAACTTGCAATTTTTTAGCCAAATTAACATTGACACAATTATGCTTGCAACTAGGAATGATAGACACAATGATGTTCTCTTTCTGAATATTTCCATTAACCTGTAATATGGAAATATTAGTAGAAAAGAATTCTTTATGTCTCTTAGTGTCCTTATTTCCGGCTTTAGACCACTTGTCCAAAATGTATTTTTTAAGTTTTTTTCTCGGGAAGTTTCCTCACTGCGTTGTCAAGTGAGGTCCACCATTTATTTTCCTCATCTTTCATATCAAGCCCTATGGGGCATATCCAAAAATTTCGGTATTGATCCTTGTAATATTGTAAAAAATCTTCAATAGTAGGGCCATCATCTTTTCATATAAACTTCATCTTGCAAGAATCCATCAAATAAAGTAAGGGTTTTGAAGAAAATCACTTACTTTGACAAAAATTTAAAATGGACATTACTCGGTCAATATAACTTAGAATCCTTAAGATAAACAGTTTTAGAAAATGGAATATCCATTCTGCATCTAACCATATGACTGAAATCTCGATCTAGGCACTCTGGAAACACAGATTTGTGCTGCAACTGTCCCACCGTCACAAAATTTCTGAAAAAATGGCTGATTTTAAATCAGTGATAATTCCCTCATCCGGAGTCCGATTTGACCGATTTGTTTTTTGAAATCAGGTGATTTTTCAAGGGGAGCTCACACCTGTAATTGTTTTTCTGAAATTTTTCACCAGAATCTACAAAAAATGTCAGGAGAGCCGCCGTACAAAATTGTCGTCAAAAACATTTCTGCAACACAACTGAATTTAAATCAGCGATATCACCCTCATCCGGACTCCGATTCGACTGATTTTTTTTTTTGAAATTGGGTATTTTTGTGTAAGGAATCTAGATCTGATATTTATTTCTGAAAATTTTGTGCTAAAATTTTCGGATCTTCTCTACAAACTCCCCGCCCAAAAATTTCCTGCAAAAAAATGAAAAAGAAATCTCCAAACTCTACCCAAGAAAGTGCTCTGATACCACTTGTAGTAGATCTAACAAGAAAATGTATAGAAATAGAAAATATGCCCAATAAATAACACCATATAAGACAAAACTTCAGATCTTCATTAATATCAAAACCGTTAAGGTAGGGCAACACCATACATTCACTCCTTAAGGAAGGAGATCACTCCACAAGCCATATTCTTGCCCATACAATAATCCTTGACATCCATCAATGGAGAGTCTCTAGCCTCTATATAGGTTTCATACATGCAATACCATGGGTAGTTACCATGGGTCTCTCAATACCATACATCCAATACAATGGTCTTATCACTTTATTCCCTAGCTACATGTGGTCTCTTACATAATGTGGGTTAACCACTTTATTTATTAACTATGGCCCAATTATTTATCATTCTTATATTATTACATCATATTATTCCCTTGGTTACCTCCCTCTGTACCCTATATTATCCCCCCTAGGTATACTACGCAAATGATAATGAATTTTGCGTTTCCTCATGACTCTCCAACTTTTATGACTTGTGGGCTTCCATAAAACCTTTCAAATTCTATACATGATCTTTTACATTTCACATGTGACTTTTCACATTCCAATAGTGTCTCTTGGACTTCATTACATTAAAATTATTACAAAAGAAAAAATACATATAGGAGGATAGCTATATGAGACCAAACTACTAATAGGATAAAAATGTTATCAAATTGATAAGTCATTTGCTTCCACATGGAGCTCATTGGTAATGTATGTATTCCATGCTCTGAACTTCATAGAGATGACTTTGATTCGAACCATCAAGTCCATTGCATATCGCATCTTCACCTCCAGTGCTTTTGTTAATATGTTCTTGGAGATTGATTGTAGCCATGAAAATTTCATGAGAGCTTTGACTAGTGTGATGGCATATTGTAGAATAATGTCTTTAGTGATCTCCAAGCCTTCTTGTTTAGATGCTTGCTTGATTTGTTCTATTTATTGCATTATTTCCTGAAAGATGATTTCGCTGCCTATTATTTCTTCAAGTAGTCCTACTGAAGGCATCCCATGTTTATGTGCTAGAGACTCAAAATCATTGTGGAATCAACCATAAGCGGCAATGGTGTCGGTCGACTATTCTCCAAGACGCGTGTAGTTCTAATGATGGAGTCTCAGGTGTACTCTATCCATATCTATGGTAATCATGTCCTTTCTAACCAACTATTGCAGAACACATGGATATTTGGTAGCCCATTCGTGGAGTTGATCAACAACTCTATTTTCCACTTCAATGAGCTTTAAGGCTTCTTGTGCTTTCTTCTGAATGCCAACAAGGGGCGTGACTACTTGTTGTAGAAGTATAATTTCATCGTAAAATTGCGTCATAGTATCCTCCATTGGCCCCAATTCCTCATATATGGTTGACTTTCAGTATGCCATGCTGAAGGTGTGGGAAGATAGTGGTTGGTTTTTGCCATTGATATGTTCCACTTGTTTCTTTACTGCAACAAACTCTTTCCTCAATCGCACATTCTCATTTAACAGATACTTTGAGTTGTATGGTGTTTCTATTGAAAAAGAAACTTGATTTCCAGGGGATTCCTTCTAGTATTAGTAGTTATCACCTTTTATATGGACATAAAGACTAGGTTCTAAGAATCATTTAGGAAGTAACTTCACCTTTGTTGCATGATTATTTTCTCTATTTGATCAAAGTTCAAACGTGACATTACACACATCCATGACTATGTCTTCAGGTGGAGGTGTGATTCCCACTTCATAAAATGAGATATGACCACTTGTAAGATGAGGTTCTGTCGAAGAATATTTTTCAATCTATGGGTTGGATGGTATCATCTTCCTCCAAATCTTCCTCTATTTCTTAAGTCAAGTTTTCTTCCTCCAGCCTCTATGTTTCTTCCTCCTCTTGTGATTTCCTTTTACGCTCTTCTTCTACTCGCCTCCTTTCCTCTTCTTATTCCTGCTGCTTTCTTATCAGATTTTCTTACTTTTCTTCTTGTTTCATCTTTGCCTCTAATTCTCTCATTTCCTGTTCATCTTGAATAGCTCCCTTATTCAAAGGATAAACTTTACGTTTCCTACTACTTTCTTCTATCAAATAATGCTTGATCCTTTTCCTGGGAGCTACACTCTTTGCTTGAGAAGTTGTTTGTGGTGCCTCCTATACCTATATGTCTTAAGATGGTGTAATTTGGGGGGAACCTGCCTCAATTCCTAGATGTGTATTTCTTACTGCATCATACCAGTTCTTCACCTTCTCATCTTCTGTGGTAGACATTGATGAATATTCCCAATTGAAACAAATCCTTTCACAATGTTTCCTGCACACTCATCTGGGGTCATATCCGCGAAAGTCCTTAACTGAAAAGTAAAATAAATCCATCTTCATTTTTTCCTCCATTTCCTTATGGCTCTTTAGCTCATACAATATAATCCTCAAAAAGGAAATTGGGCCATGGGGCTTTCTTCCATCTGTGAAGGATTCTTGACAACCCTTTATTAAACCGATAAGCCACTTCTTGCAGGACCACCTTATTAGTTAAATATTGTGGCATGATATGAGGAGAAATATGTCATGTAAAGAATCAGAGGTATGTACCTTCAGGTGCAGCAAACTAATCCACAATATCATGTAATGATTCCTTCACCTAGTCAATCATGCAAGGAGGATCGATCTCATATATCATATGGATTATGAATGCAAAGAAATTCTCTTACAACTTGTTATACGCCCCTCTAAAAATGAAATATGACAACACCTTGCATTGGAAGTAAACTAGAAACTTATCCGGTGGGGTTTGATTACAATACATTCCTAGGAATGCATATTGTGCACATATCCCATCCAATAGAAATGTAGACATATAGAACTCTGGTGCCTGGTTTGATCTCAAAGATGCTTTAGCTTGCCCAACATGATGGTGAAACTCAAAATAAAGTATATCTGCACAATTGAAGACCTTGTTATGGGTGACCACCATGTTGAGCATATATATCCAGTTCTCTTCAAATATTTCAGTGTTATTTCGCTCATGCAGCCTACAACACATAGAAATGAGATACTGATACACATCTCTGAGAATCCTGGTTGGGTAAACTACAAATGGGTAGTGTCGAAACTTAGCAGGCTCTCAACACCAATATTTAATGATGTCACTTCTGTCAAGATCATCCCATATAGTGTAAAAGTTGTTATTGGAATATTGGGTGGGATTTTTCATCTTATAATAGGTTTTCATGTCTTCTCCATAATAGGTGGCAAGTTGACCACCACTTTCACTACGAAGCACCAGATTAGAATCATGCATATGTGTAAGAATCCATTCAATCACTTCTGCACAAGGAATGACTGGGAACCTGCATGCAATCCAGTGTATCATGGACCACTTGATATTGATGTATACTTCCAAATATTCCAAGTTTTCAGCAAACTATTTTTGCATGAATGTTTCTTTGATGTATTTCCACGTGACCTTAGTAGACTTATCAATGAAGTACTATGTATCTACAAATATGGAAACGATAAGCTTTTTAACTTCTATTGCTTCTTCATTTCTTGCTTCTGAAGATTCTTTGGAGGCCACTCGACGTGTAGTGGGAGGAATAATTCCAACAAATGATGAAAGAGTAATGAGACTAGAAGATTGAACACCTATATGTGGAAGCACACTCATGGCGACAAAGATTGGATTTATAAAATATTTTATCTATTACAAGCAGTAAATTAGAAAATCATATTCAAAGAGCCATGAAATGTATTTTATATTATAATTCTATCTGTTAGACTCATATACCAATAGGTGTCATTTTTCATGATTGACTTGTTGAACTATGCAATATGTCAAACCTTTTTCTTATTGCAAAGGTGTTCCATATTTTCAAAAAAAATCAAAAAATCAAAAAATTTAAAAAAAATGTAAAGAGGGTATACCCTAAAAGAAAAATTAAAGGGTAAAAAGAAATAAAATGGTCAAAAAAGTGAGAGAAATGAACCCCAAACAAAAATAGACCAGGAAAGTGTGCAAGTCTAAATGCCACTACTATTTCATTTTTTGTAATAAACAAAATTGTGTGCAGCTTGTCAAACTTTTGCCACAATTTATGAAGAGTCAAACTGTTTAAACTTGACTCATTCATTTTTCAATTTCATGTTATAGAATAGAGAATAAATATCTGACCAAACAGATTAATCTTGGCAGATAAGTAGATAGGTAGAGTGAATAAAAGGAGCTCAACAGTTTAAACTGAGCCCTTGGATGTAATAAGGTTAGAACTAGATAGATTTTCATGTAAAAGAAAAAGAAAATTGATAAGGGTTTGCCAGTCTAAGTGCACCCTAATAAAGAAGAAAAAATGGTAGAGTAAAGTAGGTAGGATAGGTAAATGATGTTGCAGAGTTACATGTGATGGATGATGGCTTTAGATGTGTTAAGTCTTTTACTTTCATCACAAGTGCAGATTTAGATACTCCACTGGAGCAAGTTAAAGCAGAGCAAATTCAAAATCATTAACTTCCCATCTCAGTTTTCCCTAAAACATTTCACTAATTTCCCCTAAGTACTAAGGTATTTGAAAATTGGAGGGGCTCAAGGCATTTCCTTGACTTTTGGAGGGACCGGACCCTCGGCCCAATAATTGGAAAACCTAAGTACTTAAAATCATTCACCATTCCTCATTCATTTCTAATAATCTTTTTCCTAAGTAAAATCCCATTTTACTTAGGAAAATCATGCAACAAGTCATAAAAACCCATCTCATACAAGCATAAGTTAAAATACATTATTCTGATGTTTTATACTTAGTGCTTTGACTCATTTGTCATATTAATTTCTAACTTAATATTTAAATCCTTGTTGAAATAACATTTTCCTATTATATATAAATCCCTTTTATAAATAACCCAAAAACCCACTTATATAATTTTAGCCAAAGTTAAAAATCCCACGTGTTCAAATAAAAACCCACATTATATACCCTTTGGCTAGATATATCTTTATATTATTATCCCCGCCCCCTATGGTAAATGAATCATGTTGGTTTAAATACCATATAATAAAAACATATGAAAAAATGTTTAAACGTATGTTATATATGTTTAAAAATATAAAATAAAACTCAAAGTTTAATTAAAACCAAACTTTGAATTAACCCATCCCCGTACATTTTTTCCCGACCTTCATCGTACAGAGGAATTAATTAATCCCCACGATTAATTAAATAGCCTAATTCTGCCAATCAAACGCCTCCCGAAATGATTAATTAATGTTAATTACGTTGGGCCTGCACCATTAAAATCCTGTCATTTCCCTGTCCCGTCAACCGTTTGATCGTCCTGTCCAAGATCAACGGCCATTATCAATTCCGCTGGCCGTCTCCTATCCAAACATTAACGCGCAAAATGACAGTGGTTTTCAAACAGTACTATCGCCACGCATCATCTGTTCTATGGATTCGCTGCCCATCCGCTTAATACCGCCTTCCCTCAAAAGTGGTGCGGAAAAAACCGCTTACCGCCTATCCTCTGTGACACGTCCATCGTACCTGCTGACGTCATCAATCAAAACCGGCCACCCATTGACTTTGCGAATAAAACAAAAGAAGCCCGCGTTTTCATTATTTTGTGCATAGTGAACGACCAGAATCCCATGCAGTAAAACCCTTTGTAACCCAGCTGCGCCACCTGAAACCTCTGTTAACCAATTCAAGCATGGTTTACCCCCCAAAAATCATTCTAGATTCACTCCACAGACCTCTCAAAATCAAATGAAACATTTTCGACCTCCCTTGCAAACCAATGCTTTCTTAACAATTTGTTTTGTTTTACAGGTGATTAGAAGACCACATCCTTGGATAAACAGTCTTAATACTAGTCATAAGACTTGTTTACTCCAAGAGTGTTATCAAATCTATTCAAACAAACATGGAAGATAAAACATACGATTGAAAGACAACAAAGGAAAACAGGAAATTAAACAAATTCTTTGTTGAAAGCAGACGAGTAAAAACCTAATCTACACATTGAAGGTAAAAGGACACAGTAAAGAACAGTTAAAGAGTATCGGTGGTTAAAGTGTATCAGGTAAAAGTCAGAGTGAAAGTTAAAATGAAGTTACAGAGCAGTCAAAGGTAAAACAGTAAAAGTAATTACAGAGGCAGTAAAATGGTAAAAAGAGATGAAAATAATTTCACCAACATTGAAGTTTATCTAAAGTGAAATTAAAACAGTTAAAAGAACAAAAAAGTGAAAAGATGAAAAACACAACAAGAAAGAACATTTTTTGCAGAAATTTAATGTTTTAGTCATTGTTTTGCAGAAACTATTGTGATCAATAAAAAATGAATTTTGAAAAACTGAAGGATTTTTATGTTCCTAAGAGGACCATCTACAAAACCCTCTCTCACTTTTCTAACAGCTATTATGGTTTTCGAAATATTAAACAATGATGGAAAGCACTTTTTGCACAAAATACCAGTTAATTCATCGCTTTGCAGAGAATATTGTGGTAAATCAAAAATACATCATACAAAAATGAAGGAGGTTTTTGTTCCTAAGAGCCATATCTACAAAAACCTATCTCAGTTTTTTCACAGTGATTTCTTACTGAGAGATACATGCACATCTTTACAGGTTATTTTTCAGACTCTGTAAAACTCTGTTTTACACATAATGTTTGCAGAGCCTTTTGTGCACAACTGGAGAGGAATTTGGGGAAACTGAAAGAGGTTTATCTCACCAACATATTAATCTACAATAACCTCTTTCACTTGTTACATATATATTACGGATTGAGAAATAAAAATGTCTCATTGGACCCAAAATTTGCAGAATTGTTGGAGCAGAATTGCACAAAGAAAGGAAGCAGTTAGTGACTTGGATGCCTCATCATCAACTAAGAGTTGGATAAAATTTGAATTCTCCTCTTTTTCATCACCTATCCATACAAAATAGTACCAAATAGATGCATTAGTTTGAGTGTCCTTTACTTAAGTTCTATTTATGTAAAATAGTTGGAGAGATTTGTGAACTAATTTTGATATTTTTTTCAAGATATTTTAGTTTAGAATTTGTATAAATACTCCATCAATTGGAGTATTGAGGGTGGATTCTTCTACTTTGCTGTAACATTGAATTTTTGGAATAAAGTGCTTTGGAGAAATTTCTTTGTGGCTTGCTGGATGATGAATTGAAGCTCAAGACTTTTTGCAGGATTCATGTGTCAAACTACAGTTCAATAATTCATTTATATCCTATGTTTTAAGTTTTATATCTGTTTATAATATCACTGTGTTCCATTTCTAAATAATTGACAAAAAAAATAAATCAGAAATTGCTTAAGTGTACTCTGATTTCAATTGTAATTGTTCTAAATGTTTTCTTCTAAACTGGTTATAAACAATGAATTCTTAATTGCTCTTGTTTCGCTGGTTTAAACATGTTGATTACTATAGTAAAGAATTCTTAACTGCTCTTTATTTGTAATCATTCATTTTCTTTCTTTGAACATGTTGAAAGATTCTTAATTGCCTTTCATCCCTTCAAAATCCATTCCATTCACTTTAATATCTAAAATTGTTCTCTATTTGGCTATCTTGCCCTGCAAAGCCATCTTTGGTGTAAAATCTTAATTCAGTAAAGCCATCCTTTCGAATCCATAGCCCAATGGCCTGAAATACTCAATCGTACCCTTAGTTGGCGGATTCCACCATTTAAAATCAAACAAACTCTTGGACATATAACTAGCCTAATATTTTCTAAGAACAAAGCTAAATTTTAAAGAGAGAGCCCTCTCTGGATACAGATTGGCTAGATTCTGTATCTGAAGGTTGGTTTGTGGTTACCTCGGATTTACTTTCCTTTTCCACAACTTCAAGGAAAATCTGAGTGATAACATACTGGCGACCATACTGGGGACCTGAAAACCTTTAATGTTACTATTGTTTGCTTATAAGCTATAGACAGAGTCTGAAGATCAGCCAGGTAGCCTTTGAAATGCTTTTGCTCTGCAACTGCATAGTAAACAAATGCTGCTTCAGTCTATCTCTGGTTTAGCTTAATAACTGAACTTTGGTTACAAACATTCAATCAGATTCTCTAGTTTAATAAGTCTTTAAGAAAGTTTAAATCTCATATCTAAAGCCTCTTAAAGAAATCATAGAAGTTGTTTTGAAAATTCACAAAAAAACAAAATAATCATAAAATACTCAAAATTTGGTTTCCTGAAGAACTAACTTTTTCTTCAGAATTGTTTTATAGGTTTAGATCTGATCTATGATGGTGGACAGGGATCAGACACACAAAGGTTAAAATCATCCACCTGGCGACTCCAAAATCAATTTCACTACTAAGACTCCACTGGAGGAATGAACCTGGAAGAACAATATGGAAAGATTAGGCTTTCAACTTGGATTGTTATCCAAGACATTATGTTCTTTCTAAATTGATAGAGTTTTCCAATTTATATTGTATTTTAGAGAAGATCTTAGAGTAGTTTTTAATTTATCTCTTTTGAAAATTGTAAATATAAAATCGCCATGCACATTTGAGCATCATTCTTCTGACTCTTTTGATATCATTTTCCAATCAAGACACTGTTGATCAGAGATCCAGAGCTTCAAGTTTTAGAGAAATTCCACAACCAAATAATCCATATTCCAAAGCATTAATAGTGATATTGGATGACAGGGTTTGTGGAAAATCTTTCATTTGATGAAATTTTAAATGAATTCAGGGATGAGTTATCAAAACTTCAGTTTGATGAGGATTTTCTAAGAGCTTTCTTTCTTCTTTTTAAATCAAGAAAATGTTCTCCTCAAGTTAAAAAATGGCTTCTTGATATAATTTGCGAAAATTATGAAAATGAAATCAAACTTTTGCATTCTCAAATTCAGTCATACAATTTCCGAAATCCTAAAGAATTCTTTGAAAATCTTACTTCTCGAAATCAAGAGGAAATTGTACTATCTTTTGACCTGCATATTGAGGATGATTATTCTTTCAAACACAAGACTGAGGAAATAGTTTCAAGGATTAATATTCAGAATACAACTGAGCGACTAATCATTGAAGGCCTAAAAACACAAATCATACATTATGCTTTTAATGATCCTATAGCAAATTATATGGAGAATATTTTTACCTCAAATCTGCAAACATGTTTTATCTATGAGGATCAAATATATCAACAATTGCCATTTCACATCTTTTCGTTGATTATAAAGGCACATGATCATAATATACTTCCAATTTTGATCATAAGCAATCAAGTTAACCATTTATTGTTACATCTACTTGATTGGCTTCATTGGCATTTTTGTATTACCTGATTCAATAAGATTTTTAGTAGATTAGAGTAGGTAAATGAGTGCTAATAAGCTCAGAATTTTGAGCATTTTTTTGTTTTCAATTTTCAGTTATTTTTTCATTAAGTTGGTTTGAAAATTTTTGTGTGTTGTTTCAGTTTCAGATCAAATTTCAGGTTGTAGAAAAAGGACTATATTCAATTCAAGATTTTCAACCACAGCAAATGCATGTTTGGGATTGGAACAAGGCAGAAGATTTCCAACTGGGAAACAAAGTTTTAAGTTTTGAATGGATAGTAACTTACTGGAGTTGAAGCCCGAGGAGAAGGCCCTAAACTTCAAAAGTATTACTATCATACATACAATAAGGCAACAAGAAGAAGAAGATTTCATGGTTCAGTTAAAGGCATTTTGAGGCATCTGACCTGTTGTTCTTGACTTTTCACCAGGAAAAGCCATCCCCAAGTGGAGCCAGTGTTAGACTCCTATACCAATAGGTGTCATTTTTCATGATTGACTTGTTGAACTATGCAATATGTCAAACCTTTTTCTTATTGCAAAGGTGTTCCATATATTCAAAAAAAATCAAAAAATCAAAAAATTTAAAAAAAATGTAAAAAGGGTATACCCTAAAAGAAAAATTAAAGGGTAAAAAGAAATAAAATGGTCAAAAAAGTGAGAGAAATGAACCCCAAACAAAAATAGACCAGGAAAGTGTGCAAGTCTAAAAGCCACTACTATTTCATTTTTTGTAATAAACAAAATTGTGTGCATCTTGTCAAACTTTTGCCACAATTTATGAAGAGTCAAACTGTTTAAACTTGACTCATTCATTTTTCAATTTCATGTTGTAGAATAGAGAATAAATATCTGACCAAACAGTTTAATCTTGGCAGATAAATAGATAGGTAGAGTTAATAAAAGGTGCTCAACAGTTTAATCTGAGCCCTTGGATGTAATAAGTTGAGAATTAGATAGAATTGCCATGTAAAAGAAAAGAAAATTGATAAGGGTTTTCCAGTCTAAGTGCACCCTAATAAAGAAGAGAAAATGGTAGTGTAAAGTAGATAGGGTAGGTAGATGGTGTTGCAAAGTTTCATGTGATGAATGATGGTGCTAAATGTATTTAATCCTTTACTTTCATCCACAAGTGCAAATGCGAGATACTCAACGGAACGAGTTAAAGGGAAGACGAAAGTCAAAATCGTTAACTTCTCATCTCGAGTTTTCTAAAACATTTCACTAATTTCCCCTAAGTACTAAGGTATTTGAAAATTGGAGGGGCTCAAGGCATTTCCTTGACTTTTGGAGGGACCGGACCCTCGGCCTAATAATTTGAAGCCTAAGTACTTAAAACCATTCACCAATTTCCTCATTCATTTCTAATAATCTTTTTCCTAAGTAAAATACCATTTTACTTAGGAAAATCATTCAACAAGTCATAAAAACCCATCTCATACAAGCATAAGTTAAAATACATTATTTTGATGTTTTATACTTAGCGCTTTGACTCATTTGTCATATTAATTTCTAACTTAATATTTAAATCCTTGTTGAAATAACCTTTTCCTATTATATATAAATCCATAAATAACCCAAAAACCCACTTATATAATTTTAGCCAAAGTTAGAAATCCCACGTGTTCAAATAAAAACCCACATTATATACCCTTTGGCTAGATATATCTTTATATTATTATCCCCGCCCCCTATGGTAAATGAATCATGTTGGTTTAAATACCATATAATAAAAATATATGAAAAAATGTTTAAACGTATGTTATATATGTTTAAAAATATAAAATAAAACTCAAAGTTTAAATAAAACCAAACTTTGAATTAACCCATCCCCGTACATCTTTTCCCGACCTTCATCGTACAGAGGAATTAATTAATTCCCGCGATTAATTAAATAGCCTAGTTCCGCCAATCAAACGCCTCCCGAAATGATTAATTAATGTTAATTACGTTGGGCCTGCACCATTAAAACCATGTCATTTCCCTGTCCCGTCAACAGTTCGATTGTCCCGTCCAAGATCAACGGCCATTATCAATTCCGCTGGTCGTCTCTTATCCGAACATTAACGCGCGAAATGATAGTGGTTTTCAAAAAGTACTATCGCCACGCGTCATCTGTTCTATGGATTCGCTGCCCATCCGCTTAATACCGCCTTCCCTCAAAAGTGGTGCGGAAAAAACCGCTGCCCCCCCCTGCTGTGGACCACCGATGTTAGAATGGCGCGTCATCAATCAAAATTTCCACCATTGACTTTGTGAATAAAACAAAATAATCCCACGTTTTTCATTTTTTCATTCGTAGTGAACGACCAGACTCTCGTGCAGTAAAACCCTTTGTAACCCAGCTGCGCCACCTGAAACCTCTGTTAACCAACTCGAGCATGGTTTACCTCCCAGAAATCATTCTAAATTCACTCCACAGACCTCTCAAAATCAAATGAAACCTTTTCGACCTCCCCTGCAAACCAATGCTTTCTTAACAATTTGCTTTGTTTTACAGGTGATCAGAAGACCACATCCTTAGATAAGCAGTCTTAATACTAGTCATAAGACTTGTTTACTCTAAGAGTGTTATCAAAACTATTCAAACAGAGATGGAAGATAAAACATACAGTTGAAAGACAAGCAAAGGAAACAGGATATTAAACACTTTACTGTTGAAACAGACAGTAAAATCCTAAACTACACATTGAAGGTAAAAGGACACAGTAAAGAACAGTTAAAGTGTATCAGTGGTTAAAGTGTACCAGGTAAAAGTCAGAGTGAAAGTTAAAATCAAGTTACAGAGCAGTCAAAGGTAAAACAGTAAAAGTAATTACAGAGGCAGTACAATGGTAAAAAGAGATGAAAATACTTTCACCAACATTGAAGTTTATCTAAAGTGAAAGTAAGACAGTTAAAAGAACAAAAAAGTGAAAAGATGAAAAACACAACAAGAAGGGACATTGTTGCAAAAATTTAATGTTTTAGTCATTGTTTTTCAGAAACTATTGTGATCAATCCAAGATGAATTTTGCAAAACTGAAGGAGGTTTATGTTCTTAAGAGGACCATCTACAAAAAACTCTCTCACTTTTCTAACAACTATTATGGTTTTGGAAATATTAAACAATGATGGAAAGCACTTTTTGCAGAAAATACCAGTTAAGTCATCTTTTTGCAGAGAAGATTGTGGTAAATAAAAAATAAATCATACAAAACTGAAGGATTTTTTTGTTCCTAAGAAACATATCTACAAAAACCTATCTCAATTTTTGCACAATGATTTCAGAATGAGAGATACATGCACATCTTTACAGGCTATTTTTTAGACTCTGTAAAACTCTGTTTTACAGATATTTTTACAGAGCCTTTTGTGCACAGGTGGAGAGGAATTTGGGGAAACTGAAAGAGGTTTATCTCACCAACATATTAATCTACAATAATTTCTTTCACTTTTTACATATCTATTACGGATTGAGAAATAAAAAGGTCTCATTGGACCCCAAGTTTTCAAAATTGTTGGAGCAGAATGCACAAAGAAAGCAAGCAGTTAGTGACTTGGATGCCTCATCATCAACTAAGAGTTGGATCAAATTCGAATTCTCCTCTTTGTAATCACCTATCCATAATAAATAGTGCCAAATAGATGCATTATTTTGAGTGTCCTTTACTTAAGTTCTATTTATGTAAAATAGTTGGAGAGATTTGTGAACTAATCTTGATATTTTTTCAAGATATTTTAGTTTAGAATTTGGATAAATACTTCACTCTTGGAAGTATTTTGGGTGGATTCTTCTACTTTGCTGTAAAATTGACTTTTTGGAATAAAAGTGATTTAGAGAAATTTCTTTTTGCCTTGCTGGATGATGAATTGAAGCTCAGGACTTTTTGTAGGATTCATGTGTCAGAATACAGTTCAATAAGTCATTTCTATCCTATGTTTTAAGTTTTATATCTGTTTATAATATCACTATGTTCCGTTTCTGAATAATTGACAAAAAAGAATAAATCAGAAATTGCTTAAGTGTACTATGATTTCAATTGTGATTATTCTATATGTTTTCTTCTAAACTGGTTATAAACAATGAATTCTTAATTGCTCTTGTTTCGCTGGTTTAGACATTTTGATCACTATAGTAAAGAATTCTTAACTGCTCTTTATTTGAAACATTCAATTTTTTTCTTTGAGCATGTTGAAAGATTCTTAATTGCCTTTCATCCCTTCAAAATCCATTCCATTCACTTTAATATCTAAAATTGTTCTCTGTTTGGCTATCTTGCCCTGCAAAGCCATCTTTGGTGTAAAAACCTAATCCAGTAAAGCCATCCTTTTGAATCCATAGCCCAATGGCCTGAAATACTCAATCTTGCCCTCAGTTGGCGGATTCCACCATTCAAATTCAAACAAAAACTCTTGGACTTATAACTAGCCTAATATTTTCTAAGAACAAAGCTAAATTTTAAAGAGAGAGCCCTCTCTGGAAATAGATTGGCTAGATTTTGTATCTGAAGGTTGGTTTGTGGTTACCTCGGATTTACTTTCCTTTTCCACAACTTCAAGGAAAATCTGAGAGATAACACTATCAATGATGGGACATGATTTTTTGTACAGGCAATAAATGTGCATAAAAACAAAGATGACGCACTATCAAAGCACAAAGGAAATTTCAAGGGTCATTCGAGGCTTTAAGGTGCTCTCATGCAGTAAAGAAAGATAGAGATATCATCAAGGGTGCAGGGTGCACTAAGGAAGCACGAAGTAATATCATTCTGACCCTCAAGGTGCGCTCATGCGCTCAGAGAGGCGAAGAGAGTGCAAGGGCACACTCTGAAGGGACGAAGAGATCAGGCTTCATGCCTTCAAGTTTTTCTCATGCGCTCAAGAGGACGAGGAGGGCGCACGCTGAAGATACTAATGGGACAAAAGTAAATCCTTTAGGGTGTGCTCATGTGCTCAAGTAGGGTGTAGTTATTCATGACAAAGGAGTCTGATCTTGAGGGAAACTTGTATTTCTGGGCACAATTTTTTGAGATAGTCAGGCTTAAGCTTCCAGAAATGACTTTCTCTTGGAATGGCTCAAGGATAATTTCAACAACAAGATTGAATGACAGGAATGTTGATAGAAAATATCTACAAGTTTTTATAGATTTTATAGTTGAGCAGGTCTTTGTCATCTTGAAGTGTGTTTTTTCTTTAAAAGTTATTTTCTTTTTTGTTGCTTTCTTTTGTGTGTGTTGCATGGTGAAAAAGGCTAATTATTAAGTCAATAACAGTTATTACTTCACCTATCCTTAGACAGTATAACACAAGCACTTCTAAAGGTAAGGTGACGATACTTAGAAGAGATTGACTTAGGAGGATACAACACTTGAAGAAAACACAAGAATAGCAAATCAAACAACATGACTTCACCAAATAGCTTGGAACGACAGTTCACGTAGGCTCCAAAATTTATTTAGGAAAACATTTTGGAGGGTCATTGTCATAGCGACAACACGACTCTATGTTTTTTACCATGCTATGTCATTTTTTTCTTTTTTGCAGTCTCATTTCTTACATTGTTTTCTTGATTTATCAAATCTACAAGTTCTATAACTAGTCAGGCATTATTACAAGTTGGTTACGTTACAATTTTTGGTGACATTAATTTACAATCATAGTTTTATTTGTTTACAGTGTCGACCAATCTAGTATTTTTTTCTATTTAAACAACTATTCCACTCAATATTTAAAAATATATCTAAATAAGTAGTTGTCATACAGAGTTGAAACGAGTTTCTAGACCAAATAACCAATATTACGATATAACTTATAAAACATATTTCATTTATAGATATATTTGTAAACCAGAGTAGTCTGATATGTTTTTTTTCTTTAACTCTGTCTAGAATATTACAATACATCATAAACTAGCAAAAAATGGTTGTGATTTGTTTACTAATTAACCATTGTTTTTGCACATTAACACTTGTACTGATTATTTTGCTACAATTGATAATTGATTCATCTATTCATGTTTTTCAATATCTCTTTTGAAAATATTCTTATGGTATCTAGTTCATCTTCCATATTCCTAAGCATTTGTTGAAGTTCTAGTGTTTTATCGATTAGCATTAAAATATTTTTTCTAAGAATTAATAAGATATATTTGTTGGGAATTAAGATATCTTCACCCCTTGTATGTACCTCTTCCTATGTGCCCCTGCCATTGTTTCTTTGGGCCATTTCTTCATTTCCAGTAACAAATGAAAAAAACAATAGACAGATTATAAAGCAAAACCTTAAAACACTTAACAGTTTCTGAACAACAAAGCAAGTTGATTTCCTATAACCTACTAACTAGTCTAGAACAAAATGAAAATTGAAAATTTTCTTTTACAAGCATCAGGTGTATATATAATATGTCAGAGGCAATAAGTCATCTAGATCACAATTTGACATTTAAGTTCTAAAAATAAATTTAACTACTATTGATTTTAATGGTATCCACTAACCAGTAATTGTTATCAATCTGGATAGTACTGATTTTCTTGATCTTTAACCGGAAAAAACTGTTGTAAAATGTGTAACTTTAAATCATATGTGTTTTACTTAAATTCCAATTTGAAATAGTCCAATTGACACGAGTATGTTTCATGATTAATCCATCCTGCATGCTTTAGAAATCGATATCAAGAAACTATTTTATTAATATCGTAAACCACAATTTATTTTCATTAACTAAATCTCTTTTGCCAATAAATAAAAGTATTTTCCGTAATTATTCACAACACATTTACTATGTATACTTGTCTTGCTATTGGCTAACTTTTACATTGCAAAATTAATTTCAGATCCTAGATGTCAATTTTCCACTTGAATGCCTTTTTTTCCTCGTCGCATTATCCAAACATTAAATGAACTTGGTTCACTGAAATAAGTAAATTAGGTAATGGCTTATAACTTTGTATGGTTTTTATCATTTTGCGTTAAGATAAAAAATAGCATTCTAAAACTATTATAATATTTTTTTCACAACAAAAGCTTCGATGATAAACTCTACAATAGTCTAACAAAAAATTTAACATCCGGAAAACCTGCAGGACCATTCCACTGCCAAAAACATATTTCTCTGAAAACCACCACAAAACTATGGCTCAATAGCAATATCCATTTTCATGTTGCATTTTCATATAGGCACAACATGATAGAAATAAGTATGAAACTATTTAGTTAAAAAATAGCATTCGAACTAAATTCAATTTGGAATCAAAGAGACGAAATCAGGTTGATTCACATAACTATCACTTCGCATACAACCTAGCATATAGGCTATGTGCTAGTGCGTTGTTTATAGGTTTGGAATTGAAGTTTTACGACTAACATTTCTGATTGATAACAATAGATCTCTACATAGCTCAATTGGAAATAACCCTTTTCAGGTGGGCCTGGGATTTTAGCAATTGTGGCTCATTGATCTCGCATTTCCCCTGGAAACTAACCTAGAAGAATCTACAATAATTACATAATAAAATATGTTATAGACACTAATATGATACTACGCAAATAATGAGTATAATATGTGATATTAAATTTGATAAATGAAAATTGATACTATACATTAGCTTTGAAATTTTCGGCAGCCAAACTCAACACTCACGCATTTGTTCTGTGAAAAAATCTACAAAAGGATTTAGTGTGGAATGCAGATGTTCACAGAATCAAAGATTGAAAGCTTCCTACGCACAGTGGACTTCCTCCATACTTCTGCACATTTTCTTAATTTCAACAACATAACCATAAACAAAGTTTGTGCTTAATGATCTAATTTATTTTCGGACTATGCATAACCTTTACTTAATTGACTGTTGATATTTGAGAATAACAATATACGTATTATTTATAATTAAAATGTTTCCAGATAAAATATGGATTATTTACTACTAAAATATTAGCAATAAAGGCATTATTTATAATTAAAGTATTAGCAATAATATCATATCAGTCCACCGCTTGCCTCGGTGTTATTGCAAACAAAAAATATGGATTGTTTAATACTAAAATATTAGCAGTAAAAACCTTCAATGTGGAGTTCAGAGATATGCACAATGAAAGCTTCCCATCTTCCTCAAGAAAAAATATACAAAAATATTTGGTACGAAGTCCAAAAATCGGCACAATGAAATATTGAAAGCTTCCTCGGCACAATGGACTTCCTACGCACTTCCACACATGTGCCTAGTTTTAGAAATATAAGCACAAACAAAGTTTCAACTCAATGATCTGAACATTGATGCGGCTATAGGTCCTTTGCATTCCATAACAATTTAACCTTTACTCAATTGACTAGTGATATTCAGGAATATGAAAATTTGCATTATTTATAATTAAAATATTGTGAACAACAAATATGGATTATTCAATACTAAAATACTAGTGATAAAAACATTATTTATAATTAAAACATTACCAATAATATCATATAGGTGCACCACTTGTCTCGGTCTTATTGCAAAAAATGGGGGACCTTTGCATAGACACGAGTGCTTGAGAACTTCCTCTGCATAATGGACTTTCTCCACATTTCCATGCATATGCCTAATTTTAGGAAAATTTCCATAAAAGTGATCCATTATGAAATTGCTAAAACCCTATCCTTATCATTCTCTATACATTTTTATGGGACAGACACAATGGCGTAGGGAAAACATATAATGTCGATGAAAAATTGTGAGCTCGTCTAGTGGGTTCTGGTTAGTTTGTAGGAGGGTGACGCCATGCTTGTAATTTGTAGTTGAGAGTATAGAAACAACCTTGTGTTTTCGGGATGCAATGCTCCTGGTATTTTCATTTACTATGGTCAGTGGTAGCATTTACTATGGGAGATGGCAATATTCAGTGTGGAAAGAACTTGAATTTATGTGTGATTATGCAAGCGGATCCAAAACAAAATCATTTATTTGGGAGTTCTCCAAGCTTGAAATATTTAAATATTTAAGAGCTTGACTTCAACTCAATATTCCCAAGCTGAGTTGGTGGCCCCTACATGACATAATATTTCGCATCTGCATTGCCATTGTGTGGAGGTGGACACAATGAGGTGGACTTTCGTATAAAGTTCTCTATAAAATTATTCAATTTTTATAATGTTAAATATTAATGCAATCAAACTAATTAAAAATTATATTAATTTGTATTTTAGCATCAGCTATAAGAAATAACATTAAGCTATTAATTAATATGGTTCAATTGAATTAGCATTTGAAGCATTAAGCTTCTCTTTTAGAGCAGTTACAGTGTCAATACTTACAGTAAGAGCACCCCCATTTTATCCTATCTAAACAACGTTATGTAGCTACTCGTGCCGAGAATTATTTTATTTTCCACTACCACATTATTCAAGCCCTATTGTCAACCCAAACCAAAGATCTCATACTAATTAGATGCTTTGTGCGGAAGAGGTTGTGCAAAGGTAACTATGCAGATGAAGTTATCTGGAGGATGCGTGTGTGGAGGTGGTTGTGTGGAGGAAGTGTGTGCGAAGGTGGTTGTGTAGAGAGCTTTTACTATGCGAAGAGTTTTGCGTGGAGATATTTTTGCTTTCATTATGCAGATTTTTCTCCACGCTCTGCACAACCTTTAGTCAATTAAATAGATATAATGGTAGAGATATGGACTATGTTGCGTAACAGTTATAATTTGTGTTTTCTTTTACTTTCATTTAGTTTTAGTATTAAAAAATACTAATTTAGTTTTAGTTTTTAGTTAGTTTAATTCAATTTTAATAATTAGTTTTACTTATTTTATCTTTATATTAATTTGATTTGTGATATATGATTAGTTTAGTTTAATTTATTTTAATTTAGTCTTTAGTTTACTTTAATATAGATTTAGTTTTAATTTTATTATATTCTTTTAATATTAGTTTTGATTTACTTTCATTTTTTATTCCAAAATTATTCAAGACCTATTAGCATATTGGGCCATTCTGATGCATCAAGTTTTTGAACATCATGATTCACCCGTATCTCAAGTATTTGGATACATTTGCATACATACTTTTTATGCGGGTAGGGTTTTAACTAGATACATCTTATTTAGTTTTTATTGATTTACTTTATTGATTTATTAATTTTTATATTGATTGATTTATTATAACAACAAGGTTCGATTTATTTATTGTCTGAATATATGGATACATTTTAGACTTACTTTTCATATTATCCATAATCTGGGTGATTTTTTTTGAGATTGCAACAAGATGATGAGCTTAGTGGAATGGAGTCGCCTTCACTAAGTGGGCCCGCGGGGTATTTTTGGCACAAAGTCTATTTTTAAACTATGTCTATTTTTAGACATATGGATCATGTTCTATGAGTTGCAGGATGCTATTTGTGGATGGTTGGTCAAGTCGGAAAAAATTGATGGACTTCTATTTTTAGACATACTGGGCGAAATCTATTTTTAGATTGCCAGTCTAAAAATAGATATGTCGAATATTATTAGCTCTTAATAATATTTGGACTCTAAACATTATCTTATCCTCTTGGAGCACTTTAGTTTGATGCCTGGATGTGGCACATGCAGCTGACAGAAGGAATTACGGTATTCCTAGGGTTTAGTGGAGCTATTACATGGTTGACTTCAGTTAGAACTCATGTGACAGAGTTTGGTGGAGTTGATGAGACAGTTAATGGAGTTGTGTTCAGTTTAACTTAGTTGAGATAGTTGTATCTAGTCTAGCTGATTGATACAATTAGTGAGAGTGGTGTGAATTAATTATTAATTAATTCACTAATTATTAACTCCTAAATCAACTAAAGAATACATCAGTTAACTGCAATGCATGGACAGTTTCAGTGGAGACCAGTGAAGAGGTAGGTGAAAGAGCAAGTGTGACTATCAGTTGTGACTATACTGGTGCATGAGATTTGCACACACATTGATGGAGAAGCCAATGAGGATTGCACAGTACATAATGGTGGGATTTGAACCTGGATCTGAGAATTATCCATATTGGATTGCGTAGTAGAGGCAGGCTAACAGGTGGAGCAGATTGGAGCATGTGTTTTGTATGATCTGAGCTTGTGTAGTGTGTAACAATTGGAGATTGTACTGAGAGCTTGTGAGGAGTTTGTACAATGATTGTTACATGATCTCTATCATTATAATATACAGATAGTTGGGGGTTTTCGGCTTTAAGCTTTCCCATAAACACTGTGTTTATATGTGTGATTGTTTATGGTTTTAATGTGCGCATGCGATTGTTTATATTTCCACAAATTGATGATCAATAGTAGAAGAGGTTATGTATTATGCATGAAGCTCAAATAGTGTGTGATCAGGATAATCTCGGTGAATAATTTAACATTTATTCAAATTTCTACATGGTATCAGAGCGATATTGATCATTGGAGCAATTGCAAAACATTGAAGCGGTTGAGTTTTGTGCTGGTGGAATTCGAATTTGCAGTAGTGTTTTCTTGGTGTCGAAGTTGAGATGTCTTTCAACGTATTGCGATTGGAGTATGCCCTTGAGGGCAGCTCGAATTATATTGCATGGAAGGACAGGATGGAGGCGGTGCTGGATGACAATGGGTTGAAGGAGTTCATAGATGCTGAAGTCCCAAAGCCTACTTCTAGCGATGTTGCCGTAATTGAGGCTTAGCAAAAGAAGATAGCAAAGTGTCGAAGGATTCTGTTGGAGGGCGTGAAGGATCACATAGTGTCCAGCCTGCATGGTAAGGCTTCTCCATTCTTGATGTGGAAAGCCTTGACAGATTTATTCCAAAGAAAGAGCAACCAGAGGAAGTTGGCGCTCAAGGATAAACTCAAAAACATAAAGATGGAGAAAGGCGACAGTATGCCCAAGTGCCTCACGAAGTTCATCCAATGCAGGGATGAGCTAGGAAGTGTGTGGGTGACTGTAGATGATGAGGACTTGGTGAGCTTGGCTCTCCTTGGGCTTCCAAAGAGTTGGCATTCCTATCAGAACTCTGTCAATGGTCGGGAGAAATTTCCAGGATGGGAGCGACTTTGGTCGGATCTTGTGCAAGAGGAGATAAGCTTGGGAGTACCGAGGACGGATCTTCATCAAGAACTCGATGAAAATTGCGCTCTGTTGCCAAAGAAAAAGAAGGGGAGAAGAGCAAGAAAGCTTCTCATTAGGGTGCGAAAGGCAAGAAGCGAGGCTTGTAACTCCAAGGTGAAGCGCTTTCACTGTCACCAACACGGACATTACGCCACTAATTGTCCACAGAAGAAGAAAAATAAGCAGGATGCTGGGACTGCAGCTGGAGAGGCCTTAGCCTCGCAGTTTGAGCTGGATTTTTTGCTGATCGCATGCTTGGTCTCAAGTGTGACGGGTTCAGTGTGGTTTCTTGACAATGGTGCGTCTTTTCACATCACAGGAGATCGAGATTTGTTTACTGATCTAGATGAGAAAGATCTTGGAGTGCACATCGAGATGGCGATGATGGTAGATACAGTGCAACCGGTATCGGTACCATTTCCTTTGAGAGGGAGTCTGGTAAACCCTTCATATTGAAGGAAGTGATGCATGTTCCAGGATTGAAGAAGAATCTTATCTCTGTGGCAATGTTAGAAGACAAGGGATATGATGTTGTCTTTAGCGAGGGAAAGGCTTTCCTGCGCAGTAAGGCAACTGGTGAGACCCGGAGGATAGGGGTTCGAGTTAAGAACCTTTATCAATTACAGGTAGATGGCTGTGTAGCAATGGCAGGCAAGGCAGAAGGAGTGGTGAGCTGGGATGATGGCGAGTTGTGGCACCGGAGATTGGGCCACCTTCACCATGGAGCTTTGAAGATACTGTAGTAGATTTCTACTGGGCTTCCTAAGGGCACTCTTGCACAATCAGATCAGTGCAAGGGATGTACCTTGGGAAAATTTGTGAAAGCCACCTTTCACGAGAAGGATAGTCGCGCCACAACGATCCTTGAGAGAATTCACACAGACGTGTGTGGACCTTTCTCAGTAGCTTCGACAGCAAAGCACAGGTACTATGTGATCTTTGTTGATGATTTTTCTTGGAAGTGCTAGATCTTCTTCATGCAGAAGAAGAGCGAGACATACTCAAAGTTCTGTGAGTTCAAGGCGCTGGTTGAGAAAGAATCGGGGAAGCAGGTGAAGGCTCTTAGGAGCAACAATGGTGGTGAATTCATCTATGGCGAATTCAAGGACTTTTGCAGCGCAGAAGGAATTCGAAGAGAGCTCATAGCACCTCATAACCCACAGCAGAACGGGGTTGCTGAGCGGAAGAACAGAACGATCGTGGGTGCTACACGGGAAATGTTTCATGATCAGGACCTACCCATTCACTTGTGGGCGGAGGCATGCAATATTGTAGTATATGTGCAGAACCGTTGTCCTCACAGGATACTTGGCATGAGTACACCCGAGGAGGCGTTTTCTGGTAAGAGGCCCGATATTTCCCATTTGAGGATTTTTGGTTCACCTGTTTACATTCATGTGATGAAGGATGCCAGGAAGAAGCTGGAGCCGATCGCAGAGGTTGGGATATTTGTGGGGTACACTGATACGCCCCAAAACTATCATGTGTATTTTCCAGACAGTCGCAAGACTGTTGTGCGACGGGATATCAAATTTCAGGAGGAGAAAGCCATGAAGTGTTCGCTTGAGAGGGAGCCACACTTGCATGCATAGGAGGAGCTATTAGTTCCTAAGGATGAGTCTCAGGATGTGGATCAGCCACAAGATGAGGTTCATGGAGTGGAAGAGACCACTCATGCAGCGCCAACCATCAGAGGGCGGAAGCGCACTACAGAAGCTGAGCGACTGGCTCAATATGCGCAGAAGGTCAGGAGCAATCACATCACAGTCATAGAAGGAAACAAACACTGACCCAGATAATTGGATACATGGCTCTTATGAGCAAGTGTATCGTGACAGAGCCATCCCCTTTCGAGGAAGTTGTGGAGGATCCCGCATGGGTAGATGCCATGGTGGAAGAGTATGATTCGATTGTCAGAAACAGTGCATGGGAGATTTTCCCAAGGCCGGAGGGGAAATCAGTGGTGGGTTCGAGATGGATCTACAAAGTGAAGCAGGCAGCTGACAGGAATGTGGAGAAGTACAAGGCAATATTTGTTGCCTGAGGCTTTTCACAGATAGAGGGGATAGATTATGAGGAGACCTTTGCACCTGTCGCAAGGTATTCCTCCATACGGACGATTCTTGCTCTCTCAGCGCATATGGGGTGGCACATTCATCAGATGGATGTGAATACTGCGTTCCTCAACGGAGTCATTGAGGAGAAGGTGTACATAGAGCAGCCCAAAGGTTTCGAGATCTTCAGCAGCGAGTCGCATGTGTGCAGGCTCAAGAGAGTGTTGTATGGGTTGAAACAAGCACCTCGTGCTTGGTACACACGGATTGACAGTTATTTCACCGGACTTGGATTCTCCAAGAGTGAGGCGGATCCTAACCTATACCATATTGTGGTGGAGGGTAAGTTGCTGATCATTGTACTTTATGTAGATGATTTTATTTTGATAGGTGATGAGTTGTTGATACTCTCATGCAAGGAGGATCTTGCAAAGGAGCTTGAGATGAAGGATTTGGGCCTTCTTCATTATTTCTTGGGATTGGAAATTTGGCAGCGTAGTGGTGGACTGTTTGTTTCTCATGGTAAGTATGCCCGGGAGATACTGGAGAAGTTCAACATGCATTGCTGCAAGCCTGTTGATACTCCTCTTCCTAGTGGTTGGAGGAAGGAGGATGCTACTTCGGTGGAGGTAGTGGATGCCACTGTTTATCGACAGTTGGTGGGGTCGCTTATGTATCTGGTCAATACACGACCCGATATATGCTATGCAGTTAACCATCTTTCAAAAGTTATGGTTAATCCTACCAAGTTCTTTTGGAAGGCGGGGAAGCATGTATTGCGTTATCTCAGAGGCACATCGGGATATGGATTGTGGTACAGACAGTCGGATGAGGTGAAGCTGTGTGGCTTCACGGATGCAGATTGGGCAGGGAGCCCAAATGCATGTAAATAGCACATTATCCTGGGAGGATTTTCGCATCGGGCCGAGACAACAGGAAGCAGAGATCTGTGGCACTCAGTTCAGCAGAGGCCGAGTATATGGCAGCGAGTTTGGCTGCATGCGAGGCTATATGGATGAGGAAGATCCTGGTTGGGTTGTTCGGTTCACACTTAGAGCCTACCGTGATTTATTGTGATAATTAGATTTGCATCAAACTCTCGGTTAATCCAGTATTTCATGATAGATCTAAACACATTGACATTCGGTATCATCATATCATAGATTGTGTGCAGCGGAATATCATGTTACTTTCATACATTCCTACGGAGGATCGGGATGCTAATATCTTGACGAAGGCGCTCACCAGGAGCAAATTCGAATACCACAGAGGCAGGATAGGGGTTGTAGATAATCCATATCTTGTTGAGAGGAGTGTTGAGATCGCACGGGAAGATGATGAGCTTAGTGTAAGGGAGTCGCCTTCACTAAGTGGGCCCTACAGGTATTTTTGAGCAAAGTCTATTTTTAGACTATGTCTATTTTTAGACATAAAGGATCATGTTCTATGAGTTGCAGGATGCTATTTGTGGATGGTTGGTCAAGTCGGAAAAAATATATGGACTTCTATTTTTAGACATACTGGGCGGAATCTATTTTTAGATTGCCAGTCTAAAAATAGATATGTCGAATATTATTAGCTCTTTATAATATTTGGACTCTAAACATTATCTTATCCTCTTGGAGCACTTCAGTTAAGTGCACAGATGTGGCACATGCAGCTGACAGAAGGAATTACGCTATTCCTGAGGGTTTAGTGGAGCTATTGCATGGAGACTTCAGTTAGAACTCAGGTGACAGAGTTTGGTGGAGTTGATTGAGGATTTAATGGAGTTGTGTTCAGTTTAACTCAGTTAAACATAGTTGAGCTAGTTGTATCTAGTCTAACTGATTGATACACTAGTGAGAGTGGTGTGAATTAATTATTAATTAATTCACTAATTATAAACTCATAAATCAACCAAAGAATACATCAGTTAACTTCAGTGCATGGACAGTTTCAGTGGAGACCAGTGAAGAGGTAGGTGAAAGAGCAAGTGTGACTATCAGTTGTGACTATACTGGTGCATGAGATTTGCACACACATTGATGGAGAAGCCAATGAGGATTGCGTAGTACATACTGGTGGGATTTGAACCTGGTTTTGAGAATTATCCATATTGGATTGCGTAGTAGAGGCAGGCTAACAGGTGGAGAAGATTGGAGCATGTGTTTTGTATGATCTGAGCTTGTGTAGTGTGTAACAATTGGAGATTGCACTGAGAGCTTGTGAGGAGTTTGTACAATGATTGTTACATGATCTCTATCATTATAATATACAGATATTTGGGGGTTTTCAGCTTTAATATTTCCCATAAATACTGTGTTTACATGTGTGATTGTTTATGGTTTTAATGTGCGCATGCGATTGTTTAATTTCCGCAAATTGATGATCAATAGTAGAAGAGGTTATGTATTATGCATGAAGCTCAAATAGTGTGTGATCAGGATAATCTCGGTGAATAATTTAACAGTTATTCAAATTTCTACAATTTTCTATGATCACAAGTTTTGATTTATGTTTCGTGTGTGTTATATTCTTTCCACGACTAGTTGCACACACAAGGGGGGTCATAGGGGGGTTAGAAACCCCCCCTCTCAAAGTGTTTGCAGGGGGTGATAGCCCCCCTGCACGAAGTCCGGGGCGAACCTACCAATGTTTTTGTGCATGGGTTTTGCACATGGTTTTGAGCATGATGGTTTTCTGCCCATGGTATTTTGTAGATCTAGTCAAGAGAACTATGGTTATTTTCTAATCCAGGGTCAATAGATTGAGTTTTATAATTTTTTAGGCATGTATATATATGTATTGTAACATTTAAAGGAATATAATGAAAAATCAATTTGGTAGTCCTGGTTTTGGGACACAAGGGAAAATATCATGTATATTTTTTTTATGTTCTTGCCATTGTTTATTTTTCTGTTTTAAGAATTTTTTTGCAGGTAATTTATGTACAGGGTTAAAACCTACATTTGATATCAGAGTTTTTCTGGCTTCAAGGGGTCGCCTTTTCTACTGAGGGGTTTTTCTCAGGCTTGTGGTAGACCTTACTTAGTGGAAGATCTACGGGATTGATTCTTGCGGTGAAATAAGATGGCTAGTAGTGGAAAGCTAAAGATCGAGAAATTTAGTGGTCATAGTTTTGAGTTTTGGAAGCTCAAGGTGGAGGATCTGATCATGGATAAATATCAGTGGATTGCAATAGACTAGGGTACTAAAACAACGACAATGTCAGCAGAATATTGGGCGAAGTTGGAATTGAAGGAAAAGAGCACAATACGGTTGTGTATCTCAGATTAAAAATTTTTGAATGTATCCAGGGAGCTCCAACAAAGTATTTGTGGGAAAAACTAGGGACTTTGTGCCAATATAAGTCTCTGGTGAACAAAATGTTCCTACGGAAAAATTTGTATAGCCTGAGGATGAAGTATAGAAACTCGGTGACAGAGAATTTGAACGTCTTTAATATTGTGGTAAGTTAGCTATTATATGTTCATATTAAAATTTCGTATGAAGATAAGTGCAGCATTTTGATGTGTTCTCTACCATATTCATGGGATATTCTATTTGTTGCAATAGGTAGAAATACAACAACTTTGAAGTTTGATGAAATAGTCTCATCCTTGCTGTCTGAGGAGATGAGACGGAAAAATATGGAGAGCCATAATGGAGATGCCTTGTCTATACGAGGACGGTCCCAGAACATAAACACAAATAATTCCTCGAGTGGGAGATCTAAATCTCCACAAAAACATGTAAAGGTGTGCTAGAAAGGCAGAAATGAAGGACACTACAAAAAGGACTGTATATCTAAATCTCCTGAGAAAGGAAAGGGATTTGATGATACTCCTTCTGTAGAGGCGAAAACCAACTTAGATGAAGGTGTGGATGTGTACTTGGCCTTCTTCTTAAAGTACATATGTACATCATGAGTCATGGTTGATTGACGCAGGTGCATCCTTTTACTTCACTCCCCATAGGGAGTGGTTTTGCGAATATGAGAAATATGGTGGTGATAATGTATTCTTACGGGATGACAGGAAGGCCAGAATCGTCGAGCGCGGAAAATTCAAGTTGAAGTTGCAAGCTGGAAGGATTAGAACACTTCATGGTGTTTTTCATATTCCTACATTGGACATAAATCTTATTTTTGTAAGAAAGATGGATGATGCGGGTGTAAAAATAGTGTTCGAAAAAGATATTTGCAAGATGTTTTGGAGAGCACTGATACTGATGCGGGGATTTCAGATTGCAACTATGTACAAGCTTCTGGGTAGCACTCTTATTGATGGGTGCAGTAGTTTTGTGGTTTTGGTAGTGGAGCTTAAAACCTTGTGGTATCTGAAGAAAAGACCATGTTATGGCATCAAAGGCTTGGACATATTGGAGAGAAGGGCCTTCAAATACTGCATGTAATGGTATGGTAGAAAGTATCACTAATTTCTCTCTAGATTTCGACTTCTTTATTGAACATTGTGTATAGGGGACGCAGAATCGGGTGAGTTTCTCATCTGATGCTAAGAGGGAGAACGGGATATTAGAGCTTTTGCATAGTGATGTTTTTGGACCTGTATTAGTTCCATCACTGGGTAAGTATGTGTATTATGTATAATTTATAGATGACTTCTCAAGGAATACATGGATATATTTCTGGAGGAATAAATATGAAGTCTTTGATAGGTTTAAAGAATTTAAGTCTCTAGTGGAAAATCATACATAGAAGAAGATAAAGGTGTTTAGGACAGATAATGGTGGAGAGATATCCAAAAATAAATTTGAAGAGTTTTGTACGAAGTGTAGTATAGCACGGAAGAAGACTACTTCATACACATCTCAGCAAAATCGAGTTGCAAAAAGAATGAACAGTATGTTGATGGAAAAGGAAAGAAGCATGCTCAGTGGTGTCGAGCTAGGATAGGAATTTTGGGCAAAGGTAGTGGATATTGCATGTTACCTGGTTAACAAATCACCTTCATCAGCATTGGAGGATAAGACCCCACATCAGGTATGGACTGGTAAGAAACCCTCTCTTTCACATCTGAGGGTATTTGGATGTGATGCATATGTACATGTTCCAAAGGAGAAAAGAACCAAGTTGGATAGTAATTATGTTGCATCTTTATAGGGTGTTATCAATGATAAAATTTGGTTGGTCTTAAGTTAATTAGGTTGAGACACTTAGAGTTGAATTGGGTCTTTTGAATTCATAATTTTCAAAAAATGCACATATGTGAGGGGTATTAATGGTCACCATTCATGTGATAAGAGTCAATGTCAAAGAAAAATCCAAAAATATCTCATCCATGAGCAAATCTGGTCATTATAGTGAAATTTGACAAGAATACCAAAGTTCGAAGTGAAATCAATGTAAAATAGTCATAATTCTCTACAAACTTGCCTTAAAACTATGTTTTTTGCAGCGAGAGAGAATTTTAAATTTTTTCAAACATTAAATGTCTTTTTTAAGCACATCATCTGGCATGGTTTAAGTGTATCAATGGAGACTTTGGTTATTGAGAACACTCATCATAGAAGATTATTGGGTTGCCAACTCATCATGTTGGATACATCATCAAGAATAACAACACATCACTTTTTCCATCTCACCATTGGATAGATCACCATCTAAATTTAGGTTAACAAGGTATTAACTCCAGTGTATCAGTTGGTTAACACCTCAACATGTCAGTTTGGTTCGATAGAGATGCTACAAGATGAATTGAAGAAAAAGGGCCTTAAAGTGTTTTTTGTCACTTTTTGTTGTGAGCTATCATCACAAGACATACGCAGTCTGCAAAGATGATTTTTTGGCAAAGAAGAAGAAATTACAAAAGAAGCTGCCAAATTAGGTGAGTTCGTAGTGTGCTTCAGGCTTGAAGCTGAGTTTTCGCTACGAACTAGTTGTAGGTTTCCTTAAGCTAAAAATCCTTCAAAAAAATGCATGGAAGAGGGTGCTAGAGACATTTTTTTAGCTTATTAGACCCAAGGAAGACCCCAACAGTCAGAAATGTCAAAGGTTATGAAAAAGGTGGTGAAATGAAAATGCTACGAACTCTCCTGAAATTTCCTGTACATGATTGTTTTAGCAGTCAACTTCAACTTCAATTTCTGACCAAATTAAAAATCATTTTGGAAATCTAAAGGAGGTTTTTCTTCAACACAAGCCCATATACAAAAACCTCTTTCCGTTTTTTCACATCCATCAGGTTTTGGTAAATATGCACTCATCTTTGAGGCATATTTTTCATAATTTTCACTAGCCAAATTTGTATAAAAAATTGTAAAATTCGACTTGGAGGAGGTCCAACTCAGCATCCACATGGCAAAATGACACATCAGCACTCCACTACACTCAGAAAATTAGTTGGTTGCAATTGATAAGGGTTATTAAATGGATTTTTTGAGTTATTTAATGCAATAAGTTTCCTCTTTGTATTCAAACTCCACCAAACAGAAAATATCCCTAGGAAGTCTCCAAGTGATGTAATCCTATTTGAAATAGGTCTTTGAGGTAGGAAATCGAAGCTAGCGAGGTGGAAAACCATTTGTATGAGTCCTCACTCTATAAATAGGCAGATGAGAGTATTAGAAGAGGTTTATTGATGTAATGATACAAGCTACTTTTGTAATCTTTTTCTGTCGGTAATATACAATTGCAGCAAACTTCTTTCTCACCTGAGATTCATCATGTATTCTTGTATGTGTTCATTCTAAAGGCTCTTTTAATCTTCTTTCAGTTTAATTTGTTTGTAATTACTTGTAATTCATGGTTAAACATGCTCCAACTTCCTTTATGCGTCTATTATACTACTTATGTTATGTTTTGATGAGAATACACATGCATCAGCTTCCATGAGAAATGTTTTATATGTGATTTAGTTTCCATACTGACT
Source organism: Pinus albicaulis (assembly GCA_034641835.2). Taxonomy (NCBI): domain Eukaryota; kingdom Viridiplantae; phylum Streptophyta; class Pinopsida; order Pinales; family Pinaceae; genus Pinus; species Pinus albicaulis. Next base: position 590,875,981 of record CM076584.1, on the reverse strand, counting down.
TCATGCCCAATGGTAGCCTTTTATTTTCATCCTTCACCCATATCAAAAAAAATCAAATCATATTTAAGAGTTAGCCATATGTTTGATCTTTCTCTATTGAATATCATTTTTATCCTTGAGAGATCCCTCTCAGGTTGGAAAGGCTAAGTTCCAACCAAAAGTGATATGAAATAGTTACTCTAAGTTGACTGTTGAAGCAACCCATCATGCTCAATTTAGTGATAACATTTTGGTGTGTCTTCCAAGAGACTGAAGATACATTTTCCTGAAATTTTGCGCTCAAACAGAAATAATGAACTCTTGAAGGTAGCAGGAGCTCGGAAGCATTCGAGGCTACATTCTACCTTGGCAACCCAATTCTCAAAGAATTCATAAATTCAAAGCTTCATGGTGACTCCACTGCTTGAAGATCGGTAGTTTGATGAAGTTCCAAGATGAGTTCTATTGCAAGAAATAATGCCAGGTATACCCCTATTAGTCGGTCTCACATCCATGGTTTTCCAAATACTATGCCAAGAGTTATTTGGTTGACTTATCTTCCTATATTTAAAATGAAAATAAAGATAATGCTGCTCATCACTTGGTTATATTCCATATGCATGTACATAAGTTTTGAGTTGAGTTTCCTAAGGATTGTCTCATTAAAATGTTTATGGCCACCCTAGAGGATGAAGTTATAACATGGTATGAAGGGTTGCAACCGGGAAGCTTGTTCTCTCTAAGAGATTTCCGTAGGAATTTCTTAGAAAATTATGATAAAACTCATTCTTCTTTATCACTGTTACAAGACTGTTGTGATTTTTTGTGAGGCTTTCATTCCATATCTTAAAAGTCTTGGTGATAATGGAGAGTGCATGGATGAGGATATGTTAGAGGCACTTTATGATCTCTCTTCTCATGTTAGTTGTCATGATAAACAAGAAGGTTTCCAACAAACAGATGTGTCTTTTTTGCTTGAAGCTGAAATGGATCATCACTTTGACAACCAAGTTATATCCTATGAAATTTGTGAACATTTGTAGCATCTTTCCCAATCTCTAGGTGATAAAGAAGAACATAAAGATGTTCAGTTACAAGACTCGTCACTTTGTTCATTTTCTGAACCTTTGAATGTTGACCAACATGAAAATGGGCAGGAGCAAGGAGAAGCTTATGTGAAACATGTTTCTTTTTACCATCAGGAAGAGGTTGATTCCTTGACTATGCTTAAAGGTTGTCGTGAGGAAGCACTAATGGAGAATAATCAACAAGTTTTTGATGTACAAGTTGATGTCCCAAAATTTCCTGCTACAGATTTAAATGATCAAAAATTGTTGTTTGTGCATGAAGATATACATGAAGTTATAATTTTAATGCATGAAAATTAATTTCTAAAAATCCATGTAGCACATGATATGGTTCCTCCCATTGAATATTTTCATGAACAGTCAGAGCCGTGTCTCAAGAAGGATGTTGAAAATCAAGACATAAAACAAAGACAGCCTGCAGTTATGAATGAAAATTATCCTTTGGATCATCAAGATAGGATACTTTTCAGTGTTTTCAAGGATCCTATTGTTGATTTGTTGATTTCATCAAAAGAGGAAATTTTTCATGATTATCAAGATCCTTTGGTAAGCCTATTTCAGTCATCAGTGAAGGTGGAGTTTCTTTCATTTATAATTTTAGGTTATGGATTCAATTTTTATTCTGAGTTGCTAATAGATGGTCCACTGAAGAACAACCAAGAAGCCCAGGTGTTGGATCAGCTCTTTGACTGGTTATACTGGAGGTTTCATATTGCTTGAATTGAAAGTTTGGTCTTCAGTTGTTAGAGTAGGATTGGTATGTACATAAATAAGCTTGTTGGGCAAGCATCTCTTTCAGCATTTAGTTTTAAGATTGTAGTTGCAAGTTTCAGTTTGTACAAGTGTTTTTTCTTCAAGATCATATCAAGGACTGAATACAAGTTGAATAATATGACAAGTGGTTGGGAACTTCCCAATGAATAAGGCACTAGAGCTGTTGGTTCTTTGTTGCACCACAGGGGTGAAACATCCCCATTGGAGCCACTATTATCCATGATCAAATTTGGTTGGTCTTAAGTTAATTAGGTTGAGTCACTTAGAGTTGAATAGGGTCTTTTGAATTCATAATTTTCAAAAAATGCACATATGTGAGGGGTATTAATGGTCATAATTCGTGTGATAGGAGTCAATGTCAAAGAAAAATCCAAAAATATCTCATGCATGAGAAAATGTGGTCATTACAGTGAAATTTGACAAGAATACCAAAGTTTGTAGTGAAATCAATGTAAAACAGTCATAATTTGCTACGAACTTGCCTAAAAACTATGTTTTTGCAGCGAGAGAGAATTTTTAAGTTTTTAAAACATTAAATGTCTTTTTTAAGCACATCAATCATCTGGAATTATCAATGGCGACTTTGGTTAGTGAGAACACTCATCATAGAAGATGATTGGGCTTCCAGCTCATCATGTTGGACACATCATCAAGCATAACAGCACATCAATTTTTCCATCTCACCATTGGATAGCTCACCATCTCAATTCAAGTTTACAAGGTCTTAAATCCAGTGTATCATTTGGCTAACACTTCAGCATGTCATTTTGGTTCGTTAGAGATGCTACAAGTTGAATTGAAGAAAAAGGTTCTTAAAGTGATTATGCAAGATGTTGATGTTAAACATGGTAAGGCACACATTTTTGGTCACTTTTTGTCTTAATATATCATCACAAGACATATTCAGGCTTCAAAGATGATTTTTGGGAAAAGAAGAAGAAATTACAAAAAAATATGCCAAACTAGGTGAGTTCGTAGTGTGCTCCAGGCTTGAAGCTGATTTTTCACTACGAACTCGTTGTAGGTTTCCTTAAGATAAAACTCCTTCAAAAAAATACATGGAATAGGGTGCTAAATACATGTATTTATCTTATGAGACTCAAGGAAGACCCTCCATCAGTAAAAAATGTCAAAGGTTGTGCAAAAGGTAGTGAAATGAAAACGCTACGAACACACCTGAAATTTCTTGTACATGATTTTTTTAGCAGTCAACTTCAACTTCAATTTAAGACCCAATGAAAAATAATTTTGGAAATTTGGAGGAGGTTTATCTTCAGCACAGGCCCATCTACAAAACCTCTCTCAATTTTTTCACATCCATCAGGGTTTGGAAAATATGCACTCATCTTTGAGGCCTATTTTTTAGATTTTTCACTAGCCATATTTGTATAAAGAAAATTGTAAAATTCGACTTAGAGGAGGTCTAGCTCAACATCCACGTAGCATAATGACACATTAGCACTCTAGTACACTCAGAAAATTAGTTAGTTGCAGTTGGTAATGGTTATTAAATGGATTTGTTGAGTTATTTAATGAAAGAAGAGTCATTTTTGTATTCAAACTCTGCCAAACAGAAAATATCCCTAAGAAGTCTCCAAGTGATGTAATCCTATTTGAAATAGGTCTTTGAGGTAGTAATTTGAAGCTAGCAAGGTGGAAAACCATTTGTATGGTTCCTCACTCTATAAATAGGCAGATGAGAGGATTAGAAGAGGTTGATTGATGTAATGTTAAAAGCTACTTTTGTAAAAAAAAATTGTCAGTAATATACAGCTGTAGCAAACTTCTTTCTCACCTGAGATTCATCATGTATTCTTGTATTTGTTTGTCATATATGCTCTTTTAATCTTCTTTCAATTTACTTTGTGTGTAATTACTTGGAATTCATGGTTAAAAATGCTCCAACTTCCTTTATGCATCTAGTCTACTGCTTATGTTGTGTTTTGATGAGAATACGCATGCCTGAACTTCCATGAGAGATGTTTTATATGTGATTGAGTTTCCATACTGACTTCCATACCCAATGGTAGCCATTTATTTTCATCCTTCACCTACATAAAAAACATTCAAAGCGTATTTAAGAGTTAGCCATATGTTTGATCTTTATTTATTGAATATAATTCTTATCCTTGAGAGAGCCCTCTCAGGTTGGAAAGGCTAAGTTCCAGCCAAAAGTGGTCTGAAATAGTTACTCTAAGTTGATTGTTGACGCAGCCCATCAGCCTCAATTTAGTGATAACATTGGGTATAATGATGGTTTAAAAGGTTATAAGATTTGGAACCCATAAATAAATAAGGTTGTGTACAACTGAGATGTGGTGTTTAGAGAGGTGAAAATTTTTATTAAACATGAAGTCCTACCAAAGGAACCTGAGAAGATAGAATATGAGCTAAAGGAGGAAGAATCAGACTCTACAGCAGAATATGAATCAAAAGAGGAAGAGCCACAAACTCCAGCTTTCATAAGATCAGTTCGAGAGAAAATAGAGTCAGAAAGGTATAGTCCATCTTCTTTTTGTTCAAAATTTTCTTTATCTATTACTGATGATGATCCCAGAATTGTCAGGGAGCCAGTAGCTTCATATGATGGAAAACTTTAGAAAGAGGTCATGGTTGATGAAATGTAATTTTTGGACAAAAATGAGGCTTGGGGTCTGGTGGAGTTGTTGACTGGAAGGAAACCTATTGGAAGAAAATGGGTGTTTAAGAAGAAGATGAATGTAGAAGGCAAGGTGGAGAAATATAAAGCTCGATTGGTAGAAAAAGGTTATTACCAGATGTCGGGAATTGATTTTGGTGATATTTTTTCTCCTGTTACTAAGTTAGCTTCTATTAGTTTACGTTTATCTATTGTTGTTGCTTTTGATTTTGAGGTAGAACAGACGGATGTGAGGACAACATTTCTTCACAGGGATCTGGAAGAAGAGATCTACATGAAGCAACCTAAAGACTCTATGGTAAAGGGTAAGAAAGAACTGGTATGCGGGTTTAAAAAGTCTTTATATGGGTTAAAACAGTCACCAAGGATGTGGTATCAAAAATATGATACATACATACATATATATATATATATATATATATATATATATATATATATATATATGGAGACACTGCGTCACCATAAGAAAAGCGGATCACTATGTTTATTTTAAATTAATTGGTGGTCGTGTTATTTATTTGATCTTGTATGTGGATGATATGTTGTTGATTGTAAATGACAAAGAAATTATCCAGGATTTGAAGACCCAATTTTCCTCCAAATTTGACATGAAGGATCTTGGTGCTGCAAACTATATTTTGTGCATGGAAATTAAATGAGATCGAGAAAAGAGGAAAATTTGGTTAAACCAGAAGAAGTATGTCGAGACAATACCGCAGAGCTTTAATATGCAGGATAGTAAACCGGTGAAGGTTCCTGATTCTTGTATGTGTAAATTTATTTGTTGAACAGTGTTTCAAGACACAATAACAAGAAGAGGACATGTCTCGTGTTCCATATGCAACTTTATTCGATAGTCTGATGTATGCAATGGTCTATATTAGACCAGACATTGCACATGCAGTGAGGGTATTGAGCAGGTTTATGTCAAAACCAGGGTAGGATCATTGGACAACAGTGAAGCGGGTTTTCAGGTATTTGTGTGGCACTAGTGATGATGGTTTTTGCTACCAAGGAAGACTAGGATTGGACAGATTTTTAAACATTTGTGGTTTTGTTGATGCAAACTAGGCTAGACATCTAAATCAGAGAATATATACAAGTGGGTATGTGTTTAACCTATTTGGAGGAGCAATCAGTTGGATGAGCAAAATACAATTTTTAGTGGCTCTTTCAACTATAAAGCTTGAATACATGGTAGCCACTCATGCAAGTAAGGAAGCAATTTGGTTGCAGAGATTGTGTTCAAGTATGGGGTTGGTACAATGAGATATAAGGATAGATTGTGACATCCAAAGTGAAATTTTCTTGGCAAAGAACTCTGCTTATCATTCAAAGACAAAGCACATTGATGTTCAATATCACTTTATGAGGGATATGGTCGAGAAAAAAAAGGTGTTACTGGTAATGGTGGACACTTTGAATAATGTTGCAGATGCATTGATGAAGTCTGTGAGCACTAGGAAATTTTCTTGGTGTAGAGAAACAATGGTCGTTGTAGGGATGGACTAGTGACTACGCTCTCCTGTGACCCCCTTGTGTGGAAAATAAAACAACAAGTGGGAGAATGTTGGGTGTGTTTTATATTATTTACACGAATAGTCGCACACGCGTAGGGCGGGGGTGATATAACCACATGTTTTTTGCGTCAGACGAAGCAAGAGGGTCACAGGGGGGGTGACACCCCTCCTTTTCGTGGGGTTTGTAGGGGAGCGATATCCCCTCTACACGAGGTATGGGGTAGCGGCCCGGGAAATTTTGTCTTCCTATATATAAGCAAACCCAAGGATGGCGGGTAGACCAAAAGATGATGGGAAGACCTACCGATGGTTTTTTGCATGGGTTTTGCACATGGTTTTGGGCATGATAGTTTTTTTCCCATGTTATTTTGTAGATATGATCAAGGTAAATACAGTTATGTTCTAATCCAAGGTTAATGGATTGGGGTTTGTGAATGCTTCGGCATGTATATATATGTATTGTAACATTGAAATGAATATAATGAAAAATCAATCTGGTAGACCCGGTTTTGGGATCCAGGGGAAAATATCTGTGTATATTTGTTTTATTTTCTCGTCATTGTTCATTTTTCTATTTTAAGAATTCATTTGCAGATAATTTTTGTACAGATTTAAAACTTACATTTTATTTATTGTCTTTTTTCTGAGATTTTTTTTTAAATATATTTTTGTAATGGAAAATATACACTATGTGGCCTTTTAAAAATATATCCTTATCCCTTTCCAAATAACATCATTATATTTTTTACATATATAGGTACAAAAGATAGCAATAAATAAGGAAAAAAACTAGATATGGAGAGCAACAACCCCAGAAATATTATCATTCATACACTCTTTGTATTCCAACATTGGTGGAATGAGTTGGAGAGCTTGTCTTCCAGGGTATTGAATTCACGGTATATATGACTACAAGAGAACCAATCCAACATGTTTGATACCCTGCAAAATGTGATTCAAATGAGGGGCCACTATGTCGACTCTATCGTAGACCCAATCCACATCATGTTTTTAATCCCCCAAAATTTGTAGATGCTTGACATCTTTCTATTTGGCCATATAAATAAGATCCTAGAGAGCTGAAAATTCAGCTCTCATGTTTTTTCCTCGGCCTAGAACATATTTGATATGAAAGAAATGATGTTCATTTAATAATAGCACAACACCAACTCCACGGATAGGGGGGTCTCCTTCACTGGCCCCATCAAAAAATCCCCAAGGATTTGAGTGATCTAAAGGGGGTTTCTTGGAGCACACAACTTCTTACTTTTTACTTCAACTTTGAAAAAATTGACAATGAACTTGATAAATCCCATCACCACTTCATTCGAGATATGTATATCTTGAAAAGAGCCATATTTGTGACCCACATATCGAGTGAATAAGTATAACAGGAATGGATAGATATGTTGAAACTATAGAACCATTAACCCAGTCCTCGACGTAATTATTCAAAGAATCTTTGTACTAGGTTGTTCCAGAAGGAAAAAACATATACTTAGCCAAATTCCAGACTTGTTGGGTGTATTGATAGGAGACAAATAAATGATAGACAATTTCTTCATTTGATTTACAAAGGGGACACTGACTAGGACCGATCCATCCCCTCTTGCTACAGTTGTCCCAAGTGAGGAGCTTGTTGGATAAGCCCAACCAAAACACTAACTTGCACTTGATGGACCCCTTATGCTTCCACAGGTACCTCCGCCACCACTCAAATACTATGTTTGGTTGATTCTACATGAGAGCCTGAAATCTGAGCTTAGCCGAGAAAATTCCAATTGAAGTATTTTTTTACCATATCAGCTAATCATCATCATAAATGGAAATTATAATTGTTATTGAGACTAGAATCCCCACGAAATTTTTCCATTCCCTAGTCTCCAATCCAACCAAACTCATTCTTGGGCAAATTTCCATGCCCCCATCACCCACTCACAATCATTTTGTTATTTTTCATACACTAGGAAAAATATCCCAGACCTGTGGAGGGATGAAATAGTATTATCAGATAATGAATAAAATTCCCCTACTCCTACCCATGGGTCCTGTCCAACTTTGATACTTTTTCCATCCCTAATTTTCCAAGCAATCCAGCTCGCGATAATAGGAAAGGCATTTGAAAGGGAATACCACACAATTGAAGAATTTGCTATTGATTTCTTGGTTAACCTAATCCATTCAATCTCAGTTTTAACCCAAAAATATTTTTCTTAGAGAACCTTATCGAACAAGGTTTTATTATTTAAAATTTGCCACATACTTTAGCGACAAGGGCTTTGCTAAAAAGAGCTAGGTTTTTCATGTTAGCCTCTCTCATAAAACAATAATAAATCCAAAAATAAAATAAATTAATTAAATATTAAAAGTTAGGAATTTATGCCTAACTCTCTAGATTGGGTTGTTCCTCTCAGATAGGAGTTAGTTTAGGTAGCTCCTATATTGGTGTGTGTTTGGTTGAGAAATTATCTCAACCAAGGTGTCCAAGATAGTATGCACTATCTTGAGACACAATCTCCTCATCTATTTAATTGTAATATTACATTCTTTTAATAATGAGAAAATATGTGAAGAAGCCGTGAGGCTGAAGCCTTTTCCGCCAGGACTGTGTTTGGATACAAGTCTGATTTTTTATGTGTGTTTTATGTATTCTGTGTGTGATTATTAAACATGTGGTATCAGAGCTTCAAGATATTAATATGAGGTTGAACCTTTCATGCATTGTGGCTGTTGTGTTTTGACTACTTTACACACCCTGCATAGAGAGGAGTTGAGAAATCCATGGAGGTTTTGTTGATCTTCCCAATCCAAGCCAACGTGAGGAGGCGTGCTTGGCAGTAGGACGGATCTGAGATGAGTGTGGAAAGCATAGTGTGTGGATCTACCGTTGGAGCATCCGTGCAACTGCGTCGAGGCAGATCTGAGTTCCATGGCTAGTCGATCTGCATTTTTTTTAAGTCTTAACAGTTGGATCGGTAGTTGTGGATCGTTGAGACTGTTCTTGTCATTGTGGTAAGCCATAGTCGTTTTCAATATCATTCTTTGAGCTATTGTCCAGCACCATCATCGAAGAAGAAGGAGCTACATGCACCTACGTTAAGAATAAAAATTAGAGCAGAGAATTTCGCTTCTGCCTGTGGATCGATTATGTTCCTGCCTGGGCGATTTTTGGTATCACCACTGCCAGTTGTGTGAGTGTAGGAGTTCGGGTAGGATTGTTTATTTCTTTTTCTTTTTCTGTGGAGTGCAAATATCTAAACAACAACCATCTTCTTTCAAATGTCGTGTGAAGACTTCCTTAAATTGCTTGTTCTGTTAGAAATATTTCTGAAAGTTTGAATCTACGCTCTCTGAATCTAGTTGCCTTTGGAGGCCAAATTTCCTCATACTTGGCTACCAGAAACAGTGATGCGTGTAGCCAGTCAAGTGGTTTTGTTTTTTCTGCGTATCACCACATAAAGCATTGCAGAAAACTACGTGGAGTTGTAGTCATTATGGCAGATCGAGTTGCTACTGAGCTCCAATGAGGATGTGAACTCTTCAATAACGCTGCAACACCAGAAATATGCCGATGACATAGACGTGCTAAAATCTAGAGCGAAGGTACATATCTATTATCAAATTTTAAACTAGTTAATGGTGTTGCTTTTGAAAATGTCACAAGAATGCCCACTGATTGTTCGTTGAGGAAGGCAATGAAGTGGACACCTATTTTATTTTCAGTTCAAACATTCTTCTCTATAGTTCATTCCAACGCTGATTAAGAAGGTGAGGCGTGAAATCTTCCACATACAGGCACAGCAATCAACAGACTTAGATACCTGGCAAGAAAATATTTTTCCAGCACGAGTTTCCTTGAAGATAAGGGAGTCGAATCCATTCATTTTGTTGATTGGTTAAGCTCTCATCATTTTGGGGCCAATACTTGGTTAATGACACCAGTCGCTCCTTTTCATGTTCGAGCAAAGACTTTATTGAATTTTCTTTCTGTGCGTTGAAGTGGCATTTTTGTATCGAGGTTAACAACAATCCAAGTTTGTTGTCAAATGATTTGTTGTCAAGTTTGTATCGATGCATTTAATGCATTGTTGTCAAATGATATCATGCTCCTTCAAAGTCCAACGTCGTGCAATGTAGGCACTATTTGAAGTTGTCGAATCTGTGGGGAGATCAAAGTCCCAGCATGGTGTTTGGCATGAGGATGGAGCTCTATTTTCCACCAAATTTTACTCCAATGTGTAGATCATTGTCGGCGAATGGAAATGCATGAATTGAATCACTTGGATAAGAATACGAAAGGATGCTCTCCAACTACAGCAACGTTGATCTCAAACATTGTCTGCAAGTTTCCTGAAAGAGTAGGAGAAATATAGATGGTGAGTCGTAACGTATGCATGGTTGAATGAGGTCGATCATCAATTTAACGAGACATTCGTGTTGATGTGGGCAGAGATATTTTACTTTAAAATAATTAAAACTCTGCAAGACGAAGGTAATATTTTCAATCCTTGTTCACGTCATAATTTTTCCAGAGATAATGCAACCTTATCTCCACTCACAAGTCAACGAAATCATTAAATTTACAAATCACTTAAAAATGATATCTTCACCTTACCTTTTATAAATCACTTTTATAAAGTTATTTGAACGTCACTTTAAGTGACTTCATAGAGTTTTTATAATTATTTTAATGGAAAGATGATCATAATGGAGCTTGTGGGGAGATAAGGTGTGATTTTTATTTTTGTAATAAAGTGAATTTTAAAAGGAGGTATAAGGTGGATTAAAGGTGTTTTTTTAATGAGTGATTTTTGGGAGAGATAAGGAGTGGAAGGAATATTTTTATGTTATTTTTTTTGGAGTCATAAGGGTGAAGATTGTAATGGGTTGGATTAATAAGGTGGATTTCTAAAATATTTAAAGATTTGTAATAAGTGAAGGCATATTTTGTATGTGGAGTGATAAGGGATTTTGTAATTTTTGGAGAGATAAGACATAATTTTTTTTTTAATTGGAGTGATAAGGTGTGGGATTTGAAAAATATTTTTGGCAGTTGATGTCATCCAAATTCAAAAGTCTTGTAAGTCAAAAAGGGTAGATTTTCTTTTGAATAATTTCTTGTAAAGAGTCAAGGTCAATCAAGTCCATTTCAAATTAAAGTTGTAATTGAACAGTCAGAATGTCAAGTGAGCCGAGTGAGCAAAGTGTGGGTTGAGGTGAAAGATAAGTAAAGCAAATATTGAAGTTAACTCTGAAGCTAGAGCTTGGCATTATCATTGCTTCAGATGTTGAAAGATTATGTACTCCAGCAATTAATAAAGACATATTTTTTGGTACTTGTGTCCTAGATCCACCTAAAATTGAATAAGGGGATCTTAGGTACACCATGTGTATGTTTGTGATGGCGCGTGTTTTTATGGCTTCATGATGTTTTCTTTTGATTTGTGTCTAGTTTTGACACATAAATGATCTCATTTAACACACACATAAAGTTCAATGCAAGCAAGCACAACACTTGTAACAAATTATCTACAAGGAAGGATAATTAAACTTAACACATGCATTTGTGCCACTACAACAAATACTCAAAGTTTTCAACATCAAAATTCTACCTCAACAAGAAAATTCACTCAATAAAATAAAGTTAATGTGTTTCAAAGCACAGTATACATCAACATTATTGCACATAAATTTAAGAATTTGTTATCTGAGTTGGATTGTAAGGGTGCACTTTCGATTGAAACCAACACCCAAGTTTTGAATTGATAAGAAGTCAAGAGAGTCAATTCTCTTCAACTAAGTCAAATTAAGACAAGTGAATTCATTGTTTTAAGTGAATAATTAAAATCATTATAAGCATTTTTTGGTGCATTTTCGACAGTGTTCGACACCCTTCCTTTAAGCAGAATCAAGTGAGTCCACAAGTTTTAACTCTAAAACAAACAACAAGTTCACATCTTCTGCAAGCGAGTGTGAGTATTCATTCAAGTGAGCTTGAAGTAATCAAGCAATTCAAGAGAGCGTTCAAGAAAAGTGATCATCATCAAGCGAGCGTAAATTCGAGAGTTTAAGCAAGACAGTTCTACAACTCTAGCAAGGGTTCCAAGCAAGCGCAATAAGCAACAAATCAAGCAAACGTGCCATTCAAGCCACACAGCAAGCGAGCTTGTCATTCAAGTAAAAAATTCAAGTGAGACAATTTAAAGCACGACATCTACGACAAGTGAGCCTGAATTCAAGAGAGCCAGTTCAATTGGCACAACACATCCAGCTGATAGAAGTTCTTCACAAATTGATCCTATCAAGTGTTGAAGACATGGTGCAAATTAGCAAAGACATCCTTGCTGATCTTTCACGGCATCTACAACAGACAAATGAAACCATTAAGTTTCTTCAACTGGAGTCGCAACTACAAATAAATGAGTTGCAAGAGAAGAGTGATGCTTCCAATTCTTTGAACCATCCAGATGATTCTAAGTCATTCATCCAAACAACTTCAAGTGTTGAAGTTGTTCAAGTTCAACTTTCTTCCAAGCCAATCATCAAGCCATTGGAAGAAATCCAAAGTAACAGAAATTGACGAACCTTAGGATATGTCAAATATGACGCTAACTTGCATATCCCAGATTATTCAAAGCCCATTAAGTTTGTCAGTGTAGGATTTCTTAAACAAATCACCTCATCACATTCTGAGAAAGTTGCATACAAACAGAAATGCACGCAACTTGAAGTTGCAGTGAAACCAAAATGTCTTCATTGTCAAAGAATCGGTCATATGGAAGATCAGTGTTTTGATCTCCATCCTTGTCGCAATTGTGGAAAGCCAAATCATTCATCTGAGAAATGCTGCAACCAACAACAATAAGCCAGATTGAAGATAAATTATGAATGGATTTATCCTTGGGAATGATCATCCATGGTCGAAAGATTGTCTCAGATCTACAACCAAATACAATCACACATAGTGCAGCCGACAGTGAAAAGAAGATGCATTAGGGGAATTTTGAGGTCTAAAATGAGCCTCCTAAGTAAATTATAAAATAATAGTGGAAAAAATCAAATAAGATTTTATGACATCATCAAATTTTAGAGGGAAAAATTAAAAAACTACTTTTTCAACTCATATTTTCAACTTATCTCCCAAAGTTTTTACTCAAATTTCGAGCGGGAGTACTCGTTGGATGCGAAATTTAATTCCTCATCTGTGAGTGTTCCATGTTGTACATATACAGAAAATGGGAAATACATAAAAAAACGTGATTACAATCACGTTTTTTTATGTATTTCCCATTTTTCATGTAGCAAGACCCATCGAAAGTATGCAACATGGGTACTCCTTGGATGAGGAATTAAATTTTGCATCCAACGAGTACTCCCGCTCGAAATTTGAGTAAAAATTGTGGGAGATAAGTTGAAAATATGAGTTGAAAAAATAGTTTTATTATTTTATTATATTTTAATATTTTTACCCTTTTATTTAAAAAATGGTAAATCATCCCCCATGGTTGACATCATCATCTTGAATCCTATTGGTTGTTATAAATTTTATTTTTTTGTACATTTTTCTTAGGAGGCCCATTTTAGACCTCAAAATTCCCCTAATGGTACTCTCATGCAGTTGAACGAGGGAGTACACCAGTGCAACACTCCTACACCTGAAGGGGGGAGTTCAGGAATACTTTCCAGAGAATTGCCTCTCCTTTCAGCTGACAAAGGGGGAAAAATGTCAATGAAATTGACGGTGGTTTTCAGACTAAAAGTCTCAACAAAACTAGCAAAAGCAGCCAATGGGCAACTTCAGTAGCCAGTGGGCATCTTCAACAGCCAGTGGGCATCAACAAATTCTCCAGTAGACAGTCGACAACAAAGTAACAGTGAGAAGTTTTCAGCACAACAAAAGCAACAGTGAGTTGTTTTTTACATCATCAGCCAGTGGGCGTTCAACAAATTTTTTCAGTGGACAAAGGATGTTGATTTCATGCAAAGGACAAATGGATCCTTTTGCAACTTGGCACGTGATGGAGTTGTCAAGAAAAATTTAGAGATGAATCAGACATACAGCTAACTCATGGTCTCCTCAACTTGCATTTTTTTCAGCATCCAGCTTTGATGGTTTTTTAGGCAATGTTTTTGAGGATCAACATGAGAACTTGGAAGATGGTTCCTCGTTCTTATTTTGGATTTATCATTTAATGGGGGAATGTTAGCCTCTCTCATAAAACAATAATAAATCCAAAAATAAAATAAATAAACTAAATATTAAAAGTTAGGAATTTATGCCTAACTCTCTAGATTGGGTTGTTCCTCTAAGATAGGAGTTAGTTTAAGTAGCTTCTATATTGGTGTGTGTTTGGTTGAGAAATTATCTCAACCAAGGTGTCCAAGATAGCATGCACTATTTTGAGACAGAGTCTCCTCATCTATTTAATTGTAATATTACATTCTTTTAATAATGAGAAAATATGTGAGGAAGTCGTGAGGCTGAAGCCTTTTCCGCCAGGACTTTGTTTGGATATAACTCTGATTTGTTATGTGTGTTTTATGTATTCTCTGTGTGATTATTCAACATTTCATCCCATAGCCTCCTAAATATTTGGGCTTGGTAATGGCTTCCCAACTTACTAAGGGGTATCATCCAAGGATTTTCTTCCCGAGCACAGAAATTTAAATTTCAGACTCCTAGTCTTGTTCATAACACCTTTTGGAATGTCCATTATCAATGTCCAATACACATGTATTTCTTCCAATATTGACTTAACAAGAACCAAGCAACGACCTCTAGACAACAATCGATTAGCTCACATTTTTATTCTAGCCTCCACTTTCTTTATCATCCATGCCCAGTGAAGTTTCCTGTGCGAGTTTGGCTTTATAATAAATCCTAAGTACTTAAGGCCATCTTGCGCATCTTTGATTTGGAATATAAAGGTATGCATCGGAAAGGATTTGATTACTATTGAAATGTTACTATATGAGATTGTATACTTTTCCATATTGACCATTATACTTGTTACAATATTGAATGAATCAAGTAACATTTTCATTTCTAAAATGTTCATCATCGATCCTTCCAGAAAATGAGAATATCGTCCACAAATTGTAAGTGCATCAAAAGAAAATGGTATGAAACTCGAACCCCTTTAAGCATGTCCAAGTTAATATCCCTCTTGATTAAAACACTCATATCTTCGATCACCAACAAAAAGAGCAATGGGGATAATGGAAAGCCTTTTCTTAGAACCCTAGATGCATTAAAGAATCGTGAAGGCTGACCATTCATTAATACTACAAAATTGACTAATGAGATGAAGGTAGGGATCCAATTTATAGTGTTTGAACTCATACCCATTTGGATAAGACACAACCTGATAAGGACTAGATTACATGATCGTAAGCTTTTGAAATATCAATTTTTAGAGTAATAGCAGGAGAGCGTCGTGAATTGATATAGTAGAGGGTCTCTTGTGCAAGGGTTGTTGCATCATGGATTTGAGGGTGTTGAAGGAACCCGAACTATTCCTTCGATATAGAAGAACTCAAAAGTGGCTTCAAATTCAAATAAATAATTTTGGTGACAACTTTGTAGACAATGTTGTAACAAGTGATGGGATCGAAATAATTGAAAGGGATTGCATCTTGATTTTTTGGAATTAGACAGAGTAACTTGGAATTGAGAGATCCATGCATACAATGTTTTTCCTATGACTCCCTGACAACTTTGAGGATGACATATTTTTTAATTTAGTAAAATCCTATGTAAAATGTGACTGTGAATCCATCCATTCCCAATAATTTCCCTTTTTGCATAGAAGAAAGGGCACCCAAAATTTCAATTTTTGAGATGTATGCATCTACTTCTTCATTTAATTCACTGAAGAAAGCACGAGGGAGTATATTCAATACTTCCAATGTTTCTATGATGGGGAACCCCCAAGGTTTAGAAAATAAAGAGTTGAATACATTTACCCCCATGTCAGCCTTATCTTTGAAATTTTTTGCAACATTCCTACGATCATCTAAAATTTTCCAAATTGTGTTGTGAGTCTTCTAGGCATTGGTGAAGGCATGAAAAAATTGTGTTGTCTCTGCTCACCTCTAGCCACGTGGCCCTGCCCTTCTGTCTCCATATCTCTTCTTCACTAACTAGAATTTCATTTTTTGTAGCTTCTAGTGAGTGAAGAGAGGGGAGGGATTCTTGAGATAAATCTCTCATACATTCGAATAAAAAATATTAATAATTTTTTTCTAAACCTTAATTAATATTGCCTCTTATTTTTCCTTAAAAAAAAAATTCCATGACTTCATCTTTTGTTTCAAAACTTTTAAATTCTTTGAGAATTGCACCATGTAAGGGAGAGAAATATCTCCTTCAGATGGCTCCAGGAATCCTTGACCAGTTTCACAAATTATTTTTCCTTGAGCCATGAGGTATTGAATTTAAAAGGGTCTAGAGGCTTGATTTCTTTTAATTCAAAATGAAGGAGAATATGATCGTGGTCAGAAATACCACTATGCTCAACCTAGGATTTAGTTATCAGATGGCCCCATAGAATACTTTCTGAGACAAAGAAGTGATTCAGTCCTTTTGATATTGCGTTGTCACATGTCCACAAGTTTCACCACATTTAGGACAGTTTAACAGTAATCATATATATGAAGTGCATGGAAGAAAAAAAATGATGAAAGTAATCTTCCATAGAATTTGATCTCGGGTTTGGACCCCAAACCTCCCTAATCAAGGTAGTGAAGTTTAGGTCTCTTACAATAATGTTGGGTGAATTGGTCAATAAACTTTAAGAGAGGATATTGTCCCAATAAGCATTAATTCATAATAAGGCCCATAGATGTTGACAACATTCCAAGATGCCAAAAAAATTTAAATCCAAAGTGACAAAGATAGCATTATTGGTGACCAAGGAGGAAGTGGCAATAAGGGAGGGGTTCCAACCTAAAATAAGACCACGAAATAAGCCAATAGTGTCCAATAAGCATAATGATCATCCCTCGAACCAAGAACCAAGAATTGAACATGATTTTGCACTAGATGACATAGTCTCTTGAAGAAGAATGATGTACAGATTCACTTTCTTTAGGAGACGCTTGAGGGTGATTTGTTTAGTGGAGCCCCCAAATCCCCTAATGTTCATAGAGAAAATAATCATCTGGAGGTCCCCGTAGGGACTTTCTTCACTCCAAGGGTCCCAATTATAGTTGTTTGCCTGCTAGATCTAACATTCTCCTTAGCTTTGGTTTGGTCTTTGGATAGGAGGGACTTTCATCCCGCATGAATAACCAGGTTGGGTGGGGGATCGCTACCTAGACATCCTACAGAGAAAGCTTCCTTCATTGAATTCAACAGTGATCTTAATCATACTTCCATTTACCAACTTATTTCGGCTCGTGAAGGGGTACATATTGGGCCTCTTTTGAGAGATATTTTAAAGGGGTTATCAACCTTGACACATAATCAAAGTATGGAACAATGAGAGAGGGTGACTAAGTAACATGAGGAGTAGTTAGCAAAGACAGAGAATCATTGACCCTCGGTTCCCGGAGGCTCGATTAAGAGGGAGGAGCCAAAGAAGGAATAGGAGCAGGCATAAGAACAACTCATGCAGGAATAGAAGTTGGAACATCCAAATCAACTAGGGAAGACATAGGCATACCTAGTAATTCCAAAGTCATATTTTTCAGTTCTGTCGAGGTCACCTTATTCGTATCCACTAATGGAGCCTGGTTGGAATTCTTTCGTACCCAAATTTTCTTTGACATTCATGTCCTTTGTAGTTTCTACTCACATTGGTTTGCAAGGTGTCCCACTTCGAATCATGTAGAACATCTAAATGGAACCTGCAAATAATCTACAAATTGAGTCCATTTCTTCCCCATGATATCAATCACAACCTCCTCCACCAGACCATCCCTTGTGTCTACCTCAACTTGTAACCAAGTGCAATGTTGATATAAGTTTGATAGACACCCATATTCTAAATGGATAAAATGTCCCAATTGATGCCCAATCACTTCCAATATGTCTCAGGTCCAAAATAACGGGGGTAATCCTGGAAAAATTGCCTATATATTTTATCGCACCGAGGTTGGAGGGTAGGATCAAAGTTAATGGTCCATTTTGTAGGTTCGGGCATGACTTCCACCAACAACAATCATTCTTCAAGATTTATATCACATTGATTTTGGACCGCAAAATTGCACAAAACCATCCCCAAATGAGAACGTGTAATTTCAGAAAATACCCGAGATTGCTCCCAATTTGATCTTAAGTAGCTCTAGATTGATTGTGGGATTAGAGATTTCCCTGTGAAAACAATGTCTCTTTCCAATAGAGTGAGGACTTCCTTGAGTCTTATATCCTCGCCAATCGTTAGAACAATAGCTCTACAAGATTTCAATGGTTTTTTTTAGACCTGTTTTCACTAAGAAGAAGAGACGGGAATAGTCTTGCCACCTTTCTTTTTATATTAGATATGATCCATATAGAACATCATTATCCTTAATATTCAAGGTGCACTCAAGGTGGCAATCATAGGAGATGTATTCATGGATAAATTCGACGGTATGTGGGCATTTTTCCTTAACTCCTCAGCTATTGAGAAAATATTTGTTGAATACAAGCTTTAAGGTTCGCAATCCACTAAATTGAGATCTTCCATCCCTTAAATATTGACATAAAAATTCTACGTAATCACCGATCGAGAAATGGACACCTGTCTCGACTATAATCAGAGAGATAGAAAGGAACCTGGTAGTTGTAAAGGAAATATATGGCAATTGGTATGCCACAACATCATCAGTGCTTGAGGTCTAGAAGGAGGAAAGTCCCGGAAGAAAAAAAAAATCTCGCACAAATAGATATTGTTGTCGACATGTTTCATAAAATACCCTGAACCTCGATTAACTACCCACAGTGGAAGTCACCACCTCTATCCCTAAGTTTGACACTAGAGAGATAAAAGTACCAGGAAAAGAATCGAGGAGTCGAAGAGAACTATTGGTTGTCCGGATACTAGATGCATTTTAGATTTACTTTTCACATTATCCAAAATATAGGTGATTTTCTATGATTACAATTTTTTATTTATTTATTGTCTAGATGTCGAATACATTTTAGAAAATCCTATATCCTCCATGGCTCTTATATCGATTATAATCGGAAACATTAAACATTATAAACTCTTTACATTTTCCTCCCACAATGCATGTGGCATAATGAATTAAAATTGTAAAATCAATGGTCAAAATTAACCCACGGATTAAATCAAAGGTTGTTGAGCGCTCTCTTCCATTTGCCATATCTTAAGTATCTAAAGGCCAAATTGAGTTAGAAATAGCTTGTTGGAAAGCTAGAAGTATGAGGAATATGTTGGAATATTTTTTTTTGTTAAACAACTAATGGAAATGCTTGGAAAAAATAAAAGAAATCAATGATCGTTTTGGATTTTACTTTTCATGTTTTATTATTATTATTATTCATTTTTAATTTTCTTTTTGGTTTTATTAATGTAAATGTAATGATTTGGAAAGCCAAAAGAAGTGGACAAAGTGAGAAGATAAAGGAAAGGATCAGACAAATAAGAAGAGGGGCTTGCAAATAAATAATGAAACATACAAATAAAGTCAAGAAGATAACATATTCAAATTTGTTATGCAACAATAACCTTTAAAATGGAAGAAGATATGGAAATAAAATGGCAATAAATCAGAGAGAGAATAAATAACAAAAAGAAGTAGATAAAGGAAAAGATTTGATGTTGAGCTTTATTTGCAAGAAAATTTTCTTAGAAGTTAATAGATTTTTATATTTATAAATCAATTTGAGGAAAACATGAAGAATATGTTTATTGTTATTTTCCTACTCTTTGTTATTTATATAGCTCTTTTCAATGAGGAAAGGGTTTGAGGAAAGGGTTGGAAATCATTGGACTCGATTAAAACTGATATTTTTTATTAGATGTTGTGGATAATTTTTGAAGACCTAGAAGTTTTTAAGGAAACATTGTTGTGTGAATGGAGAAGCATATGTGATATGTTTTCATATATGCATTCTTACTTTTCTAGTTCCACGAATTCAAATTTGTTAAATTTTCCTACTACCAATATTGGAGTGCTTATTTCCTTTCTTTTAGCGAAATATGCATATGGTTTACTAATCTATTTTAGTTTTCAAATTGAATTTGAGCCCTTAAATATATCCTCTATTTTAGATATGATATTCGTACTATTTATTTCTAATTTTCTTTCAATGGTGAGATAGTTAATTTATTTTCTGCAAATTAGATTGCATGCAAAGAATCTCCAAAAATAAAAAAGATATATTTGTTAAGCTCTCTCATCATAGCACAAAATTTTTAGATGGCTTACCAAGCCCTCATTTTGGTTATAAAAACTATTATCAAACAGTTGTGAATCTCTTAAAGGCCTGCAATTGGGTAGTTTATTCTTTCTTCTCTCTTGGTCGAAGGAGCTTCCCAGACATCAACAGTTGCAAGTGTTGTATTAGCTAGTTAAAATACTTGTTTATTTAGAATAATTAGACAATAATAGTGTTAGGTTATATATTTTTCATTGTTAATTAGTTTTATTGCATTTTAGGTTAGTTTAGTATAGGCAATTTGGCCTACATACCAGTGTGTACCACCAACCCAAACGAATAAAGGCCTAATTTGGGCCTTGATTGAGTGGTATCTCCCTTGTTTCTAGGTGGAATTTTTTCGCCTATTAACACATCTTGAGGAAAAGGGAGAATACAAATACAAGTGAGGACTTAAGAGAGAGTGTGTGTACACTCTCTTCTCTTAGTCACATCTCATCACAAGAGTGAATGCAAGTGAGTGAATGAATATGTTATGGAAAAACTATTTCCTTCCTTCGTTCATATGAGAGGTAAGGGAGGCTACCAATATTATTTGGACATAAGTCCTTGCAAGCAACCTACATGAACCCTTGTAGGCCACACAAGTGAGATGCTCACTATAAATCACAAATGTCATGCTCCAATGGTAGTGTCCTGTAGAATAATGGCTCCAAGGTGATGTAGCTACAAAAGGGCAGTCCACAACACTCCACTAAAAGCCTCCATGGACTCCATGTTAAGTTTCTAATACCAGTCAGAATTATTTTCTCATGAAAATTTAAGTTATTCTGAATTTATTATTTATTTACCCAAATAATAACTGAATCACCGAAAAATAAAATCATGTGTATCTTTAACTTCTTGTTAGGTCTCTATAATACTAGTGTATCCCCCTTATTGTTATTTTTATTGTATTCCCCTATTGTTATTGTTGTGCCCCATAGAAGCCCAGTGTTGTTATTGTTGTGCCCTTGCATTATTATTGTTATGTACGCTCTGATTATATTGTGACCCCTTAAACATGTATATATACAAAGGAGGTCTTATCATTTGTATCATCCAAGAATTGTTCATTTATGTGATGTAAAGGATGTTTCCCCCTTGAAGAGGATATTTTTCAAGTAGTTGATTTATCTTTTCTTCTGTTTTATGAGCTGATTACATAACATTTGGTATCATATCTTTTGATTTTAGGGTTTCGATGCTTCAAACAAGCCATCTTGGAATTTTCGCAATAATGTTTTTTCTATGAAGCTTGAGAAGCTGGAATTCCAACCACGTGGAGTGGAAATCTTGGTGAACTTCCTGTAAAAATTTCAGATATTTGTTTGCTATAGTTTCTGAGATATGGTCCAAATAAATTAGGGTTTTTATAGACTCCAGAATTCAATCTCAGACAGGTGAACTAAGGAAAATCGTCATAACTTTCTCTCCAAACATTGGATTTGAATTTCATAAAACGTGATCGAAAGTGCATGAACTTTAGTATTTCATGTATAATTTTTCAAGTCTGAAGGTCGAAACAGTGACACATGGCATTTTGTACAAATTCGATCTATTGAACTAGTCTATAATCAGGTCATCGTAGGAGATTTGGCATGACTCTTTCTTGAGGAATCCAATCTCAATCTACATTGTGGGGTTGGATACAAGACTCAGAGGGCTACCTCAAGACGAAATTTCAGAGCTTAGAGAACATAAATTATAGAGTTACAACTGTTTCAAGATCGAGCTCCTAAACGCAAGAAAAATGTGTGTATTTTTTTAAAATTGCATAATTGTTGTTTGAAAAATTAGTTTGAAGTGATTCCAATAGCATATTGAAGTAAATATATCATTATTTGGTTCTAAAATGTCTCCCAAACAAAACAATTCTACACCCATTAAGCCCTCAGAAAGCTATACTATGACACATGAAGAGGAAGAATTGCAACATGATATATCCAAATTACGGGACCAAGTGCAACAAATTTTGCTCTCACAAAGAGCAACCAAAGATGAACTAAAAGGGGACATGAGTGGTTTAAAAGAGGACATGGATGAATTAAAAGCATAAATAAAAGGTGAAATGGATGGTTTAAAAATAGAAATAAAAGGCGACATGAATGGTTTAAAAGCAGACATGGAAGTTTTGACAGAGTTGCTGCAAGAAAAGACCTCCCAGTGGTGACAAGGTATTCCATGAAAAACATAATGAGGACAAAAGGAATATGAATTATGATTCTAGAGACTCTCATGTTGGGTTTAAGACCCACCACATTCCAAAGATAAATATGGGGAACTTTGATGGCAAGGATCTGGTAACATGGATACTACAGATGGAGCAATATTTTGATCTCTATGATGTGCAATACACACAAAAAGTACGCATTGCATCTTTATATTTAGAACCCAATCAGTTTTATGGTATCAATGGCTTTGTTCTCATAAACCACTTGTCACTTGGTCAATTTTTACGAAAGAAATGATAGCAAATTATGAGGATACAAAGAGAAACACCTTCTTTAGCCAATTGATAAATCTCAAACAAAAGGGTTCAATGGCAATGCACATTGAGGACTTCCAAAAGTTGAATATCAGGGTAACTGATATTCCAGAGGAGCATATGATTGATGTCTTCATAGGGACTTTAAATGATAACACCAAACATGAGGTTCGCCTTTGGGAACCTAATTCATTGGAGAAGCCATTCAAGGTAGAAAAAAAAAAAGTTGAAAGAAAAATTATGGCAACAAGGAAGTCTACCATTCACAACTATAAAGATAGAAGCGTTGATGCTCCTAGCCTTCCACAACCTACAAGTTTGAAACCACAACAATTGGAGGAAAATAGAGCAAAAGAGATTTGTTACAGTTGTGACAGCAAATACACTAAAGGCCATAAGTATGTTAAGAAGAAATTATTTTACACATATTGTGAAGAGGAGGAAGAAAATGAACAAAAAACATCAAAAGAAGAGGATATACACTCGAAACCAACCGTAGGAAGAAATGAATTTGACCAATTCTTCTAATGCACTGGAAGGAATTACCACTCCTCAAACTCTCAAGATAGAAGGATTTATCAAGAAGAAAAAGGTAATAGTGCTAATTGATACAGGTAGTACCCATAATTTTATTCATTGTAAGATAGCCAAGGAATTGAATTTCTTTCTATATCCAGCATCAGAGTTTCAAGTGATGGTTGCAAATGGAGGAACTATAAATTTCTCTAGAAAATGCCATAATATAAAGCTAACCATGGGGGAATATGTGTTGAATAGTCCAATGTTTTCCATTTCAATGGGTGGTGTTGATGTTGTCCTAAGACTCCAATGGTTACAATCTTTGGGGATGATATCTTTTAATTTTCAAGAACTTTTCTTGAATTTTTTTTTGGAAGGAAAGGAAGTTGAATTAAGAGGTATCGCAGGGAAACCAAGAAAGATAATCAGCTCAAATGGGATGACAAACCTTTTGAAGAAAGAACAACAGGGTGTAATTTCACAATTATGCTCACTAGAGGTTCAAACATCGAAATTATCTATTTCTCCATATCTCCAAAAAGACCTGGACAATCATTCCAAGGTGTTTAAGACTCCCAAAGGTCTCCCACCTATTCATGATCATGATCATGTTATTCATATGATTCCAAGAAGTGTTCCTCCAAATAGCAGGCCTTACAAATATTCTTATGCCCAAAAGAGTGAAATTGAATGTATGGTTGCAGAAATGCCAGAAGTCAGTATAATTCAACCTAGTCAAAGTTCTTTCTCCGCTCCAGTAGTATCGGTGCACAAGAAGGATAGATTATGGCATATGTGTATGGATTATAGGGAGCTCAACAAGTTCACTATTAAAGATAAATTTCCCATTCTTGTCATTGATGAATTGTTGGATGAATTACATGGAGCGATTTAATTCACCAAGTTGGAACTTCATTCAGGATATCATCAAATTAGAATGAAGACTGAAGACATTCTGAAAGCAACATTCAGAACTCATGAGGGTCATTATGAATTTTTGGTCATGCATTTTGGATTTACTAATGCACCTTCTACATTTCAAATTTTGATGAACTCCATTTTCAAACCCTTCCTCTGAAAATTTGTGTTAGTAATTTTTGATGATATATTAACTACATAAAGTATTGGAAGGATCGTGTTCAACATGTTGACAAGGTGCTCAAACTATTGGAGGAGAAACAATTATATGCAAAAACCTCCAATTGTTTCTTTGCAGTAGAGGAGGTGGAATATTTGGGTCATATTGTATCACATGAGGGTGTTAAGGTAGTCCCTAACAAAGTTAAAGCCATTAAGGAATGGAAACTCCCCACAACCATAAAGCATATTCGAGGATTTCTCGAGTTGACAGGGTATTATTGCAAGTTTGTTAAGAATTATGGGAGAATAAAAGCGTCTCTAACAACATTACAAAATAAAAATGCATTTCCTTGGACTCCAGAAGCAACTAAAGCCTTTGAACATCTTAAAGAGGCAATGTGCCAAGCACCAGTCTTAGCTATGCTAGACTTCCAAAAACCTTTATTGTGGAATGTGATGCCTCAGGAAATGGTATTGGTGTTGTTTTAATGCAAGAAGGAAGACCCATTGTTTTTTAAAGTCATCCAATCAAAGGAAAGTACTTACATAAACCTATTTATGAGAAGGAAATGTTGACAATACTACAGGTACTAAAGAAATGACAACCTTACCTAATGGGAAGACACTTTAAGGTAAAAGCAGATCATGATAGTCTTAAATACTTTTTGGAACAAAAATTATTTTCAGAAGAGCAGCAAAAATGGGTCACAAAGATGTTGGGTTATGCCTTTAAAATCATCTACAAAAAGTGGAAACAAAATGTTGTTGTAGATGCACTCTCAAGAAAGGATGAGGATGTGGAAGCATTGTTTTGTGTCATTTCTATTATCCAACTTGATTGGATAACCGAAGCAAGGGATGAATGGAAGAATGACGAAGACGTGTAGACACTCATTCAAAAGTTGCAACAAGATCCCAATACATCTTATACATTTAGTTGGAAAATTGATTCATTATGGTACAAAAATTGTTTATATCTTTGTAAGAATTCCCAACTCAAACAAAATATTCTTTTGGATTTGCACACCTCCCCTTAAGAGGGCACTCAATATTTTTAAAAACTTACCATAGGGTCAAGAAGGAATTTTTTTTGGATGGACTTAAATCTGATATTCAGAAGTTTGCGACAAAATTTTTGGTTTGCCAACAAAATAAAGTTGATATAATTAAGACCTCGGGCCTATTACAACCTTTAGTCATTCCAAGTCAACGTTGGGAGGATGTCCCAATGGATTTTATCACAGGTTTACCCAAGTCTGAAGGAAAGAGTGTCATCATCGTGGTAGTTTATAGACTTATCAAGTAATGCATATTTATGTGCATTATCTCATCCTTTTAAAGCTAGTACAGTTGCTACTGCATTTATGGAAACAATTCAAAAGCTACATGGAAACCCAAAATTTATTGTAAGTGACAGAGATCCCATTTTCACAAGAAAAATTTTTGACGGAATTATTTTCTTGTCTTGATACTCAATTAGCTCATAGCTCATCTTATCATCCTCAATTTGACGAGTAAACTGAGATAGTGAACAAATGTTTGGAAAGATATCTTCGTTGCTTTGTATCTTATAAACAAACACAATGGGTCAAATGGGTCAGAGCAACTCATTACGTGGAAGAACTTACTCGTTGAAGATTCCACATGGGAGGATGAGAATTTTATACAGAAGAATTTGGAACTACTCAAGCGTAGAAGACAACACTTTTTTGAAGGAAAGGGGCATGTTAGGTCCCTATAATACTAGTGTATCCCCATTATTGTTATTGTTAGTGTATTCCCTTATTGTTATTGTTAGTGTAGCCCCCTATTGCTATTGTTGTGTCCATGTATCCCCCATATTGTTATTGTTAGTGTATTCCCTTATTGTTATTGTTAGTGTAGCCCCCTATTGCTATTGTTGTGTCCATGTATCCCCCATATTGTTATTGTTGTGCTCCATAGAAGCCCACTATTGTTATTGTTGTGCCCTTACATTATTATTGTTATGTAGGCTCTGATTATATTGTGACCCCTTAAACTCCTATATATACAAAGGAGGTCGTAGCATTTGTATCATCCAAGAATTGTTCATTTAAGTGATGTAAAGGAGGTTGCCCCCTCGAAGAAGCTATTTTTCAAGTCGTTGATCTATCTTCTTTTTTTTTTATGAGTTGGTTGCATAACACTTCTAGAATTAAAAATATGCAACGGAAATAAATTAGAGAGATCGATCACACATTGCAAAATTAATTAACCCAAAAACAATTTTGTGTCATTTCATTATCTAGAAAATCTGGGTTTTTCGACCCACAGATATACAAGGAAAAATAAAATCTGGAACCTACAACTCAACTCCCTCGAAATGAATTAGGCCCAGGTAAATCGACCTCAAGGAAATTTGCCTCTAGATGAAATCGCTCTGAAGAAATCAGTGTCCAATAACTTGATTTGCGCCCTGCCACTAATGTGCTCTAGAAAAACCCCAACACTTTAGCAACTCGACCTCCTCCAAACAAACACAATCTCCTTCCAACGACTCAACCCTGCAATATCCTCTAACTTGGCCCTCTTGGATTCGGTCAAACCCCCTCACACACTTGTGCTCTTCTTTGTATCTTCACCTCCATCGTTAGCCTCCATTTTCATTGAGTCCAGATCCCTAACCCCAATCTCAGCTCTAGAAACATCTTGAATCTTCCTTCTAGAAACATCTTGAAGATCAAAAGTAGAGATTAATTCCAAGTCACTTAAATAAATAAATTATTTATCTTTATAAAATAAGCCGATAATCCACAATAGTTATTTGACTTTAATTATTGTA
This sequence comes from Pinus albicaulis, assembly GCA_034641835.2. Taxonomy (NCBI): domain Eukaryota; kingdom Viridiplantae; phylum Streptophyta; class Pinopsida; order Pinales; family Pinaceae; genus Pinus; species Pinus albicaulis. The sequence goes on along the minus strand of CM076584.1, from coordinate 590,848,703 downwards.
CTTTTTCTAAGTTAAACGTAGGAAAGAAGGCATAAATCACTATAAGAGGAAAATAATGTCTTTCACATGGTAAGACACCCAATAATTGTAGAAGACCTTCCAACGCTACTCACATCAATACTCCATCTATCCTCCAAAGCAATGTGTTCCACTAGGTCAGCTAACCCTTGCAAGAACACTATCAAAGCCCCAAACATCCCCAAGCCATCTCCATATCCTCCAAACAAGAAACCAAGTTGTCACATGTCAACTAAGGCTTGAATCCCTCCTCCATGATGACAAAAATCCATATCCCCTATAGGGTGATTTCTAAACAATTGGCTCCTCCACAAAGCTTCAATGAAGGGTATCCATCAAACCACTAAGAGATTTGCATGACCAAGGGAAAGACACCATGCCTACAATCAATTTAGGACAGACATCCACTAAGCAAGTGATTCAACTATACATATCCATCACAAACCATCTCTCATGCTACAATCCATATCGAACAATCCAAGGGATCAACCCTTTTTACCTTAAATCTCATCAATCACCCTAGAAATGGTATTTCAAAATAACCTGAAAATCTCACTCCTAAGCTCCATTGGCCAACATTCTTGAACAATCCACTAATGCATGTGATTTATTTGTCAATTTAAGTAGCCACAATCTCTAGGTGTTAGCATGTTGTTAGCAGATTTATTGTCCCACAACCCAATTATCAAACAAAAATTATAGGGCATGACATAATTTCACCTTTGATATGACCCAGGGTACTTAGCCATGATCCCTTAACCCACACAATGTTGCCACTTGGGTCAACAAAGAGATGAAAAGAAAGGCATCTATGGTATAATATTTCCTAACAAGAGCAATGAAGAGTAGTGATTTAATGCCCCGACTTTTGGATTTTCCTTCATAAACCATAATCAAGGTCTTTACTTTTTTATTTTGTTAAATACAGGCCCATAAAACTCATTAGTTGAACCCTTGTATTTTTGTAGATGTTGCATTGATATTGGTGGTTCACGCCTTTTTCTCCTTCCAAGAACAAGATGATGACTCATTGCGGGTGATTGTGTGTATCCCTCTTTTTCTTGTTTTTTTTGCTAATATTATCTCTTTGTTTGGCAATTATGTTCCCCAACTATGTAGCAAAATTATCTTCAACATATTTTTTATTTTGGTCACAAGCCTGGAAATAATATGGTACAACTATAATTTGAAAACAAAGATGGCCATAATGAATATGGAGCACGTTTGACATGACCATGGGTTGGGCTAAAATAAAGTCAAACACCATTGTTATGAACAAAGATGTTCAATAACTATAAAGACACTCAATCAAAATAGGAGAGGGGAGGGATATCAACTCACTATAAAATATATATTTGTAATAATATATGTGATGCAAGAGCTCTTGGAATAGTATAAGTACTCATTAATTAAGGTTGAAAGTTTATGACCCCAATTGATTATTGGTGCAAGAGCTCTTGGAATAGTATAAGTACTCGTTCATTAAGGTTGAAAGTTTATGACCCCTGTTGATTATTGTTATTATTAACATTATTATGTAATGCACAGTTATGTACATTACAATTTACACTCCTCTTTTTCTTCAAAGATTTTGTGGTTGTGGATTGAGGTATCTTGCTGCAAGTCCATTGTCCTTTTGATTAAGGCTTGTGGTTTGGCTCATTTTTTTATACAACATTGCTTGGTCACATTTGAAATTTGTGCATCAACATTTTCTTAAAACCTGAGCTCTGGTTGCAAAAAAGGAGCAAAAACCATTAATGCTTTAAGACCAACTTGCGATGTCCTTGCAGTCAAAATGACCCTATTACAACAACTACAAATATCACTGAAATAGAAAGCTAAAAACAACAGAAATAAAGAATCAAAACCATTGAAAAATACCGAGGGCACCTACACAGCCAAGGTTGGACTGCATTTAATAAATATGAATAATGGAAAATGAATTTGTTGTATACATTGATAAAAATTGATAAAAAGATAAAATGGGAAACCCTTATTTATTTCAAAAGAAGTAAAATGCGTAACTTCATGCTTAAGTTACCTATAAATAACAAAGACTTTATTAAATAAAAGTGCTCTTAATGACAAACATCAATATATGATACCGTAAAGACCTAGGCTTAAAACATTATAACAAAGTCGTGAATTTACATTCAAAATAGCTCAGTATACATAAATTCTGATATCTAACAATGATATTGTCGTTTGGTAGACAACATGGTCGGAGCTATGAATGGCCACATCTAAACATCTTCCGCATGTGTGGTGGCCTGATCGTTTGGTCCAAGTTGGACCTACACCCCTTTCAAAAATCTTCCAAATAGCCCTGTAAGTTGTTGGTCCCCTTGAAAGGGGAGACATGGGGTGCTTGGTGTTAGTTTCCATCGAATTTAGGTTTCTAAATATGCTTCTAAACACAGTTTGACACTGCAAAGGCTGAACTGAAGCCTGACAGGTACTACATAAATTCATTTTCTGATCATAAACTGCAGGTCAGGAACGAGTCAAACAACATTTCCCTCAGCTTCAACTTACCTTTTTCGTGTCCTCATTATAACCTTTACTAAACACTCGTATCCACCAATGAATTGCAACAAAGCGAGATTACTTTGCAGTAAAATTAAGCTTTCAATTCAGTAATTTCTCATTCTGGAGGACATTTGATACACTTGGTAGAGAATTCAAAAAACCAGATTCAGCAATTTCTCATTCTAGAGGACACCTGACACTTAATTGAGAAAACCATATTCAGCAATTTTTGCTAGTATATATTTAAGTACAAGAAGACAATTTTCCAAAATTATCTTAGAATGGGCCTTAAAAAAATGGAGAAAACTGATGCAATGACTTGAGCTTGTTTTGATTTATACTAGGCAAAAATTAGAAATAAAATGTGGAAGGAAGGAGAAATGAGTGTAGCAAATACAAATTGACCTTACAATGGATCTGGCAGTGGAAAGTGTTGCTTCAGATTTAGCAAGTCAATAATCAAATATTGCAACAATTGTTTTGAATCATGATAATTGCAAACAAGTCAAGTTCTCTTCAAAATAATAAATTGCACATATGATACATACGATTTCAAAAATTTGATTGCTAAAATAAGCAACAAATGGGAGCCTACTGATGTAGACGTGTACAGTTTATTAACAACTCCCTTTTTCAGCTTCACATAAGCATAGCCTTTTTGGAAGGGAAAGGGTTCAATAGATCCATCTTCATGCAATAGTCCAAAGCAATAGCTGCTGCAATAAAAATAAACATGCTCTCACCGAGCATAAAACCCGTATCAAGAGCATGTGAGAATATAAATTGCACACTGAAGTCCACGGGGAGCTCTGCCTCGAATTGACTAAGACCTGTGTTTGGAAAAAGAACTTTCTACATTACTTCCCAACATAATTTCAGAGACTCCCCATGAAATAAATATATAAAGATTTTCAATATTTTCAGATCCTAATGTAATGCAATTTATTACCTCTTACAAGACCAAATGCTGCTACAACTCCAGATTTCAACTTCATGTTGTCCAGGTTTTGCCTCACTGTATATCGATAAGTTACCCCAAATAAAGCACAGCTAATAAAGATTATGCCTTCCTTAATTAGAAGCCCTTCAATGCTATTTGATTCACCCAAAGCAATTGGAATGCTAGCTAATGTACCAACGAAAGCTGACATAAAGGATGCCTTTATAGACTCAATACGCTCTGCATTTTCATCGATATCTGCTTCTTCCACCTTATTCGAAAGATCACGAATACTACTTCCAGCTCTAGCTGTCACAAGAGCAAACTCAGCTTTCCGCACGCTGGCCTCTGCTTCTGAAACCTCCCTCAAACTTTCTGCAATCTTCAAATGGGAAGAATGCACATTAGAGTCTATGGCCAATGTTACAAATTCACCGAGTCTGACATGGACTTGAAAATCAAACTCGGCTTTGCACAGCGAATGAGCCAAGCTGACTAATTGGTGAGTCAGGCTCGCTGCCAGCGACTCTGACTGAGTGATAATGTATCTGAATCAGCAAGTACTTGTGAATCAAACTCAACTGGCAAACGTCATGCACTGAACTGCAGAGCATTTACGAGAGCTCCAGGCAGTATAAATGCCATTAGATCTCTTTGTTTAGAGGTCCAATGGTGCATATACTGCCCTGCATCAAGCTGTAGTAAATGCTCTGCAACTCAGTATTTATTGATCACCAACTTGGCTCAACAGAGAAAACAAGACAAGCTGACTTACCAGCAACTCATACTTACTGCCAACGAATTTGACTCGTGAGAACTTGCAGATCAAACTATGATCCGCAAATGCTTGCTGAGTATGTAAAAAAAATTATATTATCCGAACTTTTTTCCAAGAATTTGCCTAGTCCAAGTCAAACTCTCAGCTACACAAAGTTTTTTGCCAAGCCAAGTTTTGTAATTTTGCAATAGACACTGCATGGCCAGGAGCCTAAAACTTGAAAACATTCTATAAAGTTTCAGAAGGAAGTGCATAGTAGAAGAAATATATGCAGAGATAAAACTCTTGTGCTCTGCCAACCTCCATAGCTGATTGAAGACCTGGTACCTTGTATGATCAAATAGTTTAATGTGGATAGTCAAAGTTATATTTGTATGTCAATGCAATGCCTCCACAGGAATAAAACTCATGGACAGCAGATGGAAAATATCACAAAACCATTAGAGCCAGTCCATTGTGTTCATCTCATGCAAAAAGGATAAATTCTCCAGCACATTATTACAAAAACAGGTGACCATATAAACCTAGACATGAATGCTTCAAACTTGCCTATTTATATTTAATATTTTAGCTGTTTTCTAACTACACTAAATCAAAATGTCAGCCCCGAGGGAATTAGCAAAGCTTCTAAGCAGTGCGTTCAACGACCATGTCTGTTTTAAAGCTTGAAACATTTTAACATGAATAGACAGACCTGAAGGGCCATTCCGGAAAGCATGGGATGATGGATGAACTCTGGGAAAAGTTGCCCTGTCCATGGCTTTTATAGAGGAGCATACAATTATGTAATGCCACTCTTGTACCCGAGGTCACCAAGGTTTAACTGAGCTGCTGATAAGTACTTCTTTGATTATCTTGTAGAGGGTTCAAACTTTAAATCTCATGGAAAACATGCTAAGCTAATCATCCAGATTAGTTTATGCAATGAAAATTAGCTACTATAGTAACTATTCAGCATTTATCTAGCGTAAATCAGTCAGTGAGTCAATGGACAACACCAAAAACTTCATGGGCGCTACAAGCATGCAAGTTATGCAACAAAAAAGTGAACAAGGCCAAAGAACACATACTCCTGCAGTTGCCTGTACAAGCTTGCAGCTTACATTCAACAAATAATATCAACAGAAGAGAAAATCTTACCAAGTTGAAAACATAATGAGCAAATGCTGGTTCATTCTGTGCAGGGCAAACACAACTAAAGGAAGGATTCATAAAATGAGATTAAGAGATGAAAATTGCAGCTTCTGTGGTAATCCAGAAGATGTTGGTCTTGGTTTCTTGGAGATGCTAGTTTGCTGAGGAAATTTAGACATGGATACAAGGTCTTATTACAGTTACCTTTCCATCAAGATTCTACCGGTGGTCTTTCCTTCTCGGAGACATCTCATTGCTGCCACATATCTGTCTGCAGTGTCCAGCAGTTTACAGGAAGGTCAATCTGCATTTCCTGTGGTGAAATGCTGAAAAGAAAAGGATACGAAAATTAATAAATTCTCGGTTTTGGACTATGTGGCAATTCAATGTTCAGTTCATCTGATTGACTTAAGAAAAGATCGTGAATAGCCAGATCTATAATCTAGATTTCTTGCACTTTGCCTTATATGCATACGGCCCTGCTTTTGAGCATGCCACAGCATTTTTCTTCCAGCGTATACCAGTAGACTAGCCTGATCTGGGAGACTCAATTGGGACACTCCACAACCAAGGAGAAAGAAACCAAAAAACAAACAGAAGGCTGTTTTGCTGTAATGATCGCTTAGCATGTACTCTCTGAAGGAATGGTAAATGCCTCCTTTTTCAGTAATACAGTATCATTTTTAAAAATACAAATCTTTTTAAAAATTGAATTGCAAATCAATTGATGGTCAATATGGCCTTTGAACCCTTCAACTTTTAAGCTGCTAGTTTAATTGTTTATGGTTTGGCCCAATGGACTTTACACTTAAATTTTTGAAGTCAAAAAAATATATTTAATTGTTTTACATTTTAGGTTTTTTTTGTTATATTTTCTATTAATTTTGTTTAAAATCTAATGAAAATTTGCTAAAATTGGAAATTTAAACGGTTTTAAAGTGTTAAATCCATGTATACATATGGCCAAAATCCAATTTAAAAAAAAAACTAAAACATAAAACAAACACGCTAAAAAAATGCTCAAAACTAATAAAATCAATAAAATTTGATAATCCAAGGCATTATAAAGATGAACTGAAAAAACCAGGAACAGTAAGTGACCACTGAGGTTGTGGGCTTATTGGTAAAGTCTTTTTTTCTTGTTGGTTATGTTACAAGGTCCAAACCTGAAGCGTTACGGTGGTTATGTCCATGCAAAGGGTTTAATTTTGCAGGTTCTCATTTGCCAAGTCTGGTGTGCTACTTAGGGCTGCGACCTGCAAAGATACCTTTATCCTGCATTGTTTATGTACATTCTATCATCTTTATGATATTTTGCCAAACAGATTGCAGACTCTACCAAGCATCACCAAGCAAGTCCTGGGTTCCGATGATGATGATAAAGCATGTTACATAAATTCGAGAAAATGCATCTATTGAACTTCAAAGCGAAAAAGATTGAAAAAAAAAATTAGAAGAAGCAAATTTATTACCAGGGAATCTGCACCTTCCAACCTCTCTATGTATGCCCTGACCTCAGCAGCACCCTTCTCTCGTTTTTCAATTTCATCAAGCTCTTTTCTAGCACCATCCACTCTCTGCATTGCAGACCCTAAATCCTTGAGCAGGGCCTGATTCTCTTCAGACTTCAGAAGTTTGTCTACCTCGTCGTCTGCCAGGCCAGAGAATAATGGGTTCTCTGCATCGGGCACTGTTTCGCCATCCCCCTCCTGCGAACTGAACAACTTATGTTTCTTCTGCCTTGAATAACGAGTATTTTTGCAAGAATCCCATATCACAAAATGCCTCAAATTGACTGTTCTGCTAATTTTGGCTGCTTTGGAGGAGATGGGCAGATGGTTCAGGGACAGCCAATGGCTTTTACAGTCCAAATTTCTTCCCTCTGTCAGTGTGGAGGAAATGGGCAGCTGGGATGTAGATGAAATCAGTGCCCATCTTAGAGAATGCATGATATTCTGATAGGTTTATATCATGTTATATTGAAATAGAAGCTTTAAACCAACACAATATTCCCATCAGAGTTTCAATCCCTGAGATAACAGGCAATAGAGATTATCCTATCCATATTTGACCGGTTAATTGCAGGTTTTTGTTGCAGACACAGCCAAAACCCAGTCGATCCATACACGCGTAGGTGACTATTACCTTATCTCAACCAGCACGTGGTAGCATCATACGTTTTTGAATATATTTTATCTATAGTGCAAAATTTGTGATATCATGAAATATATACATCCTTTTCCAACGGTCTAGTTTTCGATATCATAGGGATGGATTAGCGGTCTGTGACCTATTCAACAAATACTTGGAGCAGGTTTGACATGATGTGGCCAGTGCTTTTAGACCTGTTTTACAAATACTTGCTCCAGGTTAGGTTAGTTTAATATATTGTGATGGAATACCAGTAATCAAATAGGAAATTTATAGATTAATCTTGAAAATAGATTCCTAAAATGGAAAATACAAAACATTACATCTAAGGAGACATAAGATTTGGAGATAGTTGTTAACTGCATTGTTGTCTTACAAATTTCTAAAGCTAGAACGTTTAAGTAAAGGATGAGTGGAACTACATAAGGTAATGAGGTCGTTTTTTGGTGTGTTAAAGGAGAATGACTTTGGATTATGACTAGTTGTGCATCTCGTGATCTCCAAGTTGAGAAGTGCCCCACGTTCATTTTGTACCTAGTGGATGAATTGACATTGTTGAATGAGGATGTCAGAGTTTCTCCACCCTTGCTTATAAATTTGGAAAAACTAATTTGAAGGACCAAAAGAAGAATTGAGCTTCTCAATATTTCTTTTTGGGTGAAAGAGCGCCCCTCCCACACCTACTACCTAGAAAAATGTTAGAGATGTTTCAGCTAATAAAATTTTGATTGATATTATATATAATTTGGTACTTATTTCCAATAAAACACTATAAGATAAGTAAAAATAATATAGTGGTGTATAATGGTTTCACTAATTAAGAATTTAAGCTATTATAAATTCTACTTTTAATAAAATAAAAATGTTTTTCATAAAAATTATATTAAATGTATATATAATTTAACTTAGGGATAATTAATATAGGGTGATAATTGCATAGCAACATAGTTTCTACCTCTTTTTGTGAAGTCTATGTTTTGTCGTTATTTGAGAACATTTTGTTTTCGCAATTGTTTCTACATGCTACACCTTCACACTACTCACAATGAAATCTTTCTCCGCACCTCCGCACAACGAAACCGAAACCTTGAGATATGCACACTTTGCAATTGTTATAGTAGTTTCCCCGAACCACTCAAGATATAAAGAATTAAGCAGTTGAATTAAATGGAGGTGAGGCAAACACTTAATGAGATTATATATGAAGCAAATGCATACTTAGAAATTTAAGTCGCACAAAATCGATATATTGATTTCACTCCAAGGTGCCGAGGAAGCTTTCATTATGTTGAGTGTAGAGATGCAGAGAAAGATTTCATTGTGCAGAGTGTGGAGGAAGCATAATGAAAGCTTCCTCCACACCTCTGCACTCCGCACAATTAAATTAACTCAACCAAAAATAAAATATTTAAACATATAACATCTTTGGAACTTTAAAAAAATTAAAGCATATACCTACAAAGTTTTGATAATCAAAATAACAAAATTTGTCGTACATTTTGTGTTTTCATTGGATGTTGAATTGACTAGTTGAGAACTTGTAGTGACGGATATTGACTAGGGTGTAGAGGATTACACACCCAATATTAAAAAATTAATTATGTCTTAGTTGTACTATTAACATCTATTCAATGCTTAATAGTATTTATTCTAACACATCGTATAATTATTACTCGTTGTAAACATATCAATTTATGCATTTATTCGATGAATCGACCCGTAATCAACATATTGTTCAAGTGCTTAACAAGATTTACTACTTGTATACAAATTAAGAAGATGCACATGGCTCTGCAGCCAATATCTGTCATAGAAAATTGAAATGATGTGTGTACAGAGGTGTGGAATGGGGGAATAGTGGTTCTACCAGGTGCACTCCTCTTCCGCATATCCTTTCAATGTTGTTTGTCCCGACACACTCCGATAGATTAAAATCGTCTTCAAACCCACCTGTGCGGAAGGTGATTTTCTAACTACTCATATACCGTGATCTCAATATTTGCAAATAGTTATGTCGAAAAGTAGCTTATCAAAGAATCGGTAGCTTACAAGACAATTGAAATCAACATTGCTAATAAATCTAAGTCTATTAATGTGTGTGAGGAAGAAGTGTTATGTGGGAGAACGAGTGTGCAGAGCAAGGAATAGAAACTGTGTTCCACAATGTTTTGTGCATTCACATACATTCTCCCACACTACATATTAATAAATCAATTAGCAGTTTTGGGTTATTACAGTTTGGGGCATGAAAAGTTAGGGCCAAGTGTATATCGAGTGCAAAATAAGGGTGAGAGATTAACATAAAAGGGCGGGTTTCTTGTTTTGTTTACAACCAATAATCATTACACAATAATTTAAACTAAATGTTGTTGAGTATTGGAGCAATTAAGTGATTACTATTCGATTCACTCAATAAACGTTGAAAAGACTCAAGATATGTATGTCAAATGATGTGAAAATTGGTGCCTTACAGTGTGCAAATTAATGGCATATCGCCCAAAACAAGCAAACGCGATAAGATGCTTATGTTGTCAAAATAAGTGATAGATGGCAGTACAACACACTAGCAATGTGAGACTTAGTTATTCGTTTTTGGAGTGAATTCAGAGTGTATCGTTTAGAGCTAGAGGAGAGCATGGCCTAAAAAATCCATGACACGACGAACCATATGTCATTTAATCGAAGAATTAGTGCGAATTTTTATCCGATTAACATGTGTCATCGTTACAAGAGCTAAACGCATGCATGTTATCCATATCATTTTTACATGTCAATAGCTAAAACAACTTACCATATACCGCTAAAATCAAGGATTATAGAGAAAAGTAAATTTGTTTCTTTCCATATTGAAACATTAATGTTAATCCTTGCAAACAAAGCATTAATCCACGTACTTTAACTAAATATTATATCACGAAATTTTTGTAATGACAACAAATGACATACAAAATTTTGAAAGCATTTAGTACCAAAACGTGCAAGAAATCACAAGTGTGCAAGGTGACCATACATGGAAAAATTGTGTCGAGAAGGAAATGTTTTTAGGGGTGTGGGAACCTATAGTGACAGATATCGACTGCAGTGCAGATGACTCTGCACCCAATATTAAAAAATTAATTAAGGCTTATTCGTACTATTAACATCTATTTAGATAATCGACACACAATCAGGCCATTGTTCGAGTGCTTAATAGAATTTATTTTGACGTATTGTGTAATGATTATTGGTTGTAAATATATCAAGAATATCGTATCCATTAATACTACAAAATAGTCCTTTTGGCATATATTCGGTGAATCGACGTGCAATCAGCACATCATTCAAGTGCTTAATAGCATTTCCTGTTTGTAAACAATTCAAGAATATGTGTAGGGATTCACAACCAGTATCTGTCATAGCATATTGAAATGATGTTCAAAACCCCTCTACACTCTTCTTCCGCACATTACCTTGTTTGGCAGAAAATTTTTGACGAAATGTTACATAGATTCAACTAACCTCCCGTGGCACAGATCAGCAGATATGAAAAGGTAATAATTAAGACTTAATTTTACAATTAACAAAAACTTCGTTGTTGGTAAATGTAAGTATGTTCGACGTTTATTCTGTGAATTTACACGTAATCAAGACATCGTTCAAGTGCTTGATAAAATATTAAAATAACAATTAAGGCTTAATCGAATGATTAACAAAAGCTCCCTTCCTGGTAAACATAAACATTTATTTAGTGAATTGACATGCAATTAGGACATCGTTCCAATGCTTAATAGCATTTACTCTAATGCATTATGGAATGATTATTTCTTGTAAATAAATCAAGAAGGTTATATCCATCATTATTATAAAATAGTATTTTCAGAATTTATTCAGTGAATCAGCACGTAATCAGGACATCGTTTGAGTGCTTAATAGCATTTATTGGTCGTAAGCAATTCAAGAAGGTCTACATGGCTTCACAGCCAATATATTTCTTGGAAAATTGGAAGGATGTGCAGAAGATGGATATGTGCGAGAGAATAGTGAATCGAAACGTAATTAGGACATCATTCGAGAGCTAATAACATTTATTGTTCATAAACAAATCAAGAAGGTCTACATGGCTCCACAACCAGTATTTGACCTAGAAAATTGGAAGGATGTGCGGAACAAGCATATGTGTGGGAGAACATTTGTTCCCTCATTTCTACACCTTCGCATATGCTACTACTTTGTACATATCAATTTCCCGCAATGTGGATTAACACATATTAAAACTTAATTAAGGTTTAATCTTATGATTAACAGATATATTTTCAAATATTAATGGAAAATATTATCGAAACCATAAGTGTTTGTACCAAAGTAATGGTGAAATCGTCATATATTTAGATCTTAAGTGAATGAAAGCCTATTAAATTTTGTTAGTGGTTCTTGTTTCTTGGTTCTTGTTTTTTCGAGTTGCAGAGTTGTCGCATTATAACTGGTTCCTCTCGTCTAAAGGTTGTCTAGGTTAAAATGAACAAGGGAACATAGGACAACAAAATATGGACCCTTGTTCAAAATCCATCAGTGAAATGGAAGACAAATCTTCAGTATTCTTGTTTTAGCGTTGTAGAAAGAAACACGGCACAATATACATTATTGAGTAAACCCATATTCTTTATGAGATCAAAGGCCAAAGTTAAGTACACACAAAGGAATGAATCAGCGAGTTCAATTGGCATCTCTAAGAAACTCATAGCTTATAGATGTACTCTTTATGGCAAGATAATTTGTGGTACTCTTTGTCTTATATGCTAAGTTATCATCTTGTTGTGAACAAGGATGATGAAGAAGTTGAGAGACCTCTCTAATGCAATACAAAAAGAGGTAACTGATTGTGATTGTATTTTATTCAATACTAAAATCTAGCAGCCATTAAATGGAAGAAATTAGAGAATGGGGTGACAATAGCTCCAGGATTTCTTAGAAGAAATATGTATGTGTAAAGTGAAGGACTCAATGTGAGGTTTGTGTTTACTTAGGTTATGTACATATGAGCATAGGTTTTTGAAGCAACATAATCATGATGATCGCTTTAGGAACATTGCCTCAAAAGCCATGTGGATATATTTCTATTTGTTATAGCAACTTATACTTAGACAAAATCACATTGAATATAATAAAGCATCAATTGTAATTTGTCCAAATTTCATGAATTATGGCCTTTGTTCTGATTGCATGTAATCTAGTTACTATTCACTATTTTCGCTATTTGAATTTTGTCAATATTGAAATTTGCAATGATTATAAAAATATAATAATTATGAATTACTTGTGCTTTTGTTGTTGCAATTGTTTCAATAACTATTGAAGGAAAAGCAACTGGTCGGGCATGTAGATTTATCATGCATATTCGGTCTTGGAAGTAGAAAACTGATAAAACAAGTTCAGTTATGCGATACAAGAGCATTAGAGCTTCCAAGTCATCAAGATTTTTGGAGACAAAGCTCCAAATCGAGTGTCAACATGGAAAATAAATTATGTTTCCTTATTGGAAATAATTTGAATTTCATTATTTCTAAAGCAACTATGGATAAAGATAAGATAGAATATAAGATTTTAGAGTGAGAATCTACCTTGAAAATCATGAGAGATTTTAGGGGTAGATTAAGTGACTTTAGAATTTAAAAAAATATTATTTATGGATGATTTATGGAGTGATTATAGGATTTAGGAAAATGTGATTTATGGAATGATTTATGGGTGATTATGGAGTGCTTTTAGGATTTAGAAAATTTATTGAAGTTCTTAATTCTACTTATTGTAAGCCGACATGCAATGAGAACAAATGACCAAATGAATGTGCAATCAAGCTCATAAAGAGAAACAAACGTTTTCTAGTATTTTTGTAAGTTCAGGTTTTGTTAAGGAAATTAAGTTCCATATCTTTTGTGTATGAAGTGCCTATGTGCATGATTATTTGAAGAATTCTTAAAATTTGGAATTGGTATAATTAAATGCCTACGTGTGTGAATTGGGTAGAGAAATCTTATTGAAGATTTTATGAAATTAAATTTTCTGCATGTGTAAAATGGTGGAGAGTGATATTATTTTATGAAGAATAATTAGTCAATGTGATTAATGGAAAGAAAGATAATGGGTACTCATGAATTATATTTTTATATTGAGTGTGCATGGTGAATTCCTAAAGAAATGTTGTGAAATGAAAGTAAGTGCATAGATGTGTATGGACTGGATTCATGAAATTGGTGTTAGGGTAGATTTGGTGGCATCAAAGTGGTATCAGAGCATGAAATATTTTTTATGCGTAATATAGAGGAAAAATTAGGATATCTACAAACAATAGAATAATTCTGCGAGACAATATGGAGGAAAATTTAGAACAATATTAAGACAACGACTAGTAAATTGATTTTGGTTTTTTATAATTTGTGGATATTGATGACAAGTAGCAACAACTGAGAACGAGGATGTAGTGAGAATTCTCACAGCTAGCGTAGTTGTGATGGAGGAAAAAGAGTGAATGCAAAAACCTGAAGAGCAAGGAGTGCTCGAAAGGGGTTCCAGAGGAGGGGACCAAGAATTCCAACAGTACAATCTCATAGGAGAATCTTGGTGAGGTGTGTGTAGCAGGAAAGAGATTTTCTATTGTAGAGGTGATTTGTAGGTCATAGTGGGCAGCGGGAAGCTCACGAAAGGGGAATATGAAGATGACTATGGGAATTCATTTGAATAATTTAGAGGGAAGCCACAAAGATGCCAAATCAATTGGCATAAGGAAATGAGTGATGAAGAATACGAGAGGGAACTCGTTGAGATAAAATCACTATTGAATGTGCTTACAGAGTTGCTGCAATAGAATGAGGAGAATCATGTGTATGGGTGGAACCTAAGGAAAAGGGTTAAGTGGCATGTGGAAAGATTATGGGCCAAGAAGTAGAGACAAAAGCTAAGACACAAGTTGAAGGAATAACTCAAAGCCACTAAGTGTGAGGAGGAAGTTCATAGAGGTGAACCCGAGCAAGGAGAAATCCATGGAGAAGATAGCAATGTTGGTGGATATTTAATGTTTGAGACATCAAATGAGGTTGAAAAGGCTTATTTTTTTCTTGATGTTTTGTTTATGGTTGCAGGTGTTATTTATGGTGAACAACCCTTTGAAGTTGTCATGAAGAAAGAGGAAGATAGAGGAAAACATTGTTTAAGTTTTGTTCTCAATAAAGAGGAAGAACAATATTTGAATGGGATGCTCATAAGGAATGATGATCCAAAAGTAGAGACAACTTTTAGTCTTCACATTGATTACGTGCATACAGGTACGACATAAGTGATTATTAGTTTTCAAATTGATGCAAGTAGAACAGAAAACGAGGGTGAACAACTTGCAAAATTTGTTGTGAACAAGGATGCAACGAAGTCAAAGGAGGAAGATTTTTGGTAGCATGGAGACACAACTCGATCAACAGGTTGAAGTGAGACAAAGAGTTCAAATAGAAACTTTACAAGCATGGAATGAGGTTGAAAGTATGCTTGAATGGATGTATGTTTTGTTTTTTTTCATGGCTAGAAAATTTTCACTTGGAATTGTGAGCAACAACATGGTGAAAAAAACTGGTTTGTAACAAGGAAGGCAGAAGAAAAATTATAGTGGAATTCAAGATGTTGCAGCAACAGTAGTACAAAAACATGAAAAAGTTTATGATCAACAAAAAAACTATGTATGGGGTCTAGGAAGACGTCAACAACAACAATTCATGGTTAAGAGACCATGGAATTTTTCTACCTTGGGAGTCTGATGCAGGGGCATTAGAGCTTTCAAGTCATCAAGATTTTTGGAGATAAAGCTCCAAACTGAGTTGCAACATGGAAAATGAATTTTATTTCCTTATTGTAAATAATTTTAATTTATTTATTTCTAAAAAAACTATGATAGAGATAAGATAGAATAGATAATATTTTAGTGTGAGAATATACCTTGAAAAACATGAGAGATTCTAGGGATAGATTGAGTGGCTTTAGAATTTAGAAAAACATGATTTATGGAGTGATTTTAGGATTTAGGAAAACTTGATTTATGGAGTGATTAATGGGTATTTATGGAGTTCTTTTAGGATTTAAAAAATCTATCATATTTCTTAATTCTACTTATTGTAATCCTACGGGCAATGAGAACTAATGGCCAAATGAATGTAGAATCAGGGCATAGAGAGTGAATGAAGAGAAACACATGTTTCTGAAATAGATTATATGTACATAGTTTTTATTGAATGAAATAATCTATATACTCATGATTGTCTCTATGGATGTGTGAAAGAAGAATTCCAACATCTATGTGAAACTTGGAATTGGTATAATTTCAATAAGTGTGTGCATTTAAAATTGGTGTTAAATTCAAATATGCCTAACTTGAAATTCGTGTTATGGCATGGACTAATATTTCCATACAATTGAAGGAAAGGTGTAAGTGCTAATGGAATAGAGAATGAGAGACAATAACCCTTATATTGGTTCCTTAATTTAATGGTGATCTGAGCATAGGCATTTTCCAGCCTTTGATACATTTTACTCCAAAATTAGTATTATATTTTGGTCTTAACTAAAATTACAAGTCTGAGAAATCGAATTTTGTAGGGAAAGTGAATTTTCCTTCTATCAATTATGTTATTGCAAATATTCATTTAAGAGATGACTTTGTTGCCTGGGAAAAAAAAAATTATATTGATTCAATTATTATTATTGAACTATATGTCAATATTGAGCAGTTTTTATTTATGTTTATGGGTATTATTCATAGTTATAGATGGACGAATAATTCAATCGATAATTTTTAACTGTTGAAATCGTGGGCAATGATCCATTGTGTCTGGCTCAAACCAATGTGGCATTAATATTGAATAAGAATCATTTGTGATTTGGGAAATAAGTGATTGGCCCTACCTCTATGTCCACTAATAGATTTTCTCCATAACTAACATGCAGCATAGCAGTTGTACATGTGTGCGAAATAAAATTTGTATTCTTGTTTCCGTACATGCATTCCTCCGCATAACCTTTCTCCTGCATGTATGCGTATTTCAAATCAAACATGCAATGAAATCATACAATATAGTTTATCCATATAATTGCATATTATTCAAAATACCTAACTTAAATCTTGAACTAATATGCACTTGGAAATAACAATAAAACTTTCTCACCCAATAGGGAAATATTTGTGTAAAATAACATGGAAAACAATTTTTAGAAGTGTTGTGTGGGTTGGAGGTGTGCAGAGGGAGAATATGTGCGGACATAAAACTTTTACATATTCAGTTTAACTTTTCATATTATTTACCTAACGTTATAAAGTCCATAAAATATCATATGCCTATTTACTATTTATACAAGATTAGTAGATAGTACATATATCCAGAACACATGCTTAGATATTCATGCTATGTTCTTCTACGTTATCTTCTCACACATTGATTTTCCTGCACATACCCCCTATTTCAAACATCCTTTACTCTACATAACTAAATATGTAAAAGTTCAAAATGAAAAAATAAGCTAAACCGTTGCAACAATTTTATATTTCCCGATTTTTTTGTAGTTTTTTATTTTAAATTTTTTGCTTCTCTTTGAACAATGTTATCGATGAAATAGGTAACCTGACCTCAAAACGGGAACTCTAGCCCAAAAAGTCTCAAAAAACATGAAAAAACACCCCAAAAACAAAAAGTGTGTCTTTCAGAACGCACTTGGTTTTTTTTGAAGGTCAAATTTCAACATTTTATAAAATTATGCTAAAAACAAAATTGTTTGTTGAAAAAAGGATGGAAAAAACACCCTCAAAACAAAACTAGTTGATGCTGGAATAACAAAAAAAAAATTTGTGTCATAATTTTGACACTTGTAACAATGGAATTAAAGACAACATATTAGGACATTTTTTAAAATCGTAAATTTCTAACATTTTTGATAGATGATGTTAAAGATAAACAAATACATGTCTGAAGGGCTTATCATTTTGAACATTTTTCATCCATGTTGTTAAACATAAAATATCTTGACTTTAAACAACCCCAAAATTGTAATTATTGTCAACCATAACCTTAAAGATAAAATTTGGTAGCGCATAAAAACCTTAATGACAAGTTGTAAATCTAACGTTTTTCAATCTTAAGTGTTCAACATACTTGAACAATGAAATTATGGAGAAATTATAAGACTTAACAACTTAAAAAAATGAACAAGTAAATTAAAAAATTATCATTGAACATAAATAAGTAAGAGTAATTTTAATTTTAAAGGATAAAAACTTATATTTTTTCAAATCTTAGCATAAGACAAACTTAAATATAATTTCAACCAAAACCTAAAAATCAAGCATCAAAACAAAGTGTTCCATTTCAATGACGCATATAATTATTAAAACTTTTAAAAGTATCTTATACGAAATGGTAACAATACATAATATCATGGTAATATCACTGCATAATCTAAAATTCAACATTAGTTTCTATTTTCTATTTTACTTATAATTAAAATATCAACATTGGTACATTGAATATAACATAAATTATTTTTGTAATTCATTGTTGCATTGTCGATATTCTAAAGAGATGAATTCTTCATAATTAAAACATATAATCCAACAAACATAGAAATGTCTCATAACTTCATGAAAAATGTGATGGAAGTCAAAATTTTTATTTCAAGTTACCATGCAAACATCAATTACATAAAATTGTCTTAGATAGTTATTCAAAATCAACCATAGGTTCTAGCACACCATCATAATCTACATCTTCAGATGAATGGCTCGATGCAGATGAAGATGATCCATATTCTTCTCTTTCATCAACTAGTGCTCCATCTGAGTCAACATGCATGCCCACCATTTCAGAGTTCAAAAGTCTTGTAGATCTAAGTCTACATTCTGCAGAGTCCCATCTCAACAGTAATTGTTCTAGTAGCAATTTCTTCAAAATATTTATGGTCTACAACTGAAGAGTTCCTCTCTTTGTCAAATTGAAGTCATACACAAGTATGTCAACATCCTCCAATTTTAAGACATCTGTGCGGCGACGATTTATATTTGTGCCCTTTCTTTTTCTCTTTCTGCCAATTCTTTTTTCCACTACCATCTCTGGCTTGTACACACCATTGAAAGGGTGGGTACTTGTGGCATACCAATGTACATCAACAGCATTAATCTCTTCATTTTCATTAATGACCTTTATAACCTTGGCAATCAGAATGGACAGCCAAGTGGATCTTCATCTGCTAACACTGCTATCATGCAACCCTCCTTAAGATCTTGCATAGAACCCCTGTAAAGGTCTTCCATGGCTTCACGTTGTGCACGTGATCTTCTAGAACCAATATAGATTTCTCTTTCCTCTACCTATAGGGAATTAATAATAGCTTGAGGCTGTTGTTGTTCAACATTGTGTGTTTCCTGATGTTCATGTTCATTTGGCATATTTTGTGGCCAAAAAAAAGGAGTCTTCAAAAGTGTATCCCCATTTATTGATCTTGAAATCATATCACTTTGATTACTGAAAAAAGACTCCCACCAAACTGAATCAACAACATCGAAGTACTCATATGTATCTCTAATACATCTTTTAATTTCCTCTAGACATTCAGAATAATTTATGTCTCTCTTTTGCCTTCGTGCATTATGGAGTTCAGAAACTGACTGTAATAACAATATCTTTGATGAAAACATTGGACGCTCTGGAATGAACTTCAAAAATGCTAAACCTGATGATGGTCCCCATTCTTCAATATTTGAATACTTCTTGCCCCATATAAGTGTTATCCCATCAATTTTTTTGATACGAAATTGATGCTGGAAGCTAATGTCGTTAAGTTGTTCAATGCATTTCTCCTCACCATGCGATCCAAAAATAAACCTTCGCATGTCAATATTTTCTTCCAACACATGAAAAACGGGCTCTGGAATGTACGATTTCTTAATACATTCAATTAATGATGGCAGGCTCCCAACACCTTTCCTCCTCAATGTTACTGAAAAACGACTGAACATTTGTTCAATATGATCATGAGTATGCCCAACAAGAAGGAAACCAACCTTTATATTTTTAAAAATCCCCAATTCAACGAGCATGTTTAGATACCCAAAAAGAACTTGATTTTTGTTCTCACGACTTGTGTTGTCTAATTGTAAATACAAAACTTCAGGAAGAATCCCAGACCGATGAGTAACCACATCATGGATTATAGTTATGGTCAGATTTGCATCATTGTGAATATTTGGAGTTGTGAAGAAAACTCTTGGAAACATCTTCTCATTAAATACCATACAACCAACCAAGTGAAATTGAATGAAATTTTCCTCCTGTAATTTTTTTGGCGTGCGGAAAAAATGTGGAAGAAGTGTTTTCTTTTGGTCCATACCATCAATTATCAATCCCAGATATTTATTTGGATGATCATAACACTTCTTTCGATGTTTATACAACTTTTTCCTTTCACTTGTTTGTTGATTGCGATGGTCTTAAAGTTCTTTGACAACAGAATCTGTACATAAAATAAAAGAAACATATGAATAAATATATTTTCATAGTTGATAAGTATCAAATTTTAAAAAACAATGTTTTGAACACATACCTCTTTTCGCCCCTTGACATTTATCTCTTTTTGCTTTAAGAGAAGCACATGTGCTGCAAATCCCCATCCTTGTCTTCTTAGGAATACGAACATTGTTGAATTCAATTTTCCATATCCTTGTAAAATAAGAATATGTAATAAAATTACCAATTCCTTCAACAACTTCTGCATAATCTTTGTATAACATGAATATTTCTCATCTCGAGAAATTATCTGAAATATGTATTGTGTCTTTATTTGGCATACACTCTCCATGATTTGAAAAGAAGTATTTCATCCATGTCTTAGCAGTATTTGCAAACGGACCCACCTCCCGTTTATGACGTGCTTCTGAATAATATGTGGGATCCTTTTCCAATTTATCCTGGATTCTTGACAAACGACAATTACCAATTGAATACAACATTTTGAACGCCTTTCTGCAAAGCAATACATTCCCAATATGATAATCATAACCTGCTAGTGTAGATTGCATGCAAGCCACTAAATATGAATTTTGCATGCTTTTATTCATTGACATATATGTTTTCCTTTTCTCCAAAGCAAAGTTGAAATCCATATTTTTCAAGCAATCCCTTCGACAACATTCACTTGAAATCAAATGAACGACAGAACTTTTTGTCGTGAGATATTTTGTCCTCGCCCTTGTATAACTTGAATGCTTTGGATTGATATGAAAAGGTCTACTCCTACTCCTAGTTGCAATATTTGCTTGCAACGACTTCATCATTCCATCATCCTTTGTAAAAGTAGTTTCATCACCATTAGAAGGAATATTATCCCCACTATCATCATCCTCAACATAGTTAAGAAATTCATCAACATCATTGCGTGGAAAATTTTCTTTACCATCATCAATTGAAGAAAACATTTCACAAGAATCATCGACACTTTTGTAACCCTGACTCAAAAGAAATTCTTCACCATCTTGACCCATGCTTTCAAATTCTTCCTTGGGAGGATTCAATTATTCATCACCATGAGTGTCTTTGAAATGGTCACTTGGAGAAAATGCAATATTCAGATATGTGCCTCTAAAATTATCATTTGCAAGAAACTCTTCATCCTCCCCTTCCTCAGTGGTGCTCTCATAATCCTTCGGATTAGGCATAAGTGGAAGCTTTGAATTTGTATTCACTAGAATTTCTTCATCCTGCCCCTCCCCTTCTTCACTGAAGCTCTCATAATCCTTAGGATTAGGAATAAGTGAATGCCTTGAATCTATATTTATTGGAAATTCTTCATCCCCCCCTTCATCAGTGGTTAAATTATAATCGTTATGATTAGGATGAAGTGAAAATTTTAGCTTTGGAAATTCATCCCAGTCTTCATCAGTGGTGCTGGCATAATCCTTAGGATTAGGACGAAGTGGATATTTTGACGCTGCAAATTCTTCATTCCCCTCTTCCTCAGTGGTGCTGACATAATCCTTAGGATTAGGACGAAGTACATATTTTGACTCTGCAAATTCTTCATTCCCCTCTTCATCTGTGGTGCTAACATAATCCTTAGGATTAAGACGAAGTGGAAATTTTGACTCTGGAATTTTTTCGTCCCCCTCTTCATCAGTGGTGCTTGCATAATCCTTAGGATTAGGACGGAGTGGAAATTTTGACGCTGTAAAATTTTCATTTCCCTCTTCATCAGTGGTGTTGGCATAATCCTTAGGATTGGGACGAAGTGGATGTTTTGACTCTGAAACATTATCATTCCCCTCTTCATCAGTGGTGCTCGCATAATCCTTACGATTAGGACGAATTTGATATTTTGACTCTGGAAATTTTACATCCCCCTTTTCATCAATGGTGTTGGCATACTCCTCAGGATTAGGATAGAATGGATATTTTGACTCTACAAATTCTTCATTCCCCTCTTCATTTGTTGTTCTCGCATAATCCTTAGGATTAAGCTGAAGTGGATATTCTTCATCTCCCTCTTCATCAATGGTGTCCTCATAATCCTTGGGATTAGGACGAAGTGAAACTTTTGACTCTGGAAATTCTTCATCATGTCCTTCATCACTGTTGCTTTCATAATTCTTAGAATTAAGAGTAAGTGGTATAACTGGCGCTCGATTTACAAAAATTTCATTTTGCTGCACCTCATCAATTTTGTTCTCATCATCTTTAGGATAACGACCAAGTCGATTTTTTGACTCTCTATTCATGGTGAACGAACTCCCGTTATATTCATCACTCTGAATAGAGTTGTTGCGTGACGAAGATGTTGATGTTCTAAAAAGAAAAACTTCGCTATCAGAAGAAACCATGGCTTTCAACAAGAATAGGTTGAATGATACAAATTCCTCTCCCACTTACAATATATAGCTTAAAGACTGAAAATTTCCCTCCAAAAAAATTCGTGAAAAAATTTCCCTCCAAAATTTCCCCCCAAAAAATTTCACGAAAAACTTTCCCTCCAAAATTTTCATTTCAAATATTTGGTACAAATATTAGTGAAAAACTGTATTTAACATTTTTTTTAATAAACTTTTTATGTTGAAATATTTTACCAATATTTATATTCAAAATATCCACAAAATATTTCTATCATGGATGCCTTCCAAACTAAAATAATGCTTTTATTTCAATGATTTAACATTGACTAGATGTAAGTATTGACTATAATATTACTATAATACCTACATGCAAATATTAACTATTTTAACTATAATGACTACATGTAAATATTTTAAATTTTAAACTTACGTTATATTCATCTAAAATATATTTCAAAATTTATTAATAAACTGTTGGTCTTCAAATATTTCACCATACTTTCTATTCAAAATATCCACAAAATATTCCTTTTATGCATGTCTTCGAAACTAAAATAATTTTCTTATTTGAATGGTTTAAGATTGACTACATGTAAATATTTACAAAAATAACATGATGTAAATATTAACTATTTAAACTATAATATTAACTATAATTAACTACATGTAAATATTTTAGATTTTAAAATTTAATCCTATGATTTTAAACATTGATTACATGTAAATATTAACTATGATAACTAAATGCAAATATTAACTATTTTATCTATAATATTAACTATAATTAACTACATGTAAGTATTTCATATTTAATTTTTAATCTAAGATTATATTTGAATTATTCAACATTCAGTACATGTAAATATTAAATAAAATATTAACTATGATAACTACATGCAAATAATAAGTATTTTAACTATAGTATGAACTATAATAAACTAAATGTAAATATTTTAAATTTGAAATTTTAATCCCACATTCGTTAAACAGTAAACCAATAAGACAATATTCGTTATTTAAAAGGAATGATTGTTTCTATTCATCACATCACATCAAGTTTTCTGGTATTCGTTAGAGCAAATTTCTGGAGGTGTTGCGTTGGCATTGGTAACTTCGTGGAGGCATTGCATTGGCATTGGAGGCATTGTGTCACTATTGGTAATTTTGTGGAGGTGTTGCATTGGCATTGGTAACTTCGTGAAGGCATTGCATTGGCATTGGAAGCATTGTGTTGCTATTCGTAATTTTGTGGAGGCGTTGTGCTGGCATTGGTGACAACAGCTTTTTGCATTTCAAAGGTTAGTTTTCCTTCTATTCTGTTAATTTAAAGACGATTTTGGGGAAAATCTGTTTTTCTATAGTTTTTTGTGTCCAAAAACTAATTTTTTAAGGTTTTTAGGTTCAAAAACCTTAATTTTTTAATATTTTTTTAGTGAAGAAAATGCGAAAAGAACTAAATTTTTTAGGGTTTTAAGGAGAAAAATTTAGATTTTTTTTTTCTTTTTTAAGACTTATAGGTTCATCTAGACAAAAAAATCCATAAAACGACCATGCACATAAAAAAAAGTAATATTATAACATTTTTTATTTTTTATTTTTTATTTTTTTTTTATCATAAATATATCAGTGATTTCATTATTTAATTTTATTATTATTATTATTATTATTACTATTTTAGAATTTTTTGATTTTATATTCTATTTTATTTTATTTTTTTAATTTTAAATCTTAGTTTTATTCTTTTTCCTTTTAAATCTTTAATTTTTTTTTTCTTTATTGTTTTTGTTATATATCATATATATATATATTTTTAATTGTATTGTGATATAGTTTGTTTTTTTTTTTTTAAACAAATGTTTTATTTATTTATTTATTATATTGTTTTTTTTTTAATTATATAATGTTTAGAAACAAAACATAATTGTGATTTAATAAATTAATTTTTTTTTATATTTTATATTTTTTTAATATTTTTTAAATTTTTAATATATTTTTTTTTTCAAATTTGTTTTAATAAAACATTTTTTAATTTTGGTTTTTTTTTTTAATTTTTATTTTGTTTTTAATTTTTTTTTTTTAATAATTTGTTTTAATAAAACAATTGAAAATTAATAGAAGCATTGTTATATATAAAAATAATAAAAAAATTGTTATATAATATAATAAAAACATTGTTAAATAATAATTGTTTAAAAAAAAAAAACAATTATGTTTTGTTTTTAAACATTATATAATAAAAAAAAACAATACAATATAATAAATTAAAAAAAAAAACACTTGTTTTAATATAACAATATAGTAAATTAATAAAAAAAAACTATATAACAATACAATTAAAAAAAATATGCTCAACTGGATTGGGAGCAAGAGTTGTGAAGCAAGATGAATCCTAGCCTCTTTTTTCTGCTCCCCTGTTCGCCGATGCAGTCAAGCCGCCGACTGGTTTTGGAAATCTCTGCTCACAGTGGCTTGTGGACTTACCAGACTTACATTCGGCATTCACCAGGCCAACATTCGCCGCTCATTTACTCGTTCTAGCAAGAGGTGTGATTGCAGTTTGCGTTTGGAATAATGCTCGGTCCCTCTGGCTTCCCCCTGACTATTATCATGTTAGTCGAGAGAAGACATTGGCCGCTAATAGGGTTATGTTCAGCTATGATACCGCCATCAATGATTCAGGGGGTCCTGCTCCTGCTCAACTTCCCCCTATAGTCTTTCCTTGCTATCGCGTGGGGGCTCTCGTTGGCGATGTTTCAGGGGTTTTTTTCACTTGGATGCAGGGGACAAGCTTGGATACAGCGCCCAATGGAGTCTAGCTCTGGTCCCCTGAACCATGCCTCTTTGTGGCTGTCTTCAGCTTGGAGAGTCTGGCTTATTCGAGGCCTGCAGCAAAAATTTCAACCGCTGCCTTGAATGGTGCTCTGGTCGCTATCCCCTGCGGCAAATTATTTGGGTTCCGGAGTTGGTCTACAGGCGTTTCCAACCCTCATGGATTATCTCTGCAAAGGTTTGAAGATGCACGCCAAAGCAGATACGCCCTTTGTTGCCGCGCAGATCCTACCATTAAAAAGCACCCTGCCTCATTTCAGATCCAACTCCGGCTGCTCTCTGGAAAAACTATTTTGCATTGGGTTTCTTCTTCAGATCTGATACAGAAACTTAAGCTAAATCTGGAACGACGAACTAGGATTCCCTCGACACACCAGAGACCTCTTTTCCAAGGTAAACATCTTGAGGATCTTCTTCCCCTCTCTGTTTACAACATTAACAAAAATGATTCTATTGTGTTTACCCTACGTTTGAGAGGTGGTGCTGCTGGACAGTCTTCTTCAGCCCCAACCTTCTCTTATAAAGATGTCGTACATTCTCAGAACCCCAAACCCCCTGCACCCCCCAAACCCCAGCCTTTTCTGGTTGACAAGTTGGATGAAGTACCTTATGTTGAGATCTCCCTTCCAGCTCTCGCAGAAGATCTTCAAAAATTTGCAGATAAAGCCATCATTTGCAGATTTAATGGACTTTGGCCGCAAACAAAGGAACTCTTTGATTGGATCCATG
Source organism: Pinus albicaulis (assembly GCA_034641835.2). Classification (NCBI taxonomy): domain Eukaryota; kingdom Viridiplantae; phylum Streptophyta; class Pinopsida; order Pinales; family Pinaceae; genus Pinus; species Pinus albicaulis. The sequence continues at coordinate 590,822,711 of CM076584.1, read as the reverse complement.
ATAACTGGACTAGCAAATGCAAAGCCTTTTCTGGTTGACAAGTTGGATGAAGTACCTTATGTTGAGATCTCCCTTCCAGCTCTCGCAGAAGATCTTCAAAAATTTGTAGATAAAGCCATCATTTGCAGATTTAATGGACTTTGGCCGCAAACAAAGGAACTCTTTGATTGGATCCATGATAACTGGACTAGCTGCAGCTCAAGAGGATTCTTCATAGTATTGTTCGATCACTCTAAGCATTATGAATAGGCCTTACAGGAAGGTCCCTGGTTTTTTGGAAATGCTGGGCTCTTCTTAACCCCATGGTTCCCAGATTTTGACCCTGCTACAGCTATCATCACCAGAACACCTGTTTGGGTTAGGCTTCCCAACTTATCTGTCCATCTATGGCATCTGGAAGTCTACATATGCTTGGGTAATACCTTGGGATGCTTTCTCACTGCAGATTATGAAAGGGAACTTCAGGGCCTCTATACATATGCCAGAATATGCGTGGAGGTTGACATCAGCAAAGGCTTTCCTGATCAAATCATCATCAAGGTCGGTGATTTTGTTTGGACTCAGATCTTAGACTACGAGAACACTGCATTTCGTTGCCGCCACTGTCACCAAACAGGGCATCTGCAGAACTCTTGCCCCACTCTCGCTACAAAAAAGACTAAAGGAAATAACACAAAGTCCAAATCCAAAAGATGGACTCCCTGTACCCCGCCGCCTGCTGCAGACTCTACGTCCTCGAGCTCAGATGATGATGGGAGTGATGCAGAATCAGATCTTTCTCCTCAGACAAAGAACTTGTCCACTGATGCTCCCGAGCATCCTCCTGATTCTACCGTCACTCAAAAGCGTAGTCATGAGTCTGCCTCCTCTGATTCAGATAAGGAGGTCCCTCTTTTGGAGAACTCTAGTCTTCAAATTGTCCCAGCACATTCTCACCAGGATGGTTCGATCAAGGTCAACAAAAAGAAATGGAAGAAACTTCGTGTGGAAAACTCTACCAATTCTGGGTAGGAGTCGGTTCCTTCCTGCTATCTAGTCGCTTGTTACTGCTCCTTGCTTGTCTTTTTTTCTCTCCGGGGACCGAAGTTGATATTTTATCATTTCCGGTTGGCCGAGTTTTTGTTTCTCTTGACTGTACTTACTTATGTACCATATTTTTGCTTAATAGAATTAGTCCAATTTAGAAAAAAAATACAATTACAAAAATAAAAATATATATAATATTATAATATTTGTTTTTAACATTTAAATATTTAAATTTCTTTTTTAAATTTTTTTTTTTAATTTAACTATTAAAACAACATTATAAAAAATTTAATTTTTTCTTTTATTTTGTTTAATTGCTTTTATTTTATTTTTATTTAATTACTATGTAATGTGAAATATAAATTTGTAATTTTCAAATATATTAAAAGATTATATAAATTTATAAACTTTTATATTAATTTTTTATAATTTTAAGTTTATAATTTTTTATTTAATTGCTATGCAAAGTAAAATAAAATTTTCTTTTCTTTTATTTTGTTTATTTTTATTCAATTGCTATGTAATGTAAAATTAAATTAAAATTAAATTACTACTTTAATTTCAAGCTATTTAGTTTTAGAAATAAATTTTGTTTATTAAATTTATTTTATCCGCAATATTTTTCCATTAACTAATATATATATATATATATATATATATATATATATATATATATATATCGTGTGAAAATGGCATCAAAAAAAATTTCTGTGAATGTTTCTACACCTAGGGCAGCAGCTCCCAAATCTACAGCTACAGCTCAACACACTATGGATACAACTCCCAAATCTAAATTTGCAGTTGAACGCACTATGGACACTGTTGGACGCAATAAGGACATTGTTGCACACACTAAAAAAAGTCAAGCAAGTGAGGCACTAGGTTCATTAAAGCTTATTTCTGATTGGAAGAATGCCGAGGAAATAGATAAAACCGATTTCTCATGGTATCTTGAAGACAGTGAAATGGAGGCTGATATACACATCTATCTGATTTGTGGTATGATTGACTTAAATGAGCCATATGATGTGATGGGCAGAGTACGAGACATATGTATGGTCCAGAATACAAACATTATTTATGTTCCTGCAAGGAAGGCTCAGAAATGTGAGAAGGTTAGATAGCGTCTATCAATCGTCAAGTATGACACAGATAAAATATCTTCAAAATTTTCTGAAGAAATATCAAGCAACATTGCAAATAACATTGTAAGTATGCTTATTTTTATTTCCTCTATGCATTATTGTAAGGATGATTCAATTTTTTATAAATTATTGATCATTGACATGTTTTATTTTGTTTCATAGGATTTTGTTCCCGGTCCTTCAAACATGTTTGAAGGTATTTATATATTGGTGCCAAATGTTATGGATGTGATCAAAACTTTCCACAAAGACAAAGCAGAGGAAAGGAGATTGAAGCAAAGAGCAATAGCTCGTGACACTGCAACAATACAAAGAGGGGATCAACCAAGAGTCACTAAGGCGGGTCAATCTAGTAAACTTAAACATGTTTCTTTTGAAGGTGTCGAACGTGAAACATAAAATTATGATAGAATTAGTGAGGAGGAGATGAGAACTATTGTGCAAAAGGAGAAAACAGATCAGACACCAAAAAGAAAAATTTCCAAAGATGTCTCTCTTTTACCTCATGAAGGAGAGCTTGTTTATAAAAAAACTGATATGTTATCCAATAAGACTAGAAAATCAAATATTGGTGAACCTGTAAAGGTCGTGAGCAGCAGTGAAGAACAAATTGAAAGCTCTCATGGAAGCAGATAAATCATAACACCAGGTGCTGAGTTAGAGGATGGCATTATTAAAACAAAACAAAATGCTATTCAACAAGAGTTGAGGAAGAATAAATTAATTCTTGGTGGCCAAACATTTGAGCTTAATGTTAACCAATTTTATGGCCCATATGAAGGACAATCTCAATATCAAATTAGAAAGGCCCATCACCTACATGTACATAATCTGAAAACATTGTTCAGGTTCAATCCATATGCGCATGTGGTGGATTATGTGGTTCTTGTCGATCCATGTCAGGTTCCCAACAAACAAGAATTTGACAAGAAAAAATGTTTTGATTATAAATATTATGTAATTGGAGGGAACCATTCGATAGAGGATAAGAGACAATTGATTGCAGAATATCCCAATAGCTATCTTTTTCAAACAGTGAAATGCATCATTTACGCTGGCTTAATAGAAATGGAATCAAAGTTATTGGCATGGGATCATAATGTAGATAATGAGTACAGAATGAAAATGACTTTCATCCAAAGGGTCAGATTTATTCATAATGAATTCATAGAAAAATGTGGTGGGGATAAGACACAATTTAGTGTAGCATTTTGAAAGGAATGTTTAATGGAAACAGGTTATCAAATTGATGAAAAAAAAAGATGGAAAATTGAATACAAATCTCTTTAGAGGCACAGATAACATTTTTCAGTTGGAATTTAGAATTGGGGAGGTATGGGATTTAATTGATGAGATTTTTGATCGGTGGGAGAATATTTCCATAAAAAATCAGAAGGTTAGAAAGAGTAAACCCATAATATGTACCAACAGTAAGGGGGGTCCTGAAATGAAGCAGCTTCTAGAGGATATGACTATCACACCTTGGAGAACAATGCAAGGTGTGAAGGATGATAATTTAGTCAAATCAGTATTAGCCCGTGTGAATTCGGGTGAATTATCAATGGAAGAAATGTGTGCAGAATTTCAAAAGTAAGTTTCTTGAATTATTTCTTATTTTTCTTTCATTATAATTTTCTTTTAAATAAAACATAATGATGTTGGTAGAATTTGTTATACATGTCAATATATTAACGCTTTTAACTTGATTTATTTAGTCAGAAATTTTTTATGAAAATACAAGAACACATGGTTAAAATGTTGAATGAAGATAGTTGGGATGATGTTGTACGCAACTACCCAGAAGCAAGTTCTACATCAACACTAAAAGAGTTTTTTATTGCATTCAATAAGGTATGTTGATTTATAAATTCATTTTATTCATATTTAAACTATTTTTATTTTATTACTTATACACACACACACACACACACACACACACACACACACACACATATATATATATCATTAAAGATGTCGAAGAAGGATGGAAATGGAGTACCAGATATTTTCAAAAGCTTTATTGAAAAAATTAAGATGGAGAACATGAGAAGGAAGCGTCTTATGAATGTTGAACTAGATCCTACTCTTAATCATTACATTTGGAATGGGCTCAACAGTGTCTAATATCAAATAATACAAGGTGATTGTGAAGACATTGCATCACCAATACCTAAAAGGGAATATGGCCTAGTTATTGCAGATATTCCTCATGGTTTCAATTTCCCAGACATTGAATATGATAGAGAACCATATACTTATCAAGCTTTTAGTAAAGTGGTTACAGGTTTTCAAGAAGTGACAACATCACCACTTTGGCGATTTGTGACATTTCATTCAAACACACAGTTTCCAATGTTATTAACAAGCTTCAAGGGTAAAGCAAACTCAAGGATGCAACTTACATGGTAAGACTTTGAAATTGTATGTTTGATTCCTCCTAAATTTTTTTATTCATGTAAAATTTAATTGAACTTTTACTATGTTATGTTACAGGCAAAAGTCAAATATTGTTTCTTTCGAAGATCAGCCTATTATAAATGATTGTGAGTTCATCCATGTTGAATGTTGGACAAAAGACGATACCTATAAGCATATTATTATGAATCGAGTAGATGGGAAGAGTCATAGTCAAGTATTGGTTTATGATGCAGTTGTAAGAAAACTAACATATGAGGATAAAGATGCAAAAGGAGATATAGTTAACATTTATCAAAAACCATAAGCATTGATTAACTATCTTATAGATCTATGTTCAAATGAAGGAGAATGGGTTTTGGATTTATTCTCAGGTTCAGGTAAGTTTTATTATACAAATTTAAATTTAAATATTGTATTTTTTACTTTTTATGTCTCCATACTAATTTTCTTACTTTTTTTTTGTGCTTGATGATTAGGTACAACACTAGCATGTTGCCTACTAAAAGGAAGAAATTGCATTGCCATTGAGAAAGACCCAGTTCAATGCAAATTTATTCAACAAAGAATTAACGCTCTTAAATTCCTTCCAGATGCGAAGCAAGAAGTTGGTTTGAGGAAAAGAGATTTTAATGAATCACGTGTGGCAAAAAAAGCAAAGGAACCTCAACCACCATTATATGGAATGATTGGAAATGGACACTTTGGAAGATTTGCTGACATGAAAGATCCATTAGAAGATGACAATGATCAAAATGAAGAAGAAAATGCTGCAGAAGAAGCCATCAATGCTGTTCTAGATGATGTTTAAGATGTATTAGTTGATATTGTTGATGATGTTTAAGTTATGCTTGCAAACAAAGCTTATTTTTTAGAACTATTAATAAGTTTTACTTGTAATGTTTAGACTTCGATATTTTATGAGAAGAACCCTTTTTTTTTGCAAAAAACATGTGATTGCTATTATTTTTTGACATAAAATTCAATAAAAATGTTGTTTTCTTAAGTTTTTTTGTTAAGATTCTCCCAAAAAATTAGATTATTTAACATGTTTTTTCCAACAAAAACTCTGTAAAAGTGTATTTTTTGCATTGTATTTATATTGAAAAATTGTATTTTTTTGTCATATGGTTCAAAATATTGGTTTTTTAGCGACAATTTTTTGATGTGCATTGAAAAAATATTTAACAATACATAAACATGTAGAAAATATAAACTTTAGAATATTGACCCTTTTTCCATCTTTTATCTATGTGAAAAAGTGAAGATATCATTACAAGTTTTTATTTAAAAAAAAATATTTTTTTATTTTTAAAACACAAGTACATAAATGCACTTAAAAATAAACATCTCACAGAAGAAGAAGACATTAGAAAATCTATAGTGTCAAAATCAATCCTATAAAAAAACGTTGGTGATGATACACCACCACTATTCAAAATCGACATAAAAAACATCACTTAAAAAAAAAAATTAATTAAAAAAAAAAAAATGAAAAAAACTTAAAGTGCCAAAAACATGCTCAAATTTTTTTTTCTTGATTCTGCATCGCCACTTTTTCAAAATCAGGTGTTTTTCTTGATACTTCAAAAAGTAGGTAACAATGAGGTTACCTATTTCATCGGTAACATTGTTTTTGTACATCCATTCTCCGGCATATACATCCTCTTTTGCACATTATTTTTTGACACACATTATTGATTCTTATTACAATTCATTTTTTTAATATAGGGACATGTCCATTTACTTCGAAAATAAATAGTGCAAGTCCTAATCGAACTACCGATGGTTAACAATATAATTTACGTCAGAAAACAGATTTCCAAGATGGTAGCACAACCACAATTGTGCCCCCCCACAATCATACGAGAACCAAAAATATTTTCAAATCAAGCTTCCACAATTATATTTAGGATATTTTCAAATCAATCATGATAATCAGCATAGCCATTTTCAGAGTCTCTAGAGTACGGTAACCACTAAATCAATAGCTATCTACATTGACATAGGATAAGTCTAAAAAGACGTTATTTTGTTGTTCATCCAATTTCATTTGATCGCTTTTGTTGTATTTTGTTTTTTTAATTGGGTTGTTTGACTATTTGTTAGTCTCCTATTTTGGCTTCTTTTTGACATATACATTTCATCATTTATCACCTTTCATCACTACTTTATCACCATATCCACCTCATTCTGCTTGTTTCATGCACATAAAGGTAGTCAAACTATGTCTTTTAATTATTTTAGTATTTTTGTCAAAATTGAGCATTAGAATTAAATTTTGACATAACTAGAAACACTTGTAATGGCTCGTTCAAAGTCATGGTTGCAGGACACTTGGGCTCAAACCTAATACATATCTGGAAACTATGGGAACCATAGATGGATGAACACCTATTGGACCGAATCAAATAAGCTAGAATAGGGTCGATCAACGCTGGTTAAACTAGACCAGTTGTTCAAAAAAATCCCCCATTTTGAGCATGAAATTTGGGAAATTTGTGATTTTAACGGATTTTTCCCAAATTTTAGAGATAGGAATAATGAATGCAAATTGTAGGCCTTATATAAGGTTTTCATAAATGTATTTGAGCATTTTTAGTTAATTAGTTACCAAAAACTTGTGTAAATATGTGACATTTGAAGGAGGAAGACATCTAGTTTTAACTATGTGAATTTGAAGACTTTTTCAATTTAGTGAAAGGAGTTGGTTCATAATTTATTTTTCCTATATCATGCTTGATGGATGATGTTTGATCTAGTTTCCAAGTTCTTCTAATCTGATATTCACCTAAAGTGTGCAGCGGAAGCGTGGAGGGCCCCCATTGTCGAGCTTGAGCACTAATTTCTCATTTTTTTGGTATGGTTTTTAGTTTTTGTACTTTCATTTAGTTTGTTGTACTTTCCTTCGGTATATTCAATTTTTGACTAAGTTCTTATTGATGTGGTTGATAAAGAGATATTATGAATTGACCTCTCTTAAGAGAGCTTGGTATTTCTTTCACCTTCAATAAGCTAGACTTATCAAAGATTACTAATTTTATTTATGTTTTCATTAAGTTATTATTGATATGCTTGATTGAGAGATATTACGAATTGACCCTTTGTAAGAGGCTTGGTATTATTTCATTGTAAATAACTAGACTTGTCAAAAGTTATTCATTTTATGTGTGATTGATTTGTTGCTTGATTAAGAAAATTGATGATCTAAAGGTGTTAATATTGTTATTGAAGGATTTTTGAATCCTTCTCCTGTAAGGGAGAATGAGGCTTTCTTGGAAATAATACTCAATATTTCAAACTAGCTAGGTGTTAAACTTGTAGAAACTGCCTTTAAACCATATATGTTGCATTGCTTCTAAGATTACGAAAATCGGATTGATAAGAGAATTGATGATCTAATTTAATCCCTTAAATTGGACCAACATTTTGGCATTGTAGTCAATTAATTTTCAATTTCATTAAAAAAAAAACACACACACACACACACACAACAACAACAACAATAACAACAAATTTTAGATTATCATTTAGTTAAGTTTTTTTTTTAATCCTAGGGAATGAAATTAGAAAGGTAGATCCCAAAACAAAACCCCCAACCACTAATAGAAACTCATGAACTACAAAATCCATTTGCAAAACATGATGTTAAAAAAGTCATTTAGAGGAGGAGGGTATGCCACCACAAGGATCTTCCTAAATCCTTGTCTACAATATAGAATGGTCACTAGCGATGAATCTTCATTTCAAAAGATAGAACATGAAAAAAACATTCATGAAGAGGATCCACAAAAAGAGAACCTAAAAATTTCTTCTAGCTATCTTTGTAAGGAGGTGAATGAGTCATGGATCACATGCAATGAAGATCAAACATTAGAGCCATAAATTGAAGAATTTCTAGCATGTATATCACAAGATCCCTTGTGCATTCAAGATTTTGAACAAGTGCCACAAGAAGAGCTTTGTGCTATGACAATTAAGGAGAGTCAAGCAAACATAGATCATTTCAAAACTTGGTTTCAACTAGTCATTAAGCCATAACACCACTCCATTTTTCAACATTCCTTAGCATCAAATCTTTATGATAAACAATTTTTTCATGTCCAAGCACTCATTAAAGTATATTTTTCAAACTTGGATATGAGTCTACTTATGATCTTGTTACGCAAATTGATGCATTGGAAATTCTCTTATACCCAAGAGAATGACTTATTTTTCTATAATAGAGTAGGATAAAATAGAATAAAATAAATAAATAGAATGAATTCACAATAATACTTTTGGTTCAAACTCTCATGAATAATTCTTCAAATCATTGTTCAATACTCATTTGGAAGGATTTCATGGCCAAATGCAGTAAGGGAAATCCTATTTCGGGTAACCATATAGGATCATTCTCAAAGCATGTTTTTTAAACAATATATCTCTTGAAATCTAGTTTTTAAATCCATTTTGAAAATTTCAATTTGGATCACAAATGAAAAATATATGATTAAAATAAAAACTAGGTCTCAAGTGAAATTTTGAGGACAAAGTTAGTACAACCTTGATTTAAGGGGTCTAATGGAAGAATTTTTACATGATATTTAAAGGGAAGATAGCCCTTGGAAAATAGTTTCTAAATAAATTTTAATAACCTCAATTTGACGTCATATGAAAAATTTATACTTGAAATACTAACTGCTTGTCGAAAAATCTGCATGGTGACAATTTTAGATTTTGACTATTCATTGGAATATTTCACATATCAAATAAAATTATTTTCTAAACCTATTTATATGGGAGATATATATTCAAGTATATTTCAAGGCACAATTTGAATCATCCCATTTGGAGGTCAAATGAACAATTTATTCCACATTTAGTGACAACATGTCTTAAAATCGGCATAGTGAAACTTTTCCTCCTAGGTCTGTTCATCAACAATTTTGTGATATCAAGCCTAAGGATTTTTAAAACCTGTTTCTACTCAATATAAAAAAATGAATCTAATTTAATCTCTAAGTGGAATCACATCGATCCGATCTTTAACAAAAAAATACACTCCAAATAGTGATTGTTGGTCTAATTAAAAATTTGCAAGTAGCTATATCAAACATGGTACTCTTCATCATTTTTAGCATACCATCTTAAACCATTTTGAAAATATTTTTATATTGGAATTATCCATATGAATTCAATTTAACCTGGATTTGGAATCACTCTAATTGGACATAAATCAAATATTTTGTGAACAAAATACCACTAGGAGGTCTAGGATGGCCACCATTCCTCGAGGGGTAAATAAATGAATTTTATTTGAATATCATATTTGGAATTTTATTTGAATATCATCAATAAACAATGGAAATTTCTGTAAGTTAAATTTTTTGTTTTAATGCTTTTGATTTTGACATACTACTTGTAATTGAAAGACTATTTAAATCTTGATGCATCCTTCTCTATAAACCCTCCATAAAATCTTTTCACCACTCTATAAACCCTCCATAAACCCTTTCCATAATTCAAATAGAATCCAAAATTAGAGAGAAAACCTCTTTTCTTGACCTGCGCAAATAAGGAAAAATGAGAAAAAGAAAGTGTTCTCTGCAAAAAGGAAATAAAATGGGGTTAGTATTTAGAAGAGATAAGTTAAAATTGAAAGAAAAGTTCATTGAAAACCCTGTACTCATCATCAGTTGTGCAAATAGTTGAAGAAAGGCAGTATTTAAAGGAAAAATTTGAAATACTTTGCTGTGTAAATGTAAGGCAGTCTTCAGGGAATGACATACTTTGTTTTAAAATGACGTTAAAAATGGTCATCTTACAGAAAAACAATCTTTTAAAAACATTTTTTTGAAGATAAGAATAAAAAATATTGTATATACAAAGAAGGGTATTCAAAAGTCAAGAACAATGCCATGAATTGATTTCATGAATGTATAGTGACAAAATAGAGTTTTATCCAAAATCTTGGCTATATGATCAAAAACAGAGAATTAATGCTATGATTAGCCTAATAATTCATGCTAAGGGTAGCATTCATAGTTTCCTTCATGTAAGGAATTAAATAACTCTTGATTTTCATAAAGGGAGCTTAAAACCATAGGATGAGAAGATCCTTGTCCTTATCTTAGAAAGTTTGGAAAAAATTGCTCTAAAACTCAATTATGAAACTACCAAAGTATTCTACAAAACACTTCTTTGTAATAGAAACATTACATGACTAATTATGTTGAAAAGGAGAAACATTACATGCTATGATTTTAGAGAAGGCTTCTCATTACTTTTAATAACCCGTTACCTACGCTGATAATGAAAAAGAGTTTTGGGAATATCAAATAATAAAATATAAAGCCTACATATAGAAACAAATTGAAGTGGAATCACACATGCAAAGGAGAAATCAAAGCTGCCTACGAATTGAAAGCATATATGAAATTGATGCCTACAGTATCATAGTTTCGAAAGTCCTAAGTATACTACAACATTAAAAAGAAAAAGTAGCAATACCACATATAATCTCGTAGACTCCAAGTCAATCTCAGGCAAACATAATGGTCTTGTAAACTCCAAGTGACGGTCCTTACCAGGATTGATATGAGAACATAACAGAGCTTTCAAAGAGCTTTCACGAAAAGTGGAACAAAGTATTGAGAAACAAAGAGAGTATAGGGAAATTCGTGAAATAGAAGGAAGCTGGGAGAACAGAGAAGCATAATGTGGAGTCTGCCTAGGAGCTCGAACCTGAACCACATTTTACGAGCCAAATCACTCAGAAATTGGAACCTACAAGTGAAATCCTGGAAATTTCAAGCACGGGGAAAAAATGAAACTGGGAGGAAGGTAAGAAACGTAAACTGGTAGCTCGAATTCTTTTATAATTTTTTAGAGAGCTAAAACTCGTGAATACACTAGTGGTAGAAACCCTAGATTTCAGGATGAAGCACTAGTTCCAATTCAGGGTACTAGTTTTACAATCACTTCTAGGTGAGATCTCATAATTAAATCCCCAATATTTCATGATCAAGTCTCTGTAGAAGATCCAATTAGGAGAATCATGGCCAAATTCATGTGGCAATATATATTATCTTTTCATTTCAAAATCCATGGATTTGGGAATCAATTGGCGACCAGCTACAAGTAAGAATTTGAGTTTGTTTTGTTGACAACTATAAAGAGGAAACATCTGGCATTGAGAAGGGAATAATCAAATAGGACTCATGAAAGTAAAGGAATGAGTAATAGAATTAGTCCTTTAAGTTTTTTTCAAATAACCCTCTCTCAAAGCAGTTTCATTGTCAAGCTACAAGGTATACAAAATTACACATCATGGTTTCATTACAAACACCAAAAACGACTTTGACACTAGAAATCTGGTATGTAAAGGCCACATTTCATTTTCAATTGAAGGAAATCGCAAAGAAGGATGTAAAGGGATTCAATACACAAATATATAAATTTATGAATGGATACAATGGTACAATGGTCACGATTCTCCAAAAAATCCAAAATTTTTAAGAAGACACTATTTTCTGTGGTTTTTTTTGAGAAAATGAAAGTGAAATTCAAAAATCAAAACATAGGTTTTCTTCATAACGATCCCAATTAGCCTCCTCACGGAAAATTTTCTCAAATTCATTGTTATTTGGGATATTTTCCTGGTTATTTAGACCCTTATTTTGTAGATCGCGTGAGCAAAATAATATTTTTTAGAAATTTGGAACATGAACAAATACACGGGAATTTTAGGGGCATTCAATTGCTAGGCAGCTGCTTGTTGAGTTCAAAGGGCAGAACATGACACTACTCACTTTCCTATTGGAGTTGTGCATATAATTGATATTCTTGATATAAGAATTTTGAATACTGACAAACATGAGAGGAGTGAGCTCCCCTGAGTTGACAAGGAAGGCTCGAGACTGCAATGAAAATCTAGTTGATTTGATTTGTCTCAAATAAGCGAGGAAGAGTGGAGCATTTTCTTGGAGTGCTTTCAACAGTTGTTTCCTGATGCTTTTGTAGAATGGAAAGAAGTGGATCTTGACCAGTTACCAAGGCTAGGTACTTCTTGTCTATTTTGATAGAAAGGTATTCCTTAAATATTCATATATGTACAAATTATAACTCTGGTTATATTTAGATAATTTGGCCTAATAACAACGAAGAGAAAGGAAAATAAAATTCTACTCATAACAATTGGTGAACAAGAAAGATCTTACTATGTGAGAGAAACTGAGGAATGTTGCACACCTCCACCCTATTGTAATGCAACAAAGCTACCATATTTTGTGTGTAAACACTCTGCCTTTCTTTGTATGGTTTCTTCAACCTTGACGGAACTATATTTTTCATCTCTAACTGGTATAATGTTCGTGTAAGATTATCGTAAATGAAAAGTCTGCAATATTGTTCCAATAAAATATTAATATTTGGACTTTGGAGTATCATGCAAATTCCTTGACGGGAGGTTGTGAATGTCATTTATAGGCATTTTGAAGATCAAGTGAGGTTAATATGGTTCTATTTCTGACATTGCTAGAGTATAATGAACATTAATTTGGAAATATTTTGGGAAAGAAGATAAATATCATGAATTTGGCAAGAAAAATGGTTTTGGTTACTGGGCATTGAGAAATGGAAATTATAGCTTGGTTGATACAAATGTATGGGATGCATAAGGACATTAATAGGATTCCGATAAAGATACCCCATTTCAACGTCAAAGGAAGCTTTGAGACACCTTCAAAAATATGGTAATGGACGCGATTTACATGGACAAGAGTTCAATTAATCCTTGGATGTTCTCAAATTCAAGATCCTTTGAGTAGGCAAATAAACAACAAATCTAATTGAATTGAGAAAGGATGAAATGGAGAGGGTTGTTATACTTCTGTGAGTAGTACTAGAAAAGGCCACTACTTTATATAGGTAAAGGAGGAAGGAGGTCCATAAGGACCAGGCAAGCATGAGGACATGCTTCAGGATCAACACAGGGGAGTGTTAGTCTCCTATTTTGGCTTCTTTTTGACATATATATTTCATCATTTATCACCTTTCCTCACTACTTTATGACCATATCCACCTCATTTTTCTTGTTTCATGCACATCAAGGTAGTCAAACTATGTATTTTAATTAGTTTAGTATTTTAGTCAAAATTGAGCATTAGAATTTGTAATATTCCAAAATTGGAACAACTACACTATTGGGAATATCTCAAGATATTACCAATGTGGAGATCCAGCAATACATAAGCATGACTGGAAATAGCAGTGAATAACTTCAACCTCAGAAAATGCAATAATATCTCATAGCCATATTATTAATAATATGGTAGTATAAAGTGTACAAGATCTTGAGGAAATGATCACTCAAGCTTAGGAAAATCCATCATCAAAGACACAAGTACAATAATCATGAAATACACTACTACATATGATAAGCCAAGCTATGACTGCGTAGTATATGAAGGAGAACTGCTGCAAAATAATGTCAATACATGGATACAGAAATGTATAGCTCAAATAAATAAGGGGGAGAAAGATCTTAACCCTTGGAAACTACAATACATAATCCTTAAAAGGATTGGCTGAAATATACACAAAATGGCAATTTTGCAGAAATGCCGGAGTTGCTGGGTAGCAGCTGCAACTCAGAAACTGGAAATGGATGTAGATAACTGATGATGCTGCAAATGATGGTTGAATCTCATCCAAAGGATCTCTAAGGTGAAATGCTGATCCAATCCCTGAAGATCTCACCCTCCAAAATAGTGGAGCAAGTCCCCACTGCAATTGTACTCAGAAATAATGCATTCTAGAGAAGGGACCGCGCTGTTGGTGGAGGGAGGTGCTTGGCCTGATGCCAATGATCTACAATATGCTCATGAATCTCCATCACTAACCTCCCAGAGGAATAGAAGCTCCCTCCTTTGACAGATGAGCCAAGGAAATGGTGTTGTGGAGTCCCCCACTGCAACACCCTGCAACACAAAGTTATCCTGCTTCAGGAAAAATGTTGTGACTGAAGGAGGTGGCTTTGGCCTTGAGCCAAGATATGTGGAGAGTGAAGAACAATCCCTCAAGAGGCCTCTCAAGAAGGTGAAGATCCTAAACAAGAATTCCCCCGGAAACTTTTCTAAACAACAAAAGAATGCACAATGTCTGCATAGACAATGAAATCAATAATCCAATTCATGAATAACAATGGCTTCCTTGCCCTCCTTTTAAACAAGTGAAAACTCTCTCTCCATGGGTCCCATTCATTAGGGCTTCCTCCACCAAATATCGTCTTCCTCATTCACACTGCGCTGTCTTCTAAAGTGATCCACTCCTCTTATGGCAGTGTTGTTGACTTGGTCAAACCTGACCTTGTCTTCATGCATTTTCCCCTTTTCACACTGGAGGGTGCAAAATGAAGCTATTCTGGTGATCACTTTCACATTATGAGGGATTTTATTCATGTCTTCAATAAGAATGGGTTCCCTTACCCATTTATTAAGCTTCTAGGTGATAAAAACAAAATCTTAATATTCCATTTAGCTGTGTGCTAAAATGGGAATATTACAGAATTAAATTTTGACAGAACTAGAAAAGCTTGTAATGGCTTGTACAAAGTCATGGTTTTAGGACACTTGGGCTCAAAAAGAATACATATCTAGAAACTATGGGAACCAAAAATGGATGTGCACCTATTGGATCGAATCAAATAAGCTAGAATAGGGTGAGTCAACGCTGGTCATACTAGACCAATTGTTCAGAAAAATCCCTTGTTTTGAGCATGAAATTTGGGCAGTTTCTGATTTTAAGGGAATTTTCCCAAATTTTAGAGATATGAGTAATGAATTCAAATTGTAGGCCTTATCTAAGGTTGTCATAAATGTATTTGAGTATTTTTAGTTAATTAGTTACCAAAAACTTGTATAAATATGTGACATTTGAAGGAGGAAGACATATAGTTTTAACTATGTGAATTTGAATACTTTTGCAATTTAGTGAAAGGAGTTGGTTCAAAATTTCTTTTTCCTCTATTATTCTTGATGGATGATGTTTGATCTAGTTTCCAATTTCTTCTAAGCTTATATTCACCTAAAGTGCGCAATGGAAGCGTGGAGGCCCCCCATTGCCGAGCTTGTGCACTAATTTCTCATTGTTTTGGTATAGTTTTCAGTTGTTGTACTTTCCTTTAGTATATTCAATTTTTAACTAAGTTCTTATTGATATTCTTGATAAATACATATTATGAATTGACCACTCATAAGAGAGATTTGTATTTATTTCACCTTCAATAAGCTAGACTTATCAAATATTATTAATTTTATTTATGTTTTGATTAAGTTATTATTGATATTATTGATTGAGAGATATTATGAATTGACCCCTTGTAAGAGGGCTTGATATTTCTTTCATTGTCAATAACTAGACTTGTCAAAAGTTGTTCATTTTATGTGTGATTGATTTTCTTCTTGATTAATAAAATTGATGATCTGAAGGTGTTAATCTTGTCATCGAAGGCCTTTTGAATCCTTCTCCTGCAAGAGAGAATGACGATTTCTTGGAAATAATAGTCAAGATTTCAAACTAGTTAGGTGTTAACTTGTAGAAACTACCTCTAAACCATATATGTTGGAGTGCTTCTAAGATTATGAAAACTGGATTGATAAGAGAATTGATGATCTAATTTAAACCCTTAAATTGGACCAACACTATTCTCTGTTATTATTGGGTGGTATAATGATTTTCATATTTATATTATTGTTTGGGTTTTGAAGGTCTGTCTTGTGTAGGAAATTCTAAGAGGCTGGCTTTATGGTTGTGTATCTTCATTCTAACTGGATTCTTGGTTGTTATGTTTCTTTTCTCTTATAGTCTATGACTATTCATTTAGGTAGTTTCTTTTGGGACTATGTGCTGGTTCATTTCACTCCAAGACTAGATGGGTTTTTGCTCTCAATTGGGCTGGTGTTTTGTGTAATATAAAAAGTTTTGTTAGTTTAGCCTGTTCATAACATCCTTGTATTCAAGTCTTTTTTGTTTTTTTGTGTAATAGAAGATTCCACGTCTGCGAGCCAGAGTAAGGCATGGGGTTGGTGCCAGAGGGGAGTCAAGCCAATGTCACATGGAGAGAATTGGTTAGGATGAGGTTGTAGATCCCATCCTTGTCAATAAAACTGATTTTAACGATCCTACTTTTGATCAAGAAAACTTTGGAAATAAGCTTGGATATGTCAAGATGATTTTGGAACAACTCATAAGAGACAAACATGATGAATAGAATACTATTATCTCATTCATGAATTATCTTCAATGCAACCAGTGGTAGATTCAGTACATATTAACAAGTCTGCAAAGGGGTAAATGTGTTTATAGGAAAAAATAGATTGCGTTGAAGGAAGATTGACTCACATGGAGAAACATGTACATTGTGTATTTCAGCCTCCACCATCACCAGCTTTAGGACCAGAGAATCCTATTTGGTAACTACCCCTGATAATTAATGGCTCTTGGTTGTGTACTGATCCTGAAAGTTTTTTGGTTCTATGTTCCTTTTTGTTTTTCTATAGTGAAGCAATTTTTTGCAATTTGCAATGTTTTTTTGCTAATCACCTACTCGACAATAAATATAGTAAGAGTGAGGCCGACAATATTTTTTCAAGTTGTTCTCGACGATGTAATATTTTTGCATAAATGAAAACCTAAGGTTCACAAAAACTCATAAAATTATATATGTTGGAAAAAATTAATGCATATTACGAGTTACATACATGCAACACAAACATAGAGCCACAATTCACCATAATTATATAATTGAAGGAACTTAGTGCTTGTGTGATCAAAGAATCAACGTGGCATGCAGCTATGTGCATAGATAAAGGTATTGCTAAGTTTGTTTTACCAATTATAGGATTTGAAAACCTAGACGCAAAACTTTTTTGTAAACTCCATGTAATTTAAAACATGTAAAAATAAAAATGTCCTATGTATGAAAAACATGGAGTTCCAAACCAAAATTTTAAATTGTAAAAAACCATTGAACATGATTAATATTATGCCATGAAATAATTATAATGACAATAGGTAACATAGAAATAGTTGGTAGCATTGAGTACTCTAACGTATGAAAAAATACAAATGTTGGAAAGCAATCACCTAGAGTAGAGCATATGGGAAAGAAGCAATGTGAAAAATATAAATGTATGGAACATGTATATAGATAGAGAAATTCCTAGGATGTGTGGAAGTGGGAATGTATGCGAAAGAAACATTAAAATAAACATGAAAATAGTGGACACAAATATAGTCAAAGTAAAACATTAGCTAGTAACGAAGAAAGTTAAAATTAGTTTCAAAGTTATGAATTTAGTTAGTTGTAGTATTAATCCTTAATTATTGTTTTAATGTGTGCTACTCCATAAGAAAGTTAAAATTAGTTTCAAAGTTATGAATTTAGTTAATTGTAGTAATAATCCTTAATTATTGTTTTAACGTATGCCACTCCACAATGTGGGAAGTTGATTGAGCTTATGTGACATTTTGCCAAAATGTTGCCACATAATAGGAAAATATGTGTCAAATACCATGAGAGTTAACGTTTTACATCGTGCAAAAGAAGTGCACAAAGGGAGAGTTTTTGCAGAGGTGCAGATGTGGGGGAATGAGGGTTTTCCCACACATATTCCTATTTTGCATGTTGAAGCCAAATTTAATATGAAATAACTAGGGTTTGAACACCAATTTCCAACAAAGGGTTTATGTCGTAGTCTAGCACATCACCGACATTTTCACTTCTCAAAGAGAGAAGCATCTCACTTGAGATGTGCCGAGACAACAAAGAAGATAAGGGATCATTGAACATGGCCGAAAGAGGACTTAACATTCAAATCAATCAGAGCATAAATATTACATATCTATACAATGAAATTCATATTTCATTCAATGATCAAAATATAGACAAACTTCAGCCATAAACATCACAAGATAAATATAATTATAATCTTAAAAAAATTAAAACTCTAACTAATTAGTATCCATTCCAACACATAGACTCAGAATTATTCCCACAACTTTTCATTATGTTATCAATAAGGTCATTACGTTACAACACATAGCTTTAGGAGGATGTGATATCCAAGATATCTTGTGAAGGATAAATCATACATCATATCACAAAAATACAATAAAAAGACTACAATGGGATTTAGACTTCATACTGATGGCATCTCGACATACATTGGAAATTTTCCCTCTCTGAATTATTTCCTTTAGCCTTTTATAGTTCTTCTTCCTTAATCCCACTCACTTGATCTAGTCCGCTTTAACAAAATATAAGTTTTTTTGTCCTTATCATCTTTGATCCTTTCAAAATCCAGCACACATGTCCCCCTTTCGCAGCTTCTGTGAGTCCCAAGGTAATTTTTTCTAACTTATTTCCGCGCTTATTTCTTTCTGTTCTCGACTTTTTTATGATTTGATCACTTGTCTTTCTATTTTCAGAAATATTCTCTACAAACATTTTTCAACCAAACTTATATTAAGTTTGCCAAAACCATTACCAAAAAATGAAAGACCCAACAAGCCCCGACCACAATCCATTGACTCATCCTCGAATCAATATTCTATTGGTGCATCTGACTCTGCTTGTGATTGTAGTACTTCTTCTGCTACTTCTCTTTCTTGTGTTGTGGGCTCACCTTCATACAAAGGACCCAACTCAAGTACCATTTGCAACACTCCAAATTTGAAAGTAAAGTAATCATCCATGGCATCTTTCCATGTATCAAGAACAATTGTAACCTGGTCAATAAATCTGGTGGTATGTTGAGCATCAGGCTATTCTGAGTGAGCATTAATCACAATTTTCCACTAAGCATTAGACTCGGAATTAAGCTAGCACAATTGTACAAAGTGTCTCTGAGCAGGTGGGTGAAGATCCCGCAATACAATTTTAGTTACATGCGAGTCTTCCTCTAACTAATGAATTTTATTTTCGAGTGCATCAACTTGAGCAAATAAATATTTCTATTGAGTTAGATCAGTCGTATCCAATGCTTGATCAAATATTTGGTGCACTTGCTTCTAAAGCTCATATAGGGGTTGATTCTTCCTTGCAAGCAGATCATCTCAATATTGAACTTGGTGAATTTTTTTTTGTGAATCATAAGTAAGTTTTTTGATAGTGTCTCTGAAAGAAGAGCCATCCACCAAATTTTGTTCAATCTGAACTCTGTATTGAGTTGTAGGATTAGGAAATTATTTATGAAATTCTGAAACTGTGTTACACAACTCTCGTTTGGCGGCAACAAGTCTGGTGCATGTGACTTCAATGCAGGAAACAGAAAAGGGTCACCCAAATCATTATCAACCAAAGAATATTTTTCATATCTGCCTAAGTTATCTTCCATGTGCTCTATATAGGGATTTGAAAATCCAAGTGAAACTGTAGGATTAGCAATATGAACCATAGTAGAAAAATGAGGATTGTAATAATGTATACAAGGGGACTGGAGTGATTTTGGGAATTAGAGGGACTTTATGTAGAAGATAGGGTGGATAATTTGAATGGAAACATAGACACAATGAATAACTAATACGATTCCATGAAACCTATATAGAAAAAATTGATAAGACACGAAATGATTAGACTGTTATTTAATAAATACGGTAACTTACCAAAATCAATTTGAATCTAGATAATAATGATGTATAGGACGTGAACCCTGGGATGATGATGTAAAATACTCAAAAAATGAATTATAATTATAGAAAGGTATCAAGAAATGATTGAAAAATAATAAAGTGGAAAATCAAATCCGTTAGAAAAATTATTACGGAAAATATTAGCATAATAACTAAAAAAACCCTTTATTAATGATTACAATAATAATTGACAGGACACCTGACACGTGCTTCCCGACCAAAATCAGTTGTGCTGGGTTGCAACTATAACGGACTAAAAAAATTGACACAAATACACTAACATGATGAATAGATCAACATATTGAAAAACTAAATTACTAACACAACTAACTCAATGCTAGACCTAGTTGATGCCTCCTTTCGGAGAGAGAAATTACCCAACCTGGAAAAATAACTCCATCAATATGAGCAAGCTTTATAGCTCCTAAATCTCGTACTATGCAACAAGGAAAGGACCCAACCAATGCATTTGTAACTTATGATGATGTTTTAGATATTTTTTGTCATATATCAATACTCGATCTCCAACAGAAAAATATGTTTTCTTTATATGTTGGTCATGCCTAGATTTTTGTCATTATTTCTTGATAGTTTGATGTAAATCTGTGAAAAACTTATCTTCCTCCAATTCCCATAACTCCTACAATCATTCCCCAATAGATTCATCATCTAACATATTACTATCTTTCACAATAAAAATATTTGGAACAACAAGCTCAACTGGAACTACATCTTCCTAGCCATAAATGAGATGAAATGGAGTGTATTTGTGCAGTTTATTTACAGTCGTGCGAAAAGCCCATAGAGTAGCTAGAACTCATTCATCCCTATCATCCTTGTTTGTAGAGAAAACTTTAGTAATCCCTTTCTCCAAAATTTTATTAAAGGCTTCAACCATCCCATTCGCATGTGGATGATACTAACTTCTCTTGTGATGTTGAATCATGAAGTTCTGCAACAATGTGTCAACAATATCATTAATTAAATGTGTACCTTGATCACTAGTAAGGCTCCTTGGACACCCAAATCTAGTGATAATATTTTCAAAGATAAACCATGCAACAATATCAACGTTACAATCTTTAACAGTCACAGCTTCAACACACCATGTTAAATAATAAATGGCAATGATAATATAGAGGGCATGAGAATGTTGCGCAAGGGATAGGCCCAAAAAATTAAATAGACCACTTTTCGAAGGCTTTAAGAGCTCAAACTAGATGTAGTGGAGGCTCGCCATGATGAGAAGGTCGACCCACATGTTGGTAAACATCACACTTCTTGGCATATTATTTTGTGTCCTTAAACAAAGTAGGCCACCATAGTCCAAATTGCATCACCTTTAAGACAATTGTTTTTCCTTTCACATGACCTCCTATAATACCATAATGACATTCCCACAAAAAATCTTCTTTTTTGTGGTGCAAGGCACATCTGCGCAAAATGTCATCAACCCCATTTTGTATATTTTCCCCACAATAAGTTGATAATCTATTGCACGCACCACCATATGAATTTTATGAATTTTTGTATATTCATCAAGGAACTTACTAGTTGCTAAGTGTTATATCTTCCAAATAATTAGGGACTACTTCAATTCAGAACAAATTTGTATCGGGCAATTGGACATCAATTAGACCTCGCACTTCACTAGACTCCAAGTGAGAATGATGATCAGGGCCCACATTAGAATGATCCCATTTCACAATCACTTCAAATGGAAACTCCTGAAACAATAGAAGCCATCTCCATATCATTCCCTCCAAAAAAGGTTTATTAACCAAATATTTCAAAGAAGAGTGGTCAATAAAGAATTTAAAAGGGCCCCCAAGTAGATAATGCCTAAATTTCTAAACTAAGTACACCATAGTGAGAGCCTCCCTCTCGGTATTTGTGTAATTCTTTTCTGCAGTTGAGAGTTTTATGCTAGCAAAATAAATGGGATGATCCAAGTTACCTTCTCTTAGCTGAGCTAAAATATCACCCAAAGCAATACTAGATGTGTCTATATGAACATGGAATTCCTTATTCCATATTGGATAGACTAGAATTGGAGCACTATCAAGATTTTATTTTATTGTATCAAATGTAGTATCACATTCAACAGTTCATTCAAATCATTGTTCTTTAGTAGCTTCTCTAGTGGCGTGGTGATTAGAGCATAGTTGCAGATAAAAAGAAGAAAATAAATTGTACGCCCTAAAGTAGATCACAACTGCTTGACACTGTTGGTGGCGACATATTGAAAATTACCACAACTTTAATAGGATCCACACAAACTCCTTCTTTATAAATGATATTGCCAATCAAAGTACCAAAAGGAACAACAAAAATACATTTCTTCATATTAAGAAATTCACAATTGTCAACAGTGGTCTAACATTACCCGTAGCAAGTTGGTATTCTTTTTCATAAGGTTATATATTGTCCAATAATCCATGTATACTTCAAGAAATTTATGAATATAGTCTAGGAAAGCAGTGATAACAATCCTAAAAAACATGGTTGGAGCATTTTTTAGGCCGAATAACATAACATGGTAAGCATAAGAACGCCATTCTATTGTAAATGTAGTCTTCCATTTATCTTCTTCTGCAATATGCACCTAATGATACCCTAAAAATCCATCAGTAAAAGAATAAGATCCATTATGAACAACATTTTCCAGAACCTCATCACTAAAAGGAGTAGGAAATGGGTCATCAATGCAAGAATGATTAATATTCTCGTAATACACGCAAACATTGATACCATTCGATTCCTTCTTATCTTGAATTACAATGGGAATAATCCACTCTACTTCATCCAATGGAAACATGAGTCCAAAAACCAACATGCTATCATTTATTTCTTTAATTTCTCCTTCACTCTAAGATTTAATCTATAAGGTCGATGCTTAACTAGTCTTACATTCGGTTTCAAAACAATCTTCATTTCCCCCAAATCTCCTTTAATTCCTTTAAGCTCTGAAACTAATGTGGGAAAGAGATCTTCATATTACTTTAATAGATCAAATATTTATTTTTTAATTTTCTCACCCCAATAATCACCATTGGAGGCTAACCTAGGATTTTCTTCAGCTCCAATACTATGTTTCCACAACTACAATGACTTTAAGTGTGGAGCCTATTTGATAGGACCATCCTTTATATTTTTCTCCCCTTCAAACTCCTTGAAAGACAAATCCCTCAATTCTTCTAAATAATCTTCATCAAGATCCTGATTAATATTTCCACAAGCAACAACCTCATGAAACCCATATTCATATAAGTGCTCAATAATACGTTAATCATTAAATTCCTCAACATACTTTCCTGTGGGAAACAATACTCTTTTTATTTCTTTTAATGCTCTTGTATTTTTTTCAACCTCATCTGAAAAGGAAATTCATTGCAAAATTGAGCTACCATTGGTTCCCAATCACTTGTTTGCCTCTTCATCTCTTCCTTTGGATAACAGGCTTGCCAAAATTTCCCCAATGTATGGAGAAACTAATGCACCCACATTTCTACAAGAAGCTCCGCTTTAGTCCACTTAACACTACAAGTCTGAATATGTTTATGTGGACTAGTAAATATTTCATATACAAGAATGTTAGTTGGATATTTCTTTGGAGAAACAAGCCAAAAAAGTGGAATTAACCAACTTCCAATTCTAAAAATAAGTGCAATGAGCTCCCCACCATCCTAGTAGTGTTGCTTGAAGAGGAACATCTAACAAAGGGACCTTTTGTGTTTCTTCAATTTTTGAATCAATTTCATTAATAAAGTTAACGATAGTGACCTATACCATTAAAACTAAGAAAATTCAGTACCTCAGTACCAATCCAACGGGCACAACAAATAGTCTCGCAAAATCTAGAACGCAGTTCATGATATTCGTGTTGCCAATCATCCAACGTGATGTTTGAACCAAATTTTTTGCTTTGAATGCTTCTCCATCTAATAGAACCATCAATTGTAGGATTTATATAATATTATATTTTTCCTACTATGATATGATATAATTATTCCAAAAGAGTAGGATCTTCTCTGTCATCTACATGCTTTGTAAACCTAGGACCTTGATAAGGATCTAGCAGTTGTATAAATCGAACTCAATCTACCTTAAAATCCATTATCTCCCACTCAAGATCAATAAAAATGTAACTCTAAAATTCCTAGTCTATCCCCAACAAAGATGGATATGAGTTTTTATCCCCCATAATATCTATAACTTCAAAATATGCATATGTTTTTACCCCTAAAATATCAACTTCAACAAACTCAAGACATCTTATTGTAAGAATACAATATTTATTATCCATACGTAATTGAATCAAAGAGAACACCAACTTTCGTTCCCCCAATGCCTCCCAAGTCTTTCTGGGCAAGATATTGACATCAAAACCCAAATCTATCATGGAATCCTTGATTTGAAATCTTGCAATTTGAGCATCAACACAAAACTCTCTTCCTATCATCCTCTTATTCCAACGAACACGTCTAGAGTGTTGTTCAGGCAGGTTTGCGGAAATCGACCTATTCAAAAGTTCCTCATCTATTGGGTCCTTCATTTTTTGAAGATATTTTGGGAAATAAGTTTGCAAAGAAATCATGGAGAAGAAAATAGATAGATTCATCGGAATCAAGCCACTAGAAAATAAAAATCAGCAGATAAGTAATTTTTATTGGGACTTGTGCAACTCGAAAAGAAGGAAACACGGGCCCAATTTTGAAAGGATCAAGAAGGATAAGGACAAAGGCACCAAAATTTGTCAAAGTGGACCAGATCAAGGATGAGATCAAGGAACCCGTGCAATGACCAAATCAAGTGAGCGAGTCTATAAAAGAAGCCACGGATGGGAAAATCAAGAAGCTAGACCTAGAATCAGAGCTAGTATTCCAATCTGTTGCTAATGGTTTTCGTGTTGAGAGTTTGTAATTTGTGCATATTTATGATACATCTATAAATTGTAATATTATATTTAATGTATTTTATCTGAGGATATGAGAATGCGCAAGTTTGTGTGGGTCCTTGTTGTAATGTCTACTTGAATAATAAAGAAAGTGTTTCGAGAATGATTTGATGAATGCATGACCCCTTTAAAATTTCAATTACGTATGTGAAACTATTTATCTGTTAATCTATGGGTGATTTATTTGTAATTTTATTTGGTAGCAATGAATGATATTATGTTTAAATTGAATAAATAATGTGATTATATTTTTGGCTTCACGCTACTCATCTCAATCCCTCTCATCATTCTCCATTCTGACATGCCTCGAGTGAGACTCTCCTTTCCTCTGAAGGGAGTTAAAATGTCAATAATAAGCTCTAATACTATGATGTTGCTTTGTTGGCAGCCTTAGGTTGAACCTTGAGTCTATAATGTTCCAAAATTTTCACCAACATCATCCTTAATATTTGTCTTGAGCTTCTTACATAGTTGACCAAATAGTTTCTCATCATTCATAAATTGCAAAAATAATTTAAACCATTCCATAATAGGTTGGATTGTGTCCTGAGAATATATGGTAATTCTCATTCATACTTGTTCCTGTTGTTCCACATGAGGACTATAAGATGAAGTCAACTACTTAAAATTTTTCGTTGCATCTGTGTAATATTATTTCTATTGATTATAATCGTAGAAATTCTTAGGTGATGTAGGTTTTATTATAGCTGGTTATTCATGGGTGTCCATATCTGCTCTAGTCCTTCTTCCTCCTCTAGTGATTATATTAATATTTTGCATTGGATTTGGTTTAGGCTCCCTAGGTTCTGCATTGATTATATTTTCTCCTCTTTGTTGGTTACGCTCTTCCCACCAAACGATCAGCTCAGGAAAATCTTCCATTGCATGTGTATTTACTATACTATGAGAACACCAAGGCCTTATAGGTAATGGAAAATCATGGGCAACATGTCCTCCTTGATTTCAGTTATAAAAACAGACCATGCCTCTTCCTCCAATTCTTCCCCCCTTGAATTTCCTCCTCCTCGCCCTCTAGGAGCTTCATTAACTCTAAATTTAGTATGATAAAGACGGTCGGCTAGAGCTTCCAAAACTCTACACTTTCTGTATGATGAGTCAGGAACCCAAAAAATTCATAGAACATATTATTTGCGACGTTTGAATATTTTTGCAAGATAGGAAAAAGACGAGGTGGATGGACATAAGCTCAAAAAATTTCACAATAATTAGTTGCAAACGAACCTTGTTGATTAGGAAACACATGAAATTGCACATTTCCTTTATATAGAGCATTTTTACCAACTTTCACAACTCTAGCAGTAGGAAAACGTGGAGTTGGTCCCATAGGGATAAAGGATGGTGCGAGACTTCTCAATATTGGAAATTCTGTTGCATAATGGCCTTCAACGTGATAGTTAGTGCACCATAACTAAGGATGTAAAGTTCATGTTGCATGAATTTCTTTTAGTCTTTCGGTCAAGTCAACAATCTGATGTTGCAGTCACATAATGGCAGGATCACTGGAAGTAGTGCCTCCCCTGTGCTCATGAGGATACCCTGCCATAGCTTAAATATTCATAGCTTCTTCAAGTGCATATAATGTATCAATATTTTGTTTCTTTAATGGGATTTGAGTTAACAACAATAGGGATTTAATGAACCAACCTATCTAGTGATTAGGATCAATTTGATAACTTAATTTCCCAATAGAGTCCTTAAATCGTTGTGTGCACTCCCATGTAGTTTCTCCTTAATATCCCATAATTCAGATAACCCTTATTGATTTTTCTGAGGAAGTTTAAGCTCTTTAATTAATTCTTGATTGACTTCATCAAGAGTAGGGTTTTGATGTAAATCAAACCATTTAATAAACCACCTAAGCACCCTCTCTTTCAAAGTAGTTTGGAACTCAATGAGCTTAGTAGCATCTTGTGTTTGATTAGAGCTCCATATTACCTCACAAAAATACCAATTCTACTCAAAATCCTCATTCCCTCATCCTAAAAACTCGAAGTATCGAGTGAATGATTATGCTACGTTCTCGAACATTACAAATTGAACATGCAAAATCAATATAAATCCTTGTGAACCACACTATGAAGTTCCTGAAGAATTTGATTGATAACTACCACCAAAACCACTAGAAGTAAAAATTGTATATGTACTATGGAACTTTTGATTTTATAGGGTATTTACTAACTTCAAAATAAAACAAGAAGGATATTGATAGAGTACCAAGGGGAGGTTAGGGAAGGAGCTACCTATATTGTTACCTAGTGAGATATTACTTACTAGGGATGTACCATATTCATAAAATAGGTGTCGCATTGATCCAAGTGGATATTGGTGGCCACCTACCTATTCCACTTGGACCGTCACCATCATTTCTTTCATTTTTTCAGTTTCCTTAATTGTAGCACAATTTACTATTTTTGGCAGTTTTTCGAGTCTTGAACTTTTGGAGCTGTTTTGAGGCCTAAACGACGTTTTTGGGAAAATTGGGGCCAAAATGCATATGTAATTAATGTTTTCCACTTGAAATTTGTATTCCTCGGATAGATATTTCTAATGAGGTATTGTGCACGTCAAATAGAGATCGTATGTCAAAGTTACGTCCCTGTGAAGTTTATGTACTAGTTTACCCAAAAAAGGCCCATATTTTTGGCACTTCATCTCCTAGGGTTAGGTTTTTGGATGTTTAAGTTTTTCCATTGTTTATCAATAATAAATATTCCTTCGAGCCTCATTGTAACACATTTCATAGGCATGTAGAAACCACATCTCTTCTCAGAGATAAGCTACCATCGCCTAAGCTAGTTTATTTCCCTTATATATGTAAGCATATTTCAATATTTGATATTAATGAATTGAAGTTATATTTCTGCTTCAACTCTGTGGCCATGTTTATAATTGTATTATGTTTTGTTCTTGCATAAATTTGGATCAATGGTATCAGAGTAGTTTTCTCTTTCTTTGCATGTCCCCAACGAGGTCAGGGTATAAGGAGTTAGGGCTCGATCTAGTTGAACCCTTGCAATTAGATCATCCATGCAAACCTCGACGACATCCCACAGAGGACGAAAAGAAAGACAAATGAGCAGGGGATCCTATCAAAATATTGCTCGAAGAGGCCCTCAAGAAATGTAGAATCACGATGATGGATAAATTTTCCCAGTCCATCAACGGATGCCCACAGGCGACGTATCTTCATCCAAAAACCACTGTGGAGGCGCCACTCCATTTAAGGTACAAATAAACTTTGAAATTACCACATATGAATTCCATATAGATGCAAATGTCGTAGATAAATGGTTAAATATGTTGGAAGGATTTTTTCTGTTCATGGTTTTCCAATAGGGAAAATATTACTTTTGCACCCTTGAAAGTCATCCCCCATGTCAAGCACTGGTGGGAAACCTACTGTGAGCAAAAGGATGAGGGGGAACCCTCACTATTCTTGGTCGCACCCACTTGGAATTCTTTCTGAGACACCATCAAGGAACAATACTACCATGTCTAGAGCTATGAAGACAAGTACATACAATGGACTATGTTGCGACAACAAAAGGATCAAGATGTGAATGAACTGAAAAATATTTTCCATACCCTGTGCACAAAGATGGGTATCAAATATTCTAAGAAAAATCTGCTTCTCAAGTACCGTATTTGTTTTCACAAATACATTCAAGAGGAAATGGATTTCTTGGACATCTCCTCACTTGGTGCAGCATGTCGATATGCTCCCAAAATTGAGCAGAAATTCAAGCAAGGCTTTGGATCTGCGAACCCAAAGTAGAAAAAAGGCACCCCCAAGCCACAGAGCAAAGGACATAGCTCGAACGGAAGCCCCCATGGAAACTCCTCGATGCTGCAAGCCAAGGGTGACAGGAAGGTGAAGAAGAACACCAGTAAGTGGTGTGAGTTCCATAAAATCCCCACTCATAACACACAAGAATGTCATGCAAAGAAGGCACCGATGGCCGAGCTAAGAGACTTAGAGATGGATGCATGTTTTGATTCTGATTTGGAACCTGATAAGGGAACGGAAAAGGGTAAGCAATTCATTGAAGCAGAACCCACTACAACAGTAGCCACCACCAAAATCCAAAAGGCAGAACTCGAAGATCCAAAGGAGGAGGAGCGCCTATTTCACTCAAAGATGTGTGTGAAGGGTTCTCCGCTACAATTCATTGTCAACATCGGGAGCCAAAAGAAACTCATTTCAGAAGAGGTCATGAAGTGGTTGAGCCTACCGATCACACCACACCTGCAGTTGTACACCATCGGGTGGCTTCACCAAGGATGAGATCTCTGCATCAGCTAACAGTGTCACCTTCCCTATAAAATAAAGCCCTTCACGGATGAGGTATTGTGTGATATAGCTCCTCTTGAAGTTTCTGATGTATTATTAGGCCAACCATACTTTTGGAATCATCATGTCATGTATGAGTCTAGGCCTCACACTATTATTATTTCTTTGGGTAATAAGTTATACAAGATACCAGAGGTAGCCCTGCCTACCGAATTCTCTTTAATATCTATTAAGCAATGTAGTAATATCATCTCCTAGACCAAGATTTTTTTTTCTTTATTATTATATCTCAAAGTAAAGGGGATATAGTAGCCACATCCATGGCCCCCGAGAAGGGTTCCTCCATGCAGCAAAATAAAGTGGATACGATTGTGGAAGAATAGAGGGACATCCTCTCCTCACCCATAAGGGTACCCTTTCACTGTCAGGTCAAGCATTTGATTGATATGAATCATGATTCAACTCTACCCAAAGTGTCAATATATCACTGCTCCATTTTATAAAATGGCGATATCAAGTGAAAAATCTAGGATTTGTTGCAAAAAGGGTACATTCGACCAAGTTCCTCACCTTGTGGGAGCCCGATTGTACTTGTACAAGAGAAGGATGGGACCTGGAGGCTCTACATTGATTATTGGGCACTAAAAAAATTCACGGTCAGGAATAGGTATCCAATCCCACAAATTATGACCTTCTGGACCAACTCAAGGGGGCCAAGTATTTCAACAAGATTGATCTAAAGTTTGGCTATCTCCAGGTTCCAATAGAGCACACAAATGTATGGAAGACCACCTTCAAATCCAAAGAAGGAATTTTTGAATGGTTGGTTATTCCCTTCGGGTTGAAAAGTTCCCCTACTACTTTTATGAGGCTAATGGATGACATCTTGTGGCCCTTCACCATCTCGTTCGTGGTTTTTTATCTAGATGACATCCTCATCTTCTGCAAGAGTTGGGAATAACACTTGCAACACATTTGGTAGGTCCTTCAAAACCTTCAACAATACACTCTATGTGTCAACTTGGAGAAATGCACCTTTGGCATGAGCCAAGTTCTGTATCTGGGTTACATCATAGATGAGTGTGGCGTGCATGTCGATTCGACTAAGATCCAAGTCATTCGGGATTGGCCAACCTAGACCACTCTAATAGAGCTTCACATATTTATGGGCCTTGCATATTTTTATCGAAGGTTCATGTTGGGATTCTCCCATATCACTTGGCCTTTGAGTCAGATTACTAAGACGCGGCGAAAACAAAGTTTTCCTGGTCAGAATCCCAACAGAACGCATTCGTTAAGTTGGAGCATTGCCTCTACTCTGCACTGGTACTCACATTGCCATACCTGCAACAACCATTTGAAATTGAGAAAATGCCTCTGAATCTTCTATTGGTGCAGTCCTCACCCACCATGGGTATCCAATGGCCTATCATAGTTAGACACTTTTCGATACAATTCAGAAGTACCCCACCTATTATAAAGAGATGTATTCCATCATGTATTATTTCCAGCAATGGAATCATTACATTATGGGAAAGGAGACAACCATCCATACCGATTACCGACCTCTTCAGTTTATACATACATAAGAGAAGTTGCAGAACGATCGCCATTAGAAGTGGTCTACATATATGCAACAATTCCACTTGAATATTAAATACAAAAATGGTATCACCAATCATGTTGCAAACTGCCTCAGCTGGCCCCCAGTTGTAGCCCTAACTATTGTTCTCAACTCTTATGTCCACACGACCTCTAGATGTCTGCAACTATACAAAAATGATCCAGAGTTCTCCTCCACATACCAGATGCTAGTAGATGGAAAGAAAGTTCCTGATTTCCACTTCCAGGACGTATTATAATTCTACCTGGGCCACCTTTGTGTTCCTTCAAGCGAGCGTGCCAAGCTGATTTGGGAGGCGCACTACAGTTGGGTCGTAGGACACTTTGGTGTGGGGAAAATTGTGGCTTTACTATAAAAGTAATTTTATTGGCCAAAACTATGACTAGATGTTTGGAAATATATTAGATCATGCACTTCTGGCACCATTTCCAAGACAACCATCAAGAAGAAAGGACTGTACACTCCTCTGTCGACTCCCAGCCAACCTTGGGAATCCATCTCCATGGACTATATGTTTGGCCTCCCTTCTTCCAAGCATGGTAATGATTGTATATTTGTGGTCATGGAAATTTTTTCTAGATGGCTATATTGGTGGCCTACAAGAAGAGCATCACGACAGAGGACACTTCAAAAATCTTCTTTGAACGAGTATGGGTATATTTTGGGATCCTGTAGACCATTATATTATATCGGGATAGTATTTTCCTAAGAAAATTTTGGTCAATCCTCTGGACACTATTAGACACCCAACTCACAAAGTCGACTACATTCCATCCCCAAACTGATGCCCAGATAGAGGTTGTCAACATGATGATAGTGCACATACTTCGCATGTACAAATCCAAGCATCTATGAAATTGGGATGAGAGTGTCCCCTATGCGCAACACAATTATAATAGAGCTCTCCATAGCTCGATTGATCGTAGTCCCTTTCAAGTGGGTCTAGGATTTCAACCATTGTGTCTAATTGATGTTGTCATACGTCATGTGATTGCATTGACATAATCCACACATGTATTTTTTGAGGTTGATAAAGAAAATAGATTTATTGAACATATCCAACACATTTTATAGTAGGTTCACGACATCCTAAAGAAGTCCAATGCCAAGTACAAGCAGTGACATGATCAATATCGAGTGCCACACAAGTTTCAGGTGGGTGATAAATTTTTCTTGCATTTTCGGAAAGAAAGCCTAATCGGATCCCACCAGAAGCTTAGACCAATCCAATATGGGCCTTACACTATCATCAGGGTGGTGGGAGAAAATTTTTTTGAGCTCAACATTCCCTCATTCCTTGGTTTGCACCCATTTTTCAATGTGGACCGCCTTCGGTCATACTTTCCACCATTACTGGACACATAAGACATTGCAAAACAACTCATACCAATAGAGATAAACCATGACTGCATGGAACAAACCACAAATTCTTGGATCATGGACACACATACCAAGAACACTTTCCAGCAGAAGATCCAGCTGTACCAAGTTGTCAAACCTGGCCAACTCCTCCACCAAGGAAAGTGGCTCACTAGGGACCAAGTTCAACAAAAGTTTCCTCATATCATGGAGTAACTCAACACAATGGGGACCATTGCTTCCTAATGGGGGAGGAATGATCTAGGTGGATATTTATGGCCACCCACCTATTCCACTTGGACCCCCACCATTTTTTCTTTCAGTTTTTCAGTTTCCTTAATTGTATCACATTCTACTATTTTTGGTAGTTTTTCGAGTCATGAACTTTCAGAGCCGTTTTGAGGCCCTAAATGAATTTTTTGGGAAATTAGGGATTAACATGGGTCTTTGATTAATGTTGGCTATTCAAAATTTTAGTCCTCGAATAGACCTTTCTAACGAGGTATTATGCGCGTTAAACAGAGATCGTGTGCCAAAGTTACATCCCTGAGAAGTTGATGTACCAATTTACCCAAATGGGGCCCATAGTTTTGGTGCTTCATCTCCTAGGGTTAGGTTTTTGGATGTTTAGGGTTTTCCATTTTTACTCAATAATAAATAGAACTTCGAGCCTCATTGTAACATAGTTCAAAGGCATGTATCCGCCACATCTCTTCTCATAGATAAGCTACCATCGCCCGAGCTAGTTTTTTTCCATTATGTATGTAAGAATATTTTAATCTTTGATATTAATGAAATGAAGTTATATTTCTACCGCATCTCTATGCCCATGTATATATTTGTATTCTCTTGCTTTCCTGCATAAATTTGGATCACTCATCACAAAATTCATTTCATTATTAGGAGGATTATTATAGTTTATTAAATCAATTAAAGGTCTTGATTCTTATGGCATATTCACTCCTTCTAACTCGTGGGGATCTATTGTTGCTACTAAAACGCCCTCCAAAATTTTGCTACATTAGTATTTTGGAGCCTACCTACTATCATATCAAGTGTCACTTCCGGTCACCAAGTATTGTTTCATGTTATTTTATATGTTTTAAATGTCCTTGTTCTTTCCTAAGTGTCTTCGCATCATCATGAACATCCATAATGCACTTCGTATACTTTATAGTCACAAAACAACACTTTTGGTCGTAATTTCACACACTTTGTCTGTTGTACTTGGAGAGTGTTTAAATTTTATTTTGATGTATACTTCTCAGTACTAGATCCTGTCTAATTTTTACTGATGAGTTAGTATGTTTCACACTTGTTTTTACTTCAAATTCAATGTGTTTTCCCATGCTTTACCTTCCATACTTAGAGAAAATTTCATTTTCACAAGCTTTCCCATTAGGCCTAGGAGAGCGCACTATGCACTCTCAAGGATTAGTTGGACCCTCCTTCTTTTTTGAGACTACACCCTACACCCAAGCCTAGCTCTACCTTCCTTCCAAGCGCACAATGCAAAATCAAGCATCAATACCCATTTTTTCTTTCAAACTACACCCTCCTTGTGACCTCTCTCCTATTTGAGTGAAAAATGCACCAATAATGATCAATCAAGTTTCCCTTGAGCCTTGACAGTGCACCCTGCATCCTCCTTTTTCCTACACCTTTCAATTTGAGCACATAACACATAAACAATCCATAATGAGCTCCCTTGCCTCTTGTGACTGCGCCCTATGCCCTCCATCAAACCTCCTCTTCTCAAAAAAGTGTACAAAGCATCCTCAGTGGCAAACACACAACCCCTTGTCCCTTGTTAGTGTGCCCTGCACCCAGAAAATTCCTCTTCCCTTTTTGAGCACATTGTTGATTCACAGTCAGAAAGTTTGCATGAAACATGATAGAATATGAGATTTCTAGGTTGATTTTTACTTTACATGAGTGATCTTGTTATGAAACCAACTCCAAAAGTAGAAGAAAATAGAGATCAACGCCTTAGAAATAAGCCACTTCAAGGGGGAAACCTCCTTTACATTATATAAATGTACAATTCTTGGATGATACAAATGACAAAACCTCCTTCTATATATAGGAGTCCATAGGGTCACAATATAATCCTAGCCGACCTAACAATAATATGTAAGGACACAATAATAACAATATGGGGGTTACAGGGGTACAACAAGAACAATAAGGGGGCTACACTAACAAAAATAAGGGACTACACTAGTAATATAGGGACCTAACATGCTCCTCTACTTCAAAAAAGTGTTGTCCTTAATGCTTGAGTAGCTCAAGATGCTTATGTATAAAATTATCATCCCCCCATGTAGAATCTTAAGTGGGTAAGTTTTCCACTTGATGAGATACTCTGAAATTGATCGATTTCGTAGTTGTCGAGTTCTTGTTTCCGTGAATACTTCAAGTTCCAATATAATTTTTCCTTCCTCATCAAGTTCTGGAAATATTGTTTGAATTGGAAGTTTGTCACCTATAACCTTCTTTAATCATGAAACATGGAAAACTAGATGCACTCACGAAGAAGCAGGAAGCTCCAATTTGTATGCCATTGTACCAGTATTTTGCAGCACCTTGTAAGGACCATAGTACTTTGGCGATAATTTATTATCCTTCTTAGCTTGCTCGAGGGACATTTGTTTGTATGGTTAATGTAGCCGTAAAAATACCCAGTCTCCTACATCAAAACTTCTCTCACTGCGATGTTGATCTGCCTGTTGTTTCATATGATTTTGTGCCAAATTTAGGTTATCCTTTAAGAGTTGCAGAACTTTTTGTTGATGCTTGATGTGATCTTCCAATGCTTGAACCTTAGAATTTTCTCTTAATGATGATGTGATGGACAATGGATGATATCCATAAAGTGCCATACATGGGGTCATTTTTGCTGCAATATGGAAGGAAGTGTTATACCACCATTCAGCCAGAGGTAACCACTTGACCCATTGTGTTTTTTTATCAGATACAAAACAATGAAGATATCCTTCTAAAAATTTGTTCACTATCTCAGTTTGACCATCAGATTGAGGATGATGAGATGAGCTATGAGCTAGTTGAGTACCCAAACAAGAAAATAATTCTGTCCAAAAATTTCCAATAAAAATGGGATCTCGATCGCTTACAATAATCTTTGGGTTTCTATGTATCTTTTGAATAGTTTCCATAAATGCAGTAGCAATTGTACTTTCTTTAAATGGATGAGATAATGCAAAAAAGTGTGCACAATTGGTAAGTTTATCAAATACCACCCTGATGACACTCTTTCCTTCGGACTTAGGTAAACTTGTGATAAAATCCATTGAAATCTCCTCCCAATGTTGACTTGGAATGGATAAAGGCTGTAGAAGACCCGACATCTTAATTGTCTCAACTTTATTTTTGTTGGAAAACCAAATATTCTACCAAAAAATTTTGAATATCAAATGGCCATCCCAAAAAAATCTTTCTTCACTCTGTGGTAAGCTTTTAAAAATCTTGAGTGTCCTCCTAGAGGATAAGTGTGCAATTCCAAAAGAATCTTTTGTTTTAGTTGGGAATTCTTACAAATATATAAGCGATATTTTTACCATAACAAATAAATTTTCCAACGATCTTGCTGAAAATTTTGAATGAGTGTCAAAAATTCTTCGTCCTTCTTCCATTCATCCCTTGCTTTAGTTATCCAATCTGGTTGGATAATAGAAATTGCACAAAGCAATGATTCCACCTCTTCATCCTTTCTTGAGAGTGCATCTGCAACAAAATTTATCTTCCCTTTTTTGTAGATGATTTCAAAGTCATAACCCAACATCTTTGTGACCCATTTTTGTTGCTCTTCTGAAGACAATATTTGTTCCAAAAAGTGTTTAAGACTATCATGATCAGTTTTTACCTTGAAGTGTCTTCCCATTAGGTAAGGTCGCCATTTCTTTAGTGCATGTAGTAATGCCAAAATTTCCTTCTCATAAATAGCTTTTTGTAAATACTTTCCTTTGATTGGATGACTTTAAAAAGAAATTAGTCTTCCTTCTTACATTAAAACAACACCAATTCCATTTCCCGTGGCATCACATTCCACAATAAAGGTTTTTGTGAAGTCTGGCGCAGCTAAGACCAGTGCTAGGCACATTTCCTCTTTAAGATGTCCAAAGGCCTTAGTTTCTTCAGGAGTCCATGAAAATGCATATTTCTTCAATAATGTTGTTAGAGGTGTTGCTATTCTTCCATAATTCTTAACAAACTTGCGATAATAACCTGTTAACCAGAGAAATCCTTGCAACTGCTTTATGTTTGTGGGGACTTTCCATTCCTTAATGGCTTTAATTTTGTTAGGGTCTACCTTAACACCCTCATGAGATACAATGTGACCCAGATATTCCACCTCTTATACTCCAAAGAAACATTTGGAGGTTTTTGCATATAATTGTTTCTCCTCCAATAGTTTGAGCACCCTGTCAACATGTTCCACATGATCCTTCCAAGACGTATTGTAGATTATTATATCATCAAAAATACTGACACAAATTTTCAAAGGAAGGGTTTGAAAATGGAATTCATCAACCCTTGGAATGTAGAAGGTGCATTGGTAAGGCCAAAATGCATTACCAAAAATTCATAATGATCCTCATGAGTTCGAAATGCTATTTTCAGAATATCTTCAGTTTTCATTCTAATTTGATGATATCTTGAACAAAGATCCAACTCGGTAAAATAAATTTCTCCATGTAATTCATCCAATAATTCATAAATCACAAGAATGGGAAATTTATATTTAATAGTGAGCTTATTTAGCTCCCTATAATTTGGACACATGTGCCATGATCCATCCTTCTTGTGCACCAACACTATTGGAGCAGAGAAAGAACTTTGACTAGGTTGAATTATACCAACCTCTAACATTTCAGCAATCATACATTCAATTTTTCTCTTTTGGACATAAGGACATCTGTAAGGCCTGATGTTTGGAGGAACACTTCCTGGAATCAAATGAATA
Organism: Pinus albicaulis; assembly: GCA_034641835.2. Lineage (NCBI taxonomy): Eukaryota > Viridiplantae > Streptophyta > Pinopsida > Pinales > Pinaceae > Pinus > Pinus albicaulis. The sequence continues at coordinate 590,785,214 of CM076584.1, read as the reverse complement.
GCATGATCATGATCACAAATAGGTGGGAGTCCTTTGGGAGTTTCAAACACCTTGGAATGATTGTTCAAGACTTTTTGGAGATCTGGAGAAATATATGATTTTGATGTTGGAACTTCTAGTGAGCATAATTGTGCAATTACATCTTGTTGTTCTTTCTTCAAAATATTTGTCATGAAATTAGAGCTTATTATCTTTCCCGGCTTCCCTGCGATACCCCATAATTAAACTTCCTTTCCTTCTAAAATAAATTTCAAGAAAAGTTCTTAAAAATTAAAAGCTATCATCCCTAAATATTGTAACCATTGTACTCCTAGTACAACATCAACACCTCCCATTGGAATGGAAAGCATTGGACTATTCAATACATATTCCCCTATGACTACCTATATATATTATGGCATTTTCCAGAGCAATTCATAGTTCCTGCATTTTCAACCATCACTTGACATTCTGGTGCTGGGTACAGGAAGGAATTCAATTCCTTGGCTACCTTACAATGAATAAAATTATGGGTACTACCCGAATCAATCAACACTATTACCTTTTTATTCATGATATGTCCTTCTATCTTGAGAGTTTAAGGAGTGGTAATTCCTACCAATGCATTACACGATATGGTCAGACTCATTTCTTCTTTCTATAGGGTTGGTTCATGGTGTATATCATCTTCTTTTGATGTTTCTTGTTCATTTTATTCCTCCTCTTCACAATCTATATAAAATAATTTCTTCTCAACATACTTATGACCTTTAGTATATTTGCTATCACAACTGTAGCAAAGCCCTTTTTCTCTTTTTTCTTCTAATTGTTATGGTGTCAACCTTGTAGGTTGTGGAAGTCTAGGAGTAGCCACACCTCCTTATTTATATATGTGAGTGGTAGGCTTCCTTGTCGGCATAATTTTACATTCAAATTTTCTTGCCAACCTGAATGCCTTCTCCAATGAATCAGGTTCCCAAAGGTGAACCCCATGTTGGATGTTATCCTTTAAAGTCCCTATGAAGACATCAATCATGTTTTCCTCTGGAATATCAGTTACGCTTATATTCAATTTTTGGAAGTCATCAATGTGCTCCACCACTGACCCACTGAAAATATTGCGAACCAAGATCTATAATTTTTACGCGAGGTTCCTCAGGATTTCGGCTTCGTGCGATAAAAAATTCAGCTTCCGAACCTTTGTAGAAAACAAGTAAAATGGAAAATGACATGATGACCTGTTTGGAGCAGCAAAAATCTAGAATCCAAAGCTACGATACCAAATTTTATGAAACCAACTCCAAAATTAGAAGAAAAGAGAGATCAATGCTTAGAATTCAACCACTTCGAGGGGGAAACCTCCTTTGCATTACATAAATGAACAATTCTTGGATGAAACAAATGACAAAACCTCCTTCTATATATAGGAGTCCATGGGGTCACACTATAATCCTAGCCAACCTAACAATAATAATGTAAGGGCACAATAATAACAATATGGGGGTTATAGGGGTACAAAAATAACAATAAGGGGGCTACACTAACAACAATAAGGTACTACACTAGTAATATAGGGACCTAATAGATCTTACTTGTAAGTATTATTAGAATATCATGACAAGGATGTGTGAGGATATTTGTCAAAGAATGTAGCTCAAGGAAGCATTCAAAGACAAAATAACACATGATTGCGACAAGTGAAAAAACATCAAATTCCATTGATCAAAGTGATCCATAAAGACTCCATATGATCTTAAGACACTTTGGAGGGTAGATGGAAAACCCAATGAGAATTATGCACCAAGTATTGAAGACATAGGTGGCAACATTTTCACGTCTCAAGAAATTCCATATCGCAAGTCACAATGGGTCCAAGTCATATATATCAGCGGATTGTCATGTGTCGCCACACGATGATGTGGAAATAATGTTGTAATTGTGTAATTATTGTAAATATACATATGTGGAAGTCCAAGAGTCATATAAGGACAAAAAAGCCACATGGAGAAGTCCAAAAGACACAAAGAAGTCCAAAAGTCATGTTGAATTTCAAAAGTCTTTTGGAAGTTCAAAGGTTGTTTAGATTTATAAAGGTCATAATAAGTTGAAAATTCATTTGGGAAGTTCAAGAGTCATGGGAATATGAAGATTCATGCCTATAGTTATAAAAGAAGCCTCATTACTCAAATAAGGGACTTTTCACTTTGGCTTCTCCCACAAGGCTTAGAGAGATAGAAATAGTTATTTTGGAGAGTAAGTAGTGGTTATGACGCTCCACTATTTGAGCTAGTGGTGTTCATTATACTCATGTATCTTGGAATTTCACCTAATAATCAAAGGCTATTGGGCCAACACATTTGCATGCATAGATCGTGGGTGTTTTAATACTATTCTTTAAATAATTTCAGTTTATGTTGTCATTCGAATGCATTAAATAAATTGAACTAATTCAATGGCTTCGGTGTAACACCCTCCTTCCATATCTACCCAAGTAACCAAATAACTGGGGTAAACATATGACGAGAGGCTACTGTGAACTGACTCAAACTCTTAGGTGACCTTAAGGTGGTGGAATCACAGAAACAAATCAAAAAAAATTTCCACATCAGCAACACAACTCCCATGAACCATCCCAACCACTCAGGTAACTAGCCCCTGGGTCTTACTAAGTTCTTATCGCCTTTAAACCCTTGGACGCTTCCATAGTATAGGCATGAGTCCATCTGGGAGGCTCTGGGAACTCCCATAGAATAGGCATGCATGTATCCAGGGAATTTTTTCCACATACCTATGCCAACATCTCCAGGATTTGAGCCACTTTTTCAAGGCCTATAGCCCAGGTCACTTCCTAGAACTCTATGAAAAATTCAAAAAATAAATATAACAACGAAACAATGGTGCAAAAGAAAACTCTTGAATAAGGACTTGACTGGACGCCTACTAGCCATGATAGACATTTTTTCAAACATGTAACAATTATGTAACCTATAGGTTTAAACAACAAATTTGAGCACAGGGGTCTCAGACTTATCTGAGAATCGTTAAGAATCGTTGTTCCCTTACATCATTAGCTACATTATCATCTATTAGGTCATAGATACATTGTTCATTCATTCACAAATAAAAACATGAGGAGAGCCATGCATCATTACTGCCATAATACATGCTTATAACCAGCATAACAAAAATGACACCAAAGCGAATATATTGTCACCCTGAATCCAAATCAATTCATTTCACTCAAAAATGATATCGTATGCTCATGATATCGTGTTTTGACCGAATTGACAAACAACTAAAATTTTTGTAAAGTGGGTTGTAGGTACACGTAGTTAGTAGTCTGTATGCTGACTGGGAATCTGAATGTGCTGGGGATTGTATTTATTTGGTCCAATGGTGTGATGACACTTGTATCATTGTGATTGGCTAAGAATGTTGTGTTTTTATTGGTTTATGGGCTCATGTGTTGGACCTATGAGAGAGACCCACGTGGGCCAATCGGTGGTTGCCACATGGCCTCCTCTCATTTGTGTAAAATTTTGTATATGGCTAGAGTGGGTCTCTATGGGGTTAGTTTAATAGACCTCCGGGGTGGTAGCGTAATTATCCACCACTGCGCCAATGGTAGTTCTTATAAGACATGGTGTGATAAACCTATTTAAATATTAGTGGGAGTGGCATCGAGGGTCGGGACCAGGGTTAACCCCTAGCCCCTGGTCCACCAAAACACAATAAGTGGTGGGAAGATAGGGGCCTGGGGTTAACCTCGACCCCAACACCATATATCAACCCGAAAATTATGTTATATGTCACCCAACACCATATGTTAACACGAACCATGTGTTATATTAAATCAACGTTGAACCATATTATTGCAAACCATATGTTTGCAAACCTTATGATATGTATAACCAAATTTGCAGAGTATGGATAGTTCGGATATTTGTTAACCTGATGGTTAATGTCATGGAATGTGAACGATTATGGTGGAGGCAGTGAATTTTTATGATATGGCAGGTTCAATGGTTTTGGTAACTCTCAATGGTTTATACACATTAACACCTGCAAATAGTCAACACGACATGTGAACGGGTTTTTGGGGGCGGCCAAGTTTTATGGCAGATAGCCATACCACTGGAGGAACCCAACCACAGTTCGTGGATCCAAATCTAGTCACAAATACAGTTAAACATTGGCAGTAAACACCGACGGTCAATACTATCATATCACATGAAACATTTTATTGTTGGCGTGGTTACAATTTTTTTATGGCAGTCCAAATCATCGCGGAAATCAAACCATGGATCAACCTTACCACAATTAATGTTCAGACCTCGGAGGTACTAACTTAACCTGCCTTTAACATTGGTTTATGCGAGGTTGAGTTTCGATTATGGCACACATTTGGTAGTTTAAAATTTGGCGGGAATCAATTCAACCCACCCGAATCCGACGGTCCCCGTTGTGCCAAGTGGTGGTAATTTGTTGGTTCGTGAGGGTTCATGGAAAAATTAATAGTTTGAAAAATTTCACCCACATTGGCGAGAATATTGCCAGTGCTGGGAAAATTTGTCACCCCATGTGGCTGAAAAAGGTGGAAAATGTAGGATAGTTAGAAGGTGGGTACGATTTGGAGGACAACTAGTAGGAAAACTTCTCTGGAGCATAAATCAGTCAATTTTTTCCCTTTTTGAGTGAAAAAATAGCCCAAATAGGGGTTTTTGACTATTCTGGAGCCAATGGAGACATTGATTTTTCATTTTGAGCACTATAACATGATTTAAACACATATTTTTGAGCATAATGAAAGAGTCCCAACATTGGAAGCTGGACCAGGAGATGTAGCCCAAGAGGGGTGAACTCCTTCATCATTTGTTGTCTTGTGTATGCAATTATGGTACTGATGTATTCATTATTTTTTGAAAATTTGAGTTTAAAAGCATGGTTATGTGTTAATGTAATTAACATAATTGGCTAAAAACCCTAACCATTTCACTTGCAGTTTTCACCATAAACTCTCAAGTTTACATATACAAATCATCCACACTAGATCACTAGGCCAAAACAAGCATGGATTCCACCAGATTTCTCCACCTACACCGTGAGGATTTTTATTATCTCCTAGTCTCTCAAGCTTTACCGCAATCCACAATTTGATCCAGGGATTACTAGGCCCTAAACCAAGACACACTCTCCATGATTTATCGTATATTCCAACCTGATATTCCTAGGTATGATGGAGAGCACCCACCTCTAGGCTTTACCGTATATCACACCATTCATCGGTCGAGTTTCCTAGGCCCACTGGGGCAACACACTATCTGACTTTACCACAACCCACAGTCCGGTTTAGAGGTTATTAGGACATATGTTCTATCATTTGGAGATCCACCTCACTCAGCTTTGAATCCATCCAGAAATACAACTTAACCAAAACAAGAGAACCCCATCACACCATGGTTACCTAGAAATGGCAAGGCTAAGATGAAAACACTTTCATACCTAGAAAAACCCATCCCAAGATTACAAAGAATGACATGCAATACCATGCATTCCAAATATAGCAAGGAGATCGGACATGCAAACCGATACCTACGAAGGATCCTGTTGTAGCTGCTCGATCCTACTCTTTATTGCTTTCTCCTTCCTTCCTCTTGCCTTCTTTTCCTTTCTTGGTCCAGTGCCAAATTTCTCCACGTAAAATCTAAGTGTCCAAGAGTGAGAGAAAGAGAGAGAATAAAGAGAGAGCTCCAATAATAAACTTGCAAAAGGTACCATCTGATCCTCAGAATCCCTTTTATCAATTAGGCCTATCATTTATTAATTTTCCTCCTCACATGAAACCTGTGACCTTTCACCTTAATTTTCTCCTATTTTCCATTATTTCATAAATAAATGTGCCAAAAATACCATTTTCCCTTTCCAAATTCCTTTGCTTTGCCAATTTCCTTAGCCATGTTAACCGAAATGAACACCCAATAGGATTTTTTTTCCCAACATTAAGCTTGGAATAAGTGTGCCATCGACCGTGGTAATTATTGGTCTTTATTTAACTTTTTTAACATATATTTTTCACCAGGTCTATTATAGAACCCCCCCCTTCCCCCCTTGGGGGACACCATTGTCGATGTTCAATCACACATATACCTCAACAAAAACTGTGGAAAATAAAACATACTTCCCATTGATATTTATAACATATATCGATGAAGTATTTACAATGATCACCCTACTGAAAAGAAAACCAACATGCAAAATATAATGACATGACACTCATACTGCTTATTGGAGCTTTATAACATAGCTCATGGTGGTATTTACATCCATATACATATGTAGATTTATCAAAACATATACCAACATCATACCAAAAATGCTTTGCCTCAACCGACAAACAAGGAAGGATACATAGCCTTCATTTAATACACCATCTCCCATGTAGCTTCATTGGGTCCAAAGTGCTTCATTTCACTTTTACTTGCTAGATTGCTTAGTTATGGAGCATGAACATATTTTTATACAATATACACTGAGGTTCTGGTTGGAATTATCCATCTACATCCACTTGCAATACATACCATTCAATCACATGATCAACATCTTTAACATAATTCTTAAGTGATGATTTATGAAAAAAATCATGCACTTTCACTGTGGAAGGTAGTGCAATTTGATAATATGCTGGTCTGATCCTCTCAATAATTCTGAAAGGTCCACAAAACCGTGGTGCCAACTTGGCATATGATCTAATCCGCAAGGATCTCTTCTTCGGTTTAATGTGCAAGTACACTTGTTCCCCAACTTGAAACTCCTTAAACAATATGTTTCGATCTGCATAGCTCTTCTACCTATCATGTGCTGCTTTTATATTCTTCTTGATTACCTGCATTTCCTGTTCCATTTCTGAAAACATGTCCTGCCCAATCAATACTCTATTAACTGTATCACTCCAACTAATGGGAGTATTACAACTCCGCTCATATAGTGCCTCAAACAGACTCATCTTCAAGGATTCCTAATACCCATTGTTATAGGACAACTCTACTAGTGGAAGTTACTCTTCCCACTTCAGTTGATGATGCATCACATACATCTTAAACATTTCCTCCAAGATATTATTTACCTTCTCTGCATGTCCATCTATCTGCGGATGATAAGTTGTGTTGAAGGCCAAATCAATGCCCAAAATTGAACACAAATCCTTCCAAAACTTGGAAGTGAACTTTCCATCCCTGTCTGACACAATATTCTTTGGAACACCATGTAATATTAACACACCTCTGATGAAAACCTGTGCCACATTGCTACTAGAATATGTAGTATTCATTGGAATGAAGTGTGCAACCTTTGTCAACCTGTCCACAACAACCATGAAGGAATCATGTTGTCTAGTTTTCCTAGGAAAAAATGTGATGAAATCCATGGAAATGACCTCCCATTTCCACTATGGAATCATAATCGATTGTAGTAGTCCACCTAGATTCCTGCACTCTTCCTTAACCATTTTAAAATCCAAAAACCTAGCCACAAACTCTGCTACGTCTCTCTTCAAATTTGGCCAATAATAGTACCTCTTCGCTACAGTTAGTGTCTTTTGATAGCCTGGGTGACCTGAATATGGTTTCACATGAAACTCTCTCAAGATCAAATTCTTGAGCTCACTATTATCTGACACATATATATTGTCTCTAAATTTGACCAAGCCATCTTCTATGGGATGGTAATCCAAATCTTGTACTCCGACACCTGTACCTATACATGTACCTCCACCTATACATGCACCTGTACCACTACTTGTACCTTTACCTTTACTCTGTTTCAACCTATGCACAATATCCATATACTTTCCATCCTTCCGACTTGCCTGCAACATCATATCCTATAGATTTATCCAATAGGAGATCATAGCTGCTATGTGATTTACCTCTACCCGCCTGCTAAGAGCATTTGTGACCATGTTCTGCTTCCCTTTTATGTACATGATCTCGAATTCAATTTCACTGATCGTGGCCAACCACTTAGCTGGCTTGGAATTTATATTTGGTTGGTCAAACAAGTATCTCAACCCACTATGATCTCTCATCAGTACAAACCTCATGCGAAGAAGATAATGCCTTCACATATTCAATGCATGTATGATCACTGCCAACTCAAGCTCACGCGTCAGATAGTTCTGCTCGTTCTCATTCAATTTTTGTGACTCATTTCATACCACTTGTCTATCCTACATAAGGACTCCACCAAGTCATCTCTTGAAATCATCTATACATACTACAAACTCTTTTTCTGGATATGCGATCTTTAACACTCGAGCATGTGTTAACAACTGCTTAAGCTACTCAAGACTAGTATCACACTCCTCTGTCCATTCAAAATTATTCACCTTCCTTTGCAATGATGTAATAGGTTAAGAAATATGTGAGAAGTTCCTAATTAACCTCCTGTAATACCCTTGCAATCCCATGAAGGATCTCACCTCATCTACATTTCTAGGAGCTACCCACTCCATTATGGCCCTTATCTTTTCTGGATCTACTGTGATGTCATCCTTGGAGACAATATGTCCCAAGTAATGTACCTCAGGTTTAAATAAACTGCACTTGTTGCACTTAGCATACAATTGATGCGCTCTTAGCAATCTCAACACTGCTACCAAATGATCAGCATGATCTTCCTCATTTTTAGAATATACCAATATGTCATCAATGAACACAATAACAAAATTGTCCAAATAAGTATGAAAAACATTGTTCATCAAACACATAAATGTAGTAGGAGCATTACTCAAACTGAATGGAACTACAACGAACTCATAATGCCCATACCTAGTCCTGAATGTGGTCTTGTAGATGTCCTCTTCTTTGATACATACTTGATGGTATCTCGATCTCAAGTCGATCTTAGAGAGCACTACTACTCCCTTCATCTGATAAAAAAAATCATCAATCCTCAGCAACAAATACCTATTCTTGATGGTCACTTTGTTCAATTTCATATAGTCAATTCACAATATGATAGTACCATCCTTCTTCTTTATGAATAATACTGGTGCGCCCCATGGAGATACACTTGGAATAATGTATCCTTTGTCAAGCATCTCTTTCAGTTGCAACTTTAACTCTACCAAGTCATGTGTACTCATCCCGTAAGGTGCTTTTGATGTTGGAGCTACCCCTAGTACCAACTCAATAGAAAATTCTACTTCCCTATGACGTGGAAACTCTAAAACATATTCTGGAAATACATCCTGAAAATTTTCGTAGCACTAGGTACCTGCTCAAAACATCTGCATCCTCAACTTCTTTACCTTTGTCACTAGAAATATGTACTGCAAATAACACGCATCCTTTCCTGTGACTACGCTTGGCCTGCATAGATGTCACCATCCTAACTGATGTTGCTTTCTTCTTACCCTGTAAGAATATTTTCTCCCCATTTTTATCCAAGCACTCAATGGCTTTGTGATCTGAAAGGAGTGTATTAGTTTGTTTTGCTGAGTGTCCTTTCAGTAATAAAAACATGTACAATTTGTCTCCATTTGTTTGCTTAAGGAATGAGTGTTTTAACCATGAAACATAGATGAATTTGTGAACTTTAAGCATGAAAATAAGCCTAAATAACACTGTATAGCAGTGTATAAGAGAGAAAAAATATCACACATAAGTTTTACACAGTAGGCATGATGAAGAAGTTCACCCCTCCTAGGCTACCTCTGCTGGTATAGCTCCCAATGGCATGCACCTCTTTGTCATTATTCTCAAAATTGCAAAATACATGTGTTTACAAGCCTCTAATGGTTGTTTTCTCTGCACTAGTGGCTCCAACATGCTCAAATTAATCTAAGCAGACTCTTGTTTCACCCAAATTTGTCGAAAATTGACCTCCCAATGCATTTCTCCCAATATCAGCTAGAAAAGCTCCACCAAAAGTGGAGACTACACTTAACTGCTACTAAAAATAACAAAAACCCTAAATTTAGGGAGACTCCACAGTTCTGCCGGATAAGACCGCTAGAATTGACAACAAGCGGTTTGGGTGGGGTGGTCACATGCTGACCCCTCGCCTTTAAATCCATGGTTTAACTGTTTTTAAAACTCCGCATATGGAGTGGAACTCAGAGACTTAAGGGTTCTGAAAACTGTTTCCAAACCCGTCACATTAGTTGCCAATGAACTGCACATGTGATAATGCTTCCCTTTCGCTAGAGGTTATGGTGTAGACAAACTGTCATGTTGCAGTTTTATGTCACAACGTGACATGTGACCGAAAACTTCGCCGTCGGAGTTAATGTTTGGATAGCCGTTTGCTTGTAGTTTTATGTTGTGGTTAATGGCATGTGATCACATCTTGGGGCCACCAGGGAGTTGGGACCGCTGGCGGTCCCCCCCTCCAACTGCAAATACGTTACAACACAAAATGATCTGGTCCACTTATAGGTTAAGAAACTCATGGTAGGCGAGATGGTCGGAGACATAGGAACCATGGAGGTCACGAGTTCAAACCCCCCAGACTCCAAATAAAATTTTACTCCTTCCTCCTGAGGACACGTGGCAGCCTCTGGGCTTGTCATGTGTCTCTTATCCAACGACCCAAATAAAAAACATACAAACCCAAATCTTTGGCCCTAGATGCACCATGTGGCGAGATCTGATTGAATTTAGGAAAAGGGAATATTCCTGGTATATGCCACCTGCTAACTATACCTGCATGCTAACTCGGCATCCCAGTCACCCTGTCACAAATTTTTTAGCTGTTTGGGAAAATGAATAGAACGTGATATCTTCCTCATACGACTTCAATTTTTCGAACCGTTCGCGGCGCCATAATTGCAATGAAGAGACATTTCAAGTCACTCAGGTTCGGTACAGTTTCAAGCACTTTCAATTTTGAGAAAAACACATGATCTCCTGATCACACCTCCCCATTGAGAAGCTTTTGGATCCCAAAATACTTCAATTACCCGTTCAGAAGATGAGGGGATAGCTCCCTCACCTTTTCCACTTCCATCCACCTTGCCTTACTTGGTTTGCTGCCCTTGAGCCCAATTCGAAGATAATTGACAATTCCCCTCTTAAAAGTGTGTGTCCTCCTATTAAGGATGGAATCCTCCTTGAGCTCGTCTAGAAATTCCGGCGAGAAATATTATATAGATGGCAGTTGAATATCAATCCCTTGATCATCAATCAAAGGAGGCTCATACAAACGTAAATTTTCCACATTGACAATGGAATATTTTGCATATATGAAGGCAAGTCAAGTTGAAATGAATTATTACCAACTTGTTTAATGATCTTGAATTGACCATAACGAATGGGCTTGAGCTTTTTACCTTCTCCTGGCATCCTTTCTTTGCTTATGTGCAACCATATTTCATCTCCTTCTTGAAACTTGTGATCAACTCTATGTTTTTCATGCCTCTCCTTGTATTTTCTTTGACTCTTCTCAAGTTGTTCTTGAACTTGTTGATGAATAATATGATTTTTTTCATTGAAATTTTGAGCCTTGTCAATATCACTATGCCCATCAATTGCAACATCCTTCTCAAAGATGAAGTCTAATGGCGATTTCAGAAAATACCCAAAGCAAGCTTCAAAAGGTGATGTATTTTTAGAAGAGTGCCTGGCCCGATTGTAAGCGTGCTGAATGTAATGCAATTTTTCATCCCACAACTTGGGATGTTTGCTACAATATCCTCTCAATAGATGCACAATGGTTATGTTCACCACCTCGGTTTGACCATCAGTTTGTGGACGAAAAGAAATGCTCTTTTTCAACTTTGTGTCCATCATCTTCCAAAGATTGGACCAAAAATTCCCAAAGAACCTGGAATCCCTGTACTAACAATAGAAGTTGGAAAACCATAGTGAACCCATACATGTTGAAAATAAAGTTCACCAGTTTGTTCAACGGTAATGGTTTTCTTACATGGCATAAGTATACACATTTTATTGAATCTATCCACAACTACATAAAGATAATCATTTTGTTTTCTTGACATAGGTAGACCTCCAACAAAGTCTATGGAGACACTCTCCCATGGCCTTGATGGTACCAGTAGTGGTGTGTACAACCCAAGCTTCCTATTTCTAGGCTTGTTGGTTGCACACACATAAAATCCTCTTATAAAATACGACACACTATCTATCATGCAAGGCCAATAGCAATACCTCTATAGATGCACCATTGTATTGCTTACCCAAAAGTGTGCAACAATAAGAGATGAATGCGCCTCTCTCATGAAACTATCTCTCCTTGTGGTATACACAGCTTGCCCAAATGAAACAGCAAATTGTTATGCATGTGATAATCATTTTCCTCAACTTGATTCCCTTCACTCAAACTAGCATGCACATCTTGAAAATCAGCATCAGATGCATACTGTTCTATGTAACTCTCATGTACAATAGAATCATTTTTAAGTAAAGTAGAAGCACTTATAATTGGCCTTGAAAGAATATTAGAAACTTTATTGAAAATACCTTTCTTGTACCTTATAACCAAGTGAAACTATTGAATAAATCCCATCCACCTGAAATGTCGTGATTGCTACAATTTTGTTTGCGACTGCAATTACTGTAGTGGTTGGTGTTCGGTATGTATAATCGTCTCTTTACCCATCAAGTAGTGTTTCCACTTCTTGACGCTTTGTACCAAAGCATACAACTCTTTGTCATATTTAGGATAATTAGTTACAACACCATTGAATGTTTCAAAATGAAAAGCGATAGGCTTACCATGCTACAAAAGTACTGCGCCCATGGCATAATCACTAGCATCGATTTGTATCTCGAATGGCTGACTCAAATTCGGTAATGCAAGGACCGGAGCTGAACTGATATTGTATTTTAAAGCTTCAAAATATTGTTGTTTTTTTCCTCCCCATTGGAAGCCTTTCTTCACACTTGTCACTGTATGCATAGGAGCTGCTATGGCAGAAAAGTTAGCAATAAACTTTCTCCAATATTGAGCTACGCCTAAGAAACTTCTTACCTCGATTACTTTTTTTAGGAGTGGGCCAATTCACAATGGCTTCCACTTTATAAAGATCAATTCTCAACTCGCCTCCTCCTACAATTTTTCCCAAATAAACCAAAGAAGACTTTCCAAATTCACACTTTGACATCTTAAGAAATAATTGCTCTTTCTTCAAAACATTGAGTACCATTTTTACATGCAAGACATATTCTTCTCTTGTTTTGCTGAAAATGAGTATATCATATAAATACACAATCACAAAGTCATCAAGAAATGGACGCAAAAAATTATCCATAACATGCATGAAATTCGTTGGTGCATTACACAAACCAAACAGCATAACCAACCACTCAAAGAGTCCTTGTTTGGTTTGAATGCAATCTTCCATATGTCACTTTCTGCAATTCTTACTTGATGATATCCACTTTGTAAATCTAACTTAGTGAAAAATGTTTCTTCTTTCAGATGATCTAGAAAATCATCTATCCTTGGGAGTGGCTATTGATTCTTTACTGTTATCTTGTTCAAAGCTCTGAAGTCAACACACATGCGCCAAGTCCCATATTTATTTGGAATCAAGACTATGGGTGAATCACATGGCGAAGTGCTTGGATTTATGAGTCCCTTGTCCAACAAGTCCTTGATTTTCCTCTTTATTTCAGCATCCTCCATTATCGACATGCGATACATGTCGATGTTTGAAAGAGGAAAATATTGTTGTAACTGAATCTCATGTTGAATCTCCCTTTTTGGAGGCAATCTTGTTGGCTCCTAAAACATATCATGATGTGCATCAACTACATCATATAAATATGATGTCAACTAAGGATAAAAATATTCAAATTACTGATGATTAACATCAGCTTTAGGCTTAATCATTAGAAGAAAAAAATTATTAGTTGATTCACCAACCTCTTTACCTGTCCAACATTTACCATTACAATATTTGTCTTCTTGCGATGTGATCTAACAATGAACTCCTTGCCATCTTTGAATAAATGGTATTTGTTCTCATGGAAATGGAAGATCATTTTCCTATCATGCAAGTAAGGACTTCCCAACACAGTACCTGTAATATCAAACGAAACCACATCTAATTCAACCGTGTCAACAAAATGTGCAGTTATTGCAAAGTGCAATATGCACTTCTTTGAAACCTGTAAATTTGCATCCTTACAAATCCACCCAAGTGGATATGGAATGGTCTCAAGATTAAGTTTATTTTCCAAGTCTTCAAAGATTAAGTTTACTTGTGACTCACTGTCAAACATTGTGTCAATTTTGGTATGTTTGGATATGACCCTCACATGAAATAGTTCAATTCTCTCTTCTTCATTTGGAGCTTGTATGTGAAAGTTTAAAGTACTAGTACTGGGTTTTGTTTCAATTTCTTTCCCCTTCATGTTCTTCAATCCCATGGCTGTAATTTTAGTTTCATCACCTAAATCCTCTCCTAAGTCATGTTGAGTTGTAGCTGTAGTTTTCTGCTTCCCTTTGTTATTGTTATACTTGGGTCTCTTTTCAGGATGTACTTTCCAACAATTTTTCTCTTCATTGCCTTCTTTTGAATAATGTTTACAAACAAATTTCTCTCCCTCTTTCTTAACAAATGCATTATTTTTGCCTTTTCCTTTTGAGGTCTTCTCTTTGTTTTTCCCCTTGAAAGGTTTGTTTCTACCCTCTTCGAAATTATTTTTCCCTCTAGCTTCTAGATGTGTGGCTTGAACACATTCCTCATCTAGACTTGTAGGATTAAACACGAGGATAGTATGTTTAAGGTAGCTATGTAAGCCTCCTATGTACTTGATCAAAGTATCTTGACTCTACAAATCTACCCCTAATAAGAGAGCTCTTCTCCTAAATTCTTGGGTGTATTTTTAAACATTTTTTCCTTTCAATTGTCTAAAATTTTGCCAGTTCATTATGGCTTTCTGCATGTGAGCTATTGGATAAAATTGTTGTTTTATTGCAGTAATGAAATCAGTCCATGATAGGATAATCTTACCTTGCTTCTTGATCTCCTCCTTTGTCTTGGTTTCCCACCAAACAAGAGTTGCACTTCCATCCTCAATGAAGCTAGCTGGATTTTGGTATCATCATCATGAAGGTTCTGAATTCTCAAATAGACCTCCAATTGCCTAATCCAATTATCAAGATTTTGTGCATTGACTTCACTATTAAACATTAGCAATTCAAACTTAACATCAAGTTTTATAAAAGGAATTTTACCAGTGTTCTTTGACTTGTGTTACTGGTGTACTGAAGATGAAGTAGAGGATGATGATGATGAGGGTGAGGATAGTGACTTTCCACTGCCTCCATTTCCTCCATTCCCCTTCTTTGATTTATCTTCATCATTGTGACCTCCTGATAATACCTCACCTTCCTTGTGAAGTTTGGATCCTTCTCCTTCTAGTCTTTCATTTCTTTCTTGATAAAGGACTCTCACCATTTCAGTGATGTCAAGGAATGATTTCCTGAACACCCTTTCTTCTTATTTTGGATACACCTCTTCATGGATTTCTTCTTCTCCTGGAGGCATGCTTTTAGCTTCTTCTAATTATTTTTGAGGTGAACTAGGTGGTGGAGAATGTGGCAACCTTGTACTCATTTGTTTTGGCTCACTTTGCGAACCTCTTGCTTCCACCAATTTGCCTTCTCCTCTCTTGAGCTTGAGCCTAGTAAGCATGAAAACACTCACAAACAGTTAAACAAATCTTGCACACAAAAACACCAGAGAATAAATTCTAGCTTCGATACCAACTTGATCTGAAAGGAGTGTATTAGTTTTTTGTGCTAAGTGTCCTTTCAGTAATAAAAACATGTATAATTTTTCTCCATTTTCTTGCTTAAGAAATGAGTGTTTTAACCATGAAAGATAGATGAATTTGTCAACTTTAAGCATGAAAATAAGCCTAAATAACAATGTACAACAATTTATAATAGATAAAAAACATCACACATAAGTTTTACACAGTAGGCATGATGAAGCAGTTCACCCCTCCTGGGCTACCTCTGGTGGTGCAACTCCCAATGGCATGTCCCTCTTTGTCATTATGCTCAAAATTGAAAAATATGTGTGTTTAAAAGCCTCTAATAGCTATTTTATCTACACCAGTGGCTCCAGAATGCTCAAATTAGTCTAGGTAGACTCTTGTTTCACCCAAATTTGTCGAAAATTGACCTCCCAATGCATTTTTCCCAATATCAGCTAGAAAAGCTCCACCAAAAGTGGAGATTGCACTTAACTGCTATCAAAAATAGAAAAAAACCTAAATTAAAGGTTCCTCCACAGTTCTTCCGGATAAGACCGTTAGAATTGACAACAAGTAGTTTGGGTGGGGTGGTCACATGCCAGCCCCCCACCTTTAAATCCGTGGTTTAACTGTTTTTAAAACTACGCATATGGAGTAGAACTTAGAGTCTTAAGGGTTTCGAAAACCATTTCCGAACCCATCGCATTAGTTTCCAATGAACCATGCATGTGATAGCACTTCCCTTCCACCGATGCTTACGATGTAGAAAAACTGTCATGTTGCAGTTTTATGTCACAATGTGACATGTGACCAAAAACTTTGCCGCCGGAGTTAATGTTTGGATAGCCGTCTGCTTGTAATTTTATGCTGCGGTTAATGGCATGTGATCACACCTTGGGGCTGCCAGCGGGTTGGGACCATTGGTGGTCCCCCCCATCGACTACAAATACGTTACAACATAAAATGATGTGGTCTTCTTATAGGTTAAGAAAATCATGGTAGGCGAGATGGTCGGAGGCTTACGTGGGTGCCATGGAGGTCATGGGGTCGAACCCCCTGGACTCCAAATAAAATTTTACTCCAACCTCCTAAGGACACGTGGCAGCCTCTGGGCTTGCCACGTGTCTCTCATTCAACGACCCAAATAAAAAACGTACAAACTCAAATCTTTAGCCCTAGATGCGCCACATGGAGAGATTCGATTAAATTTGGGAAAAGGGAATATTCATGGTATATGCCACCTGATGACTGTACCTTCATGCTGACTGGGCATCCCAGTCACCCTGTCACAAAAATTTTAGTTGTTTGGGAAAACAAACAGAACGCAATATCTTCCTCATATGACATCAATTTTTCGAACCGTTCGATGTGCAGGAATTGCAACGACAATACCTTTTTGTTCGCTCAGGTTTGGTATAGTTTCGAGCACTTTGAAATTTGAGCAAAACACATGATCTCTTGATCACTTTGTCATAACAATCCACCTTGGACCTATGAAGGTATAACTATTCCATACCTAATAACATACTATATGATCCTAATGGTGATATGTTCAAGTGTGTTGTTTTAGGAATGCCATTTAACTCAAATGCACAAGCTCTTACCCAATGGTGAACTTTTTTCTTTGTACCTGTAGCCAACTGCACTAACCAAGTTTCTGCATGCAATTTTTTATTCAAACCACACTTATCCACCAATTTAGGACCAACATAGCTATAATTAGATCTAGGGTCAATCAAAATAGAAACAACTTTATTAGAAAGCTTCTCATCCATCTCAATGATAAATGCTTGATGATCTTCCTGCCTGTTGTCCACAATGTGTAAATATGAGGAATGCTCTGCCCAACATCCCCAATAGTCTACACCTCATGTGCACTATATATCTAAAGCCTACCACCCTGATTTTGTGGACAACCTCTTGTTGAGCCCCAAAGATGTCCTTTCCTTTCACCAAATTTCTCTTCATTCCATTTGCCATTTATTAGTTATAGGCTTAAAGGATCAATAGGATTGATTAAAGTCACTTTAAGAATGCATGCAATAACTGACTTACTAAAATTTTGTGGTCTTGTTGTTGTAGTGATTTTTGACTAGACTTGGCTACAGAATGCAGCCATTCTGTAGCTAGTCGCATATTCTGCAGATATCTTTATGTTCACACAGGTTACAGGTGTCACTTAAAGGAAAAATGCATATGGTTGAATTCCAGAACTCACCTACATCATTCCTTGCCCTCTACGAAGTCTGAGCAAAAATCTGTAGGTGGTTATGCACGTGGAGGAAACCAAAACTAAGAAGTAGACTTCTACCAGGACAAGGACTCTGCAGATGTCTTCAGAAAAGTACGAGGCCTCAATAGGAGTTATAATTTGATTTTGATTGAAAAAGACACCTATCCCTATTTCTTCTCAATGAAAGTTATGTATTTTGCTTATAAAAATAACTCGGTGAGCTGAGAGACAGTTAGCTAGTTGATGTTTTGTTGTTAAGTTGTCCAAGATTGTGATACTCTGTTTCTAAAGCGTTCTCCTTTAATAAAAGAAGTACAACTTTAATGCATGATCTGAAGCAATCTTGAGGAGATTCACGTGCCAATCCGATGGTAGAGGGCCCCTACTGTCCGAAAGGCTTTGTGCATATTTTCTAGATAAGTGAATTTAGCTCTGTTTCGTTCAAATTTAGGCAATTTTCTGAACTTCATGTTTTATGTTCACTTACATCGAATGTTACGATCAATATCATTCTTATGAACTTTTCCAATATATCACTAACACATGAATGAGATAGAGCTATAATAATTCGGAGGTTAATTGCATTCTAGTCCAGTTTTGTTCATTGTATTTCAAGTTTTATTAGCTAGTTGTATTCTAGTTCTGTTAAATTAGACTTACAGGCCTTCATTATTTACAAACTGCCCTTGTTCTTAGTCTCTTCTAACACATTATTATCATATGGACAAGAATTAGTGATATCATTTTGAGGTCTTGACTATTCTGCAATTTCTCATAATTTTACAAACAGTCTTTTTCCAAAGCTATTCCAAGAGATCTCTAACCCTTGAATGAGGCTTAATAGTAATATTTTGAGTTGCAGAGTGGGTTAATTCTAGTATCATAAGTTATGTTAGCATAGGATTCCTCACTAAATTGCAGATAATCTTTTCTCAAAGTGTTCCAACAAATTTCTAACCCTGGATAAGATTTTCTCTGTGATATTGTAAGTTGTTGTTTATTAAAGAGAACCTCATTACATCAAACTTATCCTTTTCTCAAGTTGTTACAACATACCTCTAATGAAATGAATTGGACTGAGTTAATGTTATGAGTTAATTTCCTTGTCAAGCTTTGCAATTTGTGAATTAGCATTTTATGTTCTTAGGTGTCATACACAGTTTAGAGTAGATTTTGTTATGTTTTAGTGTGATCAGTAACTTCTCTTTGCCAACAATTTAGTTCTTTTCCTCTTAAAAAAAAAATACAAAACCAAAAACACTAGAAAAACACTAAACACAATGAATTAGGAAGAAGATACCTAGGCACATATAGTGCACTTCACTTCAACAGTTTACTAGCCCTGGTTAACAATTTATGACATCAATTTGGGACACTAAATTGAGAAAACATTTTGGCGTCGTTGCCGGGGAAGTGTAACTAGGTAGCCTTGTTTCTTACCTCCCAAAAACAATGATATGCATAGAGAAAGAGACTCAAGGGGTAGATTCATAAGAAGCAGAAGCATGATTTCTAGAACACCACTTGTTCCACCAAGACCAAGAGGCAGCACACCTCCAACTCAAACCCATATCCCATGCTTTACTGATCATAGACTTCCAGAAGGCTTAAGATCAGATATTCCATCATAAATACCTTCCACTTCATCCACTGAACCTGTCTTAGAAGAAGATTCAAGAACCCCTCCTAGGGACATAAACTTTTTCACTTCCACAGAAGAATCAACCATGGCAGAAGAAGGGGGAGGAGGAGTCTTTAATGGAGAACATACACTATTTGGAGGGGGTAGAGGTAGAGGTAGAGGAGAAGGAGGTAGAGGTGTAGAAGGAGAAGGAGGCAGAGGAAGAGGTATAAGGGAAATGGGAAGCTCTTTTGGGTTTCCTATAGTAGATGAAGAAACCAATGCAACTATGAAAAATATTTCACCCTCTGTCCTTCCAAACTTTTATGGACTCAAAAGTGAAGATCCTAAAACCTTCCTATTTGAATTTTAAGTCCTATGTAGAACCTATGATTACTTACAAGATGCCCAAAAACTTAAACTATTCCCTTCAACATTGAAAGGAGCAACATTAAAATGGTTTATGAGTTTGATCAACAGTTCTATTAGGACATGGGAAGACATGAAACAGGCATTTCTAGAGAGGTATTTGGATTACTGTATGCTAGTCAACCATAAGAAGGAAGTGTTTAAAATGCTAAAAAAAGAGGATGAAAATATGAAAGATTTGTTGGAGAGGCTTAACTATAACATCAAGAGGGAAAAAATGGAAAACTTAGACCAAGATACTTTGAAAGCTCTCTTGTTGAAGACAATTAGGGATGAATGGTTAGATATCCTTAATATGATGGGAAAAGGGGATATATCTCAGCTCACATTACCTGAAATAGCTAAATTATGTAACAACCTTTCAAGAGGGAAATCTAAAACTGTAAAAGGACCAAGAGACCCTGCTCTTGCAAGGGCAAGTAAGTCTGCTTCTGGGACAGTAAGCAGGGCAGAAATAGGACATATGCTTGATGAATTCAAGCCTGAAATTTTAGAGAGTCTTAGTGAGAAAATAGACACCCTCAAGTTACAAAACAAGCAAAAATCTGAATCTGATGCCTTAGCAATCTTTTGTCCCAAATGTAGAAAGAAGCATGCCTTGAGAGAGTACCCTTTGGATGCAAAAGTAGTAGAGACTTGTGTAATTTTTTCAGAAAAACATGATACCAAGAGTTGTCCTTCACTTCCTGGTCTTAAAGTTGTCTTTCAAGAAGAAACTCCTACAAATTTCACAGAATCTCTCAATTTTGTCTCTAGAAGGCCTTGGCAAGGACCTCAAACACAAGGATTCCATGATCAGCTGTATAATCAACCCCCACCAAATTGGAATTCTTGGTAGCAACCTTGGCCCCAATTCCAAAATCAATCTCAAACTTGGGAACAAGGAGCACAAAATCCCTATGGAAGATACTCTCAATACTATCAATATCCACCATATCCAAATTTCCCTCCTTAACAAAACCCTCAACAAAATCCTCAAAAT
Organism: Pinus albicaulis; assembly: GCA_034641835.2. Taxonomy (NCBI): domain Eukaryota; kingdom Viridiplantae; phylum Streptophyta; class Pinopsida; order Pinales; family Pinaceae; genus Pinus; species Pinus albicaulis. Next base: position 590,764,239 of record CM076584.1, on the reverse strand, counting down.
CCACAACATCAAAATCCACCACTTCCATTACCATTTCCTCAGAAAATAAATCAGTTACATGCCCAACCCATACCAAACCCCAACAATAAAAATCTTCAGAACACATACATGATAGAAGGCCAACAGTTTCCAACCTATTTGATTACTCCTTTAGACCTTAATGATGTTCAACTTAGCTCTGGAAGAATACTTGAAAAGAAGAAACCTTCTGTAATCATACAAGAGCAAAACAAATCTGAGGAAGATTCTCTACGGGTAAATAAAAGTCTTGAAGAGAACACATATTTTCAAGCCCCAAACATTGAAAAATCAAAACAAAAAGAACCAATAATTTCAACTCCTAAAAACAAATTATGGTGCCTAATTATGATTTCCTAGATGAGCTAAGGAATGTTTGTATTAAGATCCCATTATTACAAGCTATCAAAGAAATTCCAATATTAGCAAAAACAATAAAGGAGTTGAGCATGAAAAAAACAGGAAAAAGAATTAAAGAGATAAAGAAAATTCAACTGGCAGGAAAAATAGCAGATATCATGATGGGTAAGATTGCCATTCCAAAGTATCTAGAATTACAAAGAAATCCAATGAAAGAAATTCAAATCAATGGAGAACCTAGATTCAAAAAAATATCAATACTTTAGGAGCAAATAATCAATATCATGAGTAGACAAATCATGGATAAACTAAAACTTCCTAATCTTCTTTTTACACCCACATTATTACAATTAGCAGACAGATCCGTGATCAAACCTGATGGGGTAATAGAAGACATTCCGGTGTCCCTAGATTCTTGGGAGTATCCTGTGGATTTTATGATCCTAACTCCTAAGAATAATCTAGGAGGACATCATATTATATTAGGAATACCTTGGTTAGCTACAGCTAATGCTTTCATTAGTTTTAGATTCGGGGATATGTAAATCTATGATGGTAGTTCAACCAAGAAATTTACCTTTTATCTTCCAGCAAAAACAATTACAGAATTAGATGATACTCAATGGATTGAGGATGAAGAAGACATACAACCTCTCTTCACAATTTCAGAAATTAGTGAAGATAGCCAGATTCTAAATACCTTAGAAAATTTTGAGTCCTCTTCGGAATACAAACATGAAAAATTTCAAGAAGAATCCAACATTGAGTTTTTATCATCAAGACAGATGTCTCTTTATTCCATGGATAAATTTGGGAGCTCTACAATTGAGATATTTCCAGGTAAAACTTTAAACATAAACAAGAACCTAGAGAAATCTCAACAAGAAAAGCTAGTCAAGATATTACAGAGACATTCTTCTGCATATGCATGGGAGTACACTGATATGAAAGGGATAAGCCCTAAGACTTGCACTCATCACATCTACATAGAGGAAAATTGTAAACCAATCAGACAACCTCAAAGAAGGATGAATCCAAATCTTAAGGAGATTGTTAAAGAAGCAAGAATTGTAGAACCACAGTCAAAACTTTACTCCTGATCTCATCCGGTGATAGGTCGGCGGGGTTTTCCTCAAGGCAATTGTGCCAAATAAAAATGCAGAAGAGGGTATGTATTGAATGTGAATGAAACACAGTTAATCTTGAAGATCATTTTCCCCCACTCTTCATAGACTGTGTGTTAGATACATTAGCCGGAAAAGTACTTCTCATTTTTAGGTGGGTTTAGTGGTTAGCAACAAAATTCGGGCAGCACCCCACATCACAGTGAAACCACATTTACCCCGTCCTTAGGTACTGAGGTTACCAAGTATTTGACCTTTGGACCACAGTGCACCCACAAATTTCAAATATACATTTAGAATATTTTCAAGAATTAATAATGATTTGTATATATATGTATTGATTTCACAACAGAAACACATTTGAAGAAGCCTTAGGTAAACTTGGAAATTTTTTAAAGAGATGTAAAGAAGCAAATCTTTCACTAAGTCATTAGAAGTGTTTTATGATGTTTTCTAAAAGAATTGTTTTAGGACATCACATTTCAGGGGATGGGATTAGAGTTGATGAGTCAAAAGTTGAAGTCATCTCTAACTTATCTATTCCAAGTTGTCAAAAAGATGTTAGGAGTTTTCTCGAATTTACAGGATATTATCGAAGGTTTATAGAAAACTTCACCAATATAGCATCTCCACTTTTCAAATTACTTACCAAGGACTGTGAATTCAAGTGGAATCCTGATTGCCAGTTAGCCTTTGAGACCCTGAAAACAAAAATCTCTGAAGCACCTATTTTAAGGGGACCTAACTAGAAATTACCTTTTCATATTTCAACAGATGCCTCGGATACAGCTTTAGGAGTAGTATTGGGACAAAAAGACCTGATTCCTTATGCCATCTACTATACAAGTAAAAATTTGACTCCTTCAGAGTTAAATTATACTGTAACTGAAAAAGAGTTTTTAGTTGTTGTTCATGCCATAAACAAATTCAGACACTATATAATAGGCTATGAAACTTTTTTTCACACAGATCACTCTGCAATTAGATATCTAATGAATAAATCAATTACTAATGGCAGAGTCATAAGATGGTTATTGCTTTTACAAGAATTCAACATTACCATTCTAGATAGGTCTGGAAAACAAAACATAGTAGCTGATTTCCTATCTAGACTCCAAAACATCAAAGACAATACTCCAGTTGAAGATCAATTCCCTGATGAATATCTTTTTGCAATTTCTACTCAAAATCCTTGGTTTGCTGACATTGCTAATTATTTAGTTTCAGAGAAATTTCCTTCAATAATGAATGCAAGAGACAAAAGAAAGATCATTTATGACAATGAAAAATATTCATGGGTTGCTAATGAGTTATACAAAACAGGTCCAGATTTTATCATTAAGAGATGTGTTCGAGAAGATGAGATGCCTGAGATTCTCAAGGCATGTCATGATGAACCTTGTGGCGGACACTTTGCTGATAAAAGGACGCTTATAAGGTCCTTCATTTAGGATACTATTGGCCATCCCTTTTTAAATATGCTAAAGAGTATGTCAAAAGGTGTGACAGTTTCCAAAGGGTAGGGAAACCTTCTCCTTCAGGTGAAATGCCATTGCAGCCTCAGGTACATATTGAACCTTTTGAGAAATGGGCTTTAGATTTTGTAGGACCTATTAGTCCTTAATCAAGAAAAAATAAATATATATTAGTTTGCACTGATTATGTTACCAAATGGGTAGAGGCCAAGCCATTAGGCTTTCTGCTACTGAAGCATCTGTAGTTAATTTTCTTTTTGAGGATATTTTTACTCGTTTTGGTGTCCCAATAGAAATTGTTACAGATCAAGGAGCCCAATTCACATCAAAGCTAGTGGAACAAATGGTGGAGAGGTACAAAATCAGACACATAAAATCTACTCCCTATCATCCACAAGCAAATGGTCAAGTGGAATCTACTAATAAGTTCATTGAGGGGATCCTAACAAAGACTTTTCATTTACATAGAAGAGATTGGGCAGACAGGCTTCCTGAAGCCTTGTGGGCTTATAGAACTACATGGAGAAGCACAACAGGTCATACTCCTTATGAACTTTTTTATGGAAAAAAAGTCTTGTTTCCGATAGAGTTTCAGATTCAAACTTTTAAAATGGCAGTTCAACTAGGACTTTATCTAACAGAGGCATAAAAGCACAGATTTGAGCAGATTAATGAATTGGATGAGATCAGACAAGATGCAGTCCAGAAAACAAGTATAGTCCAACAACAAAGGAATAGATGGCATGATAAGTACATTAAGGAAAATAAATTCAAAGACGGTGACTGGGACCTCTTGTTTGATTCAAAGTTCAAAGATTTTTAAGGTAAATTCCAAACACATTGGCTTGGGCCATATGAAATTGTGAAATTTTTTGGCAATGGAGCAATAAAAATCAGGACAATAGATGAAGATGAGGTTACTTTTCTTGTAAGTGGTCATAGATTGAAGCTATATCATAAGCCACTTTCAAGAGAAGAATTTGTCAAGATATTCCAAGAGAACAGTGATGTGAAGTTAATGAAGAAGAATCCTTCTTCTTCATCAACTTAATTGTATTTTTTGAAGTCAGATGATGAAAAAAAAAAGAAGTATAAACATGAAAACTAATCATTGATTGGCATGTTTATACACAAAAGATAAAGTGAAAATCAGAATCTTTCTGACACTTTACCTTTTCAAAAAATTGTTCTTTTCCTGCAAGCAACTATCATAACATCATAAGTGCAGGCCCACTTTACATATCACATTCCACTTATGATCCAGTTCACTTCATCATATCTCACTTCATTCATATTTCATTCACTCCATTCATCCATACTTCATTCACTCCATTTCATGGACCATCTCATTTTTATTTCAAATTTGATCTCTTTCTGCAATTGAGTATTACAAATCATAAGTTGCAGGCCACTTTTCATATTTCATTTCACTCCACATTTGTGATCTATTTCATTCCATCATATTCCACTTCATTCATGTTTCATTCCATTATAATTCATGATCCATTTTTCATCTTATACTTCATTCCATCCATATTTCAAATCATTTCATTCCATGTTTCAAAGCTCTCGCAGGTACATTCTGCAGCCAGACATTCCGCAGCCAGGCATTCTGCAGCCAAACATTCTGCAGTAAACTATCCAGCAACCACGTGTTCAGCAGCAAATTGATCCTACACACCTATGTCAACAAGCAAAATCAAATGAATTATGAAGACTGAAAGATCAATGATTCTCAAAGAAAAGACCAATCATATTGAAAAAGCAAAAATCAAAAGAAGGGTTAAGGTAACTTTTGAAATTATTATGATAACAGATTATGAAAGTTATAATATGGTTGAGTTATATGTATGTTTCATAAAGTTATTTTAATTATTCGTATTGATCAAGCCTATCAAGCCTATCATAAAATTCATGGACAAATCCCTTCCATTCCGCCATATCAAATCATCATTTATTAAAAATTAATTGTTAGTACTTGAAGTGACCTATTAGGTCACGTCACTAACCCGAAGTATTCAGTGATGATTTTGAAATTCTCAAGAGATTTTTCTGCGGTATTTCACTCCATGACAGCTCTCAAAATCATTTATTCATGTAATTTACCCTTACCGTATTTCACTCATTCCATAACCACTTCATGTCATTTTTCCGTAGCCAATTCCTGTCTACCAAAACAGAGAAGTCATCTTTGGGGTGAAAAAAACTCTCTACAGCCATTTTTACCTTGAATAGGAGAGCAGTAACGGAGCAGTAAATTGAAGATAGAGAAAAGAATCCATGGGACTCATTGTAAAGTCCGAACCAGTCGGAACCAAATGCCTAGAGGGTTACCCACAGATTAGAGAGATGTTACAACAAGTTGGGTGGCTACAGTTTTTGGAAAATTTCAATGGATTCCATAAGGAGGTTACCAAGACATTTGCCCGGTCCTTCAACGGGTCAGAAGTTGAAATAGGTGATGTCAAATTCATTATCACAGAATCCTTCATTGCAGAAGCAACATAATTACCAAGGCAAGGTGAACGATGGTTCAAAAACAAGGAATTTCACAATGAAGCATGGAGGCAGATGCTCAAAACACCAGGTATGGATATCTCAGTTTTCAAGAAAGGCATTCCTAGTTCAGCCTTAAAGAATAAATGGCGAAATATGCTATTAATTTTGCAAAAATTTGTAACTTCTGAGGGAAGGTTTGGTACCCTATATGTTTATCACATTAAAGTTATGATGAATTTCCTAGATGAAGAAATCAATTTACCCTTTTTCTTACTTCATAGCCTAAAGAGAATGGCTTCTAATGTCCAAAAGAGGGTTCAGTTTTTGGAAACCACTTTGTATCACCATGGCCTAGTTAAAATCATAATTGAGCATCATTTGAAAAAGGTGGGAGACAATTGGGATGAGTTCCTCTTGAGGAATCATTTTGAAGAACCTATAGAAACTCCATCTGAAGGAAAAATTGTAAGAAGATGTAGGAGAAGAAAAAATTCCAAATCTGTTGAAATTAAAACTGGTAAATCCATACAAGAAGACAGTGAGGAGATTATCTCTGAAAAATTGGCTGAAATCAAGAAACAGCTTAAAAAGGAGAAGATAATAAGAAAGTATGCTAAGGAGAGAGGTGAGGGACCATCTAAACTAAGAAGAAGCCATAGGCTTAGAGGCATATTGAAGAAAACAGGGGTTAAGCAAACGGGAATCATAGATATTGAGGATGAAGAGACACCAACTGATAGATCTCCTAAGTACCAGTATGAAGAGGATCTTGATAGAGGAACTCCGGAGGTAGACCCAACACAACAACAAATCTATAATTATGTTGAGTCATTGGAAAAGAGAGCTTCAGAAAACAGAGGAAGAACTCCTAGCCCACAAGAATCTTCAATTGAAGTGCTGAGGAGAGATAAATATGAATTGGAAGTACTTAATAGGCACATAAAAAATGAAAATGAAATTTTAAGGGAACAAGTCAAGCTGAAAAGTAATATGAATACAACTCTCTCTCTGCAAATGGAAAAATTGTACAAGGCTAGTGAGAAGCTGAAGAAGAAAAATAAAAAGTTGAGCAGGGCACTTATAAACCTGAGGTTCAAATTGGTCATAAGGAAGCCTAGGATGCCACTGAAAATCAAGCAAAGCAGAAAAAGGAAGTTAGATGTCCTAGCAGAAATTTCAGAATACATGGATTAATTGCATGAGGACATGCAAAAGCTTTGCAGTGGGGGTATGTTGAGCCCCAAAGATGTCCTTTTCTTTCACCAAATTCCATTTCATTTCCTTTGTACTTTATCAATTATAGGCTTAAAATATAAATAGGATTGATTAAATTCACTTTTAGAATGCATACAATAAATAACTTACTAAACTTTTGTGGTCTTGTTGTTGTAGTGATTTTTGACTAGACTTAGCTACAGAATGCAGCCATTCTGTAGCTAGTCGCATATTCCGCAGCTATCTTTATGTTCACATAGGTTATAGGTGTCACTTAAAGGAAAAAAGCATATGGTTGAATTCCAGAACTCAACTACATCATTCATTTCCCTCTACGAAGTCTGAGCAAAAATCTGCAAGTGGTTATGCACGTGGAGGAAACCAAAACTAAGAAGTAGACTTCTACTAGGGCAAGGACTCTGCAGATGTCTTCAGCAAAGTACGAGGCCTCAACAGGAATTCTAATTCGATTTTGATTGAAAAAGACACCTATCCCTATTTATTCTCAATGACAATTATGTATTTTTTTTATAAAAATAACTTGGGGAACTAAGAGACAGTTAGTTAGTTGATGTTTTGTTGTTAAGTTGTCCAAGACTGTAATACTCTGTTTTTGAAGTGTTTTCCTTTAATGAAAGAAGTACAACTTTAATACATGATCTGAAGCAATCTTGAGGAGATTCGTGTGCCAATCCGATGGTAGAGGGCCCCTATAGTCCGAAAGGCTTTGTGCATATTTTTTAGATAAGTAACTTTAGCTCTATTTTGTTCTTAATTTAGGCAGTTTTCTGAACTTCATGTTTTATGTTTACTTACATCGAATAGTGTAGTCAATCTTGTTCTCATGAATTGTTCCAAAATATCACTAAGACTAAATTAGATAGAGCTGTAGTATTTCGAAGGATAATTGCGTATTAGTTCATTTCTGTTCATTACATTTCAAGTTTTATTAGCTAGTTGTATTCTAGTTCTGTTAAATTCGACTTAAAGGCCTTCATTATTTACAAACTCCTCTTGTTCTTAGTCTCTTCTAACACATTATTATCATATGGAAAAGAATTATTAATATCATTTTGAGGTCTTGACTGTTTTGCAATTTCTCATAATTTTACAAACATCCTTTTTCCAAAGCTATTCCAAGAGATCTCTAACCCTTGAATGAGGCTTAATAGTAATATTTTGAGTTGCAGAATGGGTTGATTTTAGTGTCATAAGTTAAATTAGCATAGAGTTCCTTACTATGTTGCAGATAATATTTTCTCAATGTGTTCCAACAAATTTCTAACTATGGATGAGATTTTCTCTGTGATATTGTAAGTTGTTGTTTACTTAAAAGAACCTCATTGCATCAAAATTATCCTTTTCTCAAGTTGTTCCAACATACCTCTAATGAAATGAATTGGACTGAGTTAATGTTATGAGTTACTTTCCTTGTCAAGCTTTGCAATTGGTGAATTAGCATTTTTTGTTCTTAGGTGCCATACATAGTTTAGAGTAGATTTTTCTCTGTTTTAGTGTGACCAATAACTTCTCTTTGCCAACAATTTAGTTCTTTTCCTCTTAGCACAAAAACACAAAACCAAAAACACTAGAAAAACACTAAACACAACGAAGTAGGAAGAAGATACCTAGGCACATATAGTGCACTTCACTTCAATAGTTTACTAGCCCTGGTTGACAATTTATGACATCAATTTAGGAACACTAAGTTGAGCAGACATTTTGGCGCCGTTGCCGGGGAAGTGTAACTAGGTAGCCTTGTTTCTTACCTCCCAAAAACAATGATATGCGTAGAGAAAGAGACTCAAGGGGTAGATTCATAAGAAGCAAAAGCTTGATTTCTAGAACACCACTTGTTCCACCAAGACCAAGAGGCAGCACACCTCCAACTCAAACCCATATCCCATGCTTTACTGATCATAGACTTCTAGAAGGCTTAAGATTAGATATTCCATCAGAAATACCTTCCACTTCATCCACTGAACCTGTCTTAGAAGAAGATTCAAGAACCCCTGCTAGGGACATAAATTTTTTTAATTCCACAGAAGAATCAACCATGTCAGAAGAAGGGGGAGGAGTCTTTAATGGAGAAAATACAATATTTGGAGGGGGTAGAGGTAGAGGTAGAGGAGAAGGAGGTAGAGGTGCAGAAAGAGAAGGAGGCAGAGGAAGAGGTAGAATGGAAATGGGAAGCTCTTTTGGGTTTCCTATAGTAGATGAAGAAACCAATGCAACTATGAAAAATATTTCACCCTCTGTCCTTCCAAAATTTTATGGACTCAAAAGTGAAGATCCTGAAACCTTCCTATTTGAATTTGAAGTCCTATGTAGAACCTATGATTACTTACACGATGCCCAAAAATTTAAACTATTCCCTTCAACATTGAAAGGAGCAGCATTAAAATGGTTTATGAGTTTGATCAACAGTTCTATTAGGACATGGGAAGACATGAAACAAGCATTTATAGAGAGGTATTTGGATTACTGTATGCCAGTAAACCATAAGGAGGAAGTGTTTAAAATGTTACAAAAAGAGGATGAAAATTTGGAAGATTTGTTGGAGAGGTTTAACTATAACATCAAGAGGGCAAAAATGGAAAACTTAGACCAAGATACTTTGAAAGCTCTCTTGTTGAAGACAATTAGGGATGAATGGTTAGATATCCTTAATATGATGGGAAAAGGGGATATATCTCAGCTCACATTACCTGAAATAGCTTAATTATGTATCAACCTTTCAAGAGGGAAATCTAAAACTGTAAAAGGAACAAGAGACCTTGCTCTTGCAAGGGCAAGTAAGTCTGCTTCTGGGACAGTAAGTAGGGCAGAAATAGGAAATATTTTTGATGAATTCAAATATGAAATTTTAGGGAGTCTTAGTGAGCAAATAGACACCCTCAAGTTACAAAACAAGCAAAAAGCTGAATCTAATGCCTTAGCAATCTTTTGTCCCAAATATAGAAAGAAGCATGCCTTGAGAGAGTGCCCTTTGGATGCAAAAGTAGTAGAGACTTGTGTAATTTGTTCAGAAAAACATGAGACCAAGATTTTTCCTTCACTTCCTGGTCCTAAAGTTGTCTTTCAAGAAGAAACCCCTACAAATTTCACAGAATCTCTCAATTTTGTGTCTAAAAGGCCTTGGCAAGGACCTCAAACACAAGGATTCCATTATCAGCTATATAATCAACCCCCACCAAATTGGAATTCTTTGCAGCAACCTTGGCCCCAATTCCAAAATCAATCTCAAACTTGGGCACAAGGAGCACAAAATCCCTATGGAAGATACTCTCAGTACTATCAATATCCAACATTCTATCCACCATATCCAAATTTCCCTCCTTAACAAAATCCTCAAAATCCACAACATCAAAATCCACCACTTCCATTACCATTTCCTCAGAAAACAAATTAGTTACCTGCCCAACCCATACCAAACCCCAACAATAAAAATCCTCAGAACACATAGATGATAGAAGGCCAACAGTTTCCAACCTATTTGATTACTCCTTTAGACCTTAACGACGTTCAACTTAGGTCTGGAAGAATACTTGAAAAGAAGAAACCTTTTGTAATCATACAAGAGCAAAACAACTATGAGGAAGATTCTCTACGAGTAAATAAAAGTCTTGAAGAGAACACATCTTTTCAAGCCCCAAACATTGAAAAATCAAAACAAAAAAAACCAATAAATTCAACTCCTATATTAGAGCAGCCATCAACATCCACCTCCACACCTCCCTTTCCAGAAAGATTACAAATTGATAGGGGTGTAGAAAAACAAATTATGGTGCCTAATTATGATTTCCTAGATGAGCTAAGGAATGTTTGTATTAAGATCCCATTATTACAAGATATCAAGGAAATTCCAATCTTAGCAAAAACAATAAAGGAGTTGAGCATGAAAAAAATCAGGAAAAAGAATTAAAGAGATTAAGAAAATTCAACTGGTAGGAAAAATAACAGATATCATGATGGGTAAGATTGCCATTCCAAAGTATCTAGACCCAGGAAATCTAGTTGTTAAAATACACATCAATGGAACTGAGATCCAAAACACACTTATTGATTTAGGAGCAGCAATCAATATCATGAGTAGACAAATCATGGATAAACTGAAACTTCCTAATCTTCTTTTTACACCCACATTATTACAATTAGCAGACATATCTGTGATCAAACCTGATGGGGTAATAGAAGACATTCCAATGTCCCTAGATTCTTGGGAGTATCCTGTGGATTTTATGATCCTAACTCCTAAGAATAATCTAGGAGGGCATCCTATTATATTAGGAAGACCTTGGTTAGCTACAGCTGATGCTCTCATTAGCTGTAGATCCGGTGATATGTACATCTCTGATGGTAGTTCAACTAAGAAATTTACCTTGTATCCTCCAGCAAAAACAATTATAGAATTAGATGATACTCAATGGATTGAGGATGAAGAAGACATACAACCTCTCTTCACAATTTTAGAAATTAGTGAAGATAGCCAGATTCTAAATACCTTAGAAAATTTTGAATCCTCTTCGGAATACAAACATGAAAAATTTCAAGAAGAATCCAACATTGATTTTTTATCATCAAGACAGATGTCTCTTTATTCCATGGATAAATTTGGCAGCTCTACAATTGAAATATTTCCAGGTAAAACTTTAAACATAAACAAGAACCTAGAGAAATCTCAACAAGAAAATCTAGTCAAGATATTACAGAGACATTATTCTGCATATGCATGGGAGTACACTGATATGAAAGGGATAAGCCCTAAGACTTGCACTCATCACATCTAAATAGAGGAAAATTGTAAACCAATCAGACGATCTCAAAGAAGGATGAATCCAAATCTTAGGGAGATTGTTTAAGAAGAATTGCAGAAATTGTTAAATGTCAACTTTATCTATCCCATTTCAGATAGTCAGTGGGTTTCTCCTTTGGTAATTGTGCCAAATAAAAATGGTAAATGGAGGGTATGTATTGACTACCGGGAATTAAACAAAGCTACTCTTAAAGATCATTTTCCCAAACAAAGCTACTCTTAAAGATCATTTTCCCCTACCTTTCATAGATCAGGTGTTAGATACATTAGCTTGCAAAAAGTACTTCTCATTTTTAGATGGGTTTAGTGGTTATAACCAAATTCAAGTAGCACTTCAAGATCAAGACAAAACCACATTTACCTGTCCTTGGGGTACTTATGCTTACCGAGTATTTCCATTTGGACTATGCAATGCACCTGCAACATTTCAAAGAGCAGTACTAGGAATATTTTCAAATCTAATACATGATTGTGTAGAGGTATATATGGATGATTTCACAGTCTATGGAAACACATTTGAAGAAGCCTTAGCAAACTTGGAAAAAGTTTTAAAAATATGTAAAGAAGAAAATCTTTCACTAAGTCATGAGAAATGTTTTATGATGTTTACTGAAGGAATTATTTTGGGGCATCACATTTTAGGGGATGGAATTAGAGTTGATGAGTCAAAAGTTGAAGCCATCTCTAACTTATCTGTTCCAAGTTGTCAAAAAGATGTTAGGAGTTTTCTAGGATTTACAGGATATTATCGAAGGTTTATAGAAAACTTCACCAAGATAGCATCTCCACTTTTCAAATTACTTACCAAGGACTGTGAATTCAAGTGGAATCATGATTTCCAGTTAGCCTTTGAGACCCTGAAAACAAAAATCTCTGAAGCACCTATTTTAAGGGGACCTAACTGGAAGTTACCTTTTCATATTTCAACAGATGCCTCAGATACAGCTCTAGGAGCAGTATTGGGACAAAAAGACCTGATTCCTTATGCCATCTACTATACCAGTAAAAATTTGACTCTTGCAGAGTTAAACTATACTGTAACTGAAAAAGAGTTTTTAGCTGTTGTTCATGCCATAAACAAATTCAGACACTATATAACAGGCTATGAAACTTTTGTTCACACAGATCACTCTGCAATTAAATATCTAATGAACAAATCAATTACTAATGGCAGAGTCATAAGATGGTTATTTCTTTTACAAGAATTCAACATTACCATTCTAGATAGGTCTGGGAAACAAAATACAGTAGCTGATTTCCTATCTAGACTCCAAAACATCAAAGATAATACTCCAGTTGAAGATCAATTCCTTGATGAATGTCTTTTTTCAATTTCTACTCAAACTCCTTGGTTTGATGACATTGCTAATTATTTAGTTTCAGGGAAATTTCCTTCAATAATGAATGCAAGAGACAAAAGAAAGATCATTTATGACAGTGCAAAATATTCATGGGTTGCTAATGAGTTATACAGAACAGGTCTAGAATTTATCATTAGGAGATGTGTTCGAGAAGATGAGATGCCTGAGATTCTCAAGGCATATCATGATGAAACTTGTGGCAGACACTTTGCTGATAAAAGGATAACTTATAAGGTCCTTCATTTAGGATACTATTGGCCATGCCTTTTTAAAGATGCTAAAGAGTATGTCAAAAGGTGTGACAGTTGCCAAAGGGTAGGGAAACCTTATCCTTCAGGTGAGATGCTATTGCATCCTCAGGTACATATTGAACCTTTTGAGAAATGGGCTTTAGATTTTGTAGGACCTATTAGTCCTCCATCAAGACAAAAGAAATATATATTAGTTCGCATTGATTATGTTACCATATGGGTAGAGGCCAAGTCATTACTTTCTGCTACTGAAGCATATGTAGTTAATTTTCTTTTTGAGGATATTTTTACTCGTTTTGGTGTCCCAAGAGAAATTGTTACAGATCAAGGAGCCCAATTCACATCAAAGCTAGTGGAACAAATGGTGGAGAGGTACAAAAACTGGGAGGGTGTTGGGATACTCCCTATCATCCATAAGCAAATGGTCAAGTGAAATCTACTAATAAGGTCATTGAGGGGATCCTAACAAAGACTGTTCATTTACATAGAAGAGATTGGGCAGACAGGCTTCCTAAAGCCTTGTGGGCCTATAGAAATACATGGAGAAGCACAACAGGTCATACTCCTTATGAACTTTTTTATGGAAAACAAGTCTTGTTTCCCATAGAGTTTCAGATTCAAACTTTTAAAATGGCAGTTCAACTAGGACTTGATCTAACAGAGGCACAAAAGCACAGATTGGAGCATATTAATGAATTGGATGAGATCAGACAATATGCAGTCCAGAAAACAAGTATAGTCCAGTAGCAAAGGACTAGATGGCAAGATAAGTACATTAAGGAAAAGAAATTCAAAGAAGGTGACTGGGCCCTCTTGTTTGATTCAAAGTTCAAATATTTTCAAGGTAAATTGCAAACACATTGGCTTGGGCCATATGAAATTGTGAATTTTTTTGACAATGGAGCAATAAAAATCAGGACAATAGATGAAGATGAGGTTACTTTTCTTGTAAATGGTCATAGATTGAAGCTGTATCATAAGCCACTTTCAAGAGAAGAATTTGTCAAGAGATTCCAAGAGAATAGTGATGTGAAGTTAATGAAGAAGAATCCTTCTTCTTCATCAACTTAATTGTATTTTCTGAAGTGACAGACTATTCATAACAATGCTTCAATTTCCCAATGACTTCCTCAAGTGACAGAGGCTTATAATACTCAATCCGATCTCTAAATGCTAATTGAAAACCACTGAAAATTCACTGAACTTAAGCCTTCTCATCTTTATGATACGATACATACCTCAATAGATCCAAGAATTTAGTCATGTACTCTTCATCTGTCATTGATCCCATCTTAAGCTCATACAATTTGTTGGCCTTACTGTCATAGTGCCTTTATAACAAGTATTTCTTCCTGAAAAGCCTATTGAAATCATTTCAAATCAAGTCCTATCTCCTGATGCCTCTGACCCTCTTCACATCTTCCCACTAAATATCCACTTTACCTCTCAGGCTGAAGATAACTCTATGGCCTTCATGTAGTCTGTGTAATTATGCAACTCAAAGAACTTGTTCATCTCAAGTATCCGGGCTTCTACATCTTCTAGTTTCTTCAAGCCCCCCTAAAAAGTAGGCGGCTTTGCTTTCTTAAATTCCTATGGAAATTATCCCTTATCACTCCTCCTGTAATGATGATAATGATGATGATCATGATTCCTATCAGAACCAGAACTAGGGTAGTACCTGTGTCCATCACCCCTCCTATCTGAAGTATCCAACAACCTACCATCTCTCATTGTTTCAACTCTATTCGACTTGTGTCCACTAGGAGACCTACTTCCATATGCCCCATTAGTTTTTTCCTCCTTCCCATGGCTGATCTGAAGTGGCCGTTGTCACTGAAATTCTAAAAAACTTTGAAGGATTACTGCATTAACCTCTGCTTGTTTCTGTTGTGATAGTATGACGATGTCGTTGTTTGCCTTACAAATCCTTATTTCTTCCTTAAAAATTCTCAGTGTGTCTGCTAAATCAAAAGAGTTCCCAACACCATGTTGCTCATCCGATTCATTGGGAGAATATTTTTAGTCTACCATATTGCTATTCATTTTGATCTCTTTCCTGCAATGCATACTATGTCAGCTAACACAAAACACAATAAACCAATGTACCATAGCATAATTCAGGGAGGATACCTCATATACAAGATCATCCAAATTAGTGTAATACATGTACAACATAATCCTAAAAACATATAGACATATAACAAATAAATATACCAACGCATAAACATCATTATGGGTAGAGTCAAGTCATCAATGCATAACCATGTCAACTACACATACCATGACTTTATTTATGACAAAAACAACCATACCAATGTACACTATCAACATGTAAGCACTAACACACACATCAATGCATAGCCAATCATACACTCGTGAAGACACACTTCACAATGAAAAAATCATATTTCACATGGTGACATCATGACAACCATGACCGAATCCAGGAATGTGCAACAAGAATATAGACCATAAGTATGAAAACACACGTGTAAATAACATGAATGCATGACCAACACACACCTCCCATATAGTACAAGGGGTAAAACATGCTATAATACCACTCAGTAACGCCCTCCTCCCATATATACCCAAGTAACTAGCCAACTGGGGTAAACATGTGAAAAAAGGTTACTATGAACTGATTCAACCTCCTAGGTGACCTTAAGGAAATGGAATTGATGGAAACACATCAAACATGCTTTCCACATTAGCAACACAACTCCCAAGAACCATTCCAACCACTCAGGTAACTAGCCCCTAGTTCCCATTGAAATTTTATACCTTTAAACCCCTGGATTCTCCCACAGTATAGGCATGGGTGTGTCTGGGAAGATATGGACACTCCCACGACATAGACATGCATGTTTCCAGGAAAATTTTCCCATAGAACTGTGCCAACATCCCCAGAAATAGCCACTTTTTCAAGCCCAAAGCCCAGGTCATTTCCCAGAAATATATGACAAGTTCATAAATGAATTATACCAACAAAAAAATC
The DNA here is from genome assembly GCA_034641835.2 of Pinus albicaulis. Taxonomy (NCBI): domain Eukaryota; kingdom Viridiplantae; phylum Streptophyta; class Pinopsida; order Pinales; family Pinaceae; genus Pinus; species Pinus albicaulis. The sequence goes on along the minus strand of CM076584.1, from coordinate 590,748,119 downwards.
GTGCAAAAGAAAACATCTAAATAAGGAATTGACTAGACCCCTACTAGCCATGACAGACATTTCATCAAACATGTCATAAATATGTAACCTACAGGTTTAAACAACAAATTTGAGCATATGGGTCTCATACTTATATAATAATTTCTAAGAAGCATTGTTCTTTTACATCATTAGTTGCATTATCATCTATTAGGTCATAGATACATTGTTCATTCATTTCCAAATAAAAACATGAGGAGATCCATACATCATCACTGTTGTAATACATGCTTATAACCAACATAATAAAAACATAAATATCAAGGATACATCAGCCATAAAATCCACATATAAACCAATACATTTACACATAAGATTTCAAGGAGAGAACTTGCTATTAATGAATGCAAAAGCCAATCCGAGATGGGACTATCACGTTCCACCTGAAAATAGATTGGGTGAGAAAAATCTCTCTTCAGCTAATAACCCCTGTGCCATATTCTAGGCATGAATGTGGGAATCAACCCAAAAGAACCAAACAGGGCATCTCGAGGCTAAATAACCTCACCCTCATAAATAGAAATCAGACTTTACCATAATCCACATCGGATCACTAGGCCAAAACAATAAACATGTCACAATAGGATTTACCATTATGTCCACAAGATCACTAGGAAAAAACAAGCATGGATGCCACTAGAATTCTCCACCTACACCATGAGGAATTTTCCTGTCTCCTAGTCTCTCAGGCTTTACCACAATCCACAATCCATTCTAGGCATGATGGAGAGCACCCACCTCTAGGATTTATCGTAAATCTCACCATTCACTAGGTGAGGATTACTAAGACCACCGAGGAAACACACTATCTGACTTTACCGCAACCCACAGTCTGGTTCAGGGGTTACTAGGCCATGTGTTCTATCATTCATAGACCCACCTCACTCAGCTTTGAATCCATCCGACAATATAGCTCAAAAAAAACATGGGAACCCCATCACACCATGGTTATCCAAAAATGTCAAGGCTAAGCCGAAAACACTATCATACCTGGAAAAACCCATGCTAAGACAAAAAATAACCACATGCAATACCATGCATGCCAAATCTAGTAAGGAAATCACACATGCAAACCGATACCTACAAATAATCATACTTTAGTTGCTTGATCCTGCTCTTCCTTGCTTTATCCTTCCTTCCTCTTGCCTTCTTTTCCTTTCTTGGTCCAATGCCAAAGTTATCCAAGAAAAATGTAAGTTTCCAAGAGTGACTCAAGAGAGAGAAAGAATAATGAGAGAGCTCCAAAATTGAATTGAAAAAAAGGTGTCAAATGATCCTTAGAAGCCTTTTTATCAATCATATCTCTATTTTCTTCATTTTCCATTGTTTTCATTCATTTTCCTCCTCACATGAAACTTGTGACCTTTCACCTTCATTTTCTCCTTTTTTCCATTATTTTCATAAATAAATGTGCCAAAATGTCATTTTTCCTTCCCAAATTCCTTTGCCTTTGCCAATTTACTTAGCCACATTAATCGAAATGAACACCCACTAGGATTTTTTTGCCCAACATTCAACTTGGAATAAGTGTCCCATTAATAGTGGTTATTATTTTTCCTTTATTAACTTTTATTACATGGAATTTTCACTAGGGTTGTTACATTTGGAGCTTATCTCATTGAAAGTATGTTGTGATTGTTATAATTACCGTTTCATCTATGTGAACTATTTCGCTTGATGATTAATGATTCTACCTCATTTATGTGTGTATCTCCTTACTAGAATAGTACTATCACTTTTCTTTTAGAGACTCACTCTTTTTTTCTTACAGTGAAATAACCTTGATACATTTGCAATTGAACATACCACAAGGCACATTTGCTTTCTCATTCAAAATTACATGCACACTACTCTCTTATGCTAATTGCTCAATCTAAGGAAAATATTTAGGTAAATGGAGGTCGATCCATATTCCAGTGAGACTCCTATATCAATCTATGTGAGGTCTAATTTCGAATTCATATTGGGGAGATCCCATGTATGTTGGTAGGATCCAACACTGTCAACAATTCTCGCGCTAGAACAAGGATGCACCTTTTTATGGTTGATAACTCACACATATTAATAAATAAGCTTATGTGAAAGGCAATAACACTCTGATTTCCACTCTAACTCATGCTCCTAAGAGAGAGGAAAATTCTCAACCTAGTTCGAGACAAGATTTTGAACTTACTTACAATAAGCTACAGACAATCTGACCTATTATTCGCTAGTCTACAAGAGCTCTTGGTTTAATCCTTGCTGTTGTTATTCTACCTCAAAAAACTGTAAAGAAAGAAACAACTCCCAATGGTGTGTTGGTCTTTTGGGTGGAATATTTGGTTTTTGCAACCCTTGAAGAGTGAGTTGATCCTATGGAAAAAACAAATCAACAAAGGGAAATTCCGCCTATTGAGGAGAATTTGGATAGTGAAGGAGAATATTTTTCAATTTTCTGATGAGGAACATCATGATTATAATGAATAATTTTACGGTGAGTGAAAGGCCTCTTCAGATTTAGAAGAAGAGGAGGAGGGAGGAGAATAAGACATGGTTGATAAAGACTTGGATTGGATGGACCAAGGGCCAGTTTCTCTTCCGGATAATCTTCACCGCATGCCTAAACACCAAGAACATTTGATTTCGAAGTTTTATCCTCACAAGAAGACTAAAGCTAAAGATCATATTGACAACTTATACATGCTTTTACGAATGCTTGAGGTACATTTGACGATGTTACTTGTAGAATTTTCCCGTACACTTTAGAAGGTAGAGCATGAGTATGGTATCATATTCTCCTAGCTAATCCAATCCATAGTTGGAGGGAGTTTAAGAAGACACTTATTTTATAAAAGTTTGTAGATGATAAAACACCTACCATGTTATTAAAAGAACTCAGGAATCTAAAAGTGGGGGACAAGGAAAGAGTGAAATATTTCAACCAAATATTTACTTGTTTGTTGGAAAATTTCCCCATGGATGTGCAACCTCATAATTCAATTACGAAATATTATTATATAGTTACCTTTCCAACCCACATTTTAATGTTCGTTAAAAGAGTTGTAAATGATACATTGGATTTAAACTTTGCAGAAGCTCTTGTTGTTGAAAAGTATTGGTGTTCTATTGAAGTCATTGAAGACACTGATGATCCTAAAGAATCAAATGAAACTGGTAATAAAACTCAAGCCTCTTCTACCAAAGCTAAGGAGAAATATTATTTTGATATGGAAAGCTTGACCAGGTCTTTAAAGTTGCTTACAAATGTGGTTTCCGAATTAAAGAGGAGGTCAAGTGAGGCAACAACCAGCAACAAGTTCTCTAGGCTGCATTTATTTAAAAAGAATAATAACTCTCAATTACTAGCTAAATATGCTTAGTGGTCTATTTCAATGTTTAATGTTGAAAATTTTGGAGTGGATAACTATTTTACTTTCCATCAAGAGAAGCATTCAGAGAAAAAATGTCCCCAATGGAGTCATAACATGACTTCTATGATGACTAACTTCATAGATTCCTTGGTAGCAAATTAACAACCTGAGAAGAGTGAGGAATCAAATGAACCTAATGTGTTCGAGGAAAGTTTAAGTGTTATACACTCAGTGAATATCTTTGGTGTTATATAAAATGATATCAAGAAAAGTGTTGATGAACCACTAGTGAGTGAAGCTCCTCCGCAGTAAACAACTGGTCGATATAATTTAATGAGAAAAGGGTCAATTTCTGAGCAAGAGTTGAAAAATAAATTATTGAGAAGGATTATACCACCAACTAATCTTTCTCAGAGTAAGAAAAACTAGTCTAGAAGTAATACTACTTCTAATAACACTTCCATGAGAAATAAGAACAATTCCATCAATTTGGAAGTATTCCAGATACTTCAGCACTGCCTGCTAGAAATGAAAGTATTGATTATAACATCATTGAAAATATGAATAGATCTTGTTCCAACATTTAAATATTTGATATCGCAAAGATAATAGGCCAACATGAGCTAATTGTCTAAGAATTTTCATCATAGCCCCCATCAGGTGACCAAGCCTCTTCTTCTCAGGCTGTGTCTGGTAAGTCTCTTGCATTCTCGAATTTGTAGTTAATGTTGTAAATTTAAATACTAACACTCTCTACCACCCTTTTCTCTTAACGTTTGAAATATTTAATTTTAATGTCCACAATTGTTTGGCTGATTCTGGTGCATCTGCAAATGCAATTCCTTTACCTGTAGATAATAAAATTAATGCTAAATGGGATCAAACCAATCCATGAATCATTCAGCTAGACATATCACTAGTCCAAACAATTGGTGAACTCAACAATGTGATCATTCTTTTATCATCAAACCATAGAGTACACCAATGAAGTAACATTTTTATTGTGGACATTCTCGAAGCCTATGGTTTACTGTTAAGTAGATATTGGTCCAGTAATCTACAAGGATATTTCTCAACATAATAGAAACATTTATGGCTTCTATATAGGGGAAATACCAACCAATTTCAAGTGGAAAATGAGCCCCACATTAAGTACATCGTGACACCGCTTGAGGGACATAATGAGCCAGTTGACTTTGCATACATTATCTTTGGAAATTATTTTTTAGAGGTTGTTCATGGGTGTTATCAAGCACAACCATTGTTTGGGTGCAAATATGTTCATTTAATTCTGTTGTAGTACTTACCCAACAATTTAATTTGTCAATCCGAGGTTCGTAGGCTTACGAGGCACATGCACTATATATGCAGGACCGAAGTGGAACTAATTTAATCTAAATTACTGAAATCAAATTAATCTAGAAATGCATTGAAACATTAACTAGGAAAGCGGAAAATTACATAAGGGAAAAGCAATACAACATGTGAAGAATTGAATGACAAACAACATATGTGAGCTCACAACAATAAAGCTATCTCAAATTATATTACAAGAATCAAATTACAAATCATGAACTCAAAAACTCAAAAAAAAACTCTATCTCTCTATTCTCCCCCTTTCTATCTATTATCTGAAATGAAGAGAGAGCACTCTCTTATATACACGAGGAAGATAACCATCTCATAATTACATATCCAATATTCTCTCAAGGACTCTCAACTAATTTCCCATTATTACAAGATATTATCCCTTTGAATCCTCCACACATCTCTCACATATCTTGGATAAGATATGCCAACCAAATCCTCCATGATCTTCTCCTTAGGAATAGGCTTGAATAATTATCTCCTTAATATGGTGGATGAGATATTTGAGACGTATCTTGGAATTAATCCTTCACATATTTCCTACACATTACAAAGCTCACATATTCTTGAGATATATATATATATATATATATATATATATATATATATATATAAATATGTATATTTTCTAATATTTAATCATAAATTCACTTATAATACAAAAATGAATAAAATGGAAAATAAGAAGGTGAAACCCAAATGTATTGATGAAAATGATATGATAAAAGGTTAATGGAATGATGAAATGTAAGGAATAGTGAAGGAAAAGGTGGATAAAAATATGACATTTCTGAGTCCCAACATCCTCCCCAACTGAACTTGTTGCATGTCCTCATGCAACCATGCATGGGTCTCTTTAAGAACATTTGGGATCTTGAACTTTGGCTTTACATGATGATGTCTTTTAATAATGAATGTTTCCAGGATATGTGAAAGACATGAGTAACAACTTACATTTTCTTATGGTTGGTTCTTGTGTGACAACCATGAATACAAAGAATGTTGGTTCTTGTGTCAACAACATTCATTTCGTTTTCTGTTCTCTTTTCTTTTGGTTGGTTCTCATGAATACAAAGAATGTTGGTTCTTGTGTTAACAACATTCATTTCGTTTTATGTTCTCTTGCTACAATAATAATGTAAACATTCACTGGAAATCATAATGTGCATAAGAAAGCCCTTTTGTAATATTAATGAAGCATGCCAATATGTATTTTAATGCGTATGAAGCAAAGTGCAACAAAGTATCGTTGGAAAATAAATGTTGGTGAATGGTAAATGAGAAAAAATGGAGTGATGGTGGTGAAGAAATGGAATCATGGTGGTGAATATGTAGCGAATATAGTTCCCCCCCCAACTGAATTGGTTGCAACTTGACATGGCTCATGAAAGGAAATGTAGCATGGTGAGGGAATTTTCCAAAATATTCAAGTTAGCATATAAGGAATTGCATGATTAAAGATTAGAAAACAACATACCTCTACTTAACCAAGAATGATGAACTATGCAATAGGAATGTAGCTGTTGCTGCTGCTGGATCTAGAAAATGTGACTGATGTTGTTGTAACTGGATCCTGGGAAATGAAGGAATTTGAACTGTTGATGCTGAATCATGGAAAAGATAAAGGCTGAAAGTGGAACTCTGGTACTCTCCTTTATCATAATTCATGTTGCGGTAACTGCTGAGGGAGTCGTGAAAAAGATGTATAGTCTTCGTCTGCTACAAAACTGATGGTACAAGTCTAATCATGCGAAAGAATGTGTTGATGTCGAGCATGAAAAGAGATCATTGGATTATCGGCCAATGATGCATGCCGTTAACCAATGCGAGGCAAACTCACCATTGATGTCAATGAGTGCCAAGGTACCCGGGTACATCTTGCGAAATGCGAATAAAGGGGTTGACGTCAAGCCATTTGCAAGATCTGACGATCAAGGGACATTGATGTATTCCCATGATTTTCAGCGAGAGAACTTGCCATTGAGGCATGCAAGTCTCAAGGTACCCAAAATGAACTCTATTCTATTTCCCAGATAAGGTGTTGATGTCGATGAGGCAAGACTTGTTGAAAGGTGGGCCTTAAGGAATCCCACATCAGTCAACGCGAGTTTGTACAAAAAGATTTGGTAGGACTGTAAATGGAAAGAACTCACAGGCAAGCAGTGTGGATCAGCATGGTGAGGAAAACAAGGAAATGTAATCATGGAAAGGGAATGATTTTTATTCAGAAGGCAAACTAGAAGGCAAAAATAAACTGAAAAGGATAAAGGAATGTATGTGATTCAGAAAAATAGGCGTGCATGAAGTCGTGAAAGATAAGGTAATGGAAGATGGGCTGCAACACAAGGATGGTCTAGGCGTTTTGAAGGAAAAAGGTGAGTAATCATGACGCAAAAGGATTTTTGTGTAGTGGAAAATTTCATGATATGTGTTGTGAAGAATTATTTCCTTAAAGCGTCCAATGATGCATGTTTCATTGTGATTTCGAAAAATCACTTTTGCATTGTCTTCACCATTCCTGCATAAAAATTGTCACCTTTGTATGCGATCCCCATCGATCATTCCAGTATGAAGTGACTCAAAAACAAATTAGCTTATTTTCAAGAATTTATGAAATGTCCATTTTTTTTAATTATTTTTCGAAGTTACACTAATTGTGGATGAAAAGGGTGTCGCATCGTAATGTTGAGCTTTCTGCATAAGCTTCTTGTTGACCTACACATAACACCAATCGTATTTCACTTGTTAGTATATGCATCCTAACTTTTGCCCATAAATTCACTGTAAAATAAATGATAAAATCCAACATACTTTTATTTCCCCCCAACTAGAGATATTGCATGTCCCCATGCAATGTATTCATTGATTGTGCAATACTTTTTCAAAATGTTTTTTTTTATTGGTTTGCAGTAAAATTGATTTAAAACATTTGAAAAGGCTTTTGTATTTGTTAGGGAACAAGTAGTTAGTTTTTATGAATAAATGAGGGCAATTTTATTGTTATTTTATTTTATTTTTAAATTTTTTTTTTTTTAACAAAATTAAAATGAAAATTTTATTTTATCATTTTTGGTGTTGAATTAAACAATTTTTTTTTTCATTAATAAATAACAAATTAAAAAAACAAAAGTTTTTAATTTATTATTTATGTCGATTTATTTATTTATTTATTAAAAACAAAACTAATAATGAAAATAATAATAAAAACTAACCCTAAAAAAAAACGATCAAGGGCTGTGAGACGAAAATGACCAGTTGTGGAACTATCCTGCGCAGATTGTCTGGGTGGCTTGGCAAAGAGTAGACAACACAGATGTGATGCTCCCCCATGTTTTTCAGAACCCGTTTCGTTTGGTCCGCCACATTGTGTGAGATAAACTTTCCAGTCTTGGGAATAAGACCTTCCTTCAAAGTAGCAGCGTGAGCCATGCAGCGAGCTGCTCCGGTCCATGCAAAAGGCTTGGGATGGAAAATATGCTTAGACGTCCTTAAATAAAAATTTTCTGTTATATGTGGTTGGACGTCCATAGTATTTGTAAATTCATTAAATGTCACGAAACTTCAGCTGAGATGGAGGCACGCTTGCAACGTGGGCAAGTGTAACAGCAATATCCACCACTGCAATCATAACCTTGATAATTTGGGCATTTATGGCAACTGGGCACTAAGTAACAAGATGCACCCTCTCCTTCGATTGAACAATACTTTGATTTCCCGATAAACAAGAGACCAAAACCTAGGATGGCGTCCATAGAATGGAGACCAAAAAGTATGTTTGCCTCTAAAATCCGTTATTATAACACCAGCTTTGAAGATTTTGACTGGTTGGATTGACGCGGTTTCCTTCAATAGTAACCGGAGCGGAGGGACAGCAAGGCACTGTGATTGCTCGATCTTCATTGATCCGGTGGAGGAATCTTCCCATGCTGAATCTTATCCGACTGATCTCCGTTATTCTTCTTGATGTCATCCTGTTGCACGGATTTGACGATAAAGTCTTCGGCTCCTTTATCTAAATACCTTTGAATTTGCTGTGGCACATTCTCTGATGACATTATAATCTGTTAAAACCTTGATTTCCTTTAGTCTCTTGAGGAGATCGTAGTTGACAAAATCTCAATAACCATTCTTTCAACACGACAATCGTCTACCGCTAAAACAAGCATCTCATGTGTTGTTAACGCTCTCGGTTTTTATGAGACAATGCTCTTGCAGAGATGATCAATGGAGTGAGCTCCAAGTATGTCCCGCCTCTCTTCAAAGGATCTGTCATAGTAGTCGGAAGGCACTCTTTTGAACTGAAATGTCGTCACACCTCTCACTCTCATCAACATTCCCAATCGCTGCTCCGCATCTTGCTTGATGACAGTAGATTCCTCAACACAATCAACATATGTGTCATTCACCATCATAAATTTGTTGATTTGTTTTCTAATTTTAGGCAAGGAATATATGGAATAACTGCTTCCTCTAAATGTGATAACATGAAAATCGCAAAGACGTGATTTCCTCCATATTTTCTGAACAGAAAATCTGATTATCATTAATCATAAAAATGCTTACATGCTTATATTCATCGTTTGTAAATTTTGCCTCATGATAGTCAAAATTGCCGGCATGGTGGTGGGAGTGGGTGGATACTGCTGCATGGTGAGGCAGCTTTGCCAATTTTGCGTTTCTGGAGCAGTCTAATGGTGATCCAGCGTCTTTCACAATTTCGTTATGCGGCCTAGATTGTTCGGTCGTCTGTCGACTGTGTAAATTCGTGATGCCATGGACGCACTCTTTGTTCGTTTTTGAATGTTTTATTTTTTATTTTTTTTTGTTTTTATTTTTTTTTTGTTTTTGTTTTTTTTTTTAAATTGTTTTGTGTTGTTTTATTTTCATGAATGTTTTTTTTTTTTTTTAAATTTAAAAAATGAAATTGTATCCTATCTTAGAAAAATTGTTAGTTCAAAATAAAAAAAAAATTATTTTTATTTTTTTATTATTAAAAGTCTAAAAAATGAAATTAACCCTATCTTTACAAAAACAAGAAAATGGTTAGTTTTTAAATTTTTTTTTTTTTTTTTTAATCAATGAAAAACTAAAATTTAGAAAGAAACTAAACTTTCTTTAGACTTAATTTTTTTTTTTTTTACAAATGGACATAATGATTTGCATATTGAAAGATGTTTTTGATCAAGAATATTGTAAAACATTTATTTATTCCTGAAATTAGTCTAAATCATTCCTATTTTATGATCCTCCCGATCGCACTAAGCACGGAGGAGAGCATACTTATTCTAGGTAAAAGCAAAACTGAAAATGAAAGCCTACCTACTCTATACTAATTAGAAAAAATTAGTTACGAGTAATTAGACTTCCAATAAAGCCATTCACGTAGCAGTAACAACAATATATCCAGTAGCAATTTTTTAAATGATGGATGAAAATATTCGAGAGTGAATGAGTCCAGTTGCTGTAACTGCAAATCAACTAAAAAATAAAAAGATGAATCTAATCTAGTACTTACCTGGAACCATTCTTCGATAAAGCTTTGATAGGCACAATTTCTCTCACTTAGATCATATTGTAACTCCTGTTGTTCTTCCTCGATCTGTTGTTCTTCTTCCTTGATCTCCTGTTTGAATGATTGTTTGCCATCAGATATGGAGGATTCTGTTGAATCTTCGTTTATTTCTTGGGGAGTAGTTGAACCTTTAAGTCTTGTCAAGATCTCCTCTTCCAAGGAAGAAGAGATCCCGACTTCTGCTAGGATCTGAGTGAGTAGTTCCAAGCTGAAACTCATTGTTAAACCATGTTGAAAAAGAGATTCTTACATACTAAAAACAAAGTGCTAATAATTTTCTGAGCTTTTAATCCTTTTACAAGGTTTTAGTTCACAAAAACTCTTTCAAATCAGCACACTAAAAATTAAAAAAAACAAAGACCACAGAGATAATCTTGAATTCAATACTCAATTAAACCCTCTTACAAGGACTGTTCATTAATTTAGTAATTGAATTCTTCAATTACAACCATGAACCATGAATTCATCAAACACTCTTCACAGTTGCGAAAATCAAACACACTTGCAAAAATTGAAATTCACACTTGCATAAATGTAAACACACCCTACATGCCCTGATCCATAAGAGGTCGAGCCCATTACGGTATCTCGAATGCGATGCGTAGGCTGTTCCCCACGTCTTACCGCCTTAACACCTTGGAGTTAGGAACATGTCTAAACACACTTGCATGAAAAATCAAACTAAACTTCAATCCATCGTGCCTCCCCGGCAACGGCGCCAAAATGTTTGGGTGAAAATATTATCGTTTAATTCTGTTGTAGTACTTGCCCAACTATTTAATTTGTCAATCCGAGGTTCGTAGGCTTACGAGGCACATGCACTATATATGCAGGACTGAAGTGGAACTAATTTAATCTAAATTACTGAAATCAAATTAATCTAGAAAGGCATTGAAACACTAACTAGGAAAGCAGGAAATTGCATAAAGGAAAAGAAATACAACATGTGAAGAATTGAATGAAAAACAACATATGTGAGCTCACAACAATAAAGCTATCTCAAATTATATTACAAGAATCAAATTACAAATCATGAACTCAAAAACTCAAAAACTCTATCTCTCTATTCTCAAAACTATCAACTAATCAACTTTTCCATCCCTTAAAATGAAGAGAGAGCACTCTCTTATATACATGAGGAAGATAACCATCTCATAATTACATATCCAATATTCTCTCAAGTACTCTCAACTAATTTCCCATTATTACAAAATATTATCCCTTTGAATCCTCCACTCATCTCTCACATATCTTGGATAATATATGCCAACCAAATCCTCCATGATCTTCTCCTTAGGAATAGGCTTGAATAATTATCTCCTTAATATGGTGGAGGAGATATTTGAGACGTATCTTGGAATTAATCCTTCACATATTTCCTAGACATTACAAAGCTCACATATTCTTGAGATATATATACAAAAATATGTATATTTTCTAATATTTAATCATAAATTCACGTATAATACAAAAATGAATAAAATGGAAAATAAGAAGGTGAAACCCAAATGTATTTATGAAAATGATATGATAAAAGGTTAATGGAATGATGAAATGTAAGGAATAGTGAAGGAAAAGGTGGATAAAAATATGACATTTCTGAGTCCCAACAACCATCACCCACCCCGTCAGATACACAATTGGAGCTCCTTCCTTGCAGTCCAATTGGTGCAAATGAATCTTGTAATATAGATGTACATAGTAGTAGTAATGCAGGAGCTAGCTTAGTAGATACTGGTTTTTGGACTTTGTATTTCGATGGTTTTAAGAATTAGGATGGCCCAAAAATAAAGAAATCTATTGACCTCAAATTGGAGGTGCTCAAGGTAATTTGTGACTTAGAGGTTGTCACCCATCAGGTATAGGAATACTATCCACTGTGTTTCACCCAATTTGAAAAACTATCAACAAGAGGTATTTCTCATTTTAAAGCATTTAATATTATTTATGTTCCTAGAGTTAGAAATTCCGTCGTAGATACATTAGCTAATGAAAATGCTAGGATGTCACCTTTAAAAGATGGTTTTTCTATAGAGATTAATTATAAACCATATGTGCTTGATAATGTAACTAAATTTCATGTTTTTAACGACGACTAACAAAAACTGCATTTTATGGCCAATGTAAATGTTTTTAAAAATGCAACCATCTAAGAAGGTGACCACGATAAGGCTTTGTAAGGAGTAGTTGAAGCAAAGAGAAGGAATATTATTTGTAAAGGTGTAATATCTCTAGAAAAACTATATGATCTACAAAACCGTTTCAGAGGACAGTTGTTACACAATAATTTTTCACCATGCTTACTTCCCATCCTTGATCCTAAATTTCCCTATGACAGACCCTGTGAAATGTTTCCACTATGGAAAAATATGTAAAGGCATCCCCTGAAGACTCAAAGAAAACTGCCTTGGAAGATTACTAAAGGAACTTGGTCAAAACCCTAGTTTTTTGGATCAACACATTTTCTAGTTTCCTTCCTGTGCTAATTGCGGGTTGACAGTTCTGGCTTAGCGTTGTCAGTGCCTTTATTTCTTGGAAAACCACACTTATCCCTTTATAGAAGTGTTTCCTCAAATGGAGGAGAATATTCAGCCTCTAGAAGCTCCAAGGCAACGAGTTGGTTGTTAAACGACGATGATAGGGTCGAGCTCTCTGATTTTAGAGCTTTGATCTCATCCATGGGGGTTTATCCCTTAGAATGTGGACCTTCCACCTCCTTTCATGGGCTCCCAACCTCTTCTCCCTTCCACTACTGGTTGGTCATTATTGGGCTGGTTTGAAATCACGTTCCCTTTATAGTCTTATGCTGTGATAACACCTAAGATGTTCGGGAGAAGGAATGCTTTAGAGCTTCAGTGAAGGAATCAGATTTTCACCAAAGGGAGGCCTCCAACATGAAGGCCTAGGTTGTAATCTCTCTCTTTTATATTCATTAATTAATCATCTGATGTTTTCTTTCTATATTTGTCTAATCATTTGTGCAAATATTATGGTACTCCTTGATCTGCTAGATAGCTAATGTTTAATGATTATTATGTATTGGATTATGTTTTTTGTTGCCTCTTAATCATCCATAGGTATTCACATGCCACCAGTAGTAAGGATCGAGCCTAAAAGGATCGTGGATCAGGGCCATCATCAACGAATTCGAGCATAGCATCAAGAAAAGGTACCTCTATCTCCTTTCTTGTCACATTTTGAATATTAGCTAAGAAATATTTGCATTAGAAACTATCTCAAGTTTCTAGACCCACTCTAGGGTTATAGAGAGTCTCCGACCGCAAAGGGGATATATCTTCACAATAGAATTGGCGACTCTGTTGGGGAGCTTTAGCCTCTTAGCCTTCCCATTCCCAGGTTTATCCTTGATTAGTTTGACCGATCATTGAGAGCTGAAATTGTTTAGGTCTCTATAGGTATGCACAGTGCTTGATTTTTTCTTTAGAGTTTCAGGTCTGTTAGACTCCTATACCAATAGGTGTCATATATCATGATTGACTTGATGAGCTATGTAATATGTTCATACCTTTTCTTGTTGCAAAGGTTTTCCATATAGTTAAAAAATAAAAAAATTTAAAAAATGTAAAGAGGGTATACCCTAAAATAAAAATCAAAGGGTGAAAAGAATAAAAAATGGCCAAAAAAGTAAAATAAAATGAACCCCACCAAAAGAAAGGCCAAGGAAAGTGTGCAAGTCTAAACACCACTACCTTTTGCTCTTATGTAATAAATAAAATTGTGTGCAACTTGTATTCTATGCCACAATTTATGAACAGTCAAACAGCTTAAGCTTGGCTAGTTCATCTTTCAATTTTATGTTTTAGAGATAGAGAATAAAATTTGGCCAAACTGTTTAATCTTGGCAGATAAGTAGATAGGTAGAGTAAATAAAAGGAGCTCAACAGTTTAATCTGAGCCCGTGGATGTAATAAGGTTAGAATTAGATAGATTTCCATATGTAAAAGAAAAAGTGTGATAAGGGTTTGCCAGTTTAAGTGCACCTTAATAAAGAAGAAAAATGGTAGGGTAAAGTAGGCAGGGTAGGTAGATGATGTTGCAGAATTACATGTGATGAATAATGGCTTTAGATGTGTTAAATCTTTTACTTTCATCACAAGTGCAAAGTCAAACAATACACTGGAAGGATTTCAAGCAAAACAAAGTCAAATTATTAACTTCCCCTCTCATTTTTCCCCAAAAATTTAACTAATTTCCCCTAAGTACTAAGGTATTTAAAGATTAGAGGGGCCCAAGGCATTTCCTTGAATTTTGGAGGGACCGGACCCTTGGCCAAATAATTGGAAAAACCTAAGTACTTAAAATCATTCATCATGACATTCATTCACCTCTAAGAAATCTTTTCCTAAGTAAAATCCATCATTCATCATGACATTCATTCACCTCTAAGAAATCTTTTCCTAAGTAAAATCCCATTTTACTTAGGAAAATTATGCAATATTTCACAAAAACCCTATTCATGTAAGCATAAGTTAAAAACATTAACCTAATGTTTACACTTAGCGCTTCAATCGTTTCCATATTAATTGCTAATTTTATTATTTAAATCCCCATATAAATAAACCCTTTCCCATATTATTTTAATTAAAATTCCAAATTAATTTAATATCCTGCCCCGTTGGTTGAAAAATAACCATATAACTTTAATTAATTGGGTGATTTTCCAATTAATAAATTGAATTAACACTCCGCCGTTTAAAAGGATTAATTAAACCTCCAGGTTAATTAAGAACCTAAATCCTCCAATCAAATCGTCCCCGATATGATTATTTTTAATAAATTGCATTGGGCCCGCCCTGTTAACTCTCTGCCATCTTGACAACCCGACCACCGTTCGATTGATCAACTCCAAATCAACGGTTATTATCAATATTGCTGGCCATCCACATCCGAACGATAACACATGATGGCCAAGTGGTTTTCTGGATCGTACAATGCCACGCGTCGTTCATCGTATGGAATCGTTGCCCATCCGCTCAAAACTGCCCTGTCCCAAAAGCGGTGCGATGGAAACCGCTTACCGCCTGTCTGCCCTGACAAAGCCTTCGTACTTGATGACGTCATTAATCAAAAACCCACCAAACTTTTGAATTTGTGAATAAAACAAATGAACCCGTGTCATTTTCATTAACCTATGCAGTGACCAGTGTCCTAGGTAACGAATTTCGAATTTAACTATCAAAGTTTGCCAACTGCTCCCGTGCTGAAGAAATTTGCATTCAAGCATCCAGAATTCATCTGCCATAGCTAATACCTGTTCCAATTACTGTTCATTCCCAGGATAATAGGTATTTACCTCTATTCCCATCAAACTCTGTAAAAAAAACCAGGTTTTTGTTTTGAATTTTATAAGAAAACTGAAACAGAGTTCAGAACAGTTCCCAGAACTACAATTATACTCTCAAATCAGTAATTGTGCCCGTTTTTCATAAAACCCCGAATTCATTTCTGAATCCACAAGAACCAGAAAAGGAGGTTCCCGTGGCTCTAAATATCGCACCCTTGAATGCCCCTCACATAGACTTAGATTATTTTCCTTTAGTAGACAGAGATTTCCAAATCAAAGACTTGGTTCTCAGTGAAAATCCCCTTCGAATATTCTGTCACTGTAGAGATAACTATTTAAAAGGTGCTGATATTTTTGGATTATGGGAATCCAATCTTCCCATGTAACTTCTTCCCTCAATCCACATTTTCCCTGAGATAATCCATTACTGTCATGCAAACTATGATCCCAATCTAAGCGCTGTTTTGTCCCCGAGTCAGACTATCCTTTTTCCCATAACTGCTTAGTCTATCAACGAGATGTTGCAATTTCAACCTGGTCAAGCCCTCACTCCCCTGTCCATGGGAGAATTACTTGAGAAATCTACCAAATTATCCCATGAAGAGTTAAGTCGTCTTTGCCAAACCTTCATGTTGCCAGAACATCAACCCAAAGGCCCTCCCCCTTATGGTTATAATTTTTTCACTGATGTGGGCAGAGTTATTATAAATATGATATCCTCAATCATGGGTTTCAATACTAGTGAGTATGTTGATCAATTAACCCTAGTATTGTTGTCTATTTTCACCCCTGGACAGCCCCCTGCTGTCAAGTATGATTTTGCTTCCTACATTGCAGACAAAATCCATGATCAGTTCATGAGATTAGAAAATGAAAGAGTGTTCAAGTATTCTTCTGTTATTTATCATCTCATGCTTTATTACCAATCTGAAATTTTCCCTTTCCATGTCAAAAATCTTGATGCCAAAGGAAATCCTAGGTCTGTTATCTTTTGGTCTGCCATTACTCATAATTCCCCTGATTCCCCTTATTCCTACAATGAGTTTGTTGACCTATTCATACACCCTGCAACCACTTTGTTGACAGGAGTTTCTCCTCCAAGGGCCAACAGTGAAATCAAGAAAATTATTCAACTTTCAAAGCAATAGCAGATAGGTGACTGGTACTTATACCAAAATCATACAAAAATCAGAATCTATGGATGTGAATTATGCCCATTCAAGTTGCCAAAATATGTCCCAATGAGACTCTTTGCATTAGAGTATTTCAGGCAAATGATCAATTCATATATAGTTCATTTTTTTAATGCAAAGAAAAAGGCTCAACTCAGGATTAAAAGTCAGCTAGGTCCCTTTATCTGCAACTCTAGAGATGCTGGAAAGGAAGCTGAAAGAATATTAGAAGATTATCTTAAATTACAAAAAAGTTTCTACTGGGTACCTTATGACCCAAATAGCTTCATTTCTGATAGAATAATGAAAAACAAACTATCACCATACATTCATCAAAAAATCCCTGAAATTGAAGAGTATGCCAATAAGGATGAATGGATGGAAGGGACATTGGTAGAACAGGATAGTGAGCAGGTCAATGTTGAAAATTTAATGTAAGACCTTGAAAACATACTTGACATAGACTCTTTTGGACAGGTACAGATACCAGGTATTGGTTCTTCTTTTGCAGGGACTTCTCAACAAAATCTAACGTAAATCAGTGCATTGGCTACAATAGCATCTAAAGGAAAAGAGAAAGAGGTTGATATCCAAATTACAGAAAAATTCACAATGACAGAACAGCCTCAGACTTCTAAAGAACAGAGTCAAGTACAGATTCCTCCTACTCAGACCAATGGGGCAGAAGTGTCAATTTTACAAACTCTTCTTAATGTGGAAAAGGGCAAGAAAAGAGATGCTAAAGTAGCTACTCCTGTCACTGGATCTTCTGGACAGCCTAATGTTAAAAGAAAAAAATTGAATCCTCTTCTAGAAGTGGAATCTATTCATGAGATCCCTGATAGTCAAACACAAGAATAATTGGGTAGTCAGCAAACAGGTTCAATCAGTGGGACATCCTCTACTTTACAAAGAAAAGAGTTGCAAAGGCAACAAAATGCAGAAGTGTCATCTTTCAAACCACCTGTGAAAGAGGCCTGGGACATCAAAAGAACATTCATAAATATAAAGGCCAGAAATGATCCACTCAGACTTCAAGTGTACAATCAATGTTTGAATATGGCTCTTAAGAATCAACAGAGATTGATGTCAGCCTATGACATTCAACAAGGTAAAATGATAATGAGTCACTTCAAACCCAAAGTGCAGCAAACTCAAACAGCTACAGACTATATTAGAACAAATTTTGAAGTCTTATAAAATGATATCCATCCTTTGGATCAAATTGAGCTGCATAAATAGATAGGTGAGATGATTTATTCTACTCTGACGGATAAATCAATGATGACCCAGAAATTGCAGGATTCTTTGGAGAATACTAATGCTCAACTAAGTCTTGAAATAGCATCTTCTCAGGCTAAAGATAACAGGATAAAAACTTTGGAGGAAATCATTATTGGATTGGGTCATGATCCCAAGGATGTCAAAGGTATAGAAACTTTGATCAAGAAAAAAGATGATGACATTGCAGCTTTGAGAAAACAAGTGAAGTTACCAGCATCAAGACATCCTCAGACTGCAGAAATTATAAAGCAAAATTTTGAAGAAGAATTAATGGACTTGCTCTTAAAACTGAATGAGAAACTTAATGAAATAGAAAAAGAGCTTGAAAAGGCATTGAAAGATAAGCAGTCAAATACTCTAGCCTCTACAACTGAAATGATTGCAGGTACTACAACAACAGGTCAGCCAACAGGTCAACCAACAGAATTGTCACAGGTAAATACTTCAAATTTAAGTACAGAAGAATTAATAAAGTCAATGGAGGAAATGAAACTCCAAGTGATAGAGCTACAGAGAAAAAAAGTACAACTCACCAGTTTGGAACAGAAATATGATCTCTCGAAAATGAATGTTGCAGACAAAACAAGAGAGGTCAACAAATTGGAAAAGTTGGTCAGCAAGTTGGAAAAGGATCTCACATTGGAGAAGCCTTTAAAATAAATAAATGAAATTCTTTGGGACAACATCATCCAGTCAATAAGAGATGTCTAGCCCTCAATTCAAATAATGCATGAACAGAATGATTTAGTCAAAGTGGCTACAGAAGAAGTCCTAAGAGCAAGAGAAGAATTGGGAAACAGGCCTAATGAAGCCAATGAACTCATCCATTTTATAAATACTCAGAACAAGTAGCAACTTGAAGAACTTGGCATTCAAGACAGGACAAGAACCATTTTGGAAATAAAAAGAGTTTTTACCAAAAGAACTCTAATGCAGAATTTAGAATGAAGATGTTCTGATATGCAAGAAGAAATTACTGCCTTCAGAAAAAGATTTGATATTTTGTTGAATAAAGGATTGCCCAAATTTTTAGTCGAAGATAAATTGATGACCTGAAAGTTATGTTGAAAAATTGACAAAACATGGTCAATAACCAAAGGTAGACTTCAGATAATTCATCAACAACAAGATGCCTCGGTGGGTGAAAAGTTTTCATTATAGATTAAAAATTTGTTTTATCTTGAGCATGCAAGAAAAGCATTTTTTTCCCTGCTCAACCTACTTTCTTTAGGTATACGTAGACCGATGAAACTCTCGAAAGCTACAAAGAACCAGAAACCTAAGATAAATGTAGGAAGAATTGTTAGAAATTTGTAAAAATTATCCTTACCTGACTTTTTGATTATGTACCACAAGTAAGTCAGGGAGAAGGATAAAGGATGAATAAAGGCTTGGGTGACTGAGTAGCCAAAGAATATCAAGAATGAAGCAACAAGACAAAATTAATGAAGAGGACAATAGTTAGCCAAATCATAGGTCGTCCAAGACATTCTCAAAAGAAGGAAACAACACAACATCAATTATCATGTTTTCTTATCTACGAGACCATCTGTCTCTATTTTATTGTAATTTACTTATGAGTCATCCTAGATAATATCTCAAGTTGTTATGAGATATTTTTTGTAACTTTTTGTATAAATACTCCCTCAATCGGAGTATTCAGGGTGGATTTTTTTAGACTCTGCTGTAACATTGACTATTTGGAATAAAGTGCTATTGGAGAAATTTTTTGTGGCTAGCTGGATGAGGAATTGGTGCGAAAGACTTTTTACAGGATTCATGTGTCATACAATGGATCAATAATTCATCTGTCTCTTATGTGTTGAAGTCTTTATATTTGTTTACTATATCATCTGTGTTTCATTTCTGAATGATTAGTGAAAAGGAATAAATCAAAAAGTGCTTAAGTGTAATCTGATTTTAATCATTATTTGTTAAGCCCCTATATTAATGGTGTAGTCCCTTATTATGTTAGTCTAACCCCCCTTACCTTTATTGTTGTACCCCTGTAACCCCCATATTGTTATTATTGTGCCCTTACATTATTACTGTTAGGTCGGCTAGGATTACATTGTGGCCCACTAGGATTACATTGTGGCCCCATGGACTCCTATATATAGAAAGGAGGCTTTGTCATTTGTATCATCGAATAATTTTTCATTTATGTAATGTATTGGAGGTTTCCCCCTCGAAGTGGCTCATTTATAAGGCGTTTATATCTCTTTCTTGGAGTCAAGTTACGCAACATTTGCACGTAGCTTGATTCTAGGTTTCGCGCCGCTCCAAACAGGTCATCGTGGAATTTTCACTATAAATTTTTTTCTACGAAGTTTCAGAAGCTGAAATTTTTATGGTGTGAAGCCGAAATCCTAAGGAAGATTTTATAAAAATTTCAAAGCTTGGTTCGCAATATTTTCGAAGATATGATCTGTGGAAGTTAGGTCTTTTTTCGGGCTCCTAAACAGGTCATCGTGGCATTTGCTTTCGTTATTTTTTCTACGAACGTTCAGAATCTGAAATTCATATGGTGCGAAGATGAAATCTTGAGGAAATTCGTCAAAAAAATTTAGAGCTTGGTTCGCAACATTTTTGGAGATATGATCTGTGGAAGGTAGTGCTTTTTCAGGCTCCTGAATTGCATCTCAAAGAGGTGATCGTGGGAAAATTTCAATAACTCTCTCTCTGGGCATCGGATTGGAGTGCCATAAAAAGTGGTTGCAATTACATGGATCGTAGTTTTTACATGGATCGTAGTTTCTTGGCTATCAATTTCTATAGCAGACAAAGGGACAAAACAGTGACACGGGCAAGTCGTGATGGGCTTGCTTCTATCGAACCACTCCATAATTAGGTCATTTGTGGGAGATCGGGACACAAATTTGTATTGAGAATCCAAATCAAAATGCATTCGTGGCAAAATGAATAGAATTTAGAGGGCTACTTCAGTGCTTAATTTCAGATATTGAAGATCCACAATCATAGAGATAATACAATTTCAATATCGAGCTCCTCAAAGCAAGTAAAAGGTGTGTATTTTTTTTCCGAATTGCATAAGTCTTGTTTGAAGAATCAAGTTGAATTGATTGCAAGGGCCTATTGTAGAATATATATCAATATTGGAGTCTAAAATGGCCCCTAAAAATAATTCCATACCCATTAAGACCTCAGAAAGCTATACTATGACGCATGAGGAGGAAGAATTGCAATATGAGATATCAAAATTACGGTACCAAGTGCAACAAATTTTGATCAAATTTTGATCTTACGAAGAGCAACCGAAGATGACATAGATGGTTTAAAAGAAAAAATGGAGGCTAATTTGGATGGTTTGAAGGATCAAATAAAATTTATTATGGATGATAAAGTAGTGGAATATCACAATGAGCATCAATAACAAGTTCTCCAACTCTCAAAGGATAACCTAACTTTGGTGCAAAATCACATGAAACAACCGGAAGATCAATATCATATCGAAAGAAGTTCTGAAGCAATCACAGAAACAAGAACTCGAAAAGTACAATCAATTTCAAATTATCTCAGCAAGTGGAAGAACTTTCTTGTAGAATATTCCACATGGGTCGATGATAATTTTATACAGAAGCATCAAGAAATAATCAAGCGTTGAGGACAACACTTGTTTGAAGGAGAGGGGCATGTTAAGCCCTCATTAATAGTGTAGTCCCTTATTATGTTATTCTAACTCCCCTTATCTTTATTTGTTGTACCCCGTAACCCCATATTGTTATTATTGTGCCCTTACATTATTATTGTTAGGTCGGGTTAGGATTACATTGGGTAGTATTCACCAGATTACATTGTGGCCCCATGGACTCCCATATATAGAAAGGAGGTTTTGTAATTTGAATCATCAGGGAACTATTCATTCATGTAATTTATTGGAGGTCGCGGCCCCCTCGAAGTGGCTCACGATAAGGTTACATTCTCTCTTTTTCTTCTTTTGAGTCAATTTACACAACATTATTGTTCTAAATGTTTTCTTCTAAATTGGTTTAAACGGTGAATTCTTAATTGTTTCGTTTTTCCGGTTTAATCATTTTCATTATTTAATAAAGAATACTTACTCTCTTTGTTACTAATCACTCACTTTTCCCTCTTATAAATGTTGAAAGATTCTTAATTTCCTTTCCTCCATTTATATTCCATTCCATTCACTTTAAGATTTATAATTGTTCTCTATTTGATTATCTCGCCTCGTGAAACCATCTTTGCCAAGAAAATTAATCCGCTTAAGTTATCCTTTTTTGAATCCATTAGCCCAATGGACTGAAACTATTTGATCTTATTCTCAGCTAAATAAATCCATCAACCCAAACAAAACAAAAAACCCTGAACTTTATAACTAGCCTAATACTTTCTAAAAACAAAGCTAAATATTATAGAGAGAGCCCTCTCTGGGTACAGATTGGCTAGATTCTGTACCTGAAGGTTGGTTTGTGGTTACCTCGGACCCCTTTCCTCTTCCAACAACTTCAAGGAAAATCTGAGTGATAACATAGTGGCGACTCCGCTGGGGAGTTGAATAATTTTATTGTTACTATTATTTATTTTATAAACTATAGACGGAGCCTGAAGTTAGCCAGGTAGCCTTTGAAATTGCCCTTTCTTTGCAATTGCAAATGTAAATAAATGTTGTTTCAGTCTATCTCTGGTCTCCTTTATGGATTGAACATCTGGTTTCAAATACTTGATCAGTTCCTCTTGTCAAATAAGTCTTTAAGAAATTTTAAATCTCATATCTAAAGCCTCTTAAAGAAATCATAGAAGTTGTTTTGAAAATTCATAAAAAAAAAAATAATCATAAAAAACTCAAAATTTGGTTTCCTAAAGAACTAACTTTTTCTTCAGAATTTTTTTACAGGTTTAGATCTGATCTATGATGGTGGACAGGGATCAGACACACAAAGGTTAAAATAATCCACCTGGCGACTCCAAAATCAATTTCATTACTAAGACTCCACTGGAGGAATGAACCTGGAAAAACAATATGGAAAGATCAGGCTTTCAACTTGGATCTTAATCCAAGACATTATGTTCTTTCTCATTAAGAAGGTTTTTCAATATGTATTTTATTTTATATAAGGATCTAACTTGGTTGTACAGATACCGTGGCCTTTAATTATTGCTGATTTTCAAGATGATCCAAGAATAAAACAAAGATATTCTCCTATGAGTAGAAATCACATACCTGGATTTCCACACAAATTACCAAAGGTAGATTGGGGTAGCAATTTTCCCAAATTTCAAGATGAAAATACTGATAATCCTTTGTTGCATCTCATTAAATTTCATAAACACTCATCAATATTGAAGGGTGATTAGCATGAGGATTGCCTCATGAAGATATTTATGACATCCTTAGAAGGAAAAGCAAGGGAATGGTATGAAGCTCTCAAACCTGCTAGTATATTTTCTCTAAAATATTTTCATAAGGTATTTTATGAGAATTACAAAGAAGATTTTCCATCTTTATCATTAGCTGAAAATTCTTGTGATCAAGCTGAAGATCTTATACATTACCTTAAAAATATTTATGAAGATTTTGGAAATTGGTTTCCTGAAGATTTATTAGAAGAAGTCCAAAAATTTCATTCTCAAGTTAAATTTCATAATAATCAAGAGGAGTTAAACAAAGATGAAATAAATCAAGAGATAAATCAAGATCCACAAAACCCCTCTGTATTAACAAATGATGTTTCATTTAATGTTTTGAATGGAGTTAAAAAAAATAATCAACCTCATGATCAACTTTTAGATAAGGGAAAAAACAATTGTCATTTCAATCTAAGAATTTAGAGATTCCCACCCCCCCCACCGAAGAAGAAATCAATTTGCTTCTAAACATGCAACCATCCTCAAAATATTTAAATAATGAAGATATTTTTTCTACTTCTTCTAATGTTGATGAATGTAATAAAGTTTTTATCCATGAAGAGATGAAAGAAAAAGTTGATGCTCATGTTATTCTACCTTCCCAAAAATTTCCATTGCTTGATAGCATTCCTATTAAGCAAAATAATAACTTTCAAAAAGAATGTAACCAATCTGATCAAGATATATTAGGATTATTGGAAGAAAAATCTGCTGATCCAATGTTTATAATTGATGACATCCCTTCTTCTGAAGATTTTCCTAAATATGATCAGTACGATGATAATTATGTTCTCCCAATTCAGGATAATTTCCCAGAACAATCACTAGCTATTTTGAGGGATGAGATATTAGAACTTCAGCTTGCTGAGGATTTTCTAAGAGCTTTCTTTCTTTTTTTTTAAATCAAGAAAATGTTCTCCTCAAATTAAAAAATGGATTTTTGATATAATTTCTAAAAATTTTGAAACTGAAATCAAACTGTTACATTCTCAAATTCAGTCATACAATTTCCGAAATCCTAAAGACTTCTTTGAAAATCTTCCTTCTCCAAAGCAATAGGAAATTGTATTATCTTTTGACCTGCATATTGAGGATGATTATTCTTTCAAACACAAGACTGAGGAAATAGTTTCAAGGATTAATATTCAGAATACAACTGAACAATTAGTCATTGAAGGCATAGAAGTAAATAAAATACATCATGCTTTTATTGATCCTATATTAGATTATATGGAGAATATTTTTAGCCGAAATCTGCAAAATTATTTTATCTATAAGGATAAAATGCATCAAAAGTGGCCTTTACACATCATATCATTTATTATAAAGGCACATGATCATAATATACTTCCAATTTTGGTCACAAGTAATCAAGTTATCCATTTATTTTTACAGCTAATTGATTGGCTTCATTGGCATTTTTGTATTACCTGATTCAATAAGATTTTAGTAGATTAGATTAAGTAGATGAGTGCCAATAAGCTCAGAATTTTGAGCATTTTTTTAGTTTTCAATTTTCAGCTACTTTTTCATTAAGTTGGTTTGAAAATTTTTGTGTGTTGTTTTAGTTTCAGATCAGATTTCAGGTTTCAGAAAAAAGACTATATCCAATTCAAGATTTTCAGCCACAGCAAATGCATGTTTGGGATTGGACCAAGGCAGAAGATTTCCAACTGGGAAACAAAGTTTTAAGTTTTGAGTGGATAGTAACTTACTAGAGTTGAAGCCCGAGGAGAAGGACCTAAGCTTCAGAAGTATTATTGTCATACATACAATAAAGCAGTAATAAGAATATTTCATGGTTCAGTTAAAGGCATTTTGAGGCATCTGACCTACTGTTCTTGACTTTTCATCAGGAAAAGCCATCCCAAGTGGAGCCAGTGTTAGACTCCTATACCAATAGGTGTCATATTTCATGATTGAATTGATGAACTATGTAATATCTTCATACCTTTTCTTGTTGCAAAGGTTTTCCATATAGTTAAAAAATAAAAAAATGAAAAAAATGTAAAGAGGGTATACCCTAAAAGAAAAATAAAAGGGTGAAAAGAATAAAAAATGGCCAAAAAAGTAAAATAAAATGAACCCCACCAAAAGAAAGGCCAAGGAAAGTGTGTAAGTCTAAACACCACTACCTTTTTCTCTTATGTAATAAATAAAATTGTGTGCAACTTGTATTCTATTCCACAATTTATGAACAGTCAAACAGTTTAAACTTGGCTAGTTCATCTTTCAATTTTATGTTTAGAGATAGAGAATAAAATCTGACCAAACTGTTTAATCTTGGCAGATAAGTAGATAGGTAGAGTAAATAAAAGGAGCTCAACAACTTAATCTGAGCCCTTGGATGTAATAAGGTTAGAATTAGATAGATTTCCATATGTAAAAGAAAAAGTGTGATAAGGGTTTGCCAGTTTAAGTGCAACCTAATACATAAGAAAAAATGGTAGGGTAAAGTAGGTAGGGTAGGTAGATGTTGTTGCAGAATTACATGTGATGAATAATGGCTTTAGATGTGTTAAATCTTTTAATCTCATCACAAGTGCAAAGGCGGACAATACACTAGAAGAATTTCAAGCAAAGAAAAGTGAGATTATTAACTTCCCCTTTCATTTTTTCCCTAACAATTTCACTAATTTCCCCTAAGTACTAAGGCATTTGAAAATTGGAGGGGCTCAAGGCATTTCCTTGAATTTTGGAGGGACCAGACCCTCGGCGTAATAATTGGAAAAACCTAAGTACTTAAAATCTTTCATCATGACATTCATTTGCCTATAAAAAATCTTTTCCTAAGTAAAATCCCATTTTACTTAGGAAAATCATGCAATATTTCACAAAAATCCTATTCATGCAAGAATAAGTTAAATACATTACCTTAATGTTTACACTTAGCGCTTCTTTCATTTTTTCATATTAATTTCTAATTTTATTATTTAAATCCCCATACAAATAAACCTTTTTCCCATATTATTTTAATAATTTCCTATAACTATATATTCCGCCCATTGGTTGAAAAATAACCATATAACTTTAATTAATTGGTTAAATTTACAATTAATAAACCAATCCGACCTCCCCGCCATATCAATAAGGGTTAATTAATCTTCACGATTAATTAATAACCTGTATCTGCCAATAGAATCGCCCCTGATATGATTAATTATATTAAATCACATTGGGCTCGCCCTTTTATCTTTCCGCTATTTTCCTTTCCCGAAGACCGTCAAATCAACTCCTCTCAGATCTACAGTTATTACTCATATCGCTAGCCATCCACGTCCGAACGATAACGCGTGATGGCCAAGCGGTTTTCTGGATCGTACAATGTCACTCTTCGTGTATCGTATGGAATCGCTCGCCCTCCGCTGAAAACTGCCCTTCCTCAAAAGCGGTGCGATGGTCCCCTGACGAAACCTCTGTACCTGCTGACGTCATCCATTAAAAAATTAAAAACCTGCCAACCTTTTGACTTTGCGAATAAAACAAATGTGCTCGCGTCATTTTCATTATTCTACGACCAGAGTCTCACGCAGAAAACTAAAAAATCAACTGTCGAAGCCATCAATTGCCACCTTGTCGAGGAAAATTGAAGCCGAGCATTCAGAATTCATCTGCCATAGCTAATACCTATTTTAATTACTGTTCATTTCCCAAGATAACAGGTATTTACCTCAATTCCTGTCAAACTCTGTAAAAAACCAGGTTTTTGTTTTGAATTTTATAAGAAAACTGAAATAGAGTTCAGAATAGTTCCCAAAATTGCATTTGCCTGTGATTGTGCCCATTTTTCATAAAAATCCCCGAATTCATTTCTGAATCCACAAGAACCAGAAATGGAGATTCCCGTGGCACTAAATGTCACGCCCCTAAATGCCCCTCATAGAGATTTAGATTATCTGCCTTTAGTAGACAGAGATTTCCAAATTAAAGACTTGGTTCTCAATGAAAATCCCCTTCGCATTTTCTATCACTGCAGAGATAATTACTTGAAAGGTGCTGATATTTTTGGATTATGGGAATCCAATCTTCCCATGTACCTTCTTCCCTTAGTCCACATTTTCCCTGAGATAATCCATTACTATCATGCAAACTATGATCCCAATCTAAGAGCAGTTTTGTCCCCAATTCAGACTATCCTTTTTACCATAATTGCTCAGTCTATCAACGAGATGTTGCAATTTCAACCTGGTCAAGCCCTCACTCCCCTGTCCATGGGAGAATTACTTGAGAAATCCACTAAATTGTCCCATGAAGAGTTAAATCGTCTCTGCCAGACCTTCATGTTACCAGAACATCAGCCCAAAGGCCCTCCCCCTTATGGTTATACCTTCTTCACTGATGTGGGCAGACTTATTCTAAATATGATATCCTCAATAATGGGTTTCAATACTAGTGAGTATGTTGACCAATTAAACCTAGTATTTTTGTCTATTTTCACCCCTGGACAGCCCCCTGCT
The DNA here is from genome assembly GCA_034641835.2 of Pinus albicaulis. Lineage (NCBI taxonomy): Eukaryota > Viridiplantae > Streptophyta > Pinopsida > Pinales > Pinaceae > Pinus > Pinus albicaulis. The sequence goes on along the minus strand of CM076584.1, from coordinate 590,720,181 downwards.
ATCAAGTATGATTTTTCTTCCTACATTGCAGAAAAAATCCATGATCAGTTCATGAGATTAGAGAATGAAAGAGTATTCAAGTATTCTTCTGTTATTTATCATTTCATGCTTTATTACCAATCCGAAAGTTTCCCTTTCCATGTCAAAAAGCTTGATGCCAAAGGAAATCCTAGGCCAGTTATCTTTTGGTCTGCCATTACTCATAATTCCCCTGATTCCCCGTATTCCTACAATGAGTTTGTTGGCCTATTTATACACCCTACAACCACCTTGTTGACAGGAGTTTCTCCTCCAAGGGTCAACAGTGAAATCAAGAAAATTCTTCAACTTTCAAAGCAATATCGGATAGGTGACTGGCACCTATACCAAAATCACACAGAAATCAGAATCTATGGATGTGAATTATGCCCATTCAAGTTGCCAAAATATGTCCCAATGAGACTCTTTGCATTAGAGTATTTCAGGAAAATGATCAATTCGGATATAGTTCATTTTTTTAATGCAAAGAAAAAGGCTCAACTCAGGATTAAAAGTCAGCTAGGACCCTTTGTCTGCAACTATAGAGATGCTGGAAAGGAAGCTGAAAGAATATTAGAAGATTATCTTAAATTACAAAAAAATTTCTACTGGGTACCTTATGACCCAAATAGCTTCATTTGTGATAGAAGAATGAAAAATAAACTATCACCATACATTCATCAAATAATCCTAGAAATTGAACAGTATGCCAATAGGGATGAATGGATGGAAGGGACATTGGTAGAACAGGATAGTGAGTAGGTCAATGTTGAAAATGTAATGAAAGACCTTGAAAAATTACTTGACCTAGACTCTTTTGGACAGGTACAAATACCAGGTATTGGTTCTTCTTCTGCTGCAAATTCTCAGCAAAATTTACAGGAAATCAGTGCATTGGCTACAGTGGCATCTAAAGGAAAAGAGAAAGAGGTTGATATCCAAATTACAGAAAAATTTACAATGACAGAACAACCTCAGACTTCTAAAGAACAGGGTCAAGCACAGATTCCTCCTACTCAGACCAATGTGGCAGAAGTGTCAATTTTACAAACTCCTCTTAATGTAGAAAAGGGAAAAAAGAGAGATGCTGAAGCGGCTACTCCTGTCACTGGATTTTCTGGACAACCTAATGTTAAAAGACAAAAATTGAATCCTCTTCCAGAAGTGGAATATGTTCATGAAGTCCCTTATAGTCAAACACAAGAAGAATTGGGTAGTCAACAAACAGGTTCAATCAGTGGGACATCCACCACTTTACAGAGGAAAGAACTGCCAAGGCAACAAAGTGCAGAAGTGTCATCTTTCAAACCACCAGTGAAAGATTCCTGGGACATTAAAAGAACATTCATAAACATAAAGGCCAGAAATGATCCTCTCAGACTTCAAGTGTACAATCAATGTTTGAAGATGGCTCCTAAGAATCAACAGAGATTGATGTCAGCATATGACATTCAACAAGGTAAAATGATAATGAGTCACTTCAAACCCAAAGTGCAACAACCTCAAACCGCTGCAGATTATATCAGGACTAATTTTGAAGTCTTAGAAAAGGATATCCATCCTTTAGATCAAATTGAGCTGCATAAATAGAAAGGTGATATGATTTATTCTACTCTGACGGATAAATCAATGATGACCCAGAAATTGCAAGATTCTTTGGAGAATACTAATGCTCAGCTAAGTCTTGAAAAAGCATCTTCTCAGGCTAAGGACAACAGGATTAAGAATTTGGAGGAAATTATTATTAGTTTGGGTCATAATCAAAAGGATGTCGAAGGTATAGAAGCCTTGATCAAGAAAAAAGATGATGATATTGCAGCCTTGAGAAAACAATTGAAGTTACCAGCCTCCAGACACCCACAGACTGCATAAATCATAAAACAAAATTCTGAAGAAGAATTAATGGACTTGCTCTTAAAACTGAATGAGCAACTTAATGAAACATAAAAAGAGCTTGAAAAGGCATTGAAAGATAAGCAGTCAAATACTCCAGCCTCTACAACTAAAATGATTGCAGGTACTACAATAACAGGTCAGCCAATAGGTCAGCCAACAGAATTGTCACAAGTACATACTTCCAATTTAAGTACAGAAGAGTTAATAAAGTCAATGGAAGAAATGAAACTCCAAGTGACAGAGCTACAAAGAACAAAGGTACAACTCACTACTTTGGAAAAAAAATATGATCTTTGAAAATGAATGTTGCAGATAAAACAAGAGAGGTCAACAAATTGGAAAAGTTGGTCAGCAAGTTGGAAAAGGATCTCACATTGGAGAAGCATTTAAAGGAAATAAATGAAATTCTTTGGGACAACATCATCCAGTCAATAAGAGATGTCTGGCCCTCAATTCAAATAATGCATGAAAAGAATGACTTAGTCAAATTGGCTATAGAAGAAGTCCTAAGAGCAAGAGAAGAATTGGGAAATAGGCCTGATGAAGCCAATGAACTCATCAATTTTCTAAATACTCAGAACAGGCAGCAACTTGAAGAACTTGGCATTCAAGACAGGACGGGAACCATTTTGGAAATAAAAAGAGTTTTTACCAAAAGAACTCTGATGCAGAATTTAGAACGAAGATGTTCTGATATGCAAGAAGAAATTACTGCCTTCAGAAAAAATTTGATATTTTGTTGAATAAAGGATTGCCTAGTCCTTTAGTTTCAGAAGACAAATTTATGGACCTCGAAAGTTATGTTGAAAAATTGGACAAACATGCTAACAATTAGGCCAGTACCTCAACTAGTTCATCAACAGCAGCATTGACTACAGGAAAAAGTCTTCATGATAGATTGGAAAATTTGTTTTATCTTGAGCATGAAGTAAAACATTTGTTTCCTGTTCAACCTACTTTATTTAGGTATACAGAGACTGATGAAACTCTCAGAAAGCTGCAAAGGACCAGAATTCTGGAAGATAAATGGTGGGAAGAACTATTAAAACTTTTGTAAAGATTATCCTTACTTGAATTTTTGATTATGTACTACAGTAAGTCATAGTAAGAAGGATAAAAGGATGAATAAAGGTCAAAGTGTATCAGAGCAGTCCAAGAGTATCAGTTAAACGGAGCAGCCAGCACAGAATTACTGAAGATGACAACAATGAGCCAAAGCATAGGGCCTGCCTTCAGCACATTCTCAAAAGAAGGAAACAACACAACATCAGTTATCATTTTTTCTTATCTACGAGACCATATGTCTCTATTTTATTGTAATTTACTTATGAGTCATCCTAGATAATATCTCAAGTTGTTATGAGATATTTTTTGTAACTTTTTGTATAAAGACTCCCTCAATCGGAGTATTTAGGGTGGATTTTTTAGACTTTGCAGTAACATAGAATATTTGGAATAAAGTGTTGTTGGATAAATTTTGTGAAGCTAGCTGGATGTGGAATTGATGCGAAAGACTTTTTACAGGATTCATTTGTCAGATTACGGGTCAATAAGTCATCTATCTCTTATGTGTTGAATTCTTTATATTTGTTTACTATATCATCTGTGTTTCATTTCTGAATGATTAATGAAAAGGAATAAATCAGAAAGTGCTTAAGTGTAATATGATTTTAATCATTATTGTTCTAAATTTTTTCTTCTAAATTGGTTTAAAAATTGAATTATTAATTGCTCCTGTTTTACTAGTTTAAGCATTTTGATTATTTAATAAAGAATACTTAATTTCTCTTTGTTAATAATCACTCAATTTTCCCTCTTATAAATGTGTTGAAAGATTCTTAATTTCCTTTCCTCCATTTATATTTCGTTCCATTCACTTTAAGATTTATAATTCTTCTCTGTTTGATTATCTTGCCCTGTGAAACCATCTTTTGCTAAGAAATTTAATCCAATTAAGTTATCATTTTTTACTCCATTAGCCCAATGGACTAAACTACTCAATCTTGCCCTCAGCTATTGAATTCCACCACCCAAATTCAAACAAAACCCTTGGAATTTATAACTAGCATGATATCTTCTAAAACAAAGCTAAATTATACAGGGAGAGCCCTCTCTGGGTATAGATTGGCTAGATTCTGTACCTAAAAGTTGGTTTGTGGTTACCTCGGACCCCTTTCCTCTTCCCAACAACTTCAAGGAAAATCTGAGTGATAACAAGGTCTAGGTTCCTACTTCGTTTTGGATTACTTTTCCTAAGAATTATTTGACTAGCCCGTCTTTTCTAGAGACAGTCGCGCTGCCAGTGCGGATATTTATAAGTAAAATCACACTGAAAACCCTGTTTTCCACTATCTCCTTTCACTGGTCTAGTTTTGTAGAACAACACTTTTTTTTCTTTGCAAAGTAGTGCTACTAGTGCAGGTTTGGGGGTCTAAAGTAGCGTTGAAGACCCTATCAGCACAATTTTTGCTATGTAAAGTAGCGTTTGTCATTAAATTTGAGATTTTTTGGGGTTTTTTCTAAAAGGCCCAACATGTCTTAATCTCTGAAGTCATCCTCCTGCTCTTTGTGCATCAAGTTTTTTCTTTTTGGTGTTAGTTTCTTTGTGGTGTGAAAAAATCCATCCTATACTTGAAGTGGTAAAAGTGAATTTTGGTTCAGTCTTTGATTCTTTGAGTCACTTGAAATTAATTTTTGCCACTCATGTGTTTGGAAGGAACATTTATTTGATGTTGATTAAGTATTATTAGTTATTTTGAAACCATAAAAGAAATTTATTTTTCATTCATTTAGTTTTCATCTCAAAGTTTACTTTTTATTAAAGTGCATTAGATCAGATTGCATTGAAAAGTAATTTTCGAGATCTATCATTGAACTCAGATTACATTGTTTAATGATTGAAATATAAAAGTTCAATTGAATTAATTCTCATTCATTGGAAGTTGCATTAATTAGATTATCATTTCTTTGAAAAGTGCATTGAATGCATTCTCATTCATAAAAAAGGAAAAAAGAAATTGTGCATAGATTACGGTTGCATAGTTTTCAAAAAAGGAATTGTGCATAGATTACATTGCATAATTTGCATCTTTGAATTTTTTGAATTAAATTGGGATAGTGACAGTGATCTGGTTAGGAAGAGCTTCATTTGTTGCATTTTTTGTTTGTTTCATAATTTTTTGAAACTTTTCCCTAAACTAGATAACATTCGTTAAATTGAAAGGATCTTTTTCTCATGCTAGTTGCATTATAGGTATTCATATGACATCATTTTAAGCCTTGAAATTGAGACTTTAATCAAGATCAACCTTAAAAATTATTCAATTAACCTTAAGGAACATTTGAAATTAATGCAAACATCTAGAGGCCTAGGCTAGAGATGTGTTTTGGCTTCGTTAAGCGTAGCAGCTGTCACTAATAGTTTGGGTTACATTCCGGAGGTAAAACCCTGTCCCACGTATGAAAAGTATAAGAGGACACTCTCATTATACAGTTACACATTAGACAACACTACTATATAATAGATTCCCATGTACCTTCGAGTATATATGGTGAGACACAACTAGGTTGCAAGCCTGCCATAGGTAACCGAGTCGACCGCCTTGTAGACATGATACACCGAACACAACTTTCGGGGAGATTGGCTGCCATACGTTAAGTCCTTGGTAAATTTATTTTCTAAGGTGTATATTGTAGTTCACGGATACCTGGAAATCATTTATGCCTATTTCACCCTTTTTTATTTATTTTGTGTTTAATTTCTAAAATTTATTGCCCACGGAATAACATCTTACCCGTGCACAACTCCTTAGAATATCTTAGGTTGAGACCAATGGCAATAGTTCTTGAGTTTACCAATCAAGGAATCCCCTCAGATGCGAATCCTAGCCCTTTTCCTTCTTTTGGAAATGTTGGCGCTCACTATATGGAAATGTTTTCCCTCCTAGGATTAACCATTGGTTTTCCAGTTTGGTTATATTCAACCCCCATGGTTCCAAATTTCCAAGCCGCTTCTCAACCAAGTTCACCTCCACTTGAAAAATCTCAACTTCATGTTGATCCTAAGTTTGACCCCTCCCCTTCTTCGCCTATTTCATCACCAATTTCTTCCTCTTTTCTTAGTGAAAGTATGGATTCTAGTAACCAGGAAGCTAAGAAGAAGAAGAAGAAGACAAAGAAGAAGAAACATAATAAGCAATGGGGAAACCAAGTAACCATTTCTTCCAATGCAACTGATGTTGAAAAATCTTCCATTCAGTCCCGCAAATTCAAGTTCCCTTGGAAATTATGTAAGGGTGATCACCTTCTTAGAGATTGTCCTAGTATTCCAAAGATATTAGAAGTGTGGTCCACATGCTCACATCAACCTTTTTCATCGGCCTCTAGAGATCATGCTGGTGATAAACCCTCAAATAATGATAGTAAGGCCCATTGGAAAAAGGGGAAATTCAAATTTCCCTATAAGTTATGTGAAGGGAATCATCCCATTCACCTTTATCCTTATATGGATGAAGCCTCCAAAGTGTTGGATAACCTTACAACTTCTAAACCGCAACTTCCAGTTGTTTATCAAAATCTTTTCCATGATCCTCCACTACTTGATCAAGTGATCAATCAGAATACATCTCAGGTCAATCCCACTCTCCTTGAAAGTGAATCACATGAGTCTGTTCCCCACCAACCATTGGTTCAGAAAATGGTTGACCTGATTCCACCCTCATTGGATAGTGATTTTCTCACAGAGAGTGAAACTCATACCACTCAGGTTATTTTTATTTCTTTAGATTCAAATGAATTTGAGGGTAATACTCTCGTTACCCTAGTATAGGAGGGTGATCCTGTTGATCATAATTCGTTTCCCATATAATTTCACAGGCAGTCTGGCATAGATTTCTCAAATTCCCCCTTTTAGACTTGGAAAATCATTTTTTATCTATCATTGCCATTTCCCGCCTCTAAAATTCATTATAAATGGCCGAAAATTTCATATTTGAAATATTTAAGGTTTAGCCCTATCGGCCCTGGCCCCTCTGTTTTCTTACTCCGCGCGACCAAAGGCTGTAACCACGCGTCAGGCCGAAAGGCGCTTACCGAATGCATATCGGGCGCATTCTGGGCCGTCCGATCAAACCATAGATAAACGTACCGCATCTCTCCTGCCTTGTGGTCCTCGCCCCGTGTCCACTGTTTAAAAACTGCCTGGTATTCATCGCACCGCCTTTCGGCAGTAGGCGGTAATTCCCGTTCGACCAACGATTCCACTCAGCGCTCGCCACACGTCCCAGTGTACGGCCTCGAAACCACTCTCCATTGCGCATTATTGTTCGACCCAGGATGCGCAGCGATATCTCTGTCAGTCGTCCGATATGAAGGTCTCCATCTCACGATCGTCATACCCCGAAGCTGCACGAACATTAACCCAAGCCAATAGCACCCCTGGCCCAATGTCTATTGCCTTCAGCGCTCTTCCAACCATCGATTTCCTCCTGAGATCGGACGGTCAGGATTTGATTATCTTCGTCTTTGACCAGTTCCCACAGTCAGCACTCCACATCATCCATTTCCCGCTGTCTCGATATCGTGCCACCTGTCTCCCAGTTTTTCTCCACGTGCATTCCGCCAGCCCAGATCTATATTTGGTCCATTTATTCGTTTATTACGTATTTTCACGATTATGTTCGCATTTTTCTCCACGACCACTCCACACTGTTACGCTGCATTTCCTACCATCGTCCCACATTTCTCCACCAGTCAACTGCTCAGAGACTGTCACACCATTACCCCTACTGTGCCTACATTCCCGTGCATTGGTTTTCCTAACATGTTTGCGGATTTTACAGGGTGCGAATGGAGGTAATCTGCCATTACTCATAGCCTCCATTACAGAAGTCGAGGCCGCGTCAAAGGACAATTTTTCAAAGGCAAGATTTATGGAAAAAGGATTTGAGAAGCTGTCACGACACGACTTTCATTAAAAGGAGCAGGGTTAAAATCTATCAAACCCTTCGGAGTTATTCAAAGCACATATTTTTGCAGATGAAGACATTAATGTTGTTGAAAAGAGTATCAGTGGAAGATCCAGGAATTCAGTGTCCAATATTGAATATTTTCAATCATAATTCAGGGTCTTGCCGGCAAAGGGTATGATGCACAAAAAACAATACCCTCCAGGTCTTTTTTCAGCAGAATTTATCTTTAGAAAAGGACAGAATGTTAATATGATTATCCCTATATCGTGTTCCTGAAGAAGTTTTCATTCAAAACATTTATTCTTGAAGACAGGCTATAGAGTACATCACTACAAAGTCATCAAGCATTATGGGCATGCACATCTCCACCATTTTGTATTAATTATGAAAATTGAATGTTCGTCACCTACCTCTTTTACTAAGTTTTGGTTTCTCCTATAAAGACTATGAAGAAACGCATTGTAAGGGTTCTAGATTTTATCAAAAAATCATGCAGTGAAAGGCTTTTTGCATACATGTTGTAAAATTCTTGTATGAAGGCTCAGAGCCCATAGGGTCTCAGTGAGGAGGAGTTCTATCCGTCAAAGAGGATTCTGGTCTTTGGTGTTTCACAGTCTGTAATCTTCTTTATTGTGTTATATTAATAGAACATGTCATTTCATCCATCTTTCTTATATCATGTTTTGGAATGCGAGTGGCTCACTGATTTTTGGTATGGATTCATCCTAGTTGATGCCCATGCTTGGAATAGTTAAGCACTTTAAATATGGCTCATGCATGATATTTTGTTCCATTATACAGCTATCCATACTTCTGCTATATTAGTTGCTTTGAGAGGGTGCTTTTAAAATGCTATTATCATGTATGGATTCTTAGATTGGTAAGCCCACACATGGTGGTATTGTATATCTGGGTATCAGCTCAATGTTAACTAATATATTCTCAATATTTCTTTCACTACGTACACCTTCTGATAATTTATGTCTGTCAAGTATTTATGAATCGGCCCGCTTTGCAGTAAACTGTCTCTGAATTGTCTGTTGCTTTTGTATTAGAATTCTGCATCTTGCCTCTGCAATGTCTCTTTTCCTGTGTCAGTTTCTGAGAGTTTGGTCCCATTCCATATTATTTCCCTGTTTACAGGAGATAGCATGTGAGCTGAAGCTGACAACTTCAAACATCATATTATATTCTCCTTGCTATGCTAAGATGTCCTAGGCACTGGTCTATCACAACTCTAGGCTGTCTCTAGGAGCTACAACATATTTTTGGCGCCGTTGCTGGGGAACAAAGTTAAGAAAATCAGAATCCCTGGGCCTCGACAAAATCATATTCACTCTCTAAATAGGTGAGCACAGAGAGTTGAGAGTTGTATATCCCTCACCTTGGCGACACCACGTTTGATATTTGATACATCTATTTGCAGTCCTGGCTCCTCGGAAGCCACACCTGAGGTCAGATACGTCTAAGACAAAGACACCTTCAGTGTCTAACCCTGACCAGATTATACATAGAAGAAATTGGAGGGAAAGGAAATCAGCCCGTTCCCAAATCCGTGAGGTGCCTATAGAAGATTTTCCTTCCTCCTCCTCTCAATATTCACAGTTGCGAATTCCCTACTCCACTGTGGGAGATACTGATTATTATTATTCAGATATTCCACCCCGAGAGGGTATCAGAAATAAAAATAGTCTTCTTCCTACTCCTGAGGTTGAAGAGGTCAAGGAAGTAACCAAAGTATCTACTGTTAATAGAACTTTGTTCCCCTCAACCCCTCAAGCTGCAGTTGAGTATAGTCCTATTATTATTCATACTCCACTTCCTCCTCCTCCTCCTCTTACTCATCAAACTATTGCACTACCTCCACCGCCTCCAATGGCTAATGTTCCGAATTTCTTGATGAATAAATATGCTCCCCTAGCATTACCCCAAGTGTTGAATGATATGCCCCAGGATTATCTGAAAATCTTGCCCAGATTCAATGGAGAAAATGAGATTGATGCTCAAAAACATCTTGAGACTTTCTTCTCCTTGCAGAGAACTTCAATGTCGAACATTTATATGTGGTCTTAAGACTGTTTGTGCAATCTCTGGATGGTGAAGCTCGAAAATGGTTTAAGACATTGGCTGGTCATTCAATTACCACCTGGGATAACATGGAAGACACTTTCCTCAAGAAATGGGGAGAGAAGAAAGATCATGGAAATTGCCTCATTGAATTCAATACATTAAAGAAAAGACACAACGAAGGAGTGTCAGAATTTACCAAGAGGTTTAATAAATTGTATCTGAGTCTCCCTGCTGATATGAAACCCCATCAAACTGCTGCTAAAGTTGTTTTTTGTAGCAGCCTTTGATTCATAATTTGGTTTCTCTCTCAGGGAAAGAAAGCTTGCTACTCTGGATGATGCTCAGGCAGATGCACTGGAGTTGGTAGCAAACTTTGCTTCCACTGGTAAATTAAAAGGAAAATTAGAACAAGATTCTAGAAGAAGGGGAAAAGAAGAGGTGTCTACTTCCAGTCATGACAGAGACTCAGAAAAAATGGAAGAAATGAGAAAATTAATTAAGAAAATGGTCAAGGTTGAATTGGAAGCCAAGAATTCAGCTTTCAGAAATTTCCAGAATGCTCCAAACAGGGGTTAGAATCCTCAGTATAGGAAACCACCCTTGCAAATATTGCCAAGGGAAGCAAAGGAGCAACAGGATCAAGTGCCACACCCATTGTACCTGGAAGGTCCAGTAGATGACTCCACTAAAGATGATGCCTATAGACTGGAGGATGAAAATCTTGCCTTTTCAAATAGTGATGGAGAGGAATTCCCTTTACAAGGGAATGGTGAAGCTGGGTGCTCATTGCAAAAAGAAGAACAGACCAGAGACACAGATGAAGCCGAATTTGATCATTATTGTAAACAGTTTGATGATTTCATGCAAGCACATTTCAATAGAAGATATGATCTCAGATCTTCTAGGAAGAGGACTCGTACCCAAGAGCAAGAAGAAGAGCTAACCCAGGAGGAAGCACCTGCTCAGAAGGAGTCTACAATGCAGATAGCTGCAGACAAAGGTAAGCAACCTCTAAACAAACCTTTGCAATCTAATGATCAAATTCCCTCTTCTTCAAAGGTAGTCATTCCTCCTAATACCGAATCTGTGTCAAAAGAAATCAAGCCCCCAGTTGAAAATAAAGAGCCCAAAGAGGTTGTGATAGAAAAATCCCCTCCTGCATTCAGTTTGCAAAAGGAACTTGAAAAAGTCAAAATCCCAGTCCCCTTGACTGAACTGTTGAAACAGCCAGTATATCAATCTCAGATCACCTCTTTCATGCTCCCTCCTGAAGCACCAATTGTCCCAGATAGTCTCAACCTTCAAGAAGAAAGACCTATGGTATTTTTTGGCCCACATGTTGAGGAGATAGATCCCTCTACTCCTCCCTTCTATGTGTCTCTAGTGATCCATGACCTACTATTACATAACTGCATGCTAGATTCTGGAGCTTCCCGTAATCATATGCCTCTGTCAGTCATGGAATAGCTAGGTTCACAAATCACACGCCCATATAAAGACCTCTACTCATGTGATTCCAAAAGAGTTAAATGCTTGGGGATGATCAAGGATTTGGTGGTCAATTTGGCCCAAATCCTGGCAAAAAGTGTGGTAATGGACATAATGGTAGCTGACATTCTGGCTCGCTTTGGTATGTTGCTGTCAAGGTCCTGGGGAACAAAAATTGGCGGATCAATTAAGATGGATTTAACATATGCCACTATCCCAGTTTTTGGTGGCCAAGAGAGGAGACTATACAGGGAGACTAGATTTGTTAAAATGGTGACTAAGGCTAATAATTCTATAAATTCACCAGTCTATAGTAAGGAAGGAGATTTTTCATGCTTGATGTTGGAGGAAGATCAAGATTATGCACATGAACCATCCTTCTACCAGATCAAGAGTGAACAGCCCTCAGAAAACATGGAAGCAGGAATATGGACACTACATTTTGATGGAGCACATTCAAGAGAAGGAAATGGAGCTGGAGTGTTATTAATTTCTCCTGCAGGAAGGTGGATCCCACTGTATTTAAAATTAGAATATGAAGCCACCAATAATGTGGCTGAATATGAAGCACTTCTATTGGGATTACAGACAGCCAGGAGCATGGGTATACAAATCTTAAAGGTTCTGGGAGATTCAGAACTAGTGGTCAAGCAAGTCAAGAATCAGTGTCAAACCAAACATCCTAGGCTAAGGGCTTATAGGAATGAAGTTTGGGACATGGTAGAAAACTTCTTTTTGGCATTCAATATCTAGTTCATGCCCCGAGAACAGAATAGGATGGTTGATTCCCCTGTTGTGGCTGCTAGTACATTTCGAGCACCTCAGAACCCTCTTTTAAGATATGAAGTTGAGGTGCATTACCGACCTTCAATCCTGGATAACATCAAACACTGGCAAGTATTTGAGGATGAAGAACAGATGAAGAGATTCCTGGAAACAATAGGGGAATTCTCCAATATGGAGATTGATGATGAAGAAGAGGTAGAGCCTGAGGATATTCCAAAAAGAGGTTGGGAGGAGAAAGTGGCAGGAAGCAAGGTGTTGCAGCTAAAGGGAAACGTGATACCTAGAGGGCTGGTGCCTCTAGAAGGATTATTTGACAAGAATGATGTCTCATTGCAGCCAAATAAAGTGGTAGAAGAGAATCAGGTAGAAGACCTGAATTTGGGTACTGAGGCTGACCCCAAAATTGTCAAATTGTCCAAGAAGATCCCTGGAGAATACAAAAAGTTATACCAGAAATTATTCCAGTCTTACAGAGATGTGTTTGCATGGTCCTGTCAGGACTTGAAGACTTTTGATATCAATGTTATGCAGCACAAAATTCCACTGAAGACAGATGCAAAGCCCCATAAGCAGAAGGTCAGATAAATCAATCCCCTGCTGCTGCCTTATATTGAGAAGGAAATTAAGAAGCTGCTGAAGGCAAAAATAATTGTACCATTGAGGTACTCTGAATGGGTGGAAAACCTTGTCCCTGTACGCAAGAAGAACGGAGAAATAAGTCTGTGTGTGGATTTTAGAAATTTAAACAGAGCATCCTTAAAGGATAATTAGCCATTGCCTAAAATGGATCACATTCTGCAGAAGGTGGTTGGATCTTCCAGAATGTCAATGATGGATGGATTTTCCGGTTATAACCAGGTGGATGTACTTCCAGAAGATCAAAAGAAGACTGCTTTCACCACACCATGGGGTACATTTATGTATGCCAGGATGCCTTTTGGATTGATTAATGCAGGGGCCACTTTTCAGAGGGCAATGGATATTACTTTTGTTGGGGAGAAAGACAAGTTCTTGGTAGTCTAACTCGATGATATCACTGTATTTTCCAAGAACGATGCTGAGCACATTGAAAATCTGTGGAAAACTTTTGATAAATGCAAAAGGTATGGTCTCTCTCTGAATCCTCAAAAGTCTTTATTTGCATTAGAAGAGGGAAATATTTTGGGACACATCGTGACTAAAGATGGGGTGAAGATAGATCCTAAGAGGGTAGAGGTTATAAATGGTATCTCTTTCCCCATAAATAAAAAAGAAGTACAAGTATTCCTAGGGCACATAAATTTCTTGAGAAGGTTTATCCCTAACTATGCTGAGATAGTTAGGCATATAACAGACATGATCAAAAAGAATAATGAGGTAAAGTGGTCACAAGAATCACGGGAGGCATATACCCGGATAAAGAATGCCTTTGCAGAAGCCCCTGTGTTCGCTGGACCAGATTATGATAAACCTTTCATGATTTTCTCTTTTGCATCACCTCATACAATAACAGGAGTTTTATTGCAGAAAAATGAGGAAGGGTATGAGAAACCTATTGCCTTTTTCAGTCAGGTGCTCCGTGATGCGGAATTAAAGTATAACATATTGGAAAAGCAAGCATACGCTCTAGTGAAATCCCTCAAAGCATTCTGTGTATATATCTTACAGTCCCACATCACTGCATTTGTACCCACAGCTACTGTAAAAGATATCCTTATTCAGGGGGATAGTGAAGGAAAAAGGGGCAGGTGGATTGTTAAAATACAAGAATATGACCTAGACATCCACCCTACTAAGATAATTAAAGGACAAGGGCTTGCCAAAATGTTATCAGAATCAAACTATCAAGCCCTGGGCATAAATTTGTCCATTATAGAAGATGAGGAATCTGAGGAGAAAGAAGAACGACATGGAATTGGAGTAGCTACTCCAGAAACACATCTAAAGTACCTCACCAGTCTGTGGTACAAAGAGATAGTAGAATATCTCCTCACACTCAGCTGCCCTCCAAGTTGTGACAAAACTAAATACAGAGTGTTGAGATTGAAATCACAGAAATACATAGTCGCCAATGGCCGGCTATACTAGCGAGATCCCTCAGGTATCTTACTCCTGTGTCTCATAGAAAATGAAGTAGAGAGCATTATTGCAGAATTTCATGAAGGGATCTATGGAGGTCATTACAGCTGGAGGGCCACAGCTCATAAAATTCTGAAAGTCGACTTCTATTGGCCAAAGCTTTTTGGAGATGTTTTTTGCAGGGTAAGAGCATGTGATAAATGTCAGAAATTTGCTGAGAGACAGAAATCAACACCATTTCCCCTGATTCCAGTCCATGTGGATGAACCATTCAAACAATGGGGTATTGATTTTATAGGTGAAATACATCCCCCATCAAGTGGTCAACATAAGTGGATTTTAATGGCCACTGATTATTTCACTAAATGGGTGGAAGCCATACCTGCAAGGAATGCTACAAATAATGTGATCATAAAGTTCATGGAGGAGAATATCATATCTAGGTTTGGCTGTCCTGCTCGAATAGTGACTGACAATACACAGGCCTTCAAGTCTGCAAAATTTATGAATTTTTGCCAGCAATACAATATCACACTGAGTCACTCTACAGCTTACTATCCACAAGGAAATGGCTTGGCAGAGTCTTCAAATAAAACTCTAGTGAGGGCTTTGAAGAAGACTATCAATGAAACTCAGAAGAATTGGGATTCCCAATTGAAATTTTCTCTATGGGCTAATAGAATCACCAGTAAGAGAGCAACTGGGAAATCTCCCTATGAATTGGTATATGGACGAGCAACAGTTTTTCCTGTACAACTAGCTTTACCAGTGGCCCGCTTCATGCAAGAAAGCTAGGAGGAACCTGATGATATGATCAGGAGAATCAATCAATTGGTGGAATTAGAAGAAACACGGGGCCAAGTGAATCAGAGGTTAATATAATATCAAGAGAAAATGAAACACATTTTTTATCAGCACGCAAAAGATAGGAAGCTACAGATTGGTGATTTGGTGCTCAGGTGGGATATCCGGAGAGCTGAGAAGGGAAAACATGGTAAATTCGACCCCCTCTGGTTTGGTCCTTTCAAAATTGTGGAACAAGGGGGAAATAATACTTTCAGGTTGGAAAATTTATAGGGCGACTTGCTGGATGCCCCTGTAAACGGTCAATTCCTTAAGCCCTACTTTCAGTTCTAAATCAGGCAAACGCAGCCTGATGTATTATATTGTATCATAGTTTTCTTCTTTGTTTTTGTATGAATAATGTTGGTGCTGTGATGAATTATAAAGTCAAAATGGAGGTGCTGGAGAAGTAGAGTCTGTATACGGGATGATCAGAGGGTCTGCGAGTTCTCGACACGTCTAGGGATGAACGTGCCGTCCCCAGATGGAGCCGATGTTGATCATAATCCGTTTCGCATAGAATTTCACAGGCAGTCTAGCATAGAGTTCTCAAATTCCCCCTTTCAGACTTGGAAAATCATTTTTGTATCTATCGTTGCCATTTCCTGCCTCTAAAATTCATTATAAATGGCTGAAAATTTCATATTTGAAATACTTAAGGTTTAGCACTATCGGCCCTGGCCCCTCTGTTTTCTTACTCTGCGCGACCAAAGGCTGTAACCACGCGTCAGGCCAAAAGGCGCTTACCGAATGCATATCGGGTGCGTTCTGGGCCATCTGATCAAACCATAGATCAACGTACCGCATCTCTCCTGCCTTGTGGTCCCCGCCCCGCATCCACTGTTTAAAAACTTCCCGATATTCATCGCACCGCCTTTTGGCAGTAGGCGGTAATTCCCGTTCGGCCAGCGATTCCACTCAGTGCTCGCCACACATCCCAGCGTACGACCTTTAAACCACTCTCCATCACGCATTATTGTTCGACCCAGGACGCGCAGCGATATCGCTGTCAACCGTCCGATCTGAAGGTCTCCATCTGACGATCGTCATACCCCAAAGCTGCACGAACATTAACCCAAGCCAATAGCGCCCCTAGCCCACTGTGTATTGCCTTCGGCGCTCTTCCAACCGTCGATCTCCTCCTGAGATTAGACGGTCAGGATTTGATTATCTTCGTCTTTGACCGGTTCCCACAGTCAGCACTCCACGTCATCCATTTCCCGCTGTCCCGATATCGTGCCACCTGTCTCCCAGTTTTTCTCCACGTGCATTCCGCCTCCCCAGATCTATATTTGGTTCATTTCTTCGTTTATTACGTATTTTCACGATTATGTTTGAATTTTTCTCCATGACCACTCCACACTGTTACGCTGCATTTCCTACCATCGTCCCACATTTCTCCACTAGTCAACTGCTCAGAGACTGTCACACCATTACCCCTACTGTGCCTGCATTCCTGTGCATTGGTTTTCCTAACATGTTTGCGGATTTTACAGGGTGCGAAT
This sequence comes from Pinus albicaulis, assembly GCA_034641835.2. NCBI lineage: Eukaryota > Viridiplantae > Streptophyta > Pinopsida > Pinales > Pinaceae > Pinus > Pinus albicaulis. Next base: position 590,703,548 of record CM076584.1, on the reverse strand, counting down.
GGAGGTAATCTGCCATTACTCATAGCCTCCATTACAAAAGCTGAGACCGCGTCAAAGGACAATTTTTCAGAGGAAAGATTTATGGAAAAAGGATTTGAGAAGCTGTTACGACATGGCTTTCATTAAAAGGAGCAAGGTTAAAATCTATCAAACCCTCCGGAGTTATTCAAACCGCAGATTTTTGTAGATGAAGACATTAATGTTGCAGCAAAGAGTATCCGTGGAAGATCCAGGAATTCAGTGTCCAATATTGAATATTTTCAATCTTAATTCAGGGTCTAGCCAGCAAAGGGTACGATGCACAAAAAACAATACCCTCCAGGTCTTTTTTCAGCATAATTTATCTTTAGAAAAGGACAAAATGTTAATATGATTATCCCTATATCGTGTTCCTGAAGAAGTTTTCACTCAAAACATTTATTCTTGAAGACAGACTACAGAGTACGTGCATCACTACAAAGTCATCAAGCAGTATGGGCATGCACGTCTCCACCATTTTGTATTAATTATGCAAATTGAATGTTCGTCACCTACCTCTTTTACTAAGTTTTGGTTTCTCCTATAAAAACTATGAAGAAACACATTGTAAGGGTTCTAGATTTTATCAAAAAATCATGCAGTGAAAGGCTTTTTGCATACATGTTGTAAAATTCTTGTATGAAGGCTCAGAGCCCATAGGGTCTCAGTGAGGAGGAGTTCTATCTGTCAAAGAGGATTCTGGTATTTGGTATTTCACAGTCTGTAATCTTCTTTATTGTGTTATATTAATAGAACATGTCATTTCATCCATCTTTCTTGTATCATGTTTTGGAATGCGAGTGGCTCACTGAATTTTGGTATGGATTCATCCTAGTTGATGCCCATGCTCGGATCAGTCAAGTGCTTTAAATATGGCTCATGCATGATATTCTGTTCCATTATTCAGCTAACCATACTTCTGCTATATTAGTTACATTGGGAGGGTGCTTTTAAAATGCTATAATCATGTATGGATTCTTAGATAGGTAAGACCATGCATGGTGGTATTGTATATCTGGGTATCAGCTCAACGTTAACTAGTATCTTCTCAATATTTCTTTCGCTACATACACCTTCTGATAATTTATGTCTGTGAAGTATTTCTGAATCGGCCCGCTTTACAGTAAATTGTCTCTGAATTGTTTGTTGCTTTTGTATTAGAGTTCTGCATCTTGCCTCTGCAGTATCTCTTTTCCTGTGTTAGTTTCCGAGAGTTTGGTCCCATTCTATTTCATTTACCTGTTTACAGGAGATAGCATGTGAGCTGAAGCTGACAACTTCATACATTATATTATATGCTCCTTGCTATGCTAAGATGTCCTAGGCACTGGTCTATCACAACTCTAGGCTGTCTTTAGGAGCCACAACAAAACCCAAAGACAAAACCCATGTGTTAACCAAACAAAAAAAGTTGTTCATCCCAACTCATGAAATGGATGGAACAATTGATTTTTTTCCCTCAAAGAATGAATATTCAATTTTATCAATCTTGATGAAGGCGTAACAACTTTTACAGTTGACATTCAACTATATGTATATGAAGTTGCAGAAAAATGTGATGTAAGTAACAACAAAGTTCATTGACCATTTTCTCCAAAATCAGATCGTTTTGATGCATGGATCATGAGATATAAAAAAAATGGTTGTATGTGATAGTGCATAATTTTCTAAATTTTATGAACTAATTTAGCGTGAAATTATCTGGGTTTGTGTATTTTAATGATACCTCTTTGTTATCCAGAAATCACAAGAATTTAGTTCACAGTTTTAAAGATATATGCAAATCAATTTATGCACTGTATAAAAATGAAATTGTATGCCTTAAACGAGAAAGAAAGTAGAAAAAATCCATCATGTGTAGTAATTGCTCCCCTTACCCCAAAACTGAAGAATTAGCATGTCCTCATGCAATACTAGAAAACAAAGATAGGTGGTTGCTACAATCTGTTGAAATATATGCTTGGTGTAAAACAACATGGAATAAGGGAGGTGTTAAGAATATCAATGGATGATAAAGAATATTACTGACATGGTCATAAGAAATAAATGAAGGACAACAACACTCTCCCAAACTGAAAGATGATATCTCTTTGAAAAATGGGAAGTGGTAAAGATGTGGAATGAATGATGATAAATAATGCTTAATGGATTTTCATGAAATTCTCCTAAATTCGTAATAAATCAGAAAATTATGCTATTTTACCTGAAGTGTTACCTCCGGAAAAAAATGTGGAATGACATGTAGGGACTGGCCTTTGTTGAAGCTGATGTAGGCTGAGCGGATACTGAAAGTGATGCAAAAGGTGGAAGCCATGCAGGCACATCATGTCTAAACAAGTGCGTGCGTCCACGAGTTACGCAAGCCTATGTTATTACAAGTAATAGTGTGGTCATGCTGTGAATAGAATCCCCCCCCCATACTTGTTGTTCTCCTGTAACCAAATCACGATTCTGCTTGCAATTTTCTTGAATCCACAGTGTTAATTTTGAAGAGCAACAGATAAGATGTATGCCAAAAGTTCATTCAGAAAAAATTCTGTAGAAATGCGGTATGAATATTGGGATTTGACCCACATGCAGGCATATTTAAAAGGCATCCATGGCCCCCCTTGAAAGATGATAGGTCGCCCTCGACCGACAAATAGAAGAGCAGCGTACTGCACAACAATTGTACATCATGGAAAGACATACATACTTATGATATGATCAAAAAATTATCACATTACTGAAATCAATGCATATTTTGAAATCGTGAGTAGATATGGAAATGTTTATGTAATGATTCGAAAATAAGGGAAAATGACAGTTGATGTGAAAAAAATACTTATGCGTTCATTATCCACATAAACCATTATTATTGATTTATAAATAAATTTCATGCATAAGAGGTTCTGAACAAAGGTTTTAGGAGCATACTCTCATTTGATATTAGATAAAGATATAAGAAAAGGGTTTATCATTACTATTGATTTGTGAAAAATATGACTCCAATATCATCAGCAGAGCTCTGTTGCCGAAAGGTGTCTATAACCTTGACAAAGTTTCTTTCTCACCCTTGGAGCCATTATCCTTTATTTATGCCTAGGGAAGTGCTATGTGATGTCATGATGGAGGCCACTGTGCTGGCTTGGGAACCAGATAAATCGCAATGCCATTCACCAGGAAAGAGTGAAAGGTGGGCAGGCCGGCTCGTGATGAGACCTCCTGTTCCAAGGACTTTTTATTTTTCTGATTTGTCCATTGGATCATATCCCTGGTGTGGTCACCATAATGGGAATGCCACTTCACTACTCCCATATGATCATGGTAGGCTGGCTCTTGATGACAGCCCCTATCCTCCATCTTCCATATCATATAATTGTTAGTAATCATACAGAGTTTTTTTCTCTTCTTTTTTTATGTAGCACTTCCCTATTTATGTATAGAGGATGGCTCAACACTCCTTAAGAGTGGGGATGGTGGAAGAAGTTTGAACATCTCAATAGAGAAAGTATGCCCTTATTCTTATTCAATAAATAAAAATCAAAGAGAGTTATGAAGATTTAGGGAAGAACCAACATGATAAAGATAACCGATCATATTAATTTTAGTGAAAATAAAGACATAAAAGTGATATAGATGGTTGTGTCTTTTCCTTTTCTTATCACTACAAAACAATTTCTTAAAAATTACAGTTTCTCTTGATTTGTTGATTCCAGTAACCTCTAATTTTTGTGTCCTTGCATAAATTGTGTGTTTGCCTTTAAAAGAGTCATGAAAAATTCACAAAAATCCTCAAAATGTTTTTCTAAAACAAGAAAAATGCACTCAAAAAGTGTTGTTCCTTAGATGGAACAGCTGTTGTTCCTTAAGAGGAACAAAAAAAACAATCTGCGAAAATGTTGTTCCTTTTGAAAAGGGCCAGCAAAAATAGTGGGCAAAAAACATGATGTTCCTTTTTAAAGGAACAACAAAAAGAAACACACTATTTCTTAAGAGGAACGATTGATTTTCCTTAAGAGGAACAACAAAAAAATAGAATCACGTAAGATTGATGTTCCTTAAGAGGGACGGTTGTTGTTCCTTAAGAGGAACAACATTTGTTCCTTAAGAGGAAGAACATGAAAAATAAAGGCACACAAAAAGTGTTGTTCCCTATAGGGAACAACACTTTTAATGCACGCAGAAATTGTTGTAGGGAACAGCAAAGGAAAAAAAATAGAGGAAATAACAAAGCTAATGTATAATCCATTATCAAGTAAATCCAATCAAATAGAAAGGCAAATTTATGTACAGGTTTCAAGAAAAAATAATTTTTTACAGAATTGGTGCTGCCGAAGAATTGCCTTCTGCAATTGAAACTTGCATGGTGGGGTCCTTATTATGCAATTTCCAATGGAGCGGAAACTACAATTTGAAGGGATCAACACATGAAACATAAAAACATAAAATAATTCAGAAAAGAAACAACATTTTATTAAGTTACAACAACTATGATGTTATTTCCTAAGGGAATATCAATCTGTCAATGGAAAAAAATGATCGTTTTGAAATTTTTTTTGGCAGCAGTGACATGAATCTTCAAATGGAAACCAATTCTTCATTCCTTATATTATGGATCTCTTAGGTAATGAGCTGAATGAAATGCCCTTGTTTTACTAAAATTTCTTTCAAGAATCGCTCGTCCATAAATTGATCTTCTTTGTTCTCCTAAAACAATAAAACATTAAATCATAAAACAATAAAACATTAAATCATGGAAAAAGAGAGGTGATCGGGCTCCCATAATCCAATAATTATGAAAAAAAATTAACAAGTAGTTCCTTTGTAGAACAAATCCACGGAAAAATAAAACAAATTTTATTTGTCACTTGCGGGAGAGCAATGGCCAATCATACTAACCAGCAATGTTTCAATTATAAATTCTTTTTTTTTCATCCGATTTGAGTGATTCCAAAGCCAAATGAAATTGAATTCAAAGATATGTCTCCAATAGAAATAGATTTTAAAAATTCCATGTAATGGTATGTTAAATTTGCTTAGAACCACCTACATAATAAAGTCATTTTTCGATTTTCCAGCTCAGACCAATAGTTGGTATTTCAAGCATAAATTGTTTGTTTGATGATGGATTAAGCTGATTCAAATTTGAAATGAAAATAGATTCATTTATTTATCTCCAATAGAAACCGGTTTTGAAGACAAGAATAATTGATGGGTAAAATATGCCAGTGAACAGCCGAGAAAACAGAGTTTCAAGAGTGCTGATTTATGATAAGCAGTCAATATTTTGGTCATAAATTCCTCACACGATATCGAAATTGAGTAATTAATTTTTTTTTTTAAACTAGATTCATAGAATAATATTTTAAAACTATAGTCATTTAGGCCTCCAAAAACAGACTGTCCCAACTCTATTTCTGAGCTACCTACTAGACGCCCTGTCAATATTTTGGTTCTAATTTTTCGTTTCAAATCCAAATAGAGTGATTAAAATTGGGTTGGAAAGTAGAAATCAAGGGCTACTTAGGATAGAAACATATTTTAAAAATATTCACTTTTGGTCCCCCAAAACATGACTGTCCCAACTCTGTTCCTGAGCTGCCTACTAGACACCCTGTCAATGTTTTGGTTATAAGTTTTTCGTTTCAAATCCAAATTGAGTGATTCAATTTGGGTTGAAAAGTAGACATCAAGGGTATAATTAGGATATAAATATGTTTTAAAAATATTCACTTTTGGTCCCTCAAAACATGACTGTCCCAACTCTGTTTTCAGAAATTTCATCAAGCCCACAAGCCAAAAAATATGATATTCAATCAATTTTTCCATATTCGTGATAAAAATGAATATGAGTATTTGTAGAATTTTTATTTTCAATATAATTCATATAAATACAAAAATAAATTAAACCATTTATCACCGATGTTGATCTCCACAGCGTGTTGCAACCAAAACAACAATTTTTACAAAAAATAAAATAAAAATGTGTTTATTTTATTTCCTTACTTATTTTATTTTTTCACTAGCCTACTCTGATTTGGAAAATGAATATTATTACTTCGAAGAGTATTTAAAGTGGAACCATTTTCGAAATAAGGCTTCAAGTATGTACATACCCAAATTTGAAAAATGCATGTTAATAAAAATTAGGGTATGAGAAGCCAACTTCCCTTGAAAAGATGGTGCCAAAAATTGTTGAAGCATGGAGTGATACTGCAAAAAAATGGAGTGGAACCAATATTCAATGTATCCCTTACTTTCTTGATTTCCCATAGTCGTCATATCATGAAGTTCTTGAGTGTTTAAAATGGCTTGTTGATGCAGGCTAGAAGAAACCTTATTTTCTTTCATAACCTCTACAATTTTTGGATTTGATACATTTTGAATCTCAGTATAATTTTTCTCCAATGGTGCATATGAGATAGAATGAGTGGGAACGGTGCGTAAATTTTTTAGTTCAACACTGTAAGCATGTTGTACTGATTTATTATGGTGAGGGTGTGGAATGAGTTGAGCAAGAAATTTTGTAGGGAATGGAGCATTTTGATGATGTAGTTGAATGGATGATTTTGATGGGCAAGCAAGATGTTGTGGAAGAGCTGGTGGAGAATATGGAGAATGTGTTTGTGCTAGAAGATGAGGAAGATTAGTCACGTAATCATAAGATGAACCGTGCCAAACTTGTAGACAAGATTGATGGTGGTTATATTGAGATTGGCATGGCTGCCCTAACATATGAGTATTCCATAATGGATTATGCAAGTAAGAGAATGAAGAGGAAGTGTTTTGAACCATACATGTAGGCCATGATTTCCATGGTTTCGAATTTCTTGCAGCTTTCTCATCTATTTGATATGCTACTTCCATCCTAGATAAGGAAGAGTGAGTATCTATGGGATGCTCCTTTTGGCAATGAGGGAAAAACATTTCTTCAATTTCTTGATTTTTCTGAACCTGCAAAACATTCAATTGTGAATTTAGAGAGCTAATAAAATTATATTTAAAATTTTCAAATAAAACATTGATTTCATCTCTTATGTCTCTTTTTCTTGTAGTAAATTTGGAAAAGAAAGAAGAAACTTCTCTAGAATTCTTACCAGCCTTGGAAATTCCTCTTGAATACCTTATGCACAATTCACAAACATCATCATATGATAGCTAAAAAACATTACCTTTTCCTATCAGATTTAAGAGTTCTAAAAATTCATCTTTGATTCCTTTAAGAAGGAGTGTTTTCAAGATCTCTTTTTCCAAATGCTTATGCTTTGATTTTTGAAGGTTATATTGAAATCGCTCTACATAGTCCTCCAAGATTTCATCTTCCCCTTGTATCATACCGAAAATATCTTCATTGGATTTGCAATAGTCTTGGTACTTCTTCAAGAATTTTTTCTTCATGTCCTCCCATGTTTGGATGCAGTTCTCACCTAGGCTCATGAACCATCAGAGAGCTTCTCCTTTTAGAGTAAGAGGAAACACTTTCAATCTTTGATTATTAGTACAATAATCATATCCTCTACAAAATACTTCGAACTCAAATAAGAATGTATCTGGATCTTCATTTTTCAAACCATGAAAATTTGGTAGAGACAATGGGGGAATTATGTGCATGTGTGTTACTCCTCCTAGATCTTTGATAGGGAATTCAAAAGTTGCAATGTGAGCCATTTCTTACCATAATAAAAGATGTTATTCATGTGTTTCTTTAAGGATCCTCCTTCCAATGTTTCTATCAATTGGTTAGTGAAATGGGTGGTGCTTACATCACCACTCGATCGAATTACAAGAGTTTTTAAAAAAATTCTACCTCTAAAATTCTTACTTCAATTCCTACTTTAAATTTCACTCAATTCCGTTGTGAAGCGGGCCAATGAACGAGTATGTTCCTCGCTCGGTACACAGTTTCTTACCTTCTGTTTTTAATACTCAATTCTTCCCTAGCAGAAAAAAAAATCAAATATGCATCACTCTTTCTAAATGGCATACACTCTCCCCGGCAACGGCGCCAAAATTGTGAGGTATAAAAGGTGTATTTTTAATGCCTATTTATCCTACATTAATTATCAATCCGGGAACGACTTTTTATTTCAAGAGTGTACTCAGTCTGATGCGGAAATTTAATCCAAGAGTAATTCTTTGCAATTTGTAGTACAGTGTTGTAAATACAAGAGTAAATAGATGCTTGGAAAATAAATCTAACTACAATGACATGAACTTAAATTCTTGAAAATTCAATCATTCACTCAGCAAGTATCAGTCAAGGATACAGTAATGATAACTCTTTCCTTTAGAAAATGATAAAATCAACTAAGACCAAGATAATCAAACTGAGAACGTGGGAGCAATAACCAGTATTCTTTACAGCTAATAATCCTGCTTTAAAGAAATTAAATGAAATTAGAATTTGAACTAATAAAAGTAAACTATGCAAGCACTTTAAAAGAAAACTCTTTGCAATATGTAAACTAATGAATCAGAAATGAACAACAAACTGGAATTGAACAGTAATGTAAATAAACAGTAAACTGTAACTTAGAAGAATTGAACAGCAAATCCTATCTGATGGAATCAAATAGCGAATTCTATTAAACAACAAACCCTGTCGACAGCAAACTCTGTTAAGCAGCAATCTGAAATGAACAGTAATCAAGCGGAACAACAAATGAAATCAAATGCTGAATAGAAAAGCTATGTAAAGCATAACAAGATAAATGATACAGGAATGAAGATTCTTGTTAGAATGGAACAACAATGCAATTCATCAATGTAACACACCGATATCAATAAGAAATTATACAGTAAACCAATTAATGTACAAACTGTAACGAAAACAAATCTGAACTGTCACACAATGATAACTGAAAAGTAATGATACAAATAGTGGATAGATCCACCAGGGCCGAGCCTGTAGCCACCAGTGAAACACTGTTGGGCTTTACTCTAGAGTTAAGAAATGGAACGGAAACATGTTCTTGTATTAATCAGATATAAATAACGTTTACAACAGTCACTCTCTGATCACGAGAGTTAAGAAATTACAGAGTTACAACAGAAATTCAACAATAATTCTCCCTTTTCTTTTACGAACGTCTCCTTTTATAACCAAAAAGAGGAGAAATTAAATAGTAAATATTATCCCTCATAACAATATTGGATTGTCCCCAACAACTTGATCAGTAAGAAAAGATATTTCCATCAATTATTCAACAGGAACAAGTCGAATTTGGTATTGCAACTGGAAGAATTTGGAAAACAACCACAACAGCGAATCTAAGAAAATTTTCCTTCGAGAAATACGGGACGAATTTGGGCAAACCATTCTCTCTTAAAGTTAATTCGGTCCGTTCTGGACAAAACCCATGTTCTGGATTTTCCAGAGTCTTCTCCATTTGCCCAGAATATCCAACGCAAAACTAACACTTCTTATTCCAGCGAATTTCTGAGTTGGAATATTGAATGATGTGCTAGAGATCAAATCTGCAATCTGGAAAATATCTTGGAGGCTAAAATGGTAAGTGATGTTAAAAAATATATTAATAAACCATCATTGATAGAATCATGCATAATAATCATCAATTTATTAAAAATAAAGGAGAAGAAATAATAATTATCCATAAGAGCATAAATAATCATAAAATAGATTTATATGATAAATTATGATAAATGACACGATAAAGAAGAGTAGAAATGGATGAAATAGGTGTTAAAAAGTGATAATAATAATTACATATTAGCGGCCCAACAGAGGCATGCAAGCTCCAAGTTACCGGAAGGGAGTCTCTAGGTCAACTTCCTGGATAATGAGTTGAAGTTGATAGGAATTGACCCAGTTGAAGGAGGGCCATAATGTTTCCCACATCATCGACACGAGACAAAGGAACATGATGATAGTGAATCAAGACCAAATAGAGGATCAAAGGAAGGTTGAAAACTGCAGAGGCAAACTTCTCTTGAACATATCAGCGACACAACTCTAGATTTGGCAGTATTTTACATCAAGATATCTGAGGTCATGATGACGTGGCAGAGAAAATGAGAGGCTAACGACGCCAGAACATGCCACTAGCATAGACCTCTAAAAATTTTGTGTTAGGTTCCAATGCTTCTTTAGGTTAATTGGACAAATTTTGCAGTTGATCTTGAATTAATGTTTCAATTTCAAGGCCCTGTCGAATTTGATCTCAAATTTTCTAAATGCAAGCTACATGCAATAGAACACCAATTTTCATTCGATGAATGCTAACTAAGAGAAGGATATATATCTTTCAAGAAGTAGCAAACAATGAAAACATACGAAGAAGTCCTCTAATGCATCTAATGCAATCAAAATGAGAAATGAAAAAACTCTTTCCTAGATGCAAGCGCTAGTTATGCAAAAGATTTTTTCATTTCCGATGTAAACGAAAGGATGCAAATTCTTTTTTTTTTAATGATTGAAGCACACAATGCACTCATTACATGAAAAACCAAATCAAACACTAGTTAAGAGCATTATGAATGTAGAGATCTCAAAATGAATGATTCAAAGCAATACAAACACAAATGCACTCAAACCAATGATGCATTCTTTCAAACAAAGTGAAAGCCTTCTAAATGACCCAAGAGAGAAATGTAATCTATGCTCAAAAAAAAGATATGGAGAGTCAAACAAACACAAACGTTCAACAGACCAAAAACTCAAAGGATCAAGAAATACTTAAGAAACTGATTAGGGAATCGAACTGACAAGAAACAAAAAGACTCGAACATCAAGCAGAAGGCTTAGTGAGAGAAAGACACCTATAACCCTATGGCTATGTACTTCACCGATAAGAGAATAGACAAACGGCTAAGAAGAGCAAGCCTAAAGCAGTCAAAACAACTCCAAAAGGACCAATTGCAAACCAAGAAACAAGCCAGAGTCAAGTACAACTGACCAAAAACTCAGCAAAAGAGTCAAACCAAATCCTATAGGATTCAGTACGACTGTGAGGCAGTAATCCGCGCTAAACAGGGGTTGGCGCTACTGCAACGAAATAAACCTGCACTAACTGGCGCGACTGTTCAAACAAAAAGCGTGCCAAGCCAGATAACTATGGGAGGATGGAATAACTAGTGAGCATAGGTCAATCTTGACACTCTGGAGCTGAACAAGATGATTCTAGACACTCAAAAAACCCAAGAAAGATAGACAATCAAGCAAACAACAGAAGTCGACTTGACAAGACAAACTCCTAAAGGCAATGAAATGAAAAACTCACACTGATCCCCAATGGAGTCGCCAATTTTTTGGGAAGGTAAATCCTCTCTGCAGACAGAGACGATCCCTCTAGCCCTAGAGTGGATCTAGCAACAAAGGGACAAGCTAAAGTGTAGGTTCCTTAATTAATGAATGAAAAGGACAAAGTAGATTGGCCTACCTGAAGTCCAATGTTGTCGTCGCTGTAGTGGTGGTGGCCTCTTGATCTCTGTCTCGACGGGTCACAATCCTTTTGCACTAGTGCTCGGATACCTACACAAAGAGCAGCATACAAGAAAATGATTTCATTCATAATTAACTAACCATTCAAGGAGGGTTAAGCATATTGCATCAAATAAAACACATTAACGCAAGATGGAAATCAGAAAATAGTCATGTATATATATAAATAGAAGGAAGAGTTACAACCAGAGCCTTGACATCGCAGCCTCCTCCAACGGGGTTCAGTCGAAGCGTGTCTCGAAGGATCTTCGAGAAATTCAGACGGGATGTGGAAGTAAGCCTAAGCTCTCTCAACAAGGGTCTCTTTCCATTCTATCTTTCTTAGCAAAAGTTCAGGATTTCTCTTCAGTGTTTCAGATATAATATGTTCAGTTCAGCTAGCACATCAGTGGAATATGGCTTTATTTATATAGGTAGAGGAGGAGGTTGGGATCCCTACAATGGTGGAAGGGAGGCTTTATCCCTTGGGAAGTTTCTCCAAAAGGTGGAAATAAGAGGCCAAAGGAGGGAGGTCGTGGTTATTCATTCGAACCACTCCATATGACTCGCCCACGAAGTTGTTATGATGGAAACTTCACCTCTATTTTTAAAAAAGATTCCATAAACAGGTTGGTGTGGGTAGCTCACTGGGACAGAGCGCCAATTGGTGCGGGGCACAATGTTAATCTTCCTCATTAGCGCAAGGGCATAACGGTCTACTAGCGCCAAGGAAAAAACATGTGTTTCTGATGGTTATCTCGGGAAATTTTTAATAGAAGGAGTGTTTTCCTCATGGCAAGGGATGCAATGATGGTCTTTGCAAGGCATGACACTTTGTTTTGGTCACAGAAATAATCCTCCAATGTACGGGACAGGGATTGTAGGGACAGTGACAAAATGTTGTGTAACAAATGGAATGGAATGAAAATGGAATTGAATGGATTGCATCGAATGAACCTAAATCCACCGGAATCAACCCAAATTAGCTCTTGATCATCTTTATTTATCCTCAAGGGTAGCTACCAACAACTCCCTAAAAAATAGGTAATGATTCCACTTGACTCCACGTGAAGTATGACTTGAGTGCACTTGGTCTTGAGTTGTTTGGCTACCTCTAGAATTCGAATTACTGGAGGGGATTTCATGAGGATCCTTTGGCTACCTTTGAGATTTAAGGAGGGTGGACAATCCCCTTGAATCTCTCCAAGATTTCTCCCTAATTTCCTGATATTGTGCTCATTTATTCTTTAATATTGTTCTTCCATGGATTTGTATACTTTTCTCTCCCATTTTTGCCCACCTTTCTATCTCTTTGTATCATTATTGTTCTTAAACACACGAGGTAAACCCCTTTCTTTTTTCTTACATGGGATATTTGATTAATGAAGTAATAGTCAAGAAGGTTTTACCTTTTTCAAGCATTAACTCTTATATTTTTACAAATTTGGAAAAAGCAGGAAGATCACAGCTGTAAGTCGAGGAGCAACTCCTAATTTCCAGTGTTGCCTTTACTTGCTGCTACAACACAACAGACTCCATTTCAACCCTATTAGCCACCTATAAAAAAATTTCCATATCAAATGGTGGCTAAATCTTTTTAGCCTTCAACAAAAAATTTCATGACTAAAATGTGAGTTCTTAAAGTCGTATGATGATAATTATCCTTTGTGATAATCTTCACTATTGTTTCCCTTTTAATCCTAAAGAATCTTGTTGTTCACCAACAGAAAAACTGCTTAAAACCCCATTTTCCCATCATTTCACTTCTCTTCTCACTCACAAAGAATTCCAATTTTTACCCTTATTCCCTTCATAAAATTCCTCTAAAAACCTTCATTTGGCTTCCAAATCATCAAAACCCCCCTTTAAACCTTATATTTCCCTTTTATTTGGTTTAAAATTACCTCCTTTTACCTACCGAAACCCCCATTTTGCCTTAAAAATCACTATTTTTGGGCCTAAAAGCACTCTTCCGAAATATAATAGGTACTAAGCCCCCGAGGGATTATTCCTTTAGCCCCTCCTTCATGTGACTTAAGGCCCCACAATCGGGCGCTTAAAGCCTTAAAATCCCTTTCCAAAGCCTTATTTCCTTATTTATTTTCATTCCCGTCATATAAATTGGTAAACAAATTTAGACCGTTGATCTACTTAGATCAACAGCCATCAACCTTATCCTTCCGCCCGTTTCATTTTTCCTTTCCCTTCTTCCTTTCAATATTATCCGCTCCCCTTTAAATCTTGACCGTTCATTGCGAAGATCCAACGGTCAGGATTTAACTCAATAGACCCAACTCCTTTGGGACCTACCTCTCGCCTCATAAAATACCTATCCACTCACGCGCTGCCACCTATATTCCACTATCTCCATTTTCGTGCAAATTTCCCGCTGTGTGCGATTCACACCGTCGGATCTAGGTCCTCTGATCTGACAGCGGACGTTGCGTTTCGCAAAAATTTTGCGCCCAAGGTTTAACACCAAAAAATTATGCCAAATAAGCGGTTTTAGGAGGGACAGGTGTCAACAAGTGTATGGAATCACATTTTTTTCGGCATACCACCTCGCCCCCAGAGCCCACACGAAAACCATTAATGGTTTTCTGAAACCGCTGCCCTCTGCAAACGTTACTTTTCATATTTTGATCCTGGCCGTCGATCTCTGAGATCTAACGGTCCTGACTTAATCTCGCCCCCATTTCACTTTCCACTTAATTTTCTCCCATCATTTTCACTTTTAATCTCGGTCGTTGATCTCTGAGATCAAACGGCCCACATTAGATCACGACCCCAATTCGTTTTCCCTCCAACTTTTCTCCCAAGCATTTCACTAAATGATCTCAATCGTTGATCATTCTAATCTAACGGTCCACGTTCGTTGTTGCGCCCAAACTCCATTTTCACTTGGTTAGTTATTCTGCTAGGGTTGTTTCCTCCTATTGCTGCATTTTCCCATTTCGCACAGCTCCAAACCTCCTCCACCAAACCTCTGAATGCAGTTAAACCATCATCCGCAGATTTTCTTAACAATTTGTTGTGTTTTTTGCAGGATTTAATGTTGGTTGATCTCTGTATTTCCACAATCATAGTCAGGTGACATTTTCGGCCTAGAATGACGATTATGTGGCTTAAAATCAAACAATAAAGGATCTACAAGGTTTGAAATCCAAGTTTAAATCAAATGGATCATGATCCGGGGTTTAACAAAAACCCTCCAATAGCAGAAAGCCACCTGTGTAAACAATTCAAACAAAGTGTATCAGTGAATAAATTAACAGTAAAGGGATTAATGCCTAAGCCTGAAAATCAGAGTTTTAATCCTCAAGTTTAAAGAAACAAAGACAATATCAGAGAATGAAGACCTGAAGAAAATATTATGGCTTAATCAAGCCTAAACACAACTCAAAAGCAAATTAAAAGTGTTTAAAGGTTAAACAGAGAAAAATATCAGTAAAGAGGCCTCCACTGCCACATCAGAGGCCAAAATATCCTCTTCAGCTACCAAAAGTGCTACCTAAAGCTTTCATAAATCAAATGAAGGCATAGTTATTGCCAATTCAGAAGATATTTGCCTAAAAATAGCTGAACAGTTATTTCAAACTAAAGAACATATTTTAAACTGTTAGTGAAGCTATTGTAAAAGATAAAAAGAGCCTTAAAGTCAAACTTTTCATCCACTAAGCCTAAAAAATAGGAAACATAGTTATGAGACAGAGTTCTAAATTGGATGCTTTCCTGCCTTATGCCTTGCATGGTTTTCAAAGCTAGGAGTTGCATTTAGTATGAAATTAATGATACTTGAACCCTAGAAACTCTTCCACCTCCTCATTTCCTTATAAAATCTCCTTAAGGAGCACATTGTAAAGGGTTGGTCTCTAGATATCTGCTGCATGTAAATAGTTTTCTGAAGCTGCTATAGCCCTGTTTGTAATTGAAGATACATAAGCTAAGATGAGAAGTTTGAAGCTATAGAAACCTACTGGACTTGATGACCGTAACTAATTTGAACATCAAATACAAATAACTGATTTATGGGATCCTAGTCTATGTCAATGGTGATGTGTTTCTCACTATAATTGTTATTTTTCTTTATGTTTCCATTCTGTCCACTTTTCTCTGATAAAGTACAACAAATATAGAGCTAGGATTTACTCTTAAAAGTACCCTACTCTCACTGATAAGATTTATCTTTATGTTTTCTTCCCTTGTGTATTTAAGAATGATTTAATACAGTCCAAGCAGTCAAGGAATGTTGGTGAGCCCATGTCTTACTGTCTAAACTTTAAACATTGTTCTTGAATGATATTTTCATTACATGCTAAGTAGAGTTGGACTAGAAGTTTATGGTTTGCCCTGTTTTCTAGTTCTTTTTCCAAAGGTTGTTTGAAAGTTTCCCTAAGAGTATATCAAAAGCGGGCTAGTTTCAAAGTACTTACCTGATCTTAGACTACTTTTTATGTTAATCATGATTTTTTTCCTTTTGAATACGCTGAAAGCAGGCTAAGTTAAAATTATTTACTTGATCTTAAGCTATTCTAAGTGTTTTAAATTTTTTCTATTGAAAGTACATCAAAAGCAGGATAGTTTCAAAGTACTTACCTGATCTTAGATTACTTTTTTGTCTTTTCTTAAACGCATGCCAAAAGCAGTATAGTTTCAATGTACTTACTTGATCTTAGGTTGCTCTTTGTTTCTTCATCTGTTTCATTTCCCTCACTCCATTTCTTATTGTTTCATTTCATAAAATCAATTTGAAGAGATCCTTTGACATAGATGACTTGCCCCATGGACCACTCTTGAACCTTGTTGTTTGAATTAAATCCTCTTATGACTCCATAGCCCAATGGATTAAAGCTGCTCTTTGCCTATCTTATTAGTTGAACCATTCTTCTATCTATTTACACCTTCACCCTTCATATAGACTTCCTTCACCTTCATTATATCCTTTCCCAACCCAAAACCAAACAAAACCCTTGTTCTTAATAACTAGCCTAAAATCACATTCCAAAACCTTAAAAGATAAATCAATCTTTGCACTTAAAGAGAGATCCCTTTCTGGATTCAGGAGGGCTAGATCCTAGAATCCCAAATTGGTTTTTGATGTAGTCTCTGCAGCGTTTAGTCTTGTCACTCTGCTAAATTATAGAGACCTAACATCTCTGGCGACCATATTGGGGACTTTCTGAAGTAATAGATAACTTCACAACTTAGATAATCCCATTTTCAACAATGAACCAAGTGTCTGCCTAGAGTGATTTTGATTGTTGATGGTGAACAACTTTCAAAGCCCTGAAATCAAGTAAAAAAATTTCACCTGGTGATTCCACTGAAGATCAGTAGGCTTGTTGATTTTCTTTGGTATTCGAACCTATTAATGGTGGTGGACCATAAAACATTTTACCTTCTAAAGCTAAAAATTTCCACCTGGTGACTCCACAATCCTAAAAATACCTAAAGACTCCACTGGGAAACCCTTTATCACAACATCATTCAAACTCAGTTAAGAAGGCTTTAACGATTAAATTTTTCTTGCTAAAAGATCAGTTAGCCTCTTAAAGATTGTCATATTTTGTGAAAACTTTTCTTATTAGTGGGTCTAAAACACAACATTGTGGCTTCTAGAAGGGTCCATACTAGAGCCCATCCTAACCCAAATCCTCCTGAGATAGTTGATAATCCTGAAAGAATCCTTAGGAAATCTCCCAAGGCCAAAACTTCAACTATTTTTAGGTCACTCCATAGAGCTAATTCTGTCCTTGAAAACCTTGCAGCTCTACAAGATTCACAAGTTGACTTAAGAAACCCATTCATAACTAGGTCACTTGAGGATATAGATTAGATAGATTTTGAACCTTCACCTTCATCCCAAGATAGAAGTGAACATCCTGGTAGCAGAGAAACTACTCCACCTAATTTGCATTTCCTTCATAATTTTGGTTTCTATCATCCTAGATCTGCTCAACAATCTCTTACTAGTCCATCCACTTCTGTTATCTACACACCCACTATTCAAACCACACCATTTCATCAACCCCCTCCCATTATACATCCTCCACCTGTAAACCGTCCATTTTTCCCACAACCTCCTATAATAGAAACATGGTATGCTCCCTTAGTCCTTCCTTTACCTTTAGTCAACCTGCCACAGGACTATCAATCCAAGATACCATTGTATGATGCCAGTGGTGCTACTACTGCTTCACAACATGTGGACAAGATGAATGACTATTTTGATAGGAATGAGATTGATGATGAAACTGTCAAACTTAGGTTATTTACTCAAAGTCTAGGGGGGGAAGCAAGAAAATGGTTCAAAAGCTTAACCCCTAACAGTATTAATGACCTACAAGCCTTTCATCAGTTATTTTCAAACAAATGGGAAGTTAGGAAAAACCCTCTCCAAATTCTTTCAGACTACAACAATCTCAAAAGAAACACTGAGGAAAGTTTCCAAGATTATTGCACTAGGTTCAATAGTGTTTATAATGCACTGCCCCCAGACTTGAAACCTCCACAAGGCTCAGCTTTAAACAAATTTGCTGAAGGATTCGATCCTGAAATGGCCTATCAGATGAGAGAGAGAGATCCTTTGACTTTAGAAGATATGCAGAAAAGAGCTCCTGTTGTATAAGTAAATTTGATGGAGAAAAGAGCCAGGATGAGGAATGAAAAGAAAGTATCATTTAGGGAGGAATATACACCCTCTACATATAGCTTGAAAATGGAAAGGATGGTGGAGGAAATGATGAAGATGAGCATACTTGAGAGAGTACAAGCTAGAGAAAACCAATCAGCTCCCCAAAACAGAAATCAATCTCAAAATCAAAATCAGAATTTCAAGAGAAACCAACCTCAAAACAGACCAAGAGACCCTAATCAGGAGATTATACCTCCTTTTCATCAAAACTATGTAAGTAAGGTTAAAGAAACAATTGAACAAATAGAGGAAGATGACATAAACATGCTAGGAGTAGAAAATGATACTTTTGATGTTCCTCACAATAGGAAACAAGGTTTATATACACCCTATGATGATGGAAGAATGGAAGATGAAAGTTAATATCAAGAATTGGAAATTTTCATCATAGAGACTCCAAAGGAATATGACCTTAGAAGTAAAAAGAATCAGGAAGCTCCCAAGAACAAAACCTCTGATAATTCTTCAAAAAATAACCCTGTGAGCAAACCCAAAAACATTAAACAAAAAGATAAAACAGTGGTTGTAAAATCTGATCAAAACAAAGAGAAAGGCACTCAAAATAATTAAAAACAGAGTGCAGGCTTCAGCAACGTTAGTACTTCAGCTAGTGCTCCTATCAAAACAATTTTTACCAATGTAAATAGAGGAAATCAGCAAGCTGATTTTGCTGAAAAAGTGGTGATTAACAAGGCTGAAACAAACATTGTTAAAAATCAGATGCCTTTTAGTTTGGAACAGGAATTTCCAAGATCAAAATATATGTTCCCCTCACTGAATTAGTCACCCAAGATGTATATAGATCACAAATTTTGAAAGCCTTCAACATAGGAGAAAATAATGACACTGTCAACCTCAATGACGACCAACCAGAGCTCCTATTTGGTCCCAAGATTGAGGGAAGATACCAAGAAGGGCCAGTTCCTCCTTTTTATGTTACTTTGAAAATTCATGACAAAATTTTACACAACGCCATGCATGATTCAGGGGCCTATATTAAGTGAAAATCTGCATTTGGAGCGTAGCTGTTACATCAATATACATCAAGAGGTTGCAAACACTAGTTGGAAGGCTAAAACAAAAGAGATTTTCCAAGCTACCAATGTCCCCAAAATGCCAGCCTATTACTCAGTCAAAACTAATTTACCTAGAAGCAAACACTTTCCAAAATACTCCCAAAATTTTACAAGCTTTAACAAACATATTTCTTTGTAGATTGATGGGTAGGATCACCATGGGCTATACCCATATCCTTAATAGGAGCCTGTTCATTAAGTCCAGGGACAACAAACTTGATTATGTTTTAATTGAAAAACTTGGATTTCCTCTCGCATTTGGTGCATCTAGTCCAACAGCTATTGATGAGAAATTCCTGAGCTTGACATGTGGGCAAATTGAAATCCATTACTTGAAAAATCCCTTTGAAACTTCAAACTTAGATGAAACACCGAAATCTACCAAGTCAAAACTAACATACATAGAAGTAAACACTTTCCAAAATACTCTCAAAATTTTACAAGCTTTAACAAACATACTACTTTGTAAATTTGGCCCAATTTCAGCATGTAAATGGGTCTCCCTAACACCCCGAATATCTAAAGATGATAACAAAGCATCAAATGCCTACATTGTCCAAACACAAAACATGAAGTATTATAAATAGCTCAACAGTAAAAATATATTATACTAAACTTCAAAAACAAACATATAATTTCCACACTTGTTCACATTTATACAGTTATTAAATTGTTTGTTACCGAAAGATCCATCTATGAATCTTGTGAATAAATGTAAGGAGGAATCGTAATGATAATTTTTATATTAAGTGAAAATCTGCATTTGGAGCGCAGCTGTTACATCAATATACATCAAGAGGTTGCAAAGACTAGCTAGTAGACTAAAACAAAAGAGATTTTCCAAGCTTCCAATGTCCCCAAAATGCCAGCCTATTACTCAGTCAAAACTAATTTACCTAGAAGCAAACACTTTCCAAAATACTCCCAAAATTTTACAAGCTTTAACAAACATACTGATTTGTAGACTAATGGGTAGGATCACCATGGGCTATACCCATATCCTTAATAGGGGCCTTTTCATTAAGTCCAGGGGCAATAAACTTGATAAAACTAACAGAGCTAATGGGTGAGGAAGGACTGTATTGACTTTGACCAAAAGAGAATTGCAATTCCTCCAATTGTTGATGTCGATTGGAGAGTTCATCCTTAGATTTTTGGATTAGAATTTGGTGGTAAATAAGAACCCCCATGGTTGTTGTGATACTAAAGACCAGCTGATTATGTTTTAATTGAAAAACTTGGATCTCCTCTCGCATTTGGTGCATCTAGTCCAGCAGCTATTGATGAGAAATTCCTGAGCTTGACATGTGGGAAAACTAAAATCCATTACCTGAAAAATCCCTTTGAAACTTCAAACTTAGATGAAACACCGAAATCTACCAAGTCAAAACTAACATACATAGAAGTAAACACTTTCCAAAATACTCTCAAAATTTTACAAGCTTTAACAAACATACTACTTTGTAGACTGATGGGTAGGATCACCATGGGCTATACCCATCTCCTTAACAGGAGCCTGTGTGTGAAGGTCAGGGACAATAAACCTATTAAAATTGACAGAGCTATTGGCTGAGGAAGGACCGAACTGAATTTGACCAAAGGAGAATTGCAATTCCTCCAGTTGTTGATGTAGAATAGAGAATTCATCCTCGGATCTTTCGTTTAGAATTAGATGGGCAATAAAGTTCATATGTAAAAACATAAATTCAATGTGTTATTTTATTTATCTCAGTATCACTTATTTCACGCAATAAATTCCCATGGGATGGGATCAAACAACAGGGGATAATTTATTGCTATGTGTAATTTTTAATTGTTGCATCACAAAAATATTTTAAGAAATTGCAAGTTATGGGAGATTCTAATTTTGTAGTCGACTCAATTAAAACAATAAGGTGGATGTTGAGAATGTCTTCCTTCAACCCTTACTTTAGGATATTATAGAACCTCTTCAGTCCTTTCAATGGACCTCCTTCACACATGTGCTCAAAGAATTAAACATGAAGGTTTATGCCCTCTCGAATGAGGCTGTGGAGATGCCTATAGGGTCTTTTATATAAATTATGGATGGAGAAGAAGTGGATCAAATGGATTTCAAAGCTAAACCATGTGAGATACCTTGAAATGGGGACCAATAAAAAATACCAAGATTGCAGAACTCGAAAGTGCATACATATCTAGGAGATACACGCAGATCTGAGGTTGAAATGGATGTATTAGAGTTTCAACTCATTTTGTTGGTTTCTCATTATATAATCAATCAATTCAATCATCCCAAGGACTATCAGTCGGTGATTTCACTATTTGAAGTGCTTTCCAAACAACATTTTTTCACTTGAATCCACTTCCAAATGCAATCTACCAAATCTAATTTCCTTTTTGCATACATACATAACAAATTGAGCTTCAAGACATGTTTCCAAAGATATGTAGAGTCATCCTCGAAGCCTATACATGTATTGGCTTGAGATGAAAGTTCTTCTAAAACTCATAGATCACTGCTCTTCCTCCAACATGAATACAAAAATGATCAAATGCAAGCTTAAAATCTAGAATATAGGGTTTTATATTCATATTGAAGACCTTTCTCCGAACAAAGTTGGCAAAGAAAAGTAATTTCTCACTAATGGGAAGAAAAAGAGGTCCCAAAGTTGTGATATTAGTCTTCAGCACTCCTCCTGCGTGGCTTGGACCTGCAAGATGAGAAATAAAGGCACGTTGATAGGCCATCTCACATAGACCTGTCAGGACAATGAAATTTTATGGCAAACAGCAGCGCAAGCCACACAGAGGTCAGGATGTACACAGGAGGCGGAGATTACATTGGCTAAAGACAGAGCTTTATTGTTTGTTTCGATGTATGCAGGAGGTGGAGCTCTTGTATACAGGTACCTTGATCTGATCAAGTCTTAGTATCTAATCCAGTCCTAGTAGTAGTGGAGTTGAGATCATCTAATCTTCTAGTCCTAGTAGTAGTGGAGTTCAACAATGAAAATGGTATCTATAATCCAAGTTATCTCATCCCCGAGCCCCTCCAGTTGAAGAGCTCTGACTGAGCTTTTTTTATAACATTTGCAGGTAGAGTCATTGGCCCTACAGCGAAATTGAACACATGACCTTCATCTTGCACTGGATCTGAGAATCCTGTTCGTGGGGTTGCAGAAGATGGTGCCACGGTTATTCATGTGATAGACTGGGTTTTGCGTGATGGGTCGTGGGTTTTTTCTCTTAGGTATAAGGATGGTGTGCATAGCTTGTTACCTATGATTGAATACCAGCATGGGCATAAAGGGTTATCAGTTTTTTATGTAGGGTTATCAGTTTGACAGAAAGAGTTGATGAGTTCAAGATTCAAAAATGGGCATATCAGCTAATAAAATGCACCATAACCAAATGGGCAGAAGTAGAAAGTAACAAAACCAATGGAAAAAAAAATAACAAAAGAAACCTAAAGGGCATTGCATTATCATTTGATAATCACATAAACTTAACTTACCGCATTCTTCCTCCAAACCTGCGATAGTATGGCTGCATCCTTCCTCCAAACCTGCAATAGTATGGCTGCATCCTTTCTCAAAACCTGAGGCAGTATGGCCGCATCCTCCCTCCAAACGTGCAATAGTATGGTTGCATCCTTCCTCAAAACCTGAGGTAGTATGGCGGCATCCTCCCTCCTTCCATGGACAAACCATGCAATCGGAGAGAAATGAAAGAGGGAAATTAAAACTTTTGATATTTGAAAATTTTAGACATTTTGAAGAGGGAAATGAATTAAAAATTTTGATATTTGAAATTTTTTGACATTTTGAAATGAAATACGTGTGTTTTTTAAGGCCACTCAAATTCCATTAAATAAAATGTGTGAGACTTTTCTTGGGGTTAATAAGGGGTTTGGGTAAATAAGTGGTATTGCTGATTATAAATAATTATTAATGAGGTTAGATCTAAGACATTTATTTAAATTATTAATTATATAAAATTGTTGAATTTTTATTTCATAAACTAGGGATTTTGGTTGATTTTTTAATCTAATTATGTGATATTAAAGATGAATTATGGTAACTTAAAATAAGTTTTATGTGGTTAAAAGGGAAGTAGTAATGTTATGGTATGAATGATTATTTTCAATGAAATTTTTGGTTTAGTAAGGATAACTCATCTATGGACATTTTCCATGATTTTTAAGACGAAGTCAATATAGGAAAGGTGATACTTAAAGGGCTCCCACATGCTTTAGAAATTTTATATCTATTGGTTTATAAACATTAGAGGTGGAAAAATATCCTAAGCTCTAGCACTAAGTTTGTTCCAACTTAGCTATATCTTGAACAACAAATTGTTGTTGACGTCAAGGATATGATAGAAATTTGGTGGATTGTAGGGTAGTCTTGTCATGAAATAAATGTAATGTAGTTACTAGGTAGGTAGGGGGAACCATTTTGGTGGAACTTGGCCATAAATGGGACATCTATCCATGCATAGTTTTTTAAGAACAAATACACCTAGTGGATTATCATTGTACATGAATCACTTTAGGATCTAGGCTACTGTGCACACACTAACTAAAGGGATATTAGTGAAACCCACAAAAGTATTATAGGTGCTTTTATATAAATAGGTGTTCTTGTGTTCTCATTGGTTAGTTATGGGCAAATGACAATAAAGTAAGAGAAGTTATAGGTGCTTTTATAGAAATAGGTGTTCTTGTGCTCTCATTGGTTAGGTATGGGCAAATGACAATAAAGTAAGAGAAGGATTTGACTACTGGACAATTAGAGGAATGATTCCACACAAAACCAAGCGTGGTGCTACAGCACTTTCTAGGCTAAGGGCTTTTGAAGGGGTTCCCCCACCATATGACTGGAAGAAGAGAATAGTCATTCCAGATGCTCTGAAAGTGTTGAGGCTTCAGCCAAGTCACAAGTATTGTCTGCTAGCTAGGAAGGCTTTCCAAAGAAGTTGGCTAGAATCATTATGACACTATTACGAAATTAGAAGGGAAGAGAAAGGCAAAGGCTCAGGTATCATAAGAGAGAAGGAAGCAATTGGAAAAATCGAGATCACAAGCAGTGGAGTTAGCCGAAAAGGAGCTTGTCCCAGAGAAAGAGCTCTTAGCTTCAATAAAGTATTAGATAAGCTGCATGCTATGCTCAATGAAGCAGTAAATTTTGAAAATGACAAGAAAATATTTCTGAAGATGAGGTTTTTTACTAGAAATATATAACAACTCAGATAATTTTGGAGTATCAAAAAATGTGGAAAATGGATGATGAGTTTGGTGGGGGACCTAGGAAACTCCTACGAAACTCTTTTTCTACCCAAAATTCCTCGTATAGATAATGAGCTTCAAGATAAAAATCCCATAGACATGAAGAGCGTCATATGCCTTGTTCAAAAATTAGTAAATGAAAATGTGGATCTAAAAAAGAACTCTATAGAAGATACCTCTATTTAAATAAGTTACAAACCTTATTGCAAAAAACATTTACTTCTTCAAAGCTAATTCGAATTTGGAGGGCTTAGGGGTTAGGGGATTTAGGTGCATTTAGGGGTTAGGGGTCGAATAATGAGTTAGTAGTTAAGGGATTAGGGATTGGGGGCTTAGGGAGCCCAACCTAAACGCATTTGGGTGGGCGCACTCAACCGAAACGACCCAACCCAAACGGGTTTGGGCGGGCGCCTTCGAGGGTTAGTGGTTAAGGGTTTAGAGGTTTAGGGTTTAGGGGTTAAATGGGTTAGGGGTTTAGAGGTTTATGGTTTAGGGGTTAAATGGGTTAGGGGTTTAGAGTTTTAGGGGGTTAAATGGGTTAGGGTTTAAGGGGTTATAAGTTCAGGATTTAGGGGGTTAAATGGGTTAGGGTTTAGGGGTTAGGGGATTTAGCAGTTAAGGATTTTAGGGGTTAGATGTTAGGGGCTAATGGGGTTAGGTTTTAAGGGGTTAGATGGGTTAGGGGTCGGGAATTAGTGTTTAAGGAGTTAGGGTTAAGGGTTTAATGGTTTAGGGTTTAAGGGGTTAGGGGTTAAGGGTTTATAGGTTTAGGGTTTAGGGTGTTAAATGGGTTAGGGGTTTACTAGGGGTTTAGGGGGTTAAATGTAACAATTTTGTAAGTATTGTTGCTTGTTGCCATGTCTTCTTTATTTATTAATTTATAGTATTTTTTAGCCAATGCTTTAAATTTATTGATGAAAATGTCTATTGCAATGAAACCAAATGTATGTTCAATCTCCAGTTTCAAACTCAGCCATAGTGTTGTCACACAATTTAAGTCCAGAGAATGGCCATATGATGAAGTCTTAATAACCAAACTACACCTCATGACTACTCCAGAAAATATTAAGTTCGAGTGCCCCACATTCATGAGAAGTTTGGCTCTTATACTCTTGCTCCACCTGATTGTGTCCTGGAAATACCCTTTTTATTGAAAAAACATCCTAATGTTGTTGACCTTGTCCCTTAACATACCAAGGAAACATATTTGACTGAGAGGAATGAAAAGCACTACAAATTTGAAGAGAGGGAGATAGTGACACAAAGATGGAAGGGGGGCAGAAAGAAGGGTAGAGGGAGGGATATAGTGAGAGGATTGGATGGTAGAGAGAGAGAGAGGGAGAGAGAGAGCTGAGAGGGAGATTGGGGAAGAGAGAGGCCAGAGGTATAAGGAGAGAAAGGGCGGAGAGATAACGAGACGGGCGGCCTCGAACGAAACGGCTTGACCTAAACGCGCCCGGTCAGGCGACCTCACACGGCGCGACACCTCGCGCCCAACCGAACAATGCCATAAGGGAGCAAAAGGAAAACGGGCTTCCTGAACGTGCACAAGGCACCCGGGCTATCACGACTTAGTAAAACTAATACGACCACCCTCGAACAAAATGGCTCAAACTGAACGCGCTCAGGTATCAAATGAGAGAAGGAAGAAATTGGAAAAATTGAGATCAAAAGCAGTGGAGTTATCAGTCGAAAAGCAGCTTGCCCCAGAGATGGATAAGATAAAACTTGATAACATATTGGTTAATTTCCTTGACCCTTTATTGGTTGTTCAGAAGGAGTATGAATATTACACCACCGTTAATTATATCAAGGTAACCGGCTCCTAGCAGATCTAGGGCTACAAGTTGTAGTTTTCGTCTGAACATCAACATACCACAACCATGCTTACAACCAAAAGCCTTCTCACATTCATGATCTAATTATATAGTGAATTAGACAGAAGTAAGAAGACAATTACTTCTTCAAAGCTAATTCGAATTTGGAGGGCTTAGGGGATTGGTGGTTAGGGGTTAGGGGTTTAGAGGTTTAATACAGTTTAGGGGTTTAAATGGGTTAGGGGGGATTATATGATCCCGAGGGTGGATATCGGTGGGCCTCCCACCTATTCCATTTGGACCGCCTGTGGAATGCTGAGTTTTCCGGCTAAATTATGACTTACTATTTATAGCAGGTTTTCGGGTCCTGCACACCCGGAGCCGTTTTGGGGCATTAATAATCCAGGTGAATATTGGTGGCCACCCATCAAGTCCATTTGAACCCCCACCATCAGTTATTTTAGTTTGTAAGTTTCGGCACAACTTACTATTTTTAGCAGTTTTTCGGGTCTTAAACTTCCGGAGCTGTTTTGAGGCCCTAAACGA
Source organism: Pinus albicaulis (assembly GCA_034641835.2). Taxonomy (NCBI): domain Eukaryota; kingdom Viridiplantae; phylum Streptophyta; class Pinopsida; order Pinales; family Pinaceae; genus Pinus; species Pinus albicaulis. The sequence continues at coordinate 590,676,706 of CM076584.1, read as the reverse complement.
CGTTTTTTGGGAAAACGGAGGGCAACATGGGTCCATGGACCGATGTTGCCCATTCCAAAATTGTACTCCTCGGATAGATCTTTCTAACTAGCTATTGAGCGCGTCAAACGGAGATCGGATGCCAAAGTTACGCCCCCGGGAAGTTGAACCACCAATTTACCTAAACGGGACCCACAGTTTTGGCGCTTCATCTCCTACGGTTAGGGTTTTGGACGTTTCGGATTCTACATTGTTTCTAAACAATAAATAGGCCCTCGAGCCTCATTGTAAGACAGTTTAGGGGGCTGGGAGCCGATACATCTCTTCTCAGGGATAAGCGCTACCAGTGCCCTAGCTCGCCGCATCTCCATCATGTCTGCATTGTAACACAGTTCAGGGGCTGGTAGCCGCCACATCTCTTCTCCGGGATACGATGCCAGTTTCCTAGCTCATTTATTTCCATTATGTCTGTAATAGGCCTGCGAGCCTCAATGTAACACAGTTCAGAGGCCTGCGTACGCTACATCTCTTCTCAGAGATACGCTACCAGCGCCCTAGCTTATTTCCATTATGTTTGTAAGCTTATTGTAGTCATTCATTTATTAATAAAATGAAGCACTATTTCCGCTGCATCTCTGTATTTATGGTTATATCTGTATTCTGTTGCGTTCCTGCATAAAATCCGGATCAGTGGTATCAAAGCGGGTCTGCTCTTTCTATGTTTTTCTCTTCATGTCCCCAACGCGGCCAGGGTATAAGGAGTTCAACCTCGCAACCCCGACAACCCCCCATGGCGGAAAGAAAGAAAGACGAGGGAGCAGGAGATCCTGTCAAAATCTTGCTCGAGGATGCCCTCGAGAAACAGAGGAACGCGATGATGATGATCTCTTATTTTCGGATCCTTGATAGTTTGCTTGTTCGCATCTACATCCGGCACGGTACATAGCACAAGTTCGACAAGTCCCCCCCCCCCCCACCCCCCATGGAGGATCTCAACGCAATGGGGACCATTGCTTCCTAAGGAGGGAGGAATGATCCGGGTGGATATCGGTGGCCACCCACCTATTCCATTTGGACCAGCACCATCAATTCTTGCAGATTTTCACATTCAGCACAACTTACTATTTTTAGCAGGTTTTCGGGTCCTCCACTCTCGGAGCCGTTTTGGGGGATTAATGATCCAGGTGGATATTGGTGGCCACCCACCTATTCCATTTGAACCCCCATCTTCAGTTCTTTCAATTTTCAAGTTGCAACAAAACTTACTATTTTTAGCAGTTTTTCGGGTCTTAAACTTCCGGAGCCGTTTTGAGGCCCTAAACGACGCTTTTTGGGAAAACGGAGAGCAACATGGGTCCATGGACCGATGTTGCTCGTTCAAAAATTGTACTCCTCGGATAGATCTTTCTAACGAGCTATTGAGCGCGTCAAATGGAGATCGGATGCCAAAGTTACGCCCCCGGGAAGTTGAACCACCAATTTACCCAAACGGGACCCACGGTTTTGGCGCTTCATCTCCTACGGTTAGGGTTTTGGACCTTTCGGATTCTACATTGTTTCTCAACAATAAATAGGCCCTCAAGCCTCATTGTAAGACAGTTTTTAGGGGGCTGGGAGCCGATACATCTCTTCTCAGGGATAAGCGTGACCAGTGCCCTAGCTCGCTTGTTCTCCATCATGTCTACATTGTAACACAGTTCAGGGGCTGGTAGCCGCCACATCTCTTCTCAGGGATACGCTGCCAGTACCCTAGCTCATCTATTTCTATTATGTCTGTAATAGGCCTGCGAGCCTCAATGTAACACAGTTTAGAGGCCTGCGTACGCTACATCTCTTCTCAGAGATACGCTACCAGTGCCCTAGCTTATTTCCATTATGTTTGTAAGCTTATTGCAGTCATTATTTTATTAATAAAATGAAGCATTATTTCCGCTGCATCTCTGTATCTATGGTTATATCTATATTCTGTTGTGTTCATAAATAAGGATCATTATAGGTTTAGGGTTTAGGTGGTTAAATGGGTTAGGGGTTTAGAGTTTTATACGAGGTTTAGGGTGTTAAATGGCTTAGGGGTTAATGGGTTATAGGTTTAGGGTTTAGGGGGTTAGCCATTGCTTTACATTTATTGATGACAATGTCTATTGCAATCAAATTACCAAATGTATGTTCAATCTCCAGTTTCAAACTCAGCCACAATGTTGTCACACAATTTAAGTCCGGAGAATGGCCATCTGATGAAGTCTTAATAACTAGACTGCACCTCATGACTACTCTAGAAAATCTTAAGTTCGAGTGTCCCACAATCATGAGAAATTTGGCTCTTATACTCTTGCTCCACCTGACTGTGTCCTGGAAATACCCTTTTTTAGTGCAAAAACATCCTAATGTTGTCGACCTTTTCCCTTAATAGACCAAGGAAACATATGTGACTGAGAGGAATGGAAAGCACTACAAAGTTGAAGAGAGTACAAAATACTAAGATGGTTTAAAGGATAAGCTTGAATTTGAATGTAGCAGTGTTGAAACAACTAAAATTTGTCCCAAAGAAATAGCTGATAATGTGAAACCTTCTTCTGTACCAGTCAAGCAAGACTACATTCATGTGAGAGCAAGAAGAGGCCAAGCGACTGATAGGCATAGCCTGGAAGAATATAGGGTATGGTTCCCTCTTTTTGATGAAATATTTGATCTACAATTTTTCTATTGAATATTAACCATTTTAACCTTGCCAACAAGGCAGAATTAACCCAATCGTAGGTCCCAATATGTCATGATATATATTAACTCTAGATATATATGAGAAGGAATAATTATAAAGACATAGATTGATAGATCAGGTGGCAAGACAAGGGGAGTCACAAGGGAGAGATGGAGATAAAATGAAGGAGAGGGGAGAGAAGGAATGGATCAGCTGAGAGAGAGAGAGAGGGAGAGGAGTGAGAGAGGTAGAGAAGGGTAAGAGAGGGAGATAATGACAACATAAGAAATTTACCCCAGAGATGGATAAGATAAAACTTGACAACATATTGGTCAATTTCCTTGACCCTTTATTGGTTATTCAGAAGGAGTATGAATACACTAATATCGTTAATATCAAGGTAACCGGCCCCTAACAGATCAAGTGGTTAAGGGGTTTAGGGGTTATATGTTTGGGGTTTAGGGAGTTAATTAATCATGGGTTAGGGTTAATGCATGCACACGCTAGACTGAATGATGCCACAAGGGAGAAAACGGCAAACGGGCTGCCTGAACGTGCACAAGGCACCCGGGCGGTCACAACTTAGCAAAACTGATACGGGCACCCTCGAAAAAAATGGCCTGAATTGAACGCGACTGATCGGGCGACCTCACATGGCGCGACACCATGCACCCTACCGAACGATGCCACAAGGGAGCTGAAAATGGAAAATGGGCCGCCTGAACATGCACATGGTACTCAAGCAGTCACATGAACTTAACAAAACTGATACGGGCGCCCTCAAACGAAACGGCCTGAACCGAACGCGCTCGGTTGGGCGACCTCACATGGCGCAACATGACGTACCCAAAAAAATGAATATGCCATGGGGAGAAGAAAACAACAAATGAGGTACATCCAAGATATGCCTGAGCACCCGAGTGGTCACAACTTAGAAAAAGCTGATACGGGTGCCCTCGAACAAAACGACTCGAACCGAATGCGCCCGGTTAGGCGACCTCACATGGCGTGCCCAACTGAACGATGCCACAAGGGAGGAAATGGAAAACGGGCCACCCGAACGTGCACAAGGCACCCAGGCGGTCACAACTTAGCAAAACTGATACGGACGCCCTTGAAAGAAACGACCTGACCCGAACACGCCCGGTCAAGTGACCTCACACGGCGCGACACGACGTGCCCGAACAAACGATGCCACAAGGGAGAAAATAGAAAACGGGCCACCCAAACGTGCACAAGGCACCCGAGCAGTCATAACTTAGAAAAACTGATACAAGTGCCCTCAAACAAAATGACCTGACCTGAAAGCGCCCATTTGGGTGACCTCACACCGGCCTGAACACAGTCACCAAAATTAACTCCCAAACCCTAAACCCTAATATTGTTCCTAAACACTAACGACTCTTTCATCCTAAACGTCGCAATACCAACACTTGACACAAACATTTGTCGCAATGTCTGCAAACACTTGTTCTTGTTATCTAAAAACTTGTATGCATCTATGTTATAAAAATATTTGCTTTTGTGCATGTTTCACTACGGAAGAATGATGAGGATGGATCTTTTAGGGACTTCAATAAGAATGGAAAAAGGAAACTAGTATTCTTGACTTCAAATAATACAAACACTAAAATAAGTAAAGAAAAGGAGGTAGTGTGAAGAGTTATCATGCGCAAGGTAAGTACTTCTTCCAAAATGAATGAGAATTTTCTAAGACTTGCAAGAATAAATATATTAGATACGGAACTTACAATTACGCTCTAAATTCAAAATTGACTCAAGGTAGAGGATATACATTCAAACTAGTACATTTGGCGGAATTTTTTTTTTTTAATACTTTTAACTCCAGGAACATCGCAATAGCGAGCACTTAGCTCTAAGTGTACATCTGTATTCTTTCCTCCCGATCCGTTTGCAATTAAGCGCTTTGATCCAAATGTCGCGATAACGACACTTAGCTCTAAGTGTCGCAAAATGGCTACTTTCTCAATCTGTCGCAATTCCGACGCTTTGCTCGAACGTTGCGATAGCGACGATTAGCTCTAAGTGTCACAAGGCCAGAGCACTTTCCTCCAATCCCGTCGCAATTCCGACGCTTTTCTCAAACGTCACAAGGCCGACACTTGCCTATAAGTGTTTGCCATACCAACTTGTCTCCAAACGTCGGTATAGTGACGATTGTGGGAAGGATTTCCAAAATTTGATAAAATTTGGGGAAATTTACGACATTTGGTGGGTTGTAGGGTAGTCTTGTCATGAAATAAATGTAATGTAGTTACTAGGTAGGTAGAGAACATTTTGGTGGAACTTGACCATAAATGGGACATATATCCATGCATTTTTTTTAAGAACAAATACACCTGGTGGATTATCATTGTACGGGAATCACTTTAGGATCTAGGCTAGAGATTTGTGCACACATAACTAAAGGGATATTAGTGAAACCCACAAAGTATTACGGTGGATTTTATATAAATAAGTGTTATTGTGTTCTCATTGGTTAGTTATGAGAAAATGACAATAAAGTAAGAGAAGTTATAGGTGCTTTTATAGAAATAGGTGTTCTTGTGCTCTAATTGGTTAGGTATGGGGAAATGACAATAAAGTAAGAGAAGGATTTGACTACTAGACAATTAGAAGATGATTCCACAAAACCAAGCGTGGTATTGTGACACTTTCTAGGCTAAGGGCTTTTGAAGGGGTTCCCCCACCATATGACCGGAGAAGAAGAGAATGGTCATTCGAGATGCTACGAAAGTGTTGAGGCTTCGGCCGGAGTCACGAAGTATTGTCTACTAGGAAGGCTTTCGAAAAGAATTTGGTTGGCATCACTATGACACTATTGTGGAATTAGAAGGGAAAGAGAAAGGCAAAGGCTCGAGGTATCATATGAGAGAAGGGCTTAGGGGATTGGGGTTAAGTTTAAGGTTACGGGATTTAGGTGCATTTAGGGGTTAGGGGTCGAATAATGAGTTAGTAGTTAAAGTATTCGTGTGGGGGCTTCGTGACCCAACCGAATGTGTTTGGGTGGGTGCACTCAACCGAAATGACCGGCCGAGAACGGGTTTGGGCGGGCGCCACAAACGAAACAGCTTGACCTAACCCAAACGTGTTTGAGCGGGTGCCCTCATTGCACGGCGCGCCGGCCAGAATTAGGCCTGAGGGCGAGTAAATCGAGCCACACGAACATGCACGAGGCACCCATGCGATCACAACTTAGAAAATTTGATACGGCCACCCTCGGCAAAACAACGAGCCGAACGCGTTTGGGTGAGCACCTCACATGGCGTGACACGACTACGAGTTATCTACCCCCACACAATCCGATATGCAAATAGTAAACATTGTAGGCATGAGAGTTAATTAACCCCACATAGTGGAGTTAGCGCACGACGACTTGCCCCAAAGATGGAGCTCTTGGCTTCAATAAAGTATTAGATACGGCGCATGTTGTGCTCAATGAAGCGATCGATTTTGAAAATGACGAGAAATTATTTCGAAGATGAGGTTTTTGACTAGAAAGATATAACTACACGAGGAAATAATTACATTGTTGATACAATAATAATATAATACGCAAACGACCTTCTCACATTCATGGTCTAATTATATAGTGAATTAGGCAGACGTGAGAAAACAATTCCTTCTTGAAAGCTAATTCGAATTTGGAGGGCTTAGGATTGGGGGTTAGGGATTAGGGGATTTAGGTGCATTTAGGGTTAGGGCTCAAATAATTAGTTAGTATTTAAGGGACTATTGATTGGGGGCTTAGGGGGCCGGACCCAAACGCGTTTGGGTGGCGGCGCGATCATGTGACAGCCCAAACATGTTTAGGTGGGGCGCCTCAAACTAAATGACATGGCGCACCGGCCAGAGACGAAGGCACAAGGAGCAAACAACAAATGGGCCGCATGTGAACGTCCACTGCAGAGCACACACATGCGGTCACAACTTAAAAAATTTGATACGGCCAACCTCAAATGTGTTAGGGGTTTAGGTGGTTAAATGTGTTAGAGGTTTAGGGGTATAGGGGTTAAATGGGTTAGGGTTTGGAATTAGTGGTTAATGGGTTTAGGGGTTAGATGTTTAGGGTTTAGGGGGTTAAAAGAGTTAGGGTTTTAGAGGTTTGGGGTTAGTGGATTTAGAATTTAAGGATTTTTAGGGGTTAGGGGTCGTTACGGGTTAATGGGGCTAGGGTTTAAGGGGTTAAATGGGAGAGGCTTTTAGGGGTTTAGGGGGTTAAATGGGTTTTGGGGTTGGGAATTAGTGTTTATGGGGTTAGGGGTTAAGGGTTAGAGGTTTAGGGTTTAGGGGGTTAAATGGGTTAGGAATTTAGAGGGTTTAGGGGTTAAATGGGTTAGGGGTTGGGAATTAGGGTTTAATGGGTTAGGTGTTAAGGGGTTATAGGTTTAGGGTTTAGGGGGTTAAATGGGTTATGGGTTTAAGGGGTTAGGGGTTGAAATTAAGGATTTTAGGGGCTAATGGCATTAGGTTTTAGGGGATTGGATGGGCTAGGGTGGAATTAGGGTTTAAGGGTTATGGTTAAGGGTTTAATGTTTAGGGTTTAAGGGGTTAGGGGTTAAGGGTTTATAGGTTTAGGGTTTACGGGGTTAAATGGGTTAGGGGTTTAGGGGAGTTAAATGGGTTAGGGGTTAAGGGTTTAGGGGTTAGTTGTTAAGGTTTTAGAGGTTTATGGGTTTTAAAAGTTCTGACAGTTAGGGGTTTAGGGGTTTAGGGGGCTAAATGGGTTAGGGGTTGGGAATTAGTGTTTAAGGGGTTAGGGGTTAAGATGATAGTTTCATTAGTCTGTTTGTGCACAATAGTTGCTTATTCTTTGCGTCTTAATGTAACAATTTTGTAAATTGTTGCTTGTTTCCATGTCTTCTTTATTTATTAATTTTATAGTATTTGTTAGCCATTGCTTCACATTTATTGATGAAAATGTCTATTGCAATCAAACCAAATGTATGTTCAATCTCCGGTTTCAAACTCGGCCACGGTGTTGTCACACAATTTAAGTGCGAGCCATCGATGAAGTCTTAGTAAGCAGTTTGCACCTCATGACTACTCAGGAAAATCTTAAGTTCGAGTGTCCCACATTCATGAGAAATTTGGCTCTTATACTCTTGCTCCACATTTGTGTCTTGGAAATACCCTTGTTTATTGCAAAACATTCTAATTTTGTCGACCTTGTCCCTTATGAGGAGGCACTAGATTTTAAGGTGGTCACAATTTAGCATTTTGATATGAACACCCTCACATGACCCGACCCAACTTTGACCGAAGCCACGCCGACGTGTTTCCTTGGGCGACCTCATGACACGACACAACGACCGGACGAGCCCGGCCGGCTTTGCCCAGGAACATGTTTCCTTGGGTGCCCTCACAATATGGCATGACTTGACCCAACTTGGTACAAATGTGTTTCCTTAGGGCGGCCTCACACGGCGGGGAACCGATCACTAGACCCAACTTGAAGCCCGCGAGAACGCGTTTCCTTGAGTGCCATCGATTTTGTGACTCGACCGGGCAGTATGAACGTGTTTCCTTGGGCAGCCTCACACGACACGACTCGACTAGACTAACTCTACTTGACACGTACAAACATTTTCCTTGGGCGGCCTCACACGGCACGGCTTCAGCCAGGACCCGACTCGACACGCTTTGAACGTGTTTCGCGGCCATCCTCACACGGCACGACTTGAGCCGAAAGGGATGGGCGAGGAACGACGAACGATGCCACGAGGGAGAAAATGGAGAAAACGACCCACGAAGACGTGCACAAGGCACCCGGTCACAACTTACCAAAGCGGTACGAGCGCCCTCGAGCAGAAACGGCAGGCAAACGTGCCGGTCGGGCAACCTCACAAGGCGCAACACGGCGCGCACAGACGAACGATTCCATAAGGGAGAAAAATAGAAAATGGGCCATGGGAACATGCACAAGGCACCCGAGCGCGGTCTGACTTAGCAAAACTTATACGGGCGCCCTCGAACGAAACGACCCAGAGCCGAACACGCCGGTCGGGGGCGACCTCTATGATGCGACACGGTGCACCGGGTTGAACGATTCAAAAGGGAGAAAACGGAAAATGGGCTGCCCAAACATGCACAGAGCACCCCGGCGGTCACAACTTAGCAAAGCGCGTGCGGGCACCCCTCGAGCAGAAACGACCGGGCAAGACACGCCGGTCGGGTGACCTGCACTGCTGTTGGCCGACACGGCGCGGCAGGCCAACGATGCACGAGGAAGAAAACGACAAACGGGCCACCGAACGTGCACAAGGCACCGGGGTCACAACTTAGAAAAACTTGTACGGGCACCCTCGACGAACGACGGCCGATCGCGGCTAATCGGGGGCGACCTCACACGACGCGCCAGGCAGTGATGCCACGAGGAGCAAACGGAGAAAGCGGCGTGACGTGGGCACACCGGGCGGTCCCCAACTTATGGCCAGTATGGGCGGCTCGGCGGCGGCCCCGGGCCGGGCGCGCGCCCGGTCCCGAGCAACGACACGGCGCGCGACCAAGTGGTGCACGAGGAGCAAACGGAAAATGGGCGCGAACGTGCACGAGGCACCGGCCGGTCCATGACTTAGCAAAACTTATACGGGCGCCCTCTAACGAAACGGGTCGATACGAATGCGCACCGAGGTCGGGCGACCTCACACGGCGCACCGGCCAAGACAGTGCCACGAGGGAGAAAAACGAGAAAACGCGGAAATTTCTTAGAACATGCCTGAGGCACCGGGTAGTCACGACTTAGCAAAACTTATACGGGCGCCCTCGAACGAACGACCCGGACACGAAGCGCCCAGGTCGGGTGACCTCACCACCGGCGATGCCGGGCCGAACGATGCCATAAGGGAGAAAACGAGAAAATGGGCCACCGACGATGCCTGAGAGCACACAGGCGGTCACAACTTAGAAAAGGCGGTACGGGCGCCCTCGGGGCGGGCGGCCGGGCCCGGGCCGGCCGTGCCGGGTCGGGAGACCTCACATGGCGCGACACGGGCGCGCCGGCCCCGACGATTCACAAGGGAGCAACGAGAAAATGGGCCGCTCGAACATGCACGAGGCACTAGGGTGATCACAACTTAGCAAAGCGATACGGGCGCCCTCGAACGAAAAGCGACTTCGACACGACCGACGCGCCCGGTGCGGTGACCTCACATGGTGTGCGGGTCGAACGATGCCACAAGGAGCCGCCGTGGAAAAATGAGCGCCGAACATACCTGAGGAACGCCGGCGGTCTGGTTGTAGCGGTAAGGGCGCCCTCGAACGAAACGACGGGCCCCGACGCGCCCCGGTCGGCGACCTCACACGACCGACACGGCGTGGCTGACAAACGATGCCTGAGGAGCAAACGGAAAATGGGCCGCCGACGTGCACAAGGCACCGGCGGTCCACAACTTAGCAAAATTGATATGGGCGCCCTCGAAAACGGCAGAAGCCGAACACGCCGGTCGGGCGACCTCACAGCATGCGACATAGCACACCCAGCAAACGATACCACAAGGGAGCAAACGGCAAATGGGCCGCCCAAACGTGCATAAGGCCCAGGGTAGTCCACAACTTTGCAAGGCTGATATGGGCGCCCTTGAGCAGAAACGGCCGTATAAATGTGTTTCGTTGAGGCCTCCATGACAAGACACAGTCACCAAAAATTAACTCCCAAACCCTAAACCACTGAATTGTTCCTAAACACTAACAACTCTTACCTCCTAAACGTACTTAATCACAGGCTTACTTGACTGGCCCAATAGCAATACGAAGCACTTGTTCTTGTTATCTAAAAACTTGTATGCATCTATGTTATAAAAAAATATTTTCTTTTGTGCATGTTTCACTACGGAGAGAATGATGAGGATGGATCTTTTAGGGACTTTAATAAGAATGGAAAAAGAAACTAGTCTTCTTGACTTCTAAATAATACAAACACTAAAATAAGTAAAGAAAAAGGAGGTAGTGTGAAGAGTTATCATACATAAAGTGCGTACTTCTTCCAAAATGAATGAGAATTTTCTAAGACTTACAAGAATAAATATGCTAGATGGAACTTACAATTCTGCTCTAAATTCAAAATTGACTCGAGAGTGGAGGATATACATTCAAACTAGTACACATTTGGCGGAAATTTTTTTTTTTTTAATATTTTTATCCGAACATCGCAATAGCGACACTTAGCTCTAAGTGTCGCAAAATGGCTGCTTTCCTCCAATCGTTGCAATTCGAGCGCTTTGCTCCAAATGTCGCGATAACGACCACTTAGCTCTAAGTGTCGCAAGGCACGACACTTTCCTCCAATGTCGCAATTCGAGCACTTTGCTCGAACGTTGCGATAGCGACACTTAGCCTCTAAGTGTCACAAGACCAACACTTTCCTCCAATCATCGCAGTCTGTGAGCGCTTTTATCAAACGTCACAAAGTGACACTTGCCTATGAGTGCGCCATGCGACACTTGTCTCCGAACGTCGGAATAGTGACGAGTTGTGGGCGGGATTTGAAAATTTGATAAAATTTTGGAAATTTACGACATTTGGTCAAAAGTGTCGGAATTTCCACCAAATTTACTAGTGAAAGCTCCTCGAAAGGAAAGGGATATGATGATGCTCATACTGAGAGGAAAAAACCACCTCTGGGGATGGTGGGGATGTGTGTTGGCTTCTTCTTCGAACACACATTTAGATCATGAGGCATGGTTGATTGACTCAAGTGCATACTTTAACTTCCTCCCCATAATGAGTGGTTCTGTGAGTATGAGAAGTATGATGGTGGTGATGTCTTCTTAAGGGATGATAGGAAGGCCCGAATCATCGGATGTGGAAAATTCAAGGCGAAGTTGCAAGGTGGAAGGATTAGAACACTTCCTGGTGTTCTTCATATTCACACATTGGCCATAAATACGGTTTACGTAAGCAATATGGATGATGCGAGGTGTAAAAATAGTGTTCGAGAAAGATATCTACAAGATGCTTCGAGGAGCAACTTTGGTATTAATGCGAGGGAGTCGGATTGGAACTTTGTACAAGCTTCGGGGGTAGCAACGTCATTTATGGGTGCAACGGTTCTGTGGTTCACGAAAGTAGAAGCGAGAAAGCCTAGGGTCTGCGGAAAATGACCATGCTATGGCATCAAGGCTTGGACATATTGGAAAGAAGGGCCTTTGGATATTGTTCATGAGTAAACACAATGGAAGGTAATAATATGACATTTAGTTGGTTTGGTTGAGTCCATCGGTAAATTCACAATGGCGGAATAGGTAAAGTGAATGGAGCTAAAATGTTAGATGCCTTGGCTATGTTGAGAATTGTCATTCTCAAAGTTGTGCATGTTGTGCACGAATAAAGGAAGTTTTCTTAACCTAGACCTTATTATATCTAGAAATTTTTGTTTTGATCATGGTGTTTTGATGTTTATATATGTATACATGTATGTATGTATGTATATGAAGTGTACGACGGTCATCACGGATCATTATTGTTTAATGTTGATGTTTACATGTATATACATGTGTGTATTTATGTCATTATACAGCAGGATTGAGTTATTTGTACTAATTATTATATATATATGTATATGTCTATCTATTTATGTCCTTTAATATGACGGGGTTTCGGGGATCATTCTTGTGAAGGATGATTTCTTATGTAGGTGAATAGCATGAATAGGTTCTTGGTATTATGAGGAATGTGTTGGGTGTGTGTAATATTCTTTCCACAAATAGTCACCTCTTGGTATTAGAGAATTTGTTGGGTGTGTGAAGCGTGAGGGGGGTCACGGAAGGGGGCGATAGTGCCTCCTGTTTGTTGCATCGGGTGTAGCGAGGGCGATAGCGCGCACGTGAGGTTTGTAGAGACGGTAACCCCTTACACGAGTCGAGGGCTATGCCTCGGGGAAAAAAAAAAAATTGGACCTCTGTTTGGGTGAGCGGAGCTTTGTAGTTTTGCATGGGTTTGCACATGGTTTTGGGGCATGATGGTTTTCTACGCACAGTATTTTGTAGATTTGGTCAAGGGAACTACGGTTATGCTCTAATACGTGGTTAATGTATTGGATTTTATGAATACTTCGGTATGTATATATGTGTTGTAACACTAAAAGGAATATAATGAAAAATCTGTCTTTGGTAGTCCCGATGCGGGATCGGGGAAAAATCTATGTGTATATATATGTTTTATGTTGTATTCTCTCGCTATTGTTTATTTTTGTTTTTAAGAATTTGTTTGCATATAATTTTTGTACGGTTTTAAAACCTACATTTGGTATTAGAGTTGTTTTGAGCTTCAAGGGGACGCCTTTGCTGCGAGGGGTTTTTTCTCGGGCACATGGTAGACCATTGGTGGAAGATATTGCGGGGATCGATTCTTGTGGTGAAATAAGATGGCGAGCGATTGGAATGATAGAGATCAAGAAATTTAATAGTCATATTTTTTGAGTTGTGGAACCTCAAGATGGAGGATGTTCTTTGGTGGATAAATATCGGTGGATCTCGATAGATCAAGATGCTAAATGAAATGTTAGATGAAAAGAATGGGAGAAGTTTGATCGGAAGACAAAGAGCACAATACGATTTGTTATTATCTCGATTCAATATTATTTAATGAATATGGGAAGCTACGATGAAGACTTTGTGGGTCAAGTTAGGGACTTTGTACCAATCTAAGTCTTTGTTGAATAAATTGTTCCTACGGAAAAAGATGTATAACTTGAGGATGAGGATGGAGACTTTGTGACGGGCTTGTCCCCGAACACCTTCAATACGGTGATAAGTCGGTTGTAAGTTGTCGATATTAAAATCTCATATGAAGATAAGTGCATCATTTTGTTGTGTTCTCTGCAGGACTCATTGGACAACCTAGTTATTGCAATAGGTAGCAATACAACTACCTTGAACTTTGATAAGTGTATTATTTTGTCGAGAGGAAATGAGACGGAAAATATGGAGGGGGGGGCTGATGGGGAATCACAGCACAAAATCTGAGGAATTTCCTAAAGCATAAACAAAAATAAGCTTTTGATTTGGAGATCTAAATCTAGAGGGAGATCTAAATCTCAATCCTGTAAGGTGTCTTTGAAATACGGAAAGGAAGGAAATTAAAAAGGACGCAAATCTAAAGCTCCTGAAAGAAGGGATACGATGATGCTCATACTGCGAGAGGAAAAAAACCACCTTAGATTAAAGTGGGGATGTATTTAGCTTCTTCAATGTAGATCATGAGGCATGGCTTATTGACTCGGTGCATCCTTTCACTTCACTCCCCATAGGGAGTGGTTTTGCGAGTATGAGAAGTATGATGGTAGTGATGTCTTCTTAGGGGATGATAGGAAGGCCATAATCGTCGGACGTGGAAAATTCAAGAAGTTTCAGAATTGAAGGATTAGAACACTTACTAGTGTTCTGCATATTCTTACGTGGCCAAAAATCTGGTTTTTATAAGCAAGATGGATGATACGGGTGTAAAAATAGTGTTCGAAAGATAGCTCCAAGATGCTTCGGGGAGCACTAGTAATGGTGAGGAGTAGGATTTGGGAACTGCTATTGCAAGCTTTAGGGTAACCTTGTCATTGATGGGTGCAACAATTTTTTGGTTCTGAAAGTGGAGTGGAAAGCCTAGCGGTCTGCGGAGAAAAAGACCATGCTATGGCATCGAAGGCTTAGACATATTGGAGAGAAGAGGCCTTCGAGATCTTTGCATGGTAATGGTATGGTAGAATGTATGTCTAATTTAGCTCTGGTTAGATTTGTGTGAACATTTTGTATGGGAAGCAAAATCAAGTAGGCTTTCATCTGAAGTACTAAGAGGGCGAGCAAAGATATTAAAGATAGTGAGTGGTGTGTTTGGACCTATGTCGGTTCCATCACTAGGAAAGTTTGTGTATTATGTTTTGTTCATAGATGACTTCTCATGGAATACATGGATATGTTCTTGAGGAAAAAATTTGAATTCTTTGACGATTTAAATAATTTAAGGCTGCGAGTGGAAAACCAAACAAAGAGAAAAGAAGATAAAGGTGTTGAGGACGGATAATGGTGGAGAGTTACTGCAATAATGAATTTGAAGAGTTTTGTAAGTGTGGTATAGCACGACAAGGAACTACTCATACACACCTCGGCAAAATGGACTTGTAGAAAGAATGAACGAACGTTGATGGAAAAGGAAAGAAGCATGCTCAATGGTCTTTGGGTTGGGACGGGGATTACGGCGAGAGCGGTGGAGAGCGCATCTTACCTGGTTAACTTGAGATCACCTTCATCGAGAATTGGAGGATAAGACTCCATGAGGTATGGAGTGGTAAGAAACCCTCTCTTTCACATACGGGGTATTTGGATGTGATGTGTATGTACATATTATAAAGGAGAAAAGGACCAATTTGGATAATAAATACGAAAGGTGCATCTTTATTGGGTATATGGATGGTTTAAAAGGTTACAAGCTTTGGAACCCGAGAAACAAGGAAGGTTGTGTATAGTCGAGATGTGGTATTAAGAGAGGTGAAATGTATTGTTAAACATGAAGTCCTACCAAAGGAACCTAAGAAGATAGAGTTTGAGCTAAAGGAGGATGAATTAGACTCTACGACGAGAACAAGATTCAAAAGAGGAAAAGCCACAAACTCCCACTTTGTGAGAATATCGGTTGGGGAAGAGGAAGCAGAAAGAAATTATAGTCCATGCGATTTTTGTTCAAATTTTGCTTTAACTATCAACGATGATGATCCCATAAGCGTAGGGAGCGGTGGATTCGAGAGGATGGAAAACTCTAGAGAGGCCATGGTTGAAGAAATGGCATCCTTGCACAAAAATGAGGCATGGGATCTAGTGGAGTTATCGGTTGGAAGGAAGCCCAGAAGTAGGAGAAAATGGGTGTTTAAGAAGATGATGAATGTAGAAGGCAAGGTGGAGAAATAAAAAGCATGGTTAGTGGAAAAAGGTTGTTCTAGGTGTCGGGGAATTGATTTTGGTGATATTTTTCTCCTGTTGCCAAGGTTACTTCTATTAGATTACTTTTATTTGTTGTTGTTGTATTTGATTTGGTCAGAGCAGATGGATGTGAAGACAACATTTCTTTACGAGATCCTATAGATGAGATCTACATGAAGCAAGCACAGAAAGCTTTACGGTGAAGGGGTAATAAAGAGCGGTATGCGAGGTTAAAAAATGTTTGTATGGGTTAAAACGGTCACCAAGGATGTGGTATCATAAATTTAATACCTATATACGGAAAATTGGCTTCACCGGAAGCGAAGGATCATTGTGCGTATTTTAAATTAATTGGTGACCGTTTTATTTATTTGGTCTTGTATGTGGATGATATGTTGCTGGGTGGAAATGACAAAGAAATTATCCAATATTTTAAGACCCAATTGTTCTCGAAATTCAACATGAAGGATCTTGGTGTTACGAGCTATATTTTGGGCATGGAAATTAAGAGAGATCGGGGAAAAGGGGAAGCTTTGGTTAAACTAGAGGAAGTATGTCGAGACAATAGGTTCAATATGTAGGATAGTAAACCGGTGAAAGGGTTCTATTCCTGAGGTGTAAAGTTATCTGTTGAATAGTCTCCCAAGACACGAAAAAGAGGAGGATATGTCACATGTTCCATATGCAAGTGCGATATGTAGCTTTGATGTATGCAATGGTACGCACTATACCATACATTGCACATGCGGTAGAGGTATTGAGTAGGTTTATGTCAAAGCGAGAGTAGCATTGGACGGTGAAGCGGGTTTTCGAGATATTTTGTGGCACTAGTGATCACATGGTTTGTCTTTCGCCGGGGAAGACCCGAGTTGGACGGATGTTTGGACATCCATGGTTTTTCAATGCACAATAGGCTTTGGGTCTGGACGAAAGAAGATGCCACCAAGTGGGTATGTGTTTAGCCTAAAGGGTTCGATAAGTTGGATAGGTAAAAGACATTCTATAGTGGCTCTTTCAACTACAAGGGAAAATACATAGCGACCACTGTACGAAAGAATGAGTTTGGTTGTAGATATTGTGTTCAAGTATGGACCAAAGTGCAATTTTCTTGGCTAATAATCATGCTTATCATTCAAATACAAAGCACATTGATGTTCAATATCACTTTGTGAGAGATGGTTGAGGATAAAAAGGTGTTGTTGGTAAAGGTGGACACTTTGAAGAATGTTGTAGATGCATTGACGAAGGCATGAGCACTGAAGCTCTGTAGTGTTGAAAACAATGGGTGTTGCAAGGCTATAGTAATGACTAAAGATCTCATGTGCCCCCCTACGGAGAAATAAAACAACAAGTGGGAGAATTTTGGGTGTGTGTTATATTATTTCCACGAATAGTCGCACGTGCGAGGGGGGGGGGGAGGGGGGAGCGACAACCCCTTTATTTGTTGCATTGGGCACGGCGAGGGGCGGAATCCCCCTTTTCCAGAAGTGTTTGCGGGGGGCGAGTGGCTGTTATGGGTCAATTTTGGCATCATCCCTAAAAACAGTATGAACGGGTATATCATCCCCTAATTCAATACAAACAAGGTCTATCATCCCCTAATTCGATTTGCTACATGCCTAAGAAGTCATTCCACTAATGGCTTTAATTCATGAGAGTTTCAATGTTTGAAGTATAGTTAAAATGACTCATTGACACATCAACGCTCCCCTCTGAATGAGCCTACGTGCGTTGCAAAGCACTTACCCCCATGCGAATTGTACGCAAATCACTTCCCAAAACTTAGGGTGCATTGGTCCTCACAGGAGCGAAATCATCATTGTTCCGAGAATCTCTTGCATGTCGATTACCTTCTAGAAGAGCTCATAGGTGTCATACCACTTCTAATACATGTGTTCATCCATCACCATTGAACCTAGAAACATGTCTCCTATTATTAGAAAGACATTCGATATCATTTATTGAGAAACTACCTACAATTTCCCTATAAATTGAGCACTCATCTAAGTCACAAAGGGAGGAAGAAATTTGTGTAACGTTATGTTGTTGGATTGAATTCTTGTTGCAGAGGTATTGTTATCTTGTTGAGATGATGCTTGGTGTGATGAGGACGAAATGAAGTTGGAGTAGGTTGATGACGAATTGATCCTTGGTTGTAATCTACTCCTCCTATTATTTCAATAAAGATATTTGTTCTCTCTCATATATGCAATGATATCTTGTGAATGTATTCTCAAATGTGTGTATGTATTCTCAGAATTTAATTGTTTCAATTTTCTTAAGGTAGATATAATGTATATATTTATGTCGTTTGTTGTCTTTTGTCTTTGATTAGGGTATTGATCAAGCGGAGTTTCGGCTAGATCAAGAGTGACGAGAACAACAATAGAAGAGGAACAAGAGCAAAGGATCACAAGTAGGTCTTATCCCTTACATATTTCCATCTATTTTAGAGAAAAAAACACTTACCTTTCTTTTTGTTGTTTTGAGTGAAGGAATATCACACTCGGAAATCTAGTTTTAACTAGTAGATTAGAATTCCTCATAACAAATTGAAAAGCGACCATGCGCAGGGAGAAATTCATCATTCTTGGTGTTTTTTTCTTTTTTTACCATATTCGGTAGACTTTACTTCATCTATTCGGTCTTTTGAATGTACTTTTGCATAAGTGTGTTTAGCACTTGATTTTCAAGACTCCACTATGTGGCCTTGTTAGTCGAGGGTACGATGCTCTGCATAACTGCTGTCCCATTCGGTGCTACCGCAACGCAACATCTGCTCTTAAGGGGTGCATTCCCCCTCATCCAACCAAATTCTATCATAATTTTTATTTTACATTCGATTTTAGCCTATTTCTTGTTGTATTCTAGGATGCACATGCGAACTTAGAACCCGATTAAACATTGCAGTTCTTCCTCCTTTGGATAGTTGTTTGATCAATATTCCATTAGTTGTTTTCTTTATCATTGTCAAATTAAATCCAAAGTTGTAAATTTTACATTTAGATCAATTCTTTGTTTTCAAAAGGAAAATTGTCTGAATTTTCGGTTTTCATTTCCAAAAAGAAAATTGTTTTTTTTTCCTCATTTCTAAAAAAAAAGAGAACATTGTTTGATTGATTTGTGCATTTAGTTTCGTTTTAATCATTCACATTAAATGAAACTCAAAAGAAAAACATGCATATTCATTTAGATATTGTGAGTGTTGCATAGGAGCAGTTAGGAAATGCATTTTAGTTTTTGCTCTTTGATCTATGCTCAAAAATTTGATTGCTCTATCCCTTTAGTAGCTAGGGTTTTCATTGAAAAACTGAATTGAAAATATTTCTTCTCATTTAGTTTTCATTTTATGAATTTCCCATTACATCTCGCGGTGAACACGAAAGATAAATTGTTAATCAAGATCAGCATAAGGTCACCTCAAATGGTAACCTAAGAAAGCAATGTAACATTAACGATAACATTTGGAAGGTCTAGGCTAGAGACGTGTTCCCGGTGTAGTTAAACACAACGAGTTGTCCCTAACTTGTTTGTGATACATTACGAGTGTGAAATCACTCCACGTATGTAAGTATATCGGAGTTCGTCCACATACCTTCGACGTATATAGGGTAGTTTTCTAGTACGAAAAGTATAAGGGGGTGCTCTCCTTTGTGCGGTTTCATTAGACATCGCTAATACGGACTTGGGCCTCCAAATACTCTTGAGAGTATATTTGGGAGGACAACTTTAGGTTTCTTACCATCCATGAGTAGCGAGTCGGTCTCCTTGTAACCGCGATACACCAAACACGAGCGTTCGGGGAGATTGCCTTCCCATACTTCTGGGTTAGCCGGAAGTATTATGCAATTCACGATTACTTGGTAATCCTTTTTGCTGGTATCACCCTTTTATTTGTTTATTTGTTTTGTAATAAAATCAATCGGCCATCGTGGAATAACAATAACCCTTTCCTCATCGTTCACGTAGAATAGCACTTAAACCACCTTTACCACGGAAGCCATTTCTAGTCGGCGAAAGGCGACCCGTTCCTACGAATCCAATACTATCGGTACCCTGCGGTGCATCATCTTCATCACATCTACCAAAGTCGTCTCAAGTCATTTCTACACATCTTGTTTTGTATTGTCCCATCGAAATGGAGTCCTCATCGCTACTGTGGACCTTGAAGTTCTAATTAGTGAGACCATACATCCGAACCGACGTTGTTCGTGGAAGTTGATCCGGATCCCATCGTTCTTTTACCATAACATATAGATTTTAAAGTCGAATGAAAATCAATTGCTCATTTATCGGTCGCTCCTTATTCATCGTAGCCATTAGGTCTTCCTTTTATCGTGCATTCAACCACGAAATATGCCTTGGGCTTTGACGACGAAATTATTCCACACAGTTTGATTTTTATTGAGGAAGAACCTCGATAAGAAGAAACATTCTCAACTCCAACTCATTTTGGGTCGGGGCTTTATCTTTATGAGTCTTTTCCTCGATTAACTTATTTTGCTTCATTTGATAATGTTTCAATACGAGTTCCCGTAGATCCTATGGGGTATTCGGTAGGTCATTTGACCATGGGCTGAGTCGACATCTCCGATTGTGCCATATATTGCAATTGTGACAACATCTATTGTTGCTACTTCGTCGATGTTTACCACGTCACGAGTCACATCTTTATGGTGGTCTTTAAATACACCAGGTTACCAATCATTATTTGGAACATGCCTACGGGTGCCTCCTCAAATCCATGGACTTCACCCATGTCATCTTCTTGTATACACATATTTACATCTCTAATAGTGCGAACGTCTTGATCCTTTATACACATCTTTAGTTCGACGTTAAGCTAGTCCATACGGGTACCTTCCATCCAGTTCAATCTCAAGCTGGACTCCCACCATTTGGAGATCAATATATTCCATCTTATTATACTCCTCTGTCTTTCGGGGGCAACACATGGTCACCATTTCTGATGCTACGTACGTTTTATGGTCACTAAACGTTGTAATGATTGGTTGTCGGTGGCGGCCTAGCATGCCCATTCGACCACAAACGGTTGTGCATTCATACCAACAAGTTTAACTTTGTTAGCCACCATCTACCCCACAGTAATACTTCATTGCTTTGTTTACAAGCTCGGATGATGGTTGTGCCTCAACCATCTCGGGCGAAATCCTTCAACCCATTACCCTCAAGTCTTGGGACTCCGAGACTCACCTCCTTGGTAAGTTTACAACAGCCACCTGTATACGGGAATCTTACGGCTAGAGGCTAGATTACCATTTTATGGGATGTCACGAATCTATCGGTCTTATTCACAATTGGGTCCAATCTATTCTGGTTTGGGCTATAATCTTGGATGGTAATCGCCTTGGAAACCACGACCTCGGAAGTACCACAACAACACTATCAACAACAACGAGCTTATCCAAGACTTGGTCAACATATCCCTCGAAGCATTTTTTCATCAAAATAACCCCTATACGGGTTGCAATGACAAATTCCTTTACGGGTGCACAAGGCCTATAGCCTAAGAAATTTCATCCTATCCGGTTATGCTAAGCGACTTGAATCGACAATTTCCCTTTGTTGCAACATTAGAATTACCTGGTTTAAACACGGCCTTTCTGTCAGTCCCATCAACTATTCTCCCTTGGTGTCGATGGTTCCAAAAATACCTTGACACCCCTAAGTTCAATCGGAAACCTTGAAGCGAGACCGAGTCAACGCATGTTATGACTTATCATTTATGGTGCTCATCAAACTCCTTAGCGGTAAGCCCGTTAGACTACGACTTTTCAACCATACGCTTAATGGTCTCGTTGCAAAGTGGTATGTTGAAATACCACGAGATTAATTTTATAAGTTCACTTCCTTAGCCACTACTTTTTTTAACCCACTTCTAGTTACCCATACGATATGAGCTGAACGGAACTATGCTCCAACTTTAAACGGAACCATTTGCTACTCACATTTCTAATCATATTCATGAGTGGTGTCGTCATCATCGAATGAGTCGAGAAACATTTGTTCTTGATCAACTCTTGGTTGAGTGGTTTGTTACGTCCTTGCTACCATCTATCAACGAGGATGTAGCTAAAGGTGGCATCATTGCGAAGAGATATTCATTGCTCATGCCATGTAGATTTGATTTATACTCAATACGGCACGCTCTATGAAGAAAAATTCCAAACACATCGCAATTAAATTTTATTGTTCATATACATCTGGTAAAATGCTCTCATGTCGGTGACGGTATGATTGGTTCGAAAACACTCACCTCCCCTTGAATATGATCCTATGCCTTCTTAGAAATACATGTCGTGTCATCGACGAGGCAAAGTGACAAGCAACTTGGGAAGCGAAAAAAGGGAAAGCAAAAAAAAATAAAATTCACCCCGAGCGGGGAATGATCATCTAATCAACAATTTGGAAATTCTCGGGAAACCTGGGTACCCTTTCTTGATATGTAATGAGGATAAATTTACGTGAGAATTTCCTCACCGCTACGAAGTCTCAAAACTTCTTAGAATTTGCCTACATTTGTTGTGTTGTGAGATCCTTTTACGAATCCAAACACAAACATGGTTGCTATGGATCCCACTTCTAGTTCCCAAATGTATGCTATCTGGCAGAAAAATCAGCGAGTGTTTTGGTGTCTACGTGAAATAAATATTACGGTAGTCGAGGCTAATGATCAACCTACTACCTCAACCATAAATCATCATAATCAATTACGCCTACTTGCCATTCCAGAGTTAACAATAAAGCCACCAAAGAGTTCGTCCACAAATTTACGTTCAATCCTTGGCTCGAGCAGCTCAAAATTACAATATAGTTGAATATATGGCTCATTCACCTTCGATTGTCTGTCGATGCTTTGAGGTACTTCAAAATTGTCCCTCCCAAAAGCAATCTTTGTTGTCGGTGATTGGTGGAATCAACTTGAAAATGATTCTAATCTTAACAATCTTTAATCATACGGGCTATGTGCCACAATTACTGCTTAGAATTAGCATTTCCAATCTAAGTAAATGTTATAAATCTCCTCGTTCATCGCGCTATTATTGATGAGGGAGCATCTGCTTGTATTATGTCTATAAATTGTTGCAAGTCGCTTGGCTAACCTCGCTTATCTCTGATAACTACGACGTTGAAAGCTCTTGACGATCGTACATATAAGCCTTGTGGTATCATAAATAACTTTTGCATGTCGAACTAGGGGGAAAAAGCGTAGCTGACCCAGAGTGGGGTCGTTGACGGAACCCCTTGACTACAACATTTTACTTGGAAGGCCATGGTTTTACGCTATGACTATGATTGTCTCTAATTGCTGAGACAGGCGCCTTCCCTCATAAAGGCGCCATCACGGAGTCATCGATCAACTCTTATTCTTTACCTCTTGTTCCCAAGTAACTAGAAGCATTAGTTAGTTCATGCACCGAGTTAGCACTTCAAAACATTGGTGTTGGTCTCTTCTAGGATTCTTCCCTAATAGGCACCTTTTCATTACGCGCACAACGACGTCAACGGAAATTGCAAAAATAGAGACCTACCATGATATCTTCCATATATGACTTAAGAGATATTACGATAGTCGAAGTTGATACGTTAGGTCAATTTCACCTTCGGCCAATTTTAGCTCGCACTTAGCAATCAATTTTCTTGGCTTGGGGCGGCGCATCTTGATCCATCGTCCTGGTCGTTTGGGTCGATTGTTGATTATATTTTGGTACTCCTTCTAATCCTTTTTCATCCACATTCTTGATTGATGAGAGAATTGTGGAAGCCATGATGCCAGAAGGAGAACCTGTGGGACGATTATCATCATCGTTTTCGTCTTCAGGATTACAATGAAGATAATATTATTGAACTATGTCGTCCTATGATATTTGATTTCTATTCAAATTATGTTCCAATTAATGCCATCGAATCCGAAAACTTGTCAAATATTGAGAAATGATTTCTATCGATGTTTCTACCCAACTTAGCGTTGTAGAAAAGCTTGATAGCTTATCGGCATGTCTTGTCTTGCATTCGAACTCGACACTTATCGCTCTCTTTTTCATGAATTTTGAGATGTATTTGCTTGGTCTTATGAGGAAATTCCATGCATATATTCTAGTATTGTTGAACACACAATTAAAATTTACCCTAATGTCAAATATGTATGTCAACACCTTCATCATTCATACGAAGAAGGTTGTTGCCATTAAAGCGAGAGATTGATTTTTTTTTGCATGCGGTTTCATTTTACCCTGTACGCTCCTTGATTGGGTTTCCAACATTGTTCACATGCGCAGAAAAAACAAGGGACAATCTGAGTGTGCGTTGATTATTGGGATGTCAATATTTATTTTCAAAAATACAATTATCCTACTCCCTTTATCGACCAAATTATTGACGAATTTTCCCGACTTTGAAATATTTTTCGTTCATGGATGGATTCTCTGGTTACAATCAAATCAATATTCACCCGGAGGACCAATATAAGACAACATTCATTTGTCCTGAGAACACATTCACTTATCGTAAATTCCCATTTGGTTTAAATAACATTGGGCAACATTTCGGAAAGTAATGGATTATGATTTCATGACATTACGCATTTTTCAACCTTATATAGACGATTTCGCGCATTCATGAAAACGGATGCAGTCCGGGCGCATCGAGAGCTACATTTTTACGTTTGCCAACACTACAAGATACGCCTCAATCCTGAAAATGTGTATTTTGTGTTGTTTTCTTGGATTCATCGTCTTAAAAGATGGAGATTCAAATTGACCCACGAAGGTCCATGCCATTCTCGATTTGCTGCGCCTTGAGGAAAGGCAAACTTTCTAAGGAGGTTCATACCCAACTACATCGAAATGGATAAAGTATTTACTCGTCTCTTGAAAAATGGGATTCCCTTTCGTTGGGATAGTTTGTTCCTGACTTCTTTTAATCTTTGACCAAATGCCACCGATACGAGCATCATTAATGTATCCCCTAATTATTAGAGTGATTATTTCCTCTATCTCGTCGCTACAAATACAACCATTGCTATGGTTTAGTCCAAAGAAGATGGGATAGAATGTCTGATATACT
Organism: Pinus albicaulis; assembly: GCA_034641835.2. Lineage (NCBI taxonomy): Eukaryota > Viridiplantae > Streptophyta > Pinopsida > Pinales > Pinaceae > Pinus > Pinus albicaulis. The sequence goes on along the minus strand of CM076584.1, from coordinate 590,652,016 downwards.
ATTTGGTGCGAATCTCAATGATAAGGAAGTTAAGTACTCATACGTTGAAAAGCTCGCCTTAGCGGTCGTTCGAGATGTCCAAATATTTCTCCATTATATCTGCTCCAGAAGACCATTTTCATTCGAATTGCAACCCTATGACATAAATTTTCCCGTCGATTGCGGGGGATAAATATTCAAAATGGATCTTAATTTTTGTAGGAATTTGATTTGGAATTCATTAAATCCAAGTTAAATAGGTCTTTAGTTTTTGTTGAACTTCTTTGTGACCTTCCCTACGGTAGTGCGAGTCTACATCGAACCATCAATTTTGGATGAGTCTATGTTTTTGATTGGGTCCTTGACCCTTGGTATGGGGATTTTATCATTTATCTCCAAACCTAAACTTTAGGACATATACCTCTCACTCACAACGGTGACATATCGATACCAAGCCAAAGATTATCGGTCATTGGCGATACACTTTATCGTCGTGAAGTGTCGTCTGATTTTAAGGAGGTGCTTCACTCTGTGGGGGAGAGAAGTGAGAAAGTTTTGAATGATTGTCATGTTGGTGCTTGTGGTGGACATTTGTTTGGTTACGCTACGCGCGAATTCTTCGCGTCGATTACTTCTAGCCAACCATGTTATTCCACGAAATTTTGCATTCTCGTGGTCGAGAATTTGTCATGCATGCCATATATTTGATCCTAAAATGCGCATACGCCGGCTGATGCATCATGTCATCCATGTGGGACCATTTGCAAAGTGGGGCATTGACTTCACCCGACACAACCCCATTTCGGTCGGGGGGCATGGTTATATTATTGTCACCATCGACTACTTTACCAAGTGGGTTGAGCCGGCATACATTCGGTAACGGTGAAACTTTTCATTTTTCTTTTTCAATCATGTTATTTATCGGTTTGGTGTACCACAAGCTATAGTTATAGATCATGGTAATCATTTTTAATAACATGATGAATGAGTTAAGCACTAAATTACGATTGTCGCATGATAGTTCTACCCCTTATTATCGCAATATAATACTGGATTGAAGCCATTAACAAGATCCTTAAGCGAATGTTTCTGTGAATGATGGGGGTTCATAAATGAAATTGGCATTTAATCATGTACTTGGATTTATGGGCATATCGAACCTAGGTGAGAAATGTATACGAATGTACTCCCTTTTAGTTGGTGTATGGTATGGAAAATATCTTACCATTCCAATGTGAAATTCCATCATTAAAACTCACTATTGACTTGTTACCTAACACCTCTAATGAATAACGTGTCTTTTAAACCTCGTCCATCTAGATAGAAATGCGTCATGAAGGCTGCATTGGCCAACAAAGCACATAAGAGATGAATCAGGCGCAGCTATGACCGCAATGTCCAAGCCCTCACATCTTCTCGGAGGGAGACACGGTCTTGATTTATGATCGAAGATGATTTCGTGGGAACGGGGAAAAATTTAAGCACTATGGCATGGCCCCTACATTGTCAAAAAATTTGGTTAAGGGAACCTATGCGTTAGTTGTTTATGATGGAATTCCATTGGCATAGCCTCGAAATGGGTTGTATATTAAATGCTATTATGCTTAATTGGTGTAGTAAAATTTTGTATCATATTGTGTATATGCTTTGATTGCATTAATTGTCTTGGTTTGTTTTTCACATTTTTCTTGAAGTTAGTAATCCGCACATTTCATCGCGGATATACTGAATCTTTGGAATCATTCATTGGGTATGCGATGGTGCTGGTCATAGTACACAAAACCTATCTTCTCCGACGCATGGGCCATTTCGCTCCGAGGTGGCGAGTTAGTGAGTTTTCAAGGGATTTATGTCGATCGATCCACAAAAAATATCCCTGGTATAGCGCATTGATCAAACTTCTCTTTGTTACCATTTCATTTGGCGTTGTTAGAAAACTATATATTACGAGCAATGCAACACATAAAATATGTGGAAACACAAACACGGAAAACATGAAAAACCGAGAGAGACACAAATATATGTGGTTCACCCATTTTGGGCTACATCCACCCCAAACATCCGGTCCTTCCTTTCTATTATCCATCGAAAATGAAGAGACACAACCTACATCATGCTCTGTTGTAATATCCTTTGTTCTCTCTCACGGTCTCCTGTCTGTTTCTCTCTCTAATAATACACATACAATACACGAGTGTGATACAATACCCTCATACAAAATGAGGGGTTGCCTTCTGGGGCAAAAAACCCTAAATTAAACATCACTTCTACGTAGGATCATCCGCCTAATGAATGGCGGATTGACTAGAAATTACAATACTTTTACAAGGAAATTTTACATCTATTTTTTTAGCCAGAACACTGCCCCCAAAACCCACCTCCAGTAGCCCCATTTTGGACCCCAGTGACATTTAATTACAAGCGGTGTGCCACCCAGATTGAAACGGGGGTCCAATGCTGTGATACAAAATAAAGAATATAATCGAGGCTCCACAACGAACGTAGCCACATCATCATTGGGTTAGAATCATAGCTTGTCGTACTACAACTACTAGTGTCTATCGTCGAAATCCAACAAATTCATAAGTATGTTCCTTAGAGCTCAAATTTTGACCACGTTTTGATTATTAAATGTAAACTTGTTTCTGTAATTTGAGAACACGATCCTGAGGTCTGCAACAAAGATTATTGTTTTAAACATACATTTAACACATAAATACCGGCCCACCAGTTTCGATACGGATGGCGAATAGGATTTTACCCCCCGCTAAACAACTAGAAAACAATACAGAAAAACAAATATGCTACGATAGTTGGTTGCTTTACATTATCGGTTTCAAGACACTCGAAGGGCCTCTTTGCACTATATGATCGATTAGTTCTGAGGGCTCATGAAATTTCGATATTAGAAAGTTGATTTCTTCCAAAGGAAAATCATGTGTGAGCACGAGGGTTCTTTCTTTGTCTTTGTGGATTTAGTGCATTTTAAAACAATGTTGACGTATGTAGTCCTTCACTCTCTCGCCTCCCGAAGCGAGATCCGTGAGGGGGCTTGGAGAACCATGTCTCGATAATCGAATAAGAAAGTAAACATCCTCAATTAGTATTGGGAACGCTTTGTCCCCAATGTGAAATGCTGAGATCTTGGGATCCCATGAACAAACCGGGGAACTCAATGGTTCGAATGTTGTCTCATCCTCAATAATCTAAATACTTAAGTAACCTACAATCCTTGAGGGATCTTACGGTGCGAATCATTTAGGGAAATCATGTCTTGTTCTTCAAGTTCTCTTTCTCACCATGTAATGGTCATTTTGATACGATCAATACCTTAAATCCAACCATAATCTTCATTAGGATCTATTTCATGTGAAAAAATTGAAATTTTTTTAGCACACGGTAAAAAAGTAAATTTGTAAAATGCACCCAACGCACCCACGGTCCCGCAGACGGATGTCGAGCATCGGGCTTTGATTTCAATGCTTTGTACCTTTTTCAACATCGAGGTGTGTTTCCTCGAGAACATAATAGATTTACCATAGGGGGGCTCAAAAACCTAAAAATTCGACGCAAGAGTAAACCAAATGACACTAAAGAAAGATAAGGTTCAGATCTCCAACGGGATCCAAACGACATGAGAAATCGTCCCACTTTGAAACTACTCATGATAAGTAGCTAAAGTTTGAGGGAAAAATAGGTTCAAAGCTCCTACGGTTCAAATGGTATGTCAATTGGTAAAATGAAATGGTAAAAACTTATTTTTATTAGTCATTTTCATTATTTTAATCATATTTATTAATGATGTGACTATAGTTTGTTCATTTTTACTATAAAAACGAAGTATTTTAATCCATTTTATGGTTCTATGAACGGGTTTACGATTGATACGGTGAGCTTGAAGTGCACGATTATCCAAAAATTATTTAACCATAGAGCATGCTTTTATCTCTTTTGTGAGCTCTGTTAAACACAAAAAAACGAACCCCCACAGGTCTTCTTTTAGTTCTTTTCGGACTTCGTTAATGTGAAAATATCGCCAAGCACTTGTCTTTTCGAGCTCATGAAGAAATGAAACAACATCTACTTAGTATAAGTTTAACCCTTTTCCGTCGAGATAGATTATTTACGAAAAAGGAACACTTTAGTCGAACATGGCTAAGAGGTTTTCTTAGGTATCATTACACTTTTCGGACCTCATCAACAAATTTATGAAAAAAAAGACTCATGGATTTTTCTTTCATCCTTTTTCAAAACTCTCTAAACATGAAAAAGGACCAAGTTTTCATTGTCATTAGACTCATTAAAACATCGAATAGCGACGGACTTGTACGATCATGACAATATCAAGTTTCACTATCACTAGACTAGTTAAAGCATCAAATAGCAATGGATTTACCCAAAGGGTTGAATTATAGATAAAGCATATGCTACCTCCTCGAAGCATACCTTCAAAAATAAAGAGGTACTAGTCGTGATGACTAGGGAAATTTAAGGAAGAACAAAACACTTTATGGTAACGAGTCCTCTTGAACATGACACTTTCACTTCATCTTCGTGGCTTTGGGTTGGGTAATATTCTTGAAGGTCTATCATACCTATGGTCAATCATACCATCCATCACTTAGGTTTTGAGTCCAATGTTGCCAACTCATTTTAGTGTCGTCGATATGTTCGAAAGTCATCCATTAATTCCTCATCTTACGCAATAATCATAAACCTTCATTCTCGTGATCACCATCCCTCAACATTGCTTCATCAAGTCACTTTTTTTCTCCAAAATCATTACTCACATTTCATGTCGTGTACGCGACGAGTCGCTTCATGTTGACATCATCTCATCATCCGGAAGTTGACTTAGAAACATCTTTCGGTACCTTAGATCTTGCTTACATCAGTAGGTTTCTTGCTTTTGGTGACAAGTTGGCATCATAGGCCTTCGGCCAGAAATTGTGTTTTGAGTTCAACATCAAATCATCTATTCATGCCATGAAAAGGGTGTCTTTGCGGTACCTTGAGAGCCATTAACATCAACGGTGGTTTCTCTCGCATACATTGCTGACTTACATCAATGGTGGTAATCAAACGATGTCTTCCCATGTTCGACTTCGGATCACATATTCGCATGGTTAGACTTGTACTTCGAACAATAAATTGAACGAGATAGAATACCATGGATCTCATTTCATCCATACGAGGCTGCAATTTCGGGAATTGTACTACATCATTCATACGATGGATTTACATACAAATGGTCATCCTATCATGGGCCTATATACGTAGGCATGTCTATGTCTGTAGATAGTGTCTGATTTATGTACGTGTTATGATAGTTTATGTGTTGAGCATGGGTATGCCTCCCTCAATAATTCATGTCTAGTGTGTACAAGATATCATGATGTAATATATACCAAATTGATGTAGGTCACCGTTTGCTTCAAAGCCTACTCATCTCCTTTTAGTAAGCATCTCATCCAAATATTATCATTATTTTGACTTCATGCTTTAGAGAGCGGCCTATAGGTCAATTTGGGCATCATCTCTAAGACTAGTATGAACGGGGTATATCATCCCCTAATTCAATACAAACGGTGATACGAAAAAGGTGTGGCTGACTTGTTTTGTTGTGCGAGCACCTTTTATTCCATTTAAGGAATTTAAACAACTTAAGTATCATGCTCATACATCCAATTGTGCAACGGAATTATTGTGTCAAGTTTATCTGTTTTGTAGTGCTTTATGTGTGAGTAATTTAACTATTATTTAATACGATTAAAGGCATGAACAACAAACATAATTTGCGGAAAAATAACCGACAACTTACAACAACAAAATAATAAGTAGGTTCACCCTCAACACTTGGGCTACGTCTCCTTGAGCCTCCATCAATGGACAAGGTTGTCTCGAGATTCAAATGGTCAAATTATTTTACAAGCTAATGCTAAAATCCATTTGTTTTTAAGACTATACCGGTGGGCTCGGAGATACCCAAAATACCCCTAGATTGACTATACAAACACGAAAATGGACCATGACTCCCTTGGGCATGATATTTTCTGCGGTAACAGCCTGCGTTCACGGGCTATACTATAGAAAAAACACCCTTATAAGTCCTCATATGCTCACGAAACCTGTCTCTATATTTCTATAACATTTCAAACATCCAAATTACCATGTTATTCTCTCATAATAACCTCTAGCTACCCCTCTCACCTATGCCTCCAACACCCAGCGCTCGGTTCCATGAAAATTCCTTATAGAATTTTTGCACTTAGAAAGACTCCAAATGCTTCTAAAAACTATACCATTAGATTTATAATGTCCAAGATAGTCAAAAATGAGTATTCATTTGCGTTGGACTACGGATGCTCTGACAGCCCCCAACACTTGGTGGCTTGCGGCCTTCAATAATATTCAAACACCAAAAACCACCTATATATTACCTTTTACGCACTCTTCAACCTTCTCCATTGAGTTCCTAGCATGCCAATTAGCCTCGAATGACTTTTACTAAGCTCAATTTGGTCGAAAATTGAGTGAGTTATGACCAAAACCACTTTTGCCCCAATTTCTCCTCTAAAGCGGAGGAAGCGCAAGTTAACTTTAGAAGTACGCCAAAATTGGCGCACCTCCAGAATTTGCGCCAACATAACTCGAGATTAATTATCGCTAAGCACATTTTAAGGTTCTATAAGCATGGGTTTAATGAGATAAGTGTGTTTGGCGCAAATATCATATTAGTATCCTTAACCCATGTTTAAGGTTTAATTAAACTACGCTTAAATTTAATTAATTGCAATTAACAAATATCCTGTCGGTTCGTTGATTTGGCACTCGGTCTTTGGGCTTTGGCCACATGGGGAGGGCTGGCGAGGGGTTTGGCCCCCTCCAACTAGCTTGTCGGGTGGTATCAATATAAACGACGTGGAGAACTATAGGGGTAAGAAACACCCTCGAGGAGAGACGGTATGGCGTGCGGTTTGTAGGCGTGATGGGGGGGTCGGCTTACTCGCCACTACAATTTTCTTGGGTTAAGAATAGAGCCTCCACCAACTTTTTGATGCCTCGGAGCTTAACCTCTTCACCGGTTTGGTTAGTACACTTCTCCAAACTTAGTTAAGGTTGCCAAATGGTGGGTTTTCAAACTTTAATATATAGGTTTAAAACTAATATATATATTCAATAATTACACCATACCAACATCCAAACATTAATATATATAATTTGACATTCGACCCCGGGGGTTAAGAGATGGCCCACCGGAGAGGACACGTGGCGTCCTCTGCGTTGGGTTATCTCCAACCCTTAAAAAAAAAAAATTTCAAATTCCAACTTAGGAAGAATTGGAGGTCATTGGACAATTACTCTCTTCACTTAACCCATCTAGTGAATATAAAGACGACACTTGTCATAGTGCCACTTTGGCTACAATCTATAGAATATTCCACCATGTCTTGGTATGCCTACCACATCATCATTGTACTGTTCTGTTCCTTTTTTGCCTATTTTGGAAAACGAACGACCAAACGATAACTCAATCATACAAACTCGATTTTGATGAAACGAGTTGCCACGGAATCCACAGCGATGAGATCTACGTTTTTATCTTGTTTGAAGCATTTATGAGAACTTTGATTTTTAGCTAAATTTTAGGCCTAATCCAAATTCTGATAACTCCTTCCCATGACGGGCTTTTGGACCCACAAAAGCTAATAATTATCTGCTTGAGCTTCAACACTCTTACGCTTTCAAGTTATATCAACTATTTTACTTGACAAGTCTTTTTTACAATCATCTTGACATGCCTTGCATCGCAAGCTGGATATGTCTCTCAACCCCATGCTCTGCATGCATTGTTGACCCACTTCGACACATTGTTGATTGTTTTGTTGCGTTTGATATATATCCGAGTTGTACCACATCTATCTCTATGTGCTTGGAAAACTATTAGCCTTCCTTTGAGAATGAAGTCCCTCTTGTAATAAAAAGGCATACAAGCTTCTTCTTAGAAATCACTCTTATCCAAATTAAACTTGCAATATGAGTGAACTTTTGGTATCAAAACAAGAAACCATCTTGTTTTGCAATGGTTCACAAACATTTTTCATCTCGTCAAATTCTCCTTTGAATGGACATCAAACTTCTTTTAACATCTTTTCACAAGAACACAATCAATCTTGAAATTAAAACATTGTACGAGGTGAAATGACGACCACCTCTTTTTTTTTACTCCTTCAATAATAATTGTCACCTCTTATTAACATCAAGTACATGGTGATCTTCTAACACATTGGTGTATCCGATATCGATTCATAATCGACAAACACGAAGTAAATAAAACATAAGTCGATCAACATAATCAACAAACAACATGTGACATCAACAACATAAGTCGACATGAAATGTGAAACGGAATACGACATAAATCGATATGAAATGTGTGCGACACAATCGACATACATGATACATATTGACAACACTCATGAATATATATATTTACAATGAACCTATCACAAGTTCTCTATTTACACACATACAAAATCTCATCAACAACACAAATTGACATGAAATATGCAACACAGTCGACATAAATCGATATGAAATGTGTGTGACACAATCGACATACATGATACATATTGACAACACTCATCCATATATCTATTTACAATGAACCTATCACAAGTTCTCTATTTACACATACAAAATCTCATGCATATTTACAATTTCAACTCTCTCTTTCAAGTACAAACAAGTACATAAAACTAAAATATATGGGTGATCATAAGGGTGGAATTGAATGATAAATTGTTGCAACATAAATGAGTGGCATACCCATATTTGACACCACCTTAGCGAAATTTTCAAAAAATAGAAATGCCTTCAACCGAACAAAATTCACATCGTCTTGCATCATACAAGTTGTGATAATCTACGCAACTTGTCATACTTTTCAATAGAAATTCATCCATACATCGGTAGAAATTTGCATCTATGTATAAAATGCATACCTTACTTGATCGAGAAATCGAGCCATTTCTTACCAATCCCTTCAATGGTGATTTTCTGCTAAACATCCTCTTCTTGTGAATCATCTTGACTCACATCGATGATCGAATCTCATTCCATTCTACTTAATCTTTTTCTCCACATGCTTCAAATACTTTAGATGAGTGGTTGGATGCGAGTGTCAACATTAAGGCAATGAATGTCCCTTCTTGAAAATAAGTGCAAACCTTTTGCATCCTTTGTAATGTTCCTAAATTAACTTCAACTAATAGGAATATTAATTTTGCCTTGTTTATTTTTGCATTTCATGATTGATGAATAAATTTTAAAGGAGGAAATGTAAAAATCCTGAAAACCAAGAATAAATCAATGCCTATGTAAACAGAGACATATTTGGGCTATTTAAATAAACTCCTATAGGTGTGGATGGGTTAAATCATAGAGTAGGTCATCTTTGACCAAGTCAAACAGCGCAGTCTAGATGCATTGAACCTCTTTGAGGGACAACACAGTTCTAGAAGGAGGATCTAATGTGGAAAGGGTTAAGTGATTCAAGGTGGTTTAGGGCTTATCAAGACTCCCATCTCATAAAAGGAAGAGGAGGGCAACAAGGAAGAGGTTGTTGAAGATTATCATTTCTCAAGGAATTGTCTAATTAGACATCCCTTGTTGGGCATTCCTGTTCAGGAATCCCACCTCCTTCCTTGAGCAGCTCTTGGAGGAGAATTGTTCTAACTTGTCCACTATCAAGCTTAGGCCAAGCTTCACCTTACATTTACAACGTTTCTCTTGTTAAGGGTTGAGCTGTCTTGTGAGCTGCAGCAAGTGGAGGACTAGATCTGCTTAGATCTAGATGATAACAGTGGCTATTCTCAGTGAGTGTGTCTTTTAACCTCCTTGAAGAGTTCATTAGCTAATTTTAATTCATATCTACATCTTGGAATCAGGCCAATCATTCTCAGAAGCTACAACACTGTTCCTGTCCCTAAGACAATGTTATTTGCATATCTACAACTGCAAGATGTTTTGCTTTCATTTTGGAGGAGATATCTCCAGTGTTTGGATTATTCCTTTCACTGTGGCGATCCATGGATTGGCCATCCAATCCATGTATATTTCAAATATTATTTTTTGTACCATTATAATATTCAAAAATTTCTGAATAATTCTGCAGATTTGCATTCTTAGATCTCAGATCTACTTCTGGTGCTTCATGTTTTGAGAAAAACCCCAAGGGGAATATATAGATCAGACTTTCTTGGATCTAAATTTTTATGTACAGATATGATATAGATCTGAAGAATTAATAAACTACTACTTCAGCCCTAAAAATAACGGTTTCATGGTTATACAGTCTTTTATCATGGTTGTAGCACCTCATTTCTGAGGATTTCTTCTGTATTGTCTCATTATTTCTTCTGTAAATTGTATGGGCTATGTCACTGATCTGATTTATCAATGTTCAGACCTTTTTGCAGCTAAAACCTTCAGTAAATTATGCTCTTATGCTTCAGTAAATTTTTGCATACTCCAGGTCATGGGAAATCAGGGTTTTCTAGCCTAGTTAGGAAAGGAGGAACTGTTTAACATAGAAAAACGCATTTTTTTTCTTCTGAAATTAGACATGGGAGTCCCTAATAAACCTAGCTATCATATCCAACCTCTTTCCCATCTTATTTTTATGCATATCACTGAATACATTCGTTTTAGGGCCTAAATCCTCACTTTTCCCCACCTTTTGCCTTATAAAATTCTATATAAAGTTACTTCTGCATATTTTATTGAAGGTTAAGTGATTTTAAATCATTTATAAGCCTTATTTATGCATCTCCAACTCTATAATACCTTAGGGTATTCTCATTGTTGTAGAAGTTCCAATTTGGAACATTATAGTGGTATCAAAGCAAGATCTTTGGCTCAGCCTGTGGCTTCAAGCCAAAGTGTTGTAAAACAAGGAGAAAGGTCAGAATTATGAATAATATGAGTTTTCTCTCATTATTTTTCAGATCTAAGAAAAACCTCTCCAAGGAGTTTGAACAAGAAGAGGAAAAAAGAAGTAGTGAAACTCCTAAAGAGTTTCAAGAGCAGAAAGATCTTCCGATGAGATATAAAATATCTATACATGAGGAAAATTCTGAATCCTCATCTCATGGATATGTGCACTCATCCATATCATCAAAGCTTCATCATTCTTTCTATGATTTCTTCATGAAGAGGAAGAAAAGAGGTGTACCCGAGAAGGAGACTCTTAGAGAGTATTTGCAGGAGTATGAAGGTCAATCCAAGGAGTTCAAAGATAACTTGAACTTCCAAGGGTTTTGTAATATCAAGGAGAGTAAAGGCACAAATAAGGAGCAACATGATAAGGGTAGATTCTATCTATCTATCTTTGATGGATCACCTAAATGTCCAGTCAGGGTTTGGGTGGAGGAGCTAGACAACTTCATGCAACAACATCAAGTTTCAAAGATTGAAGCCATCAAAGTAGCAGCGCTGCATTTTGAAGGTAAAACATATGCTTGGTGGTTGTTTGAGTCCTTTTCCTTGAAGAATGAAAATACACCTACTTATGCAAGGTTTATTTCAATATTGATAGAAAGGTTTGATGAAGCCCCAAGTGTAACATCTTCTGTTGACACTATCAAACCACATCAGACAAATATTTTGCATGAGTTGGAAGGGTCTATGAATCCAACTCCATTTATCAAAACCATGGAAGAAGGTGTGAGTTTTTTTTATGCATTTCCAAGGGAAAGTTCTCCATTGAGTGAAGGGTCCTCTTCTCAAGAGGAAAAATATGAGGGTTTCTCCTTCAATAGATGACCAAGATCTAAGGTCTCTTATTGATGATGAGACAATTTCAGTTATTGAAGATGAGGAGAAGATAGGAGATGATAACACAGTAAAAACAAAGGCACCTGAAGCATATCATGAAGAGGAGGATGGAGCACTTGCTCCAAAGGAAGAAACTCTTGCACTTTTGCAAGAAGTTCCACAAGGTCTCACACATAGAGCTCTTGGCATAACACATGAGCAACATGTACCATCATTGTCAAATGATGAGATCTTGGAGATAGAAGAAGGAGAAGAGGAGGAAGGGCATCACAAGGAGAAGAAAAATAAGGCTTCTCTACTTCAAAGCTTGGAAGCACAAAGAAGGCAAGAGAACTTATGCATCAAAGGTAGGGGCAAATCTATCTACCTACATCCACATTCTACTCTATGCCTTGACACCTCTTTGCAAGGAGGTACTTTACTAGAAGCACCTCTTGATAGGAAGAAATCTAAAGTGTTCTCTCAACTATGGGTAGCATATTCATACTTGGATAAGGAAGGAGCCTTGGGAGAAGCTAGTACAGCGCAGAGAATCTCTCATGAATTCAGAAGATAGATGAGCAATTTCCTAAAATGGGCATTGCTAACTCCCACTCAGATATCTACGCTGAGAGAGGAGAAATCAGAGATCTATGGTGGCATGAGCATGAGGACACATGGAAACTCCATATCTTTGGGGCAGCCCATGATCTCTTCATTCACAAAGGATATTTCTGAATATGGAAAGGGGATCCTAACCCTCTTGTATGAATGGGCCAAAAGGAGGAAGTTTTGGAGGACAATGACTTTCCGAGGGGAAGTTGATTTCCACATGCTTCAATCTTGTCTTGAACTAGATCAGCTGCAATTGGGGCAGCAAGAGGAAGATTACGATGCTCCAACATGTGACTTTGATATCAAATATTTCAAAGAGGGGAGCCATTATATGACAGGGGCAGCATTTTAGACCTCTACAGCGTTGTCATTCTTGGAGAGCTTGGATCCTTATTTGGATTCCAAAGTCATGATGGAATAATCCAAGGACCTTTTCACATGGGGGGTTCTTGATGGGGAAGTAAAGGATGAAAGGTTCAGGGTGGTTGATGGAGTTATCTATTTCTATAATCTTATTCTTTTGAACAGAGACTCCAAGCTCAAGGAGAGACTACTAGATGCATATCATACACTCTTGGGTGGATTCATATGGGAAGGTTTCAAAGAAGAGGTGCACTCTCACATGAAGTTGTGCATGGATTACTTGGTAGGGGAGGAGGAACATAGATCTTTGGAGGAGCCATCATTCACATCTCCTTACTCATTGAGTGTGAGAGGGAACTCATCCATGAGTTACCCCACTGATGTAAAACAAGTATATAGAGAGGCTTATCCTTTTGACCATTATCATGTATCTCCTATATGTTTATATTTTTCTAACACTCATTTGCAGAACATAGCTCCAAAAAGGGGCACTATTTATGATGGGTTTCATGGGCTACTCAAGGCCATGAACTATGTTGATGCAAATCATTCCTTGGAGAACCTTGGAAAGCTATTATATTCTTCATGGTGTGATTATTTTACACCAACTATGATGTACATTCTCCAAGCATTCCAAAGGCATGAGGCAGCAAACAAGTGTTGGGGAAGGCACTTGTCATATCCTATTCTATGGCCGTTAAGGATAAACGGTGTTGGTTGCACATGAGGGAACATCTTCCTTCTCATTTATCATGCATGGTAGCTATCATGATTCTAATTATGATCCCACAAGCTGAAGATGTCCTTATCTTTGTTGGGGGCATGGTTGGAGGAGAGGCACACTTGTTGGATGTGTCCTTGGGGAAAGGAGTTCCCCATTCTTTTTGCATTGCATGCTTCAATGGGAGCATGAGATTCTGTATGGCCACTATGATAGATCACTTGTCTCTTTGTAGAGTGAGCCAAATGTTTGTGGGTAGCATGCATCTCATATGTGTTGGGGGGGAGTTCTTCTATGGATTGCCAAGCTGGGAAGTGATCCACTTCACTTGGATGATAGCATGGAGATGGAAGTCTTTCATGTATCATGAAAATCCCCATGATTGTCAGCACTTCTATCTTGAGGAGGCCATGGATCAACAAGAAGGTTTCCACAACAACCTTTCATTTCTTCATGATGAGAGCCCTTGGGTTTATTCACCAAAGGCCAACCTGCATACTGAGGAAGGACCATTCGAAGACAGAGCTATTGTAGAAGATTCAGAGCAATGGTGGAGACTAATAGATGAGGAGGCCACAATAGAAGAAGGAAAAGTTTTGCAGCTACTTGAGGACAAGCAACATTTGGGAGGGGGAGACTGTAATGTTCCTAAATTAGCTTCAGCTAATAGGAATATTAATTTTGCCTTGTTTATTTTACATTTCATGATTGATGAATAAATTGTGAAGGAGGACATGTAAAAGTCCTGAAAACTAAGAATAAATCAATGCCTATGTGAAAAAAGACATATCTGGGCTATTTAAATAAACACCTGCAGGTGTGAATGGGTCTAAATCATAAGAGTGGGCCATCTTTGACCAAGTCAACAGCGCAGTCTAGATGCATTGAACCTCTTTGAGGGACAGCGCAGTTCTAGAAGGAAGATCTAATGTGAAAAGGGTTAAGTGATTCAAGGTGGTTTAGGGTTTGGCAAGACTACTATCTTATAAAAGGAAGAGGAGGGCAGCAAGGAAGAGGTGGTTGAAGATCATTATTTCTGAAGATCTGTCTGCTTAGACATCCCTTGTTGGGACTTCCTGTTCAGGAATCCCAACTCCTTCTTTAAGTAGCTCTTGGAGGGGAATTGTTCTAACTTGTCCACTATCAGGCTTGGGCCAAGCTTCACCTTACATTTACAGTGCTGCTCCTGTTGTGGGTTGAGCTGTCCTTGTGAGTTTCAGCAAGTGGAGATCTAGATCTACTCAGATCTAGATGATAACAGTGGCTCTTCTCAGTGAGTGTGTCTTTTAACCTCCTTGAAGAGTTCATTTGTTGATTGTGCTTCAAATATAAATCTTTCCATCAGGCCATTCCATTATCAGAGGCTACAACGTTGTTTCCTTCCCTGGACAACGTTATTTTCAAATCTACAGCTGCAGGGTGTTTTGCTTGCATTTTTGGAGAAGAGATCTCCGATGTTGGGATTCTTCCTTCCACTGTGGTGATCCATGGATTGGCCATCCAATCCATGTTTATTTCAGATATGATCTGCTGTGCCATTTTAATATTCATAAATTTCTGAATCATTCTACAAATCTGCATTCTTAGATCTCAGATCTACTTCCGGTGCTTCATGTTTTGAGCAAAACCCCAAGGGGGGTGTATAGATCGGCCTTTCTTTTACAAGGATCTATATTGGATCTAAATTTTTATGTATGGATCTGATCAAGATCTGAAGAATTAATAAACTATTTCTTCAACCCTAAAAATAATGCTGTAATGGTTATGCAATCTTTTATCATGGTTGTAGCACCTCATTTTTTTGAGGATTTTTCCTATATTGTCTCATTATTTCTCTTGTATCTTTTATGAAGTTTGTAAAAAGGAAATTTGATTTTCTGTTATATATCTGATTTATGAACCTTCATGTCAGCCTCCTAATGTGCTTTAGTGGATACGCATTATTTAAGGAAACGAGTCCTTTACATGAAAAGAAACATGACCCCTCTCTTTGGGTGGTTTTCAGCTAGACTAGTTTGTGGGAGATCTGTTTAACCCACCTAGTCTGATTTTTTATTGCTCTCCTTTTGGATTTAGATCTTATATGAGCTAATCTAAGAGATCCAGGAGCTACAAAATCATTTATATTCTATTATTGTCAGTCGTTATTTCAGCAAACTTCTTGGTGACTCCAAATTTGGAATATTACACTTTGCTATGACTATCAGTAGTCATATTCTTCTTCATCTTCATGATCTTCTCATACTCACTATATGTTGTACTAAGCCTCTACAATAGCAAGTTATCCCTGCTATATTTACCTCACCAATCTCTCCTGTGTATTTGGTCTTTTGGTAACACTAGTTCCCTCTATCAGGATCCCCCTTGAGCATTCCTCTCTACTCCTTCTAGGCTCACATTCATAACTCATCCACACTTGAGAACACAATTGCCCTCTTGTATTTCAATTACAACTGAAATAATAGGTTCTAGCCACAATCTTCTTTCACTCAGAAACTATTACTAGCTTCCTTCAATCACTACTTCTTAAGGCTATGATCTTCTTTTGCTGAGATACTTCTTCAATCTTTCTTTAACCTGCAAAAATTTAAATCAGAGTTATATAAAACAACACCTGCATGATTTCACAAGAAGTCTCCATCCACTCTTCACATTCGAGTGAATCTCCATTCTTCACAAGAAAACATCCATCATTGTGCTTTCTTTATGCTTATGTAATCTCTCCTTAAGAGTATCACTTACTCCCATCTTCTACCATACCTTCTGTTTATCAGATTCAAATAACCTGACCTCCTCTTTGCAATATCTTTGTTAATTTTTTACAAAGCCCATTTTCTTTACTTATCTCCTCTACCTTCCGCAATCACACTTTCATTCTATAGAATTCTGCTTTAATTAAAAAAAGCTTTCACCAACCTCCGGCTTTAACCTTCAAAGAGCATTAAACTTCTCTGATTTCTCCTCCGAAGAGCAAATTTTTTTTTATTTTTCCTCCAAAGAGCATAACTTGACTATGATACCAAATGATGCAGGGCTAATGGCTAACCCCATTGTACCTAGTATTATACTCATAGAAGAGTATATGTTCCGAATTTGACTCATTCAGATAGGTTCATAATATCTCGAAGAACCTTTAAATTCCTTTAAAAGCAATAAAATCGCCACTTTACACAATACCTGTGGACTTGCGGGTTATGGGCCCACATAAATTTCCTTTTCTCATAGCGTGGATTGCAATATAAAATGTTTATAAACTTCGCAGATCACTAATATAACATACATTGGAGATCGCAGGTTTTAAGATTTCGTATGTCACAAGTTATAACAAATAACTTTAACAGTAAACCAGAACAATGCCGATGCGAAATTTCATTGGGTTGCGATGTAATCTCCATCGTTGATCTCTGCCACATCTAACGGTCCCGATGTACCATCTCACATTGCCATCTCCCGTCTGTATTGCATCGCAACCAAAATAACTTACCATGCGATGTCTTAACAACAAACACTAAAATAGCCGATGTGTGATATGTGCTTGAACTCTCTGCCCGACACGTGTCCACTTTGAAACTTTCCCAACTTATCTTGCAATGTGATATGGTCCATCCATCTCTCACTTCAATTCTATGATTTGATCACAAACGTTTAACTTCCACCTCATTTATTCGATGTGATCTCAATCATTCGTCTTCACTTCATATCTGTGATCTCAACCATCCGCCACATTCCATAAATTCCCAATTCACATCTCTCATTGATCAATACGTGATCCAATGGTCCCTGTGCTTTCTTCCATGTAATTTCAATTAAATTTCTTTGAGTATTCCTTTGCTTTCTTCTGCTCAATACCTATTGTGTCTTGATATATAGTCGGGGTTCTGTCCTTGTTCTTCTTCCATGGTGTTAATCATTTTTGAGCTTTTTTATGCGGAATGGTCCTGACTACAACCAACCGCCTTTGCACATTGTTTTCACTCTGATCTGCCTCAGACTCACCTGGAATACTTACGTTATACGAAACACACACAATTTTATAATTCATTAACACTCTACACTTCACATAAACTCGAAATTGAGTTTTCTATTCAAAAACAAATATTTACATAATAAGGAATCTCCTCTCAGCCTGATTTTCTATTTCAGTGGCCACTAAACACTATTCTCTCTCTCTCTCTCTCTCTCTCTCTATGCCTGTGGGCTTACAATCAAATTTCATATCTAAGAATATTAATTCACTTAGCCTTTGAGGCTTTACAAATACATACAAAAGGTTCTACAACCAATTCTGGTTCAGATCCCCAATCTTCTCAACTAAATCTTAAGAATCCTCTAAATCCACAAAATCATCAACTATTTCCTAAGTCTAGGATTCACAATCCCTTTGAAATCTCAACTAGCCTAAATCTCTCATGTTATCCTACATTCGAGAACATTTACAAATATGCCTCGCGATATTAAATTAAATCCTATTCTAAATGTCTGACATAAAATCACTCAAAATATTATATTAATTAAATATTTAGGAAACCAACTCACTTGGAAACACAAGACCCCCTAGATTCTACTAAATGTACAAATTTGTGGAACCATGATGCCCCTGCATCAGTTCAAGAACAATTAAATTCATGGAGAAGAATGGAATATTTTTTTGAAAAATCCAGTTATGGACGCTACTATTTTTAAGAAGGGAATTCTCAGTATGACACTTAAAAACAAATGGAGGAACATGCTATTAATTATTCAAAAATTTGTTACTTGCGAGGGTAGATCCAGTTGTGTGTTTGTCTACCATGCCAGACTGTTAATGGATTTCCTAGAGGACGAGAAATAAACCTCCCATACTTCCTATTGAACAGCTTAAAGGAAATGTCAGGAACTGTACAGAAAAGAGTCCAATCCATAAAAAATATCATGTATCATCATGGACTGATAAAGATACTCATTGAATTTCATTTAAAGAGTATAGGAGACTCCTGGGAAATTTTCTTAATCAGGAATTGATCATGAGATCATGACCAAGTTCAAAAATGCTAAAAAATGAAAGTGCCAAAAAATGGTTGCAACCTAAACGACCGAAAAGGTCTTCTCACTGTGATTTTGGTGCCACGAATAGTTTGCAAAACAGAGGCCATATGCAGAAGTTATGAAGGTTTGAAAAGCCCAGTAAACTCCAAAAATGAGTTGATAAAGTTTGATTTTTTTTTTTTAAATTTGGAAAGATTAAAAAAATAATATTCCAAGGAATATTTTGAGAATATTCCTCAAAATATTCCCTAGAATATTCCAGGAGGGCGTATTACATTCCGACACTTGGCATATTTTTATTGATGGTGGATTGACTTTATTGTATTTTGGCTAATCAAAAGGTGCCACGTGGCAAGCCTGAAGACCGCCACATGGACCCAGGCCAGATATGTATGGTTTACCAAAATTTTTGTTACCGCACAAGATTTGAACTGGCGACCTACCTACTCGCGTGACAGTGCCCAACCATTTCGCCACACCATACAACTTAACCTATAAGGTTACTGTCGGCTTTTATTTAACCTTTCCAAAGAAATCGGATGGCAGGGGGAAGGGCTAGCCCCCATGTGTATCAATGTCCATATGTCCCAGGCATCGCTACCATATGCCAACTATCTGACAATTACGATTAAAAATAGGAGTATAAAGGCATCTGGCCACGCGGAGTTAAAATTAGATGCCACGGTTTTTGCAACAGTTATGGATCGCAGTTTCCCTGGTGGTTTGGGTGGTGACCACCCCACTTAACTTTTATTGCAACATTTAATGTTTTTGCCATATCTGGAGTGGATTCTGCCATTTTTGGAAGGTCACTATCTTTAGCGCCCTTAACTGGAGTTCCTCCAGTTTTGGAGAAGTTTTTCAAGGGATATTGGGCAAAAAATATTTTTTCCATAACTCCCTCATTATTCGACCAAATTGGGTGAAAAAATAGTCAATTTTGGGTATTATAGGAATTATGAACACATTGGCATAGTTTTCAAGTCCATAAGAGCTCATCTTCAGTAGGTTTATCTTCGGGGAAGATAAAGGAGCCATTAGGGCCACTAAGGTGTAGGCAGTGTATTGAGCATCCTTTGTCTGTTTTATGCAAATGAATAGACATATCTGGCTAATTCTAACATTATGAAGCTGATTTTACAGAGAGAAAAACTTATTGAGGCTTTATTTCACATGTAATTACCATTTTTGAGCAATAATATATGAAGGACATGCCATTGGGAGTTGGACCAGCAGATGTAGCCCAAGAGGGGTGAACTGCTTGATCAAATTTGCTGAGTAATGTGCTATGTGATGTTTTATTCTCAGTTATTTACTTCCGTACAATGATAAATAGTTAAAATACATAGTTTAACCTCAGACAAAAATCTGTTTAACTAAGCTAAAACCATTTGTTTCACCGGAAAACTTCAAAGAACCTTATGCACACATTTTAATTACTGTTTGGATACTTATCACAACAAAAACAATACAATCCATTCAGATACAGTTGGTATCAGGGCTAGAGTTCTACTCTCTATATTGTTCTTGTGCAAGGTTTGTTTAACTATTTGCAAGGTTTTTGATACTTATTAGGCTGAAGCTTAAGAGAGGAGAAGGTCAATTGGTAAAGACTTATAATAATCCTCAGCCAAGGAGGGCAAGAGTGCTAGTATCTCCACCTTCAATTTGACCTCCAAGAGAAGCAGAAGAAGTCATAAGCATGTCTACAAGGGAAAGAGAAATTCCTAAAGATATTGATCCCAAAGAGGAGGAAAGGGTGTTTAGGAAGGCATTCCTAGACATGACTGAAATGGTGAGAGTCCTTTACCAAGAAAGGAATGAAAGGCTTGAAGGATAAGGATCCAAACTTCACAAGGAAGGACAAGGATCGTTAGGAGGCCATAATGATGAAGATAAATCCAAAAAGGGTAATGGAGGAAACAGAGACAGTGGAAATTTTCCATCATCACCCTCATCTTCATCTTTATCATCATCAACCTCTACATCCTCTTCAATACATCATAATCACAAAGTCAAGAACATGAGTAAAAGTCCTTTTCTTAAACTTGATGTTAAGTTTGAATTTCCAAAGTTTGATGGTGAATTAAATGTAGAAAATTTAGATAACTATATTTGGCAATTAGAGGTCTACTTGAGAATTCAAAATTTTCATGATGACGAAACTAAAATTCAGCTAGCTTCATTGAGAATGGAAGGTGCAGCTCTTGTTTGGTGGGAGGCCAAGACAAGGGAGGAGATCAAAAAATATGGTAAGATTATATTATCATGGTCTGATTTCATTTTTGCAATTAAACAACAATTTTATCCATTAGCTCACATGCAGAAAGCCATAATGGATTGGCAAAATTTTAAACAGTCGAAAGGATAGAATGTTCAAGTTTATAATCAAGAATTTAGAAGAAGAGCTCTTTTACTAGGAATTTATTTGCATAGCTAAGAAAATTTACTCAAGTATATAGGAGGTTTGCATACTTACCTAAGACATACCATTCTCATTTTTAACCCTAAAAGATTAGATGAGGCTTGTGTTCAAGCCACACATTCAGAGGCAAGGGGTAAACAAAATTTTGATGGGAATGAGGAAAGTGAGTTTAAAGGCAAAGGGAGGAAAAAGAGAAATACAAATTCTAGGAAAAAGAAGGGATTTTTTTTTTGCAAACACTGTTATAAAACAAGACATGATGAGGACCATTGTTGGAAAATTCATGTGGAGTTGAAACCAGAAAGTTTTAAAGCCAAAGATAAAGCCGAGGAGAAAGGCAAGACAGTTGCAATAGCTGAACAAGATCTAGGATCAAAATTAGGAGATGAAACTAAAATCATAGCTATGGCAATAAAGAAATTGAAGGGAAAAGAGAATGAAACAAAACCCAATTCTAGTATTTCTAACTGTCACATAGAGACTCCAAATGAAAAGAAGAGAATTGAACTGCTTCATGTGAGGGTCATTTCCAAACACACTAAGATTGACACACTATTTGACAGTGGGTCGCAAACAAACCTTATTTCTAAAGACTTAGTCAAGAAACTAAGTCTTGAAACCATTCCACATCCTAAACCATATCCTCTTGGTTGGATTTGTAAGGATGCAAATTTACAGGTTTCAAAGAAGTGCATGTTGCGCTTTTCCATAACAGCACATTTTATTGACACAGTTGAACTAGATGTTGTTCTCATTGATATTACAAGTGTGGTGTTGGGCAGTCCTTACTTGTATGACATGAGACCTATCTTTCATTTCCATGAGAACAAGTACCAGTTATTCAAGGATGGCAAGGATTTTATTGTGAGAGCACATCACAAAAAGCTAGACTCTTCTTTAGTGAATGCAGGGTAGATGAAAAGCCTTGTCAATGCAAGTCAAAATTTTAATTTATTGATGATTAAACAAAAAGAAGTTGTACATAATCTTTTTCATGTATATGCTGATGTAAATAATGAGTTGTTTTAGTTTTAATGTAGGTTGTCTTTGAAAGAAGATGACAAGAAGTTGCAGCAATTGTCTTTGGTTTCGATCGGTGCAGAAAAAAAAGTGTCCATGCAGGGAGGTGCAAAGATCCAAGAAAGGGTAAAGCATCCAAGCAGGTAGGGCACAAAGTTAAACAATGATCATCGCTAGTTTTAGAATGGAAGGGTACTATGGTGAGGAAACTTGGTCTAGAATCGACACAAGTACAGGGCTAATTCAACAAAAAATCACCATAAGGACAAAATGAAAGGTGAAGTAATTTTCAGTTTCCTTTGAAGATAGACCAATGTAGGAACAATAAGTTTATTGAAAATTTAAGTTGTTGTTATGCAAGTTTCAAAAATGTGCAGCATGACAAGGTCAAAGTCAGCAATAGTTAGTCAATGGATTCAAGGAAAAATTTCCCGTTTCATGAGAAGATCCAGTTAATGAAATCAAGGAAATTTCAGTGGATTAAGATTGGAAGAGTGGAGATTTAGTCTGCTCATCTTTAGGTACAGTAGTCCAAATATATTTTGGGGTACAAAAGCTTCCCAGTGGGGAGGTGTGATCAGGAGATCATGTCCAAGTTCAAAAATTCTCAAAAATGAAAGTGCTAAAAAATGGTTACAACTTGAACGACTGGAAATGTCTTGTCGTTGCGATTCTGATGTCGTGAATGGTTCAAAAAACATAGGTCGTATGCAGAAGTTATGAAGGTTTGAAAAGCCCAGTAAACTCCAAAAATGAGTTGACCAAGTTAGATTTTTTTAAATTTCGAAAAAAATAAAAAAATATTCCTCGAAATATTCCCTAGAGGGCGTATTACATTCTGACACTTGGTAGATTTTTATTTGACAGTGTATTGACTTTATGGTATTTTGGCCAATCAAAGGGTGCCACGTGGCAAGCCCAAAGGCCGCCACGTGGCCCCAGGCTGGATATGTATGGTTTACCAAAAGTTTTGTTACTGCACATGAATTGAACCAGCGACATGCCCACTCGCGTGCAAGGGCCCAACCATCAAGCCACACCATACGACTTAACATGTAAGGCTGTCAGGTTTTATTTAACCTTTCCAAAGAAATCGGATGGTGGGGGAAGGGATAGCCCATAAGGGCTAGCCCCCATGTGTATCAACGTCCATATGTCCCAGGAGTCACAACCAAACGCCCACTATCCAAAAGTTACGGTTCATGACGGGAGTATAAAGCCATGTGGCCATGTGGAGTTAAAATTAAATGCCATGGTTTTTGCAACAGTTATGGGTCGCGGTTTCCCCAGTAGTTTCGGTGGTGGTAACCATGTGACCGCCCCAATTAACTTTTATTGCAACATTTAATGTTTCGGCCATATCTGGAGTATATTTCGCCATTTCCAGAAGGTCACCATATTTAGCGCCCTTAACTGGAGTTCCTCCAGTTTTGGAGGAGTTTTTCAAGGGATATTGGGCAAAATTTGTTTTTGCCATAACTCCTCATTATTCGACCAAATTGAGTGCAAAAATAGTCAATTTTGGGTATTCTCAACATTCTGAACACATTGGCATAGTTTTTAGAACCATTAGAGGTCATATTTAGCAGGTTTATCTTCGGGGAAGATCAAGGAGCCATAAGGGCCACCAAGGTGTAGGCAGTGTATTGAGCATCCTTTGTCTGCTTTATGCAAATGAATAGTCATCTCTCGCTAATTCAAACATTCTGAAGCTGATTTTATAGAGAGAAAAACCTATTGAGGTTTTATTTCACATGTACTTAGCATTTTTTAGCAATAATATGAGGGACATGCCATTGGGAGCTAGACCAACAGATGTAGCCTAGGAGGGGGGAACTGCTTCATCAAATTTGTTGAGTAATATGCTATGTGATGTTTTATTCTCTATTATTTACTGTTGTACAATGATAAAAAGTTGAAATACATACTTTAACCTCACACAGAAATCTATTTAACTAAGATAAAACCATTTGTTTCACCTGCAAACTTCAGAGAACCTTATGCACACATTTTAATTACTGTTTGGATACTTAGCACAACAAAACTAATACATTCCATTCAGATCAGGAATAATTTTCAAGAAGAAGCACAATAACAACCTATGGATGATAAGACCAAAAGAAGCAGGAGGAGAAAGGTTGATACCTGCATTGAAGACAAATCCTCACCTCAACCACAGTAAGAAGAAGAAGAAATCACCATTGCAGAATTACTGAAGAATAAGAAATAGAGTGGTTACAAAATGAGAGGTAATGTAAAGGAAAAGGAAAAAGTTATAAACTCAGAAATCTTAAGCCCTCCACAGCCAAGGAGAAGTTCCAGACTTCGTAAACCCTTGAAGAAGAGATCCCCACAGGAAGCAGAGTTTGTTGATTTAGATGAAGAGCCCCAAGTACCATCACTGTCCTCTCCTATACACAGTCCAAGAAGAAGGAACCTAGAAATTGACCCGACACAACAAGAGATTTATGACTACATTGAGTCCTTAGAAAAGAGACATGCAGAGGGAAATCCAAGTGTTAAAGATCAACCTACCATTCTATCATCCCAGCAGGATATCATCAGCCCCCATTTTATTTAGATGTCCTGCTATAAGGGTAAAAACGATCGTCCTCACTACCAACTCTTTCTTCTGCTGTGTAGTATATTCCGTAGGTGAAAGTCCCGTAGAGAGAAACTGAATGATATTGAGGAAATGTTGATCTGAAACCTTGATAGTGAACAACTACACATCGGTTAATCATTATTCCAGATTCACCAGGTCCTCTCCTCTCTCAATCCTAGATGATGATCCGGTCCAGCATTCAAATGTCCCGACTTGACAATAACTTCGAAGTCATACTCTTGGAACAACAATAACCACCAAAAACTATTCCCCCCCAACATAGGCTTGTTGATCAGGTACTTCAAAGTAGAGTGATCTGTAAACATTTTGAAGTGTGCCCCCAATAGGTAGTGTATGTATTTTTACAGCACATATACCATTGCCAACCCTTCACGCTCTTTGGTGGAGTAGTTATTCTCCACCTTAGACAAATTTCTGCTTGCAAAGGCCAAAGGGTAATCAATATCCCCTTCCCCAGGCTCTTCTAACACTGCTCCCAAATTTATGCACGACACATCAACATGAAACTCATTTTTCCAATTAGGGAAGACGAGAATGGGTGCAGTTACCATCTTTTCTTTTGGTAGATCAAGGCTCTTTTGACAGTCTTCATCCCAGCAGAACTTGACATCTTTCTTTAATAATTTCTCCATTTCTGCAGTGATTTGTGCATACGCCTTAATAAACTTCTTGTAATAGTCGTTATGTCTGAGAGTTATGTGTAGCTGCTTTACACTTGTTTTAGGTTCTAAGTTGATGATTGTTGCAATCTTCACAGGGTCGACCATCAATCTCTGTTTACACACAATATGCCCCAAAAAAATACCATATGGTACGCAGAAAAGGAATTTTTTTAGATTTAAGGAGATCTTAAACTTCCTATAGGTATCCAACATCAGGCGTAGACTGGAGACATGCTTCTTCAAAAATCCAAACACGGTCCAGTCATCAAAGTATACCTCCAAAAACTTGTGAATATACTCTTTGAAAGCGGTGACAACTACCTCAGAAAATATAGCAGGAGCATTCTTTAATCCAATTGGCATGATGGTGTACTTAAAGGACCCCCATTCTATGGCGAAGGTGGTTTTGCTTCTGTCTTTTGGTGCAATAATTATCTGATGATACCTTGAGAATCCATCAGTAAATGAGTAGGCTTCCTGCCTGCCAAAATTCTCCAATACTTCGTCTATGAATGGCGTGGGGAACGGATCATGGACACATGCATCAATCAATTTTTGGAGATAAAAACAAATCCTTATCTCTCACTTAGTCTTCTTCTCTAGGGCCACCATAGGGCTAACCCACTCAGACTCCTCGACTGGTTCAATGATGTCAGCACTAATCATTTTTTCGAGTTCTTCCCCCGCTTTCTCTTTGTACTTTGGGTTCAACCTATCATGGGCACTACTTGACCAGCTTCACATTAGGCTTTAAAGTGATATGCATTAATCCTATATCACCCACAATGGATTTTCATTCCGAGAAATTTGTTGGGAACAGGTCATGGTATTCATGTTGTAATTCAGTGACATTTCTCATTGTGTCATCATCCCAGTAGTCCCCAATCCCTGCAAATTTGGCTCCGCTTCTGATCCTATGGTGACTCGTTGAGACCTGAAAGGTTGGGCTACATATAGCATTGCTACCGGAGGTCCTGTAACCTTGCGCTATTCTTTTGTTTCAGTAATGTTGACATCACAGGGATCCTCCCATCAATGGAACCATTCGTTAGCTTGATGGGGCCTAGATCCAGGTTCAATGAGACTGCACAGTCCAACAAAACCCATTATTATCGGCCCTTTCGGCAACTACATTCTTGCGTAGATCGAAGTCTCACCCAAGGCAATATAGGGGGATGCTAGAACTAGGTTTCTGTATCCAAAGGGATAGAGGAGTGTGGTTTTAGGGTTTTCCCTTCTTAACATAGCTTCTCAGGCTAGATATATCAATAATACCAGTGTTGTTCAACACATCTGTTGAACATAATAACAGGCTACGTGATCTTACCTATTCATACATTAAACCAAGTAAATAACCATAAATAGGACAGTGTTATTCAATTACATATCAAAACCCTTATTCAGCATAGATATTCAAAACAGTAAGTAAAATCAACCACATCAATATAACTCGAATATTTCTCAATAGTTCTTTCATTAGCAGCCAGATCCTTCTCATACATTCACTTTCTACCATGTTCACATAGCTGCAGACTTCCTAAGGTCTCTACGCACTCAGCTGTAGGAGCCTTTCCTTTAACCCAAAACAGAGACACTGACTCAAAACAATTTTACATCCAAATGCATTATTCAAGTCTTTCTTATCTCTCTTTATGACTTCTAACTAGACTCCTTATATAGGTTTGCATTTACAATACCATGGTTCAAAAACAATGGGCGAAGTCCAAAATTTACAAAAATGTCCCATCCCATTATATAATAAGGGGCTTTGACCCACCCCAAAGCCCCTAAGACTCAAAAAAAGACTTCACCATGTGCGCTCCACTCCTTGATCTGCAGATTCTTCTCTACTGCTTTCTTTAGGGGGATCCCATCTCCAACCTGCTACTAAGGTGAGAGATTAACATTCCATACATTTAGGGCAATTGGAGGTGCATATTGTGACAAGGAAAGGACAATTTAATAGCTTGGAGGATCTCTTCTACAAGATCAACACCTATTTGTGATTGTAATTTCCTTCCATTTATATTAATTCAAATAGTTCTATGTTTTCCTATATGTGATGTCATTATTTCATGTATTTTCAATACCATGTTGATCTATTGAATAGACTACTTAGATAATACTGCATCGATCTCGTAGTTTCCTGGTTTGTGTTATCTGACTGTGCAGGTTCTAATTTTGGCAATCAGAGCTGGAATTGGAGCATTCGAGCTGAAGAAGGAGTGAAGAGTGTGAAGAATTCCAGGTAGGCTTCATTCCATCATCTATTTACTTTAAGGAAAGCATCGGGTTCCTTCTCTCTATGTTGTTCTAGGTTGGCCATCAAACCTAGGGGGGATACTTTTGTCCGCAATCATAAATATCACATAACACATGGGCAACCATTGCCCAACGTTTCATCGTGACAAAAAATTTCTTGATATGAAAATAAACCTTAGTTAGTCCAACGTTGCATTGCGACAATGGTTTTCTTAATATGGAAATAAACCATCATCAACTATTTTTATTTTAGGGTTTAAAATATTTATCTTAGTGTTTGTTAGTGTGAATTCTAATCGCAAGCATACGAAAAAAGCTCACTTTAGTTGTGCATAATAAACAACCATAACATCAAATATGGTTGTCAATTTCCTTAGATATGCAGTTAGTGATCATAATAAATGCTACAGAAATCAATATCTATGCAGTTAAATACATTAAACAGTAAATAATAAGCAAGAGTTTCTCCATGCATTCAATGAACAAGACAAGAATTTTTAAAGATTTTTTTGTATTATGACACCTGGGAAGGGAACATAGAAAGATGTTACTAGCCCCCCTCAATGGGATGGGTTCTTGTATGTCCTCAGTGCTTCAGATCTAAGGTCTCTCTCTCTTGATGGTGTAGAAAACCTAGACAAAAATGGAACTCAAAGGGAGCTCACAAGCAAAAAGTAGGAAAATATGACAATGATGGACGATCAAAGTTAGATCAAAAGTATAGATCTAGAGTGATCTTTAGGCAAAAAAAGGTAGCGAATGAATGGAAAAACCCTTCTAGTTATAACAAAATATTGAGTTAGTCTAGATATCAGTGCATTCAAAGGGAGCTCACAAGCAAAAAGTAGGAAAATATGACAATGGTGGAGGATCAAAGCCAGATCAAAAGTATAGATCTAGAGTGATCTTTAGGCAACAAAAGGTAGTGAATGAATGGAAAAACCCTTCTATTTATAACAACATATTGAGTTAGTCTAGATATCTGTGCATAGTTAAAATATTATTAACCAAATCTAGATCTAACTTTTATGGAATATTTTATTATTTTTGTTGGACGGAAAAAGAATTTGAATTTGGTCAAATCCATTTATTTACAAAAAATAAATAAATAAATAAATAAATAAATAAATGATTTATTTATTATTTTAAGAATGTGGTCGAGTAATAATTAAATAAATAGTGATTTATTCAATTATTTATAAATAATTTTGTCAAATTTAATAAGGAATATTATTTAAATAATGTTTTAAACAATTATTCCTAGAAAATAATAAGATAAATATTGATTTATCTAATTAATTTTCCCGTTTTAGGTTAAATATGACCAGGAATATTAATAAAACATTGGTTTAATTAATTATCCCTTGAGGAAAAAAAAAATGAGGATTTATTCAATTATTCCTCATGGGGTTTCCTATTTAGTCCAGAAACAACTTAATAAATTATGGATTACTAAGTTATTTTTCATAGTGAAAGAAATTTTACTATGGTAAAATTGGTCTTACATGGTGTACTTTAGTCCATCTAATAGTAACAGGTTATATGACCAAAAATTTGTGTAACAGAATGCCCCCCAGTGTGCAAGCGTTAGGAGCTAATCGTATGACTGAAGTACATTTTAAGAACTCAATTGCTAGACACCAAAGGGGGAGTTAGAGAGAGAGAAATATAAGGTAGAATAAAGTGCGAGAGGAAAATACCTTGAGGATTCGAGACTTACAGGTGTGACAAGTCTCTTTTATGAGTGAGCACTTGTTCTACATGAGGTGAGGGAGGCATACCTATGCCCACCGGATAACAAAGTACAAAGAATAATGATGTGACTGACAAACAAGGGATTGAACTGTATAATACATGTTGGCATAAACATGGGCCAGATAAAAACATGATAATGGATCCCACATACGTATTGTGCCCGGGACAACACCCAGGACTTATACAATAATATCTGAGTACATGAGATATAAGTACAACCAAGGAGGCCTTTGTTATAGCATCATTTATCACCAACATATACTTGATTACTTGCACATTGGCCTTGGGCAACCCTTTCCTTCAGACTTGGACATATTTCTCAAAAAACAGTTTCTTAAAACCCATACGCGACTCTGCCCAGACTTTTCTGCGTATATACACGAGTCCATACATAGAGAATCACGTATACCTTTTTAAAAATTAAAAAAATATATAATTTCCCTATTTTTGAGGCGGGATTTACGATTGTTCCTGTAACTTAACTACCCTAGCCCTTGGCCTAACTATTCCCAACTGTAAAAACTAATTTGAGGGAGTATAAAATCCCCCCAGGGGAATGTCCTAAGGGAGGAAGAGAGAGAGAAATATAGATATTATATGTTGTTGGAGCCCTATCCAAGTCTGATATATTCCCTGTGCCTCCTGCACTTCCAAGATATTTTCAGGAAACCCTAGTTTCCTTGAGATGTTCACTCACCCTATGTGACATCCATTGTGCTCTATTCTTGGAAGAAATACTAAGAGGATAGGCTTGGACGGATCTAGAGGATGGTATGCTCGAAGGTCGTGGCATATTTCAGGTGATCTCTCCACGTTTGTTTATTGTACTTTTCATTAATAACAGAAGTGCCATCTTGTTCCTGATGTTTATGTGTTAATAATCTTTTATACATGTGTAATGATCTTAAATTTTTCATTTAATGTTGTTTTTATGAGATTATGCATGATTTTCACTAACATCTAGAACATATATATGTTGTACAACTAGGATTTTGTGTTCGTTCTTTGTTGATTTATAGATTTCAGAGCACAATGTAATGTTCCAAATTTTATGGAACATGAATTTTTGTTAAGGAGATGAATAAAATGGGTAGGGGACCCATTATTTGCATGATTAGAGAATAAAAATCCTCTAAGTATGAAAGAGGATCATATTATATCTGAATTTCACACCTCCATGTGTGAAAGGAGGTTTTTGCATACATGCTTGGCCAAGGTTGACCAAGTCAAACTGCGTTGGCATGAATTGGAAAGCACTATGTGGGACAACATAGGAGGGAAGATTCTAGATGGAGGAAACCCTAATTCGAAGTAGGGCCCATGGAGGGAAGTCTCATTGTTTAAAAGAGGAGCAAGGCAGCCATGGAGAGTATCTTTGATCATTTTCACTTTGACTCTTAGAGACTTGTTGCTGCCTCTTGTTGTTCAGCAGAGCTGCAGTGCCTTCGGGCACGAGGGAGTCCTGTTGAGGATTTCCTCTCCTTCTTGAGTAGCTCATGTAGGATTGCACTCCATTCCCCATATTCATGCACTCAGGCCATAACTTCAACCATCTACATCAGCGCAGTTTCTACAGCAGTTATTGTGCAATGTTGCCGGGTGTTGCCGGGAGATTTCCATACACCATTCGGAGTTTGTTTTTCACTGGAGAGATGTTATATTCATTGGGAGATCAGAAAAGGTGGTTCTAGAGCATATCCAATCATCTTTGGCATCACGCCAACCACTTTCCATCAAAGGCAGTGTAGTCCCTCTCTTAGACAGCGTTTTCATGGGTGGACATTTGTTGTGAGGGATTAGCAGATTTTGGAGAAGTCTTGGGTGAAAGGATCAACCTTTCACTTTAGATTTCCATGGGAGGAGGATTATTCAGTTTTTGCAGACATTTGAGCCTTCTCCATGTATTTCCAGTTCTTGAGTAGCTGCAGCTACCCATCTACTCCAGCATTTCTGCAAAATGCCATTTTGTATAGATATCAGCCAATCCTTTTAGAGGATTGATGTTATGTGTTTTTCAGGGGTTGAGAGCTTGCTCCCCCACTTTATTTGAGCCTATCATTGCTATATATTTTTATTTCTATATTTTATGCAGCAGTTCCTCTTATAACTACGCAGTCATGGCCTAGGGCTTGATGTATTCAACAGTGTTCTTCATATTTGTATGTACATATTTCTTGAGGCTTGTTGTGCCTTTCTTAAGTGATCATTTCCTCAACATAATGTATATTTTATGCTGCTATGTCTTAATATGATGGCCATTATATTCACCGAAATTTCATGTGTACATGATTCACTGCTATTTCCATTTGATGTATTTGTTATTGTTGTAGCTGCAATGTTGTGGTTTCCCAATCTTGTTGTATTTCCCTATTCGGGGATATTGTCCTTTGACAATCACTCTATAGATAGAGTCTTCTAGTGGGCCAGGTAGCCTCTGGAGCTCATCCTTTGTTCAAAGGTGAAAAATCCAGTAAATGCCCCTGTAGTCTATCTCTAGAATATATTTTCTTTGTCGATTGACAATGTTTATGAAAAAGGAACATTACAGTGGTATCAGAGCATCGAACTGGCACAGCCTGTGAGTTCGATTTCAGAGGAGAATGATGAAGAAGATGAGACTGATCTCATCTAATTTTGGGTTAAAGAAGAGCCTCCCTGAGGAGGAGGAGAAGAAAAAGGGATAAGAGGGAGGTCCATGCACTTCCTATTCTCTTGAAGACCAGCATGGGAGATGCTTGGATTTCCAGATCTTAAGCAAGTACCTAGGTGACTATAAACCCCATTCTGCAACATTCAGGAGAGCTACCACATTCTCATAGTTTATTCAGAAGATGGAGGAGAGAAGGCCTTATGGAAAAGGAGAAATCAGAGGAAATAGGCTTCTATTGATGGGGTTACTTCAGCTAAAGCTTGGGAGAAGAAGCTAGAGGCATTTTTATTACTGCATCCAGTGGCAGAGAAAGAAGCAGTGGAAATGGCAGCGCTGCACATGGAGGATAAAACCTCTGTTTGGTGGTTCAAACCCTTGGTCCATTCAAGGGTGAGTTCTTTTGGAGACTTTGCTCAAAGGTTGATCCAAACCTTTTATGGAGGGGGGACAAAGGAAGAGGAAGCCATTCCACCATGGGAGGAGAATTGGACCAATGCTGCTACAGCTTTGGAGGAGAAGCCATCTACATCTATGGATGAGGAAGCCATTGAAGGAAAAGCCATTGCAGCCACACAAGAAGGTCCCAAGATCCACCGAGGTATGAGTAAAGTTCCACTTTCTATTTCAGCAAATAATCTTAAGGATGGTGGAATTTCATATGAGGAGGTCCCAGGATCAAATCACATGGCCACTTTAGGGCCTCATGATTGCATTGTGCTGTGAAAAGGGTTCAAGGAGAAGAGCCCTCATCCTCATACATCTTTGATGATTTACATTCAGCCTTCAAGGTGGGAGTGTGAACTTTTGGAGGATGAAGTAAACCATGACACCTCCATGAATAATCATGAAGCAAATTGTGAACCGGAGGAAGAGACAACTTCTACATCATTGGAGGAATCAACAGAGTTGTTGAACATGGGTGGAGAGGAGACATCACCTCCATGACATTTGGATCCTCATAGATCCAACATAGTCATGGGAGGGAGGCCTTTCCTAAGAGGTCTCTAAGGAGTTGCATTTCAAACTCTCATGAAATGCAAAGAGCAAGAATTGGTTTGGAAGAATGGTAGCCTTGATGGGAGGAGTACCAAAGAATAGGAGAAGTGACAGAGTGTTAACATCATTGGGCAGCAAGGAGAAGGGATACATATTTCTGATATGAAACATATATTAGTCATTATACCTTCATCACATGAGTCATATGATGTGAGCATAATGGGGCAACAAGCACTTGAGTTGCTTGGCATTGATGGGAGAGAGCACAAGCAGATTTTCTCTTACAAGATTCATGATGTTGCAGGAGGAGGAGATGGCATTCTCTCCTTGACTTTAGATGATAGGGAGGTACTTCCACCTTGGAAGGGGCTTCTTATATATTGTAGCATTATGAGAGATATCTTTGACAAAGAACATGTCAAAGAATGGAGCTAGATATTGATGAGAGCCTATGTGTATAGGCCAACAATGTTCTCTCTTTGGAGCAGTAACCGATGGATGAAGTGTGCCCAACAGAAGTGTGGTGGATCCATAACCCACAAGTCCCAGGAAAATTTCATATTTGTTGCACTTGATAGACAAAGAGGAGGTGAGATGGATGAGGTAGTGGAATAAGTCATCTATGATACATTCTTCTTGACTTGGATTTCCAAGCACGAGAATAAGGGTCTTCTTGCTGCAACTAGTTCATTCCTCTTCATGGGAGCATGCCAAACAACTATGGAGGGTTCATTCATGGATCCATACATCATCTTACTCCCGGTATATGGTAAGAGATATGTTTTTACATTGGATGATTTGTATACTCTTACCATTATTTTGCAGTGCATGGCTCTACAAGAGGGCAAGCTTGTCAGATTGCTCCATCTGCAAAATTGGGCCAACTTGTATGATGGAGGCAGCCATATTTTATATGGCCTTGGGAAAGTGTTTTATTTCATTTATGATCAGTTGATATACTCAGCCATTTTCTATTTATCAGTAGCTATCATGAAATACATAGCTATTCATGTAACACAAAACAACTTGCCATGTGATTTTCTGAAGCAGCAGTTTGGAAAACCGCGCTGTCACTTTTGGAAAAATATGGTTCATTCTTGCAACACATGAAACCTTCAGAATTTTCCTCATTGTATGGCTGATCATTAATTCCTTGCTGATATGGATCATATTTGTATAAGAAGCATGATTATGAGAAAGGCACATGAGTTGGATGTGTCTTTGAGTGAGAAAACTCTCATATTTTCTGCAGTGCATGTTCTAAAGGGAACATGAGAGGAGGCATGGCTACAGCCACATATTTGCTTAATTGTGGGGTAAGCCATGGGCTTGGTAATGTTATCCATCCATTGTATAAATATGGGTAGGTGTTTGACCTTATGTTGCTGATTCACTCATCTATTTTACTATTCAGTAGTAGAGGTGATATTTTTGTACAATACGTGCCATGCTATTTTCTGTAGCTGCAGTGGATGAGGTTTCATTGTAACCCTATGAGGCATTGTTTGCATTTTCTGCACATGGTATAACCTACAGAAAACATTTCATGAGGCCATTCTGTGGTGATCTTGTCCTATTCATCATAGATGACATGTCTTGGGCCAGCTGATTTTTCATTGATGGAGAAGAGATTCTCGGGGAATTACTCTACATTTTTCCATTTGAGGGAAATACATTTGTAGCCCAGGATCAGCATACACTCCAAACTTGTCACAAGTAGGGGAGAGGACAGGATGGAGCAATTTATAGTGCTTTCTATGATAAGATTTAAGCCCACCTTCATTTGCGGAGCTCAAGGTGGAGGGAGATTTTTCATGAGTTGTCTTATTGGGAGGCAACTTATTTTTATGATTGACGGCTTGGGGATGAGATATTCATATGGGAGATGATCAGTCCTATTATATATCAGATCTCATGCATCAAGGATTCCCTTTGACAGCTTTTAGTTCCTTCATGGATATTTGTTTCTACATGATAGCTATTTGGGAATGTTCACCCCAAGGCTAGATTGCATTTGTTGTAGGGACAGTTTGGAGACTTGATTCCTGATATGGCATCCTTTTCCTTGAGGAGATCATCAGATAAGGATGCTACAGGAGAAAGGGTAGAAAGAAGCTCAGTTCATCCTTGTAATTGCTTGAGGGCAAGCAATATTTTGAGAGGGGAGGACTGTAATGTTCCAAATTTTATGGAACATTAATTTTAGTTAAGGAGATGAATAAAATGGGTAGGGGACCCATTAGTTGCATGATTAGAGAATAAAAATACTCTAAGTATGAAAGAGGATCATATTAGAGCTGGATTTCACACCTCCATATGTGAAAGGAGGCTTTTTCATACATGCTTGGCCAGGGTTGACCAAGTCAAACTGCTTTGGCATGAGTTGGAAAGCACTATGTGGGACAACGTAGGAGGGAAGATTCTAGATGGAGGAAACCCTAATTTGAAGTAGGGCCCATGGAGGGAAGGCTCATTGTTTAAAAGAGGAGCAAGGCAACCATGGAGAGTATCTTTTATCATTTTCACTTTGAGTCTTAGAGACTTGTTGCTGCCTCTTGCTGTTCAGCAGAGCTGCAGTGCCTTCAGGCACAAGGGAGTCCTGTTGAGGATTTCCTCTCCTTCTTGAGTATTTCATGAAGTATTGAACTCCATTCCCCATATTCAGGCACTCAGGACATAGCTTCAACCATCTACATCAGCGCAATTTCTACAGCAGTGATTGTGCAATGTTGCTGGGTGTTGCCGGAGAGATTTCCATACACCATCCGGAGCTTGTTTTTCAGTGGAGAGATGTTCTATTCATTGGGAGATCAGAAAAGGTGGTTCTAGAGAATATCCCACCATATTTTTCATCAATCCAACCAATTTCCATCAGAGGCAGCGCAGTCCCTCTCTTAGACAATGTTTTCATGGGTGGACATTTGTTGTGAGGGATTAGCAGATTTTGGAGGAGAAGTCTTGGGTGAAAGGATTAGCCTTTCACTTCAAATTTCCATGGGAGGAGGATTCTTCAGTTGTTGCAAACATTTGAGCCTTCTCCATGTATTTCCAGTTCTTGAGTAGCTGCAGCTACCCAGCTACTTTGGCATTTCTGCAAAATTCCATTTTGTATAGATATCAGCCAATCCTTTTAGAGGATTGATGTTATGTATTTTCAGGGGTTGAGAGCTTGCTCCCCCACTTTATTTGAGCCTATCATTGCTATATATTTGTATTTCTATATTTTATGTAGCATTTCCTCCTATAACTGTGCAGTCATGGCCTAGGGCTTGATGTATTCAGCAGTGTTCTTCATATTTGTATGTACAGATTTCTTGAGGCTTGTTGTGCCTTTCTTGAGTGATCATTTCAAGATAATGTATATTTTATGCTGCTATGTCTTAATATGATGGCCATTGTATTCTTCGGCATTTCATATGTACATGATTCACTGCTATTTCCATTTGATGTATTTGTTATTGCTGTAGCTGCAATGTTGGGGTTTCCCAATCTTGTTGTATTTCCCTATTTGGGGATATTTTCCTTTGACAATCACTCTATAGACAGAGTCTGCTAGTGGGCCAGGTAGCCTCTAGAGCTCATCCTTTGTTCAAAGGTGAAAAATCTAGTAAATGCCCCTGCAATCTATCTCTAGAATAGATTTTCTTTGTCGATTGACAATGTTTCTGAAAAAGGAACATTACACAAAAAGAGTTGCAAGGAGTTTGCACCCTACGAGATCTACTACAACTAAAGGATATCCAGGTAAGGTCTGAAACCTGTATATTTTAGTTTAATGCATATAATTTGGTTAAGTGAGTCCTTCTTGTAATGACATGCCCCTGATCTGTGAAGGTTTATTAACCCAAGACCTTTAGGGTAACATTTCCCCAAACATCCCTGTAAAATAGGAAAGGGCTCTAAAAATATGAATGATACATGAAAAATAAAGAGGCGCTGCAAGCGGCTGAGGCTGGAACCATCAAATCTATGGAGTTGCATCCAAGGTTGTAGTAGAGAAGTCATATGGGCATGTGGGGGGCTACCTGAAGGGTCACCCCCTCATGAGGTTTGAAACATCTCACACATACCCAGGAATCACTGGTACAATCTGTTGCATCACTGAACCATCAAGTATACAGATCTTGATCATGCCATAAGGAGATGAAATTGAGAAAAAATCAAGTCAAAGGGCAATAAAGGGTCCCTTTTCTTGATCTGAGGTAGCAAAAAAAAGTGGAAGTTGCAACCAAGGTACACCGCCCTCTAGACCTGTCTTCTAGAATGAATAAGCTGATGTCGATAGAAGGAGGTCCACCATAGGTGAGGCAATAAGAAATCCTCAACTAAAGCAGGAGGGATAGTAGCAGAACGGTTGATATACTGACACCACGGATGATGGTGGAATGGGGGGTACTGAGTAGCGGGCCGACGACTTCCCTTGTTAGAGAATAAAGGGCATGGATGACCTGGAAGCTACTGACTTGGCTCAGGAGGGGATAGGGGACAGTCTGACTGAAGGAAAAAATGTGCAACATGAGAGAGGAACAAAGAAATGAAATATGGAGGATTGTGGCAGGATATAAATGGACTCAGGATAGACTCCATGGATGTGATGATGACTCAACTTGGATGCTCTAAACAAGGGTGACTCGATGATGCTGCCACACAGAACAGGCTTGGTGGGGACTATTAGAGTCGGTCCTTACAACCCTCCATTAGAGATCATAACTCTTTTAGCATTTCATTGTTTAGGTGTCTCGCTCAATTCACTCAGTTGCATTCCGATAGGGGCATGCCATTGACTAACGGAAGGCATTGTTACTCATTCCCCTCATGCCTTATCTTGCTGGCTTAGGTCATTTACATTCCTGTTTGATGTCTAGGTCAGCAAGGAGTTAATTTGGTGTTTAGGTCTAGGTGCAAATTGTTGTTCTCAAGGTGCTTCATAATACCTGCAGGCCAGAGGAAGAATTCATGCAGCTTTCTCTGGACTCATACTCTATAGCTTCATCATCTGACAGCGAGTCTAGTACTGATGAACATTATTTATTTTATTCCTCTAAGTTCTATAGATGGACAAAATATTTCCTGTGCAGATGCAGATACTGATAATGATAATGCAAAAGGTGAATCTAATATAGTGCTTGAGGATTTCAATGAAATAAGTGGAAAATGTCAACATAGTTCATTGTTCAAGGATACATCCCGAAATGCTCTAGATTCAAATAGAAGATTCAAAATTGGAACACACAGTACTATCTCGTGCAGATGATATGTTGGCAGATACAGGTGGTGGGAGGATTCCTCAGACTCTGACTAAAGATATGCCACATGCACGCAAGACAACAGGCACATGGAAGCATAAAAGAAGGGTTGTACTTTTGGATGAAGTTGGAGTTTTTGATGCAGAGTTTGAACAAATTCAAGCTCTTTGTGTGAGAACAACCAAAAAAATGGTATGACAAGATTGGCTTCTACACAGGCTGGGCTTGCTAAAACAGATGGAAGTAAAGGGATAATCGTGAGTTCTTTCAATAAAGTGTATGCATATACAAATTGTGCCGAATTTTCCAATTGCAACATTAAAACAGTGGAAATGCCTGTAAGTGTAGAGTTGGATGATCCCCTAAAACAGTATTTTCATCGCCAACTTGCTGATGATAGGTTATCAGAGAGCTGCCTGTATCATGTTTCCTACAATTGTATTCGTCTATGGGAAGATGATCTTGATGAAAGAGAAGTGGCTTTGCTGTTGAGCAGAGAGAACAAGATATATATACTTACGCCTTCAGGGCCAAGTGAGACATGCATTACTTTTAATGTCTTGGGAAGTCATAAACTCCAAGAAATTAAAGATATCTTCGTTGGATTGGGCTTACAGGCTGTAAGGGTGCGTATTGGTCATGCTGTATCTTACTTGTTTCTGACACGTAGTATTATTAAATCAAGAGAGTTGTTTAGCATGTTGGAACAATGCTTTCTCAGCATACCTTTTCAAAGTTCTGATTCATTTTTGCATAGCTGGGAACAAACGTGGCGCATAGAAGAGTGGATGCGGCGCACTGAAAGAGTGCGGTGCATAGAACCAAAACAATCCGTGCAAATTCCTAAGGGCACGGTGCACCCACATGACGCAGCGCGTTGGCCTTGTGCGCGGCGCACCAAGCCTCAAGACAGACTGCACCAGGAGTTCATGGAGATGTTGTTACATTTGATAAAGAGTTTGTCCCGAAGATCCTCACAGGAAAAAGCTGTAGCTTCCGACTTTTAATATGGGTTTCCTTTTATACCCACGTTGGCTTCAATGATTTCCATGAAAAATGCTGCATTGCACTTAATCACAGATAAATTTGGACAGGCCCAACACTCTAAAGTAGCCAAAACCTGAGTAAATTGTGTTTCTGGAGGAGAGGTGCTTGATTGATAAGGTTCGATGGACAGGAAAAACTACACATTATTCCACCTCGCAATTTGTTGAGGAAATGTATGAGCGCATCAAAGAAACCTCTTCACAGGTTCATCCTGAAAAGGTACAGGAAATGGAGGCGTTTTTCAAGGAAAACTCCTATCCCAATGAAGAACAGCGGCAACAACTCAGTACAAAATTGCATCTTGGGCCCGGTCAGATAAAGTTTTGGTTCCAAAACTGTCACGCACAGGTAAAGGCTCGACAAGAGCGTGATGATAACGCTACATTGAGGGGAGAAAACCAAAGACTAAAATGGAAAATCAATCTCTGCGGTTGGAGAACACAATATTAAAAAATGAGCTTGCTGCGGAAAAATTGCGTGGCAGACCACATCCAAAGGTGTTGTCGCTTTCTTCTATACACAGTGTTTCTTCGATTCTGACATCTGGTGGGTTTGGTGTTAACAATCTTCATGGTCTGCATTTGGCTACAAGTCCCACTTCCGATTTCTTGGACGGGCTTTCTGCTGTTGATGTTGCACACCGAGCCGCAAATCCAGGTGAGGTTGTCGACAATTCCTCTGCAGGACTTGCCGATGCAACCATGAATGAGCTCATAAGAATGGCACGATGATACCAGTTTTAACTATTTTTGAGTTTTGTAATTTTTCTGCTAAGAGTAGAGAGGTTACCAAGGCATTGAGTGAGGTGAACAAAGACTTTTTTGGTTTGTTTTGTAACCTTGGACATCTAGGATAAGAGAGTGTGGAGAATATTGTTAAGCCAAAGGATATGTATTCGCTGGTAGTGAAAAATATATTGAGCCAGTTTTATTAAAAATTAGTTTTTATTCAAATAACAAATGTAAATTGCCAAGTCAAAGCACGCCAAATTGAACGAAGATATCAACTATAAGCAGAGAAATAGGATTGGAGGCCTATTTTAATATTCAGTTGCGATTCAAAGGAATTTAGACCTATAGAGTTCACTTCTTCATTGGTCATCAGAAGGTTTAGGTGGAGCGCTGTTCCTTTTTAGAATAGGTGGTTGGTTTTTTAGCTTTTATTAGTTAAATGATTATATAATTCTTTATTTTTTGTGTCTCCTAGCAAAGATTATTTATTGTAGTGAAAACCATTTGTAAAAGGAGAGAGTTCTGAAGGGTGTGGGAGGAAAAAACCCAGCGCTATCACTGTACAGTTTTGACAGAGAAATAATTTAATGGTACAGCTCTGATTTATAAGATTCTTGTGGCGTGAAGTTTAGTATATGTTCTTATTTTGTTTCATATGTATCTCGTTATGTTTTATAGTTCATTCATAATCGTTTTCAGTTTGAATGCTTGAAAGTAAGAAAGGTGGAATTCAGTTATTGCTCTGCCTTGTGGAAGTGTTCAGACTTTGTGTGTCTTCTTCTATCTGAAAAGGATTCATTGGTTAATGCCCTTTTCAGCTTCTTAAACAGTCTTTTCATCCCATATTATTTCAAACTTGATTACTAAAACCTCATGCCTATCTCGCCTTATGAAATACTCTGTGCTTTTGATTAAATCTCTTTGCTCATGCTGTTCTTTGTCCCATACAGCCCAGAAACTCAGTCATTAAATCAAATATCCCTCATTCATATTTATTTACTAACCTAAAATCAGTATCCATTATAGGTCATCTCAGGCCCTATTGAACATCTTTTGCCGAGATAGACCTAGAGAGAGCCCTCTCCTGTCCTCGTAGGGCTAGCTACGAGGCTGAGCTTAGTTGGATGTTACCTTGGATTCTGATTTCCTTCAGCCTAAGTCAGATTTGAGCACTAACAGGGACCATGAAAACATGAGTACAAGATGTTGTCTCAAAAAATAAATCGACACGAGTGTGGAAAAGTATGAAGGCAAGGTGGTGCCCCAAGTACAAGTGTTTCAAGTGAAGAAATTCAATTTTGAGGAGCAGTGAAGTGACCCTTCTTGGAAAAAATGTGTCCGGGTGAAGTATCAAATCAACAAAAAGTAAAGAATACCCATTTGAGAGATCTATGAGAGATTTCCAATGGTGCTAATGGTTTGTCAAACCGGGCTACGATTTGGTCGTAGTTGAAAAAATAAAAATCTAGGGTTTCTCTTTTAATAAGGTATTTTTCCTCCAATTTGACTCATTTTCAAGTGTCACTATGGTGAATGTAGAGACGAGAAGAGGCCTTAAATCTTGCGGTGATCATAGCAAACAAACCGACCATTGGAATCAAGATCCGTTAGTTGTGGGTAAGAGGCCTAACTATACTCTTTTAATTCATTGGATTAAATTTTTAGATTGGGCACCCAAAGCCTAGGAATAGGTGGGGTCGCACTTTTTGGGGTCTATTCTACGACCTGGGTAGCAGGTACTGGGAAAAATACTGCGACCTATCCCAAGAAATGGTATAAAAAGTGCAGCCTATCAGAGAAAGGCGGTTTCAGTGTTGTGTTTGGCTGAGAGCTAGGATTTTACTGTTATGATGCAGTATTTCCTTTTTGTAGAGAGAGCGAGAGAGAGCGAGA
This sequence comes from Pinus albicaulis, assembly GCA_034641835.2. Classification (NCBI taxonomy): domain Eukaryota; kingdom Viridiplantae; phylum Streptophyta; class Pinopsida; order Pinales; family Pinaceae; genus Pinus; species Pinus albicaulis. The sequence continues at coordinate 590,610,183 of CM076584.1, read as the reverse complement.
GACCTGGACACATTACGTTCTGAAATCTGAGAGGATTATGTAGTCTGTGTTGCATTAGCCAGGTTTGGGGTCCTGAAGTTGTTGAGAACCCACTGATGAGGGCAGGAGAGCACTTTTTTTTCTAAGGATGGCCTTACTGCTTTGTGGGAGGGTGGTCCTAATGAAGAATCAAGGTAAGAAAAGAATACGAGAACAAACTACTAGAGAAGTTCTAGAATCATCCTTGCCCACCAAATCAAATAGAGGGACTAAGTGGTAAACATGGTATCACGCAAAGTAGAATATTTGAAGCTAGGGTATCAAATATGTACGATATATGGCTTGCTAGAGAGGCTGGTAGGTACAACTATCCAAGGAATGGGAGGATAATTGATCATACCTAGATTGATGGGGTCTAGGCCGAGACTTATGGTTATCATACGAGAAGATGGCTAGGGGTTCCATCATGCCCCCAAGCATGGGATACTTCCCCCAAGCATATGTGATGGAGGGTACTGATCTGGTATGCAGAGGTGGGAATGATGTCCCTATCTAGAGGAGTTTATGGAGTGCTAGATATGGTGTCACTATACCAAAGAGTGTCTTTGGAGATAATGAATTGGTGTTCATTGAGAAAATATAGAGGTTGGTCAACAACAATGTCTAAGGGACTGGTTTGTTGATGTGAGATGAAGGAATGATTAGGGGGATCATACCTAGAGTGATCTAAAGTGATATGGGACTATAAGGTTCTTCTAAATGGGGAATAATATTGGTACTAGAGTCGACACGACTAGATGCACTAGGAGGGTTGTGGAGAATTGCTTCTCCTGGACTCTCAAATATGGGAGCCCCCTTACCCAAACATTGGGTGTCAATGTAATGGCCACATGGTGTATATGGTTTGAATGCATGGATTCAATGTAAGGGGGGATAGATAAAGTCAAGGGTGGTGATTTCTTCCATAGTATCGTCATCATAGAAGATGGGGTGATTAGTGGAAGAAAGACTACCTGGTGCGGCGAAGCTACCTGACTCATCATCATGAGAAGGGAGGTTCACATGCACATCGTCACGGAGGGTGACCGAAAAACAAGTAGATGGAGGATCCACCAATGTTGAGCCCAAGGTGATCATTGAAGGGAGGTCAGGCGAAACCAAAGGGAAAGCCTGTTTAGTCAATTTAATGTCTTAAATTGCTTACATAAATTATCAACCGAGGTTTGTAAACTAATGAAGTGTGGTGCATTGTATGTGCTTAGTTAACCTTCTTCTTAATTCACTGTATGTATTTTTATGTTGTTTTGGGGGTTTTGTTCTTGATGTCTAAGGATGTTAATCTAAAACTATGAAAGGAATCAAATGAATCTAATGAATTTTAAGAAGGAAGAAAAGGAAGTGTTCCTAAGTTAAACTAATTTGCATAAAAATATATCAAAGATTGTTGAATAATCTAAAAAACAAAGTATCTATTTTAGTGACTTCTACTTTAACATTAGTTCTATTCCATAGATAAATCATATAATTGAAATTGAAATTGCAGTGCTATTCTAAGTGAAAGCAGAATAGAAAAAAACTAATGTATGTTTAGTTACTCCAGCATTCAATATGAAGTGTCACCTTCTTGAGATGATGTTAAGCAACCAATTATACCTTAATTTCTAATGATCTAGAAAAGCGAGTAAAGTATGCAAAGGAAAACTCAGTAATTGCATGAATTAAATATTCAATCATTCCGTCTAGAAATATTATAAAATCGACTTCTTGGAATGACCTTTAGGAACATCAGTGATGAAATTAAATGAGGATCTAAAAGAAAATGTGAAAGCATGCAAAGTTAAATATTAACTGATTGTAAACAACTAATGTATATTTTATTACTCCAACATTCAATATTAAGTATTATCCTTTTGAGATGATGTGCAAGCAATCAATTATACCTTAGTTTCTAATGTCCTAAAAAGCAAGTAAAATGTGTAGAGGAAAACTCAATAACTGTATGAATTAGACATTCAATCATTTAGTTCAGAATCATCTTCTTGAAATGACCTTTAAGAACATCTATTGATACGATTAATTGATAGCCCTAATCTAATAAAGTAAATGACATAACAGTAAAGGGAACTAGATAATTGTGAATTATTATTGCTTCAAACTTAATTCAATTTGAAAATAGAAATATCTATCCTCACGAAATGTTTTAGAAGAACAATTATTACACAATTATGATTTAATTCTATGCTACTGATCAAAACTAAAATCTAACATTAATCTACTCAAAAAATAGAATTGAAAAAAACAGAGTAAGAAAATTAAACTTAAACAATGAATGAAAAAAATCCTCCTATGCAAGGGCCCTCTGCAACAGATTTGGTTGAGATCCTAGCTGGTTAAAGATGCACTTAATAAATCATTGGCATGAACGTGATCCTTCTATTATAATAGAACGAAGTCTTAAAACAATACACAACGTTTCAGCAAAAACTTAACTTAAAACTTAATTATTCTCGGTTCTGTACAACCGGTATTTAGATAAAACAAACATAACTATTTATGAGCTAATTATGCTATAGTTGGCTAATATTATTCGACTTATAGAATTGAAATTTGACTGTTTAACTCTTGATTTTCTATGATAGAGAAAATCAAGAGTCCTTCTGTTCTTCGCTAACGTCCTTTGACTGGACTTTGACCATAATCTTAGGCATCCTTTTCTATCGATCTCGATCGAGTAGATAGGAAGAAATCCATGTGGAGATGATTCTAGAAATTCCTATGTGGCTCATTTCTCCATTTGAACCCTGGAACCTATCAAACTATGAAACTAGCTACAAAACCCATGATTAGCTGCAGAATAGGCTGCATTCTGTAGCCAAATTACACAAATCGATTCGAATAGCAAGAAAATCAGAATATAACATGGAAATCATTTAAATGCATTCCTTGAGACAATACATGACACTTATCATTAATTGGAGTATGTGAACTTATGATAAAGTAAGGGAAAAATGTGAAAAAGGATTTTAGACGAGGATAATTTTGAGGTTCAACATACCCCCACTGAGAATTGATTGCATGTCCTCATTCAAATTACCAAAAATGTGAATTCTCCTCTCCTACTACATTTGTTCAGACACTTCTGCTAACACATCCAATTTCCTTCTTTTTCTTTTCTTTGAAGTGATTTCCATCTTGGGATTTCTCATAAGAAGCTTGTATTTGAGATTAATGACTGCCTTGTTTAGTGATTTGTTCTTTCTTTTCAACTTCCTATTCTTTTTGTACCATAATCCTAAATGAAATTTGGTATTGTCACTACTTACCTTTTCCAACTTGTTCTGCTGCTTCAAGGCCTCATTCTCATGTTTAATATGTCTATTAAATATCTCTAGTTCATAAATTTCCTATTTGAGAGTTTCAACTAGAGGTTCTTGTGGATTGATAGGATTCACTGTTGCATTTATCTTCTCCAATGACTCTATGTAATCATATATTTCTTGTTGTGATGGGACTATGCCTGGATATTTTCTGCTGGGGCTACCTTCAAAATTATGAATAGGAGAATTTTGAGGACTATGTGGAGGAGAAATATTTACAGGAGATGGTATTGGAGTTTCTTCATCTAAAATTACAAACTCTATCCCTTTTGGTAGTGTTTTCTTCATCGCGCCTCGGAGTTTGGAGCTCCTTCTCAACTGTAGAGGATTTCATTTTCCTCACTTGTAACTTTGCTCCTCTTTCCTATCTTACCTCTTGTCTTGAATTTACTTTGCTTCCTGTTCTCAGTCATTTCTACAGAGATGAGTTTTTCATCATTTTTCTGCAATGAAGATGCAGGTCTGTCTTCAATGTTTGTATCAATCTTCTTCCTTTTTTTCTTTCTAACATTGTCTTCTTTAGGTTGTTTTGGTACTTCTTGAAAATGGTTTCTGATAAGAAAATTATCCCAGGAATATCTTATACTTTTTAAATGAAGCTCAATAAGTATTTTTATCAACCCATGATGGTGCATAATGTTATCTATAAACTGTATTCTCTTTTGCATGTTTGTAGACATCCTTTTTAAGCTATTCAGTAGAAATAAGGGAAGATTTATTTTACCATTCTCTAAGAAATTCATCAAAAATTGAATATGATATACATACATGCAACCAAACCTTCCTTCATAGGTGATAAATTTATGTAAAACCAAGAGCATGTTCCTCCATTTATTTTTAAGGGCTGAGCTGGGGATACTTTACTCGAAAATAGAGACATCCATACCTGGGTTTTTTAGGATAACTTTCCATGATTCATTGTGAAAATCCCTTTTTTTAACCACCTTTCACCAACCCTTGGAAGTTCTATGGCTTCGGCCATAAATGTATTAGTAACTGTGAACTTGATGTCTCCAATTTACACTTCTGTGCCATAAAAATACTGAGCAAAAGATTTTGTGATCTCTTTGTGAAAACCATAGAATTTATGCAACATTTCCTTGATTTGAGGGTATCCTTCCATATATTTTGTTCCCACTGGTTCTGATCTGACTATCAGTCCCATGCCTTCTACTATGAAGAGTTCTCAACCTTCAGAATAATCATTCTCTGTGTACGCAATGAATTGGATTACGGATCTCATGAAAGGCATCAAGGATTTGTAGGAATAAATAAGTGGTATGTATCGGGGTTTTGAAGAAACGTAGACGGATATGTCACGTCAACAGGTCATGATTGTTAATCATAATTGAGGGAGTCAATTGTGGACTGTTATGAAACATAATGCGAAGGATGTGGTTGATCTGTGGTATGATGGAAATCACAATAAAATCAAATGATGATCTGTCAAGGAAGCATATGATCATCCATATTATACATGCTAATGCTTTAACCTTACTATTAAAATAAATTTTTGCAACTTTACCTTTAGAACTAACCTTTTCATTGTTGTTTCTTTGGTGTTGATTCTTTAGGTACCTTTTCGCATGTTGGTATTCAAAATGTAGTCCTTCAATTTCTTGTATTCATCATTTTTTTGTAGGTTGTACAAATGTGTCAGAGCTACTGAATGAAATGGAATGTGGCTGCAGAATAGAATCAACTACAGAATGTAGTCAGTTTTAGAATGGAATCAACTGCAAAATGTGATCTGTAAAAACAATTAAGTATAGTTGTGGAATGGAATGGAAGTGGAAATGACTGTGAAATGGAATGAAAGTGGAATATGACTGTGAAATGAAATGAAATTGGAATATGGCTGTGAAAATGGAATGAAACTGTAAAATGGAATATGACTATGGAATGGAATGAATTTTCATATTATGAGCTACAAATATTGAATATGAATGTAATTCTGTGTTACTACTTATTGCAGAAAAGAAATGGAAAATATAAGATGTCAGAAATCTCTGATTCTCACCCTGTATTTTCTATATAAGTATGCCAATCATTGATTGGTTTCCATAATTATACACTTCATTTTATTTTTATTATATATTATAGGAAAAATAAAAGCTAAGTTAGTGAAGAAGAAGAATTCTTCTTCACTAACTTCATATCAATATTGTCTTGGAGAATCTTGATAAAATATTCTCTTGAAATTGGCTTATGATATACTTTCAACCGATGACCATTCACAAGAAGAGGTTCTTTTTCTTCATCAATTATCCTTATCTTGACTGCTCCAAAATCAAATACTTTTTCAATCTCATATGGCCCAAGCCAATGAGTCTGAAAATTTCCTTGAAAATCTTTGAATTTTGAATTGAACAAAAGTGCCCAATCTCCTACTTGAAACTTCTTCTCCTTAATATATTTATCATGCCATTTAGCCCTTTGTTTTTGGACTATATTTTTCCTTTGAACTGCATCTTACATTATTTCATCAAGCTCATTGAGTTTCTCCAATCTATGTTTATGTGCTTCTGATAAATCAAGTCCCAATTAGACTGCCATCTTGAAGGTTTGAATTTGAAACTCTATAGGGAACAGGACTTTCTTTCCATAAAAAATTTCATAGGGAGTATGTCTTTTTATATTCCTCCATGTAGTTATGTAGGCCCATAAGGCTTCAGGAAGCCTTTCTGCCCAATCTCTAATGTGTAGATATATAGTCTTAGTGAGAATTCCTTCAATCACTTTATTGGTAAACACTACTTGACCATTTTCTTGTGGATGATAAGAAGTAGACTTTTTGTGCTTGATCTTGTAATCTTTCACGAACCTTTTCACCAACTTGGATGTAAAATGGGATCCCTGATCTGTCACAATTTATCTTGCAACACCAAAACGAGTGAATATATCATCAAAAAGAAAATTAACTATAGAACGTTCATTAGCAAAAGGTAATTCCTTAGCCTCTACCCATTTAGTGACATAATCAGTACATACCAAAATATATTTCTTTTGTTTAGATGGTGGATTGATTGGTCCAACAAAATCTAAGGCCCATTTTTCAAAAGGTTCAATGAGTACTTGAGGTTGTAATGGAATTTCATCTGAAGGAGCAATTTTCCCTACCCTTTGGCAGCTGTCACACCTTTTGAAATATTCTTTGGCATCTCTAAAGATGGATGGAAAATAATATCCTAAATGAAGAATTTTATAGGCTATCCTCTTGTCAGCAAAGTGTCCACCACAAAATTCATCATGACATGCCTTAAGAATTTTAGGCATTAAATCTTCTCGAACACATCTTCTGATAATGAGATCTTGACCTATTTTATGCAGTTCATTAGTAATCCATGAGTATCTTGCACTTATTTGAATAATTTTTCTTTTCTCCCTAAGAAACAAATGTGAAGGTAATTTTCCCGTGACTCAGTAATTAGCAATATCTGCAAACCAAGGATTTTGATTAATTATTGCAAAAATATATTCATCAGGAAATTTATCTTTGACTAGAGTGTCATCTTTGATATTTTGAATTCTAGACAATAAATCAACAACTGTGTTTTGTTTTACAGGTCGGTCTAGAACAATGATGTTGAATTCTTGCAAGAGTAATAACCATCTTGTAACTCTGCCATTAGTAATGGATTTATTCATCAAGTATCTAATTGCAGAGTGATCTGTATGAACAAAGGTTTCATAGCCTGTGATATAATGTCTGAATTTGTTGATAGCATGAAGAACAACTAAGAATTCATTTTCAGTTACAATGTAATTTAACTTAGTAGGAGTCAAATTCTTGCTTGTGTAATAAATAACATAGGGGATCAAATATTTTTGTCCTAATACAACTCCCAGAGTTGTATCTGAAGCATATGTTGAAATGTGAAAAGGTAGTTTCCAATTTGGACCTCTTAAGATGGGTGCTTCAGAAATTTTTGCTTTTAAAGTTTCAAATGCCAATTGGCAATCAAGATTCCAACTAAATTCACAGTCTTTGGTAAGTAATTTGAAGAGTGGGGATGCTATTTTAGTGAAATTTTCTATAAATATTCTATAATATCTAATGAATCCTAGAAAAATTCTAACATCCTTTTGACAACTTGGAATTGATAGTTTGGATATGACTTCAACTTTAGATGTATCAACTTTAATTCCATCTCCTGAAATGTGATGTCCTAAAACAATCCCTTCTATAAACATCATAAAACATTTTTCATGGCTTAGTGAAAGGTTTGCTTCCCTACATATTTTAAGAACCTTTTCTAAATTTTCTAAAGCTTCTTCAAATGTATTCCCATAAACTGTAAAGTCATGCATGTACACCTCTACACACTCATGTATTAGATCAGAAAAAATTCCTAGTACTGCCCTTTGGAATGTTGCAGGTGCATTGTACAATCCAAAAGGAAGTACTCAGTAGGCATACGTCCCCTATGGAAAGGTTAATGTGGTCTTATCTTGGTCTTTAGGTGCTACCCAAATTTGATTATAACCACTAAAACCATCCAAGAATGAGAAATACTTTTTACGTGCTAATGTATCCAATACTTGATCTATAAAGGGTAAAGGAAAATGATCTTTTAGGGTAGCTTTATTCAATTCTTGATAATCAACGCATACCATCCATTTACCATTCTTTTTGGGCACAGTCACTAAAGGGGAAACCCACTGACTATCTGAAATTGGGTAAATGAAGTTCACATTCAACAATTTTTGCAACTCTTCTTCACAATTTCCCTAAGATTTGGATTCATCCTTCTTTGAGGTTGTCTGATCGGTTTAAAATTTTCCTCAATGTAGATGTGATGTATACAAGTCTTAGGACTAATTCCTTTCATGTCAGTGTATTCCCATGCATATGCAGAAGAATGTTGTTGTAATGTTTTGATTAACTTTTCCTGTTGTAATCTCCCCAATTTATTGTTTATGTTCAAAGTTTTCCCTGGAAAGATTTAAACTATAGAACTACCAAATTCTTCCATAGAATAAAGAGACATATGCCTAGATGGAAGATATTCAATATTGGATTTTTATTGAAATTGATCATGTTCATATTCTGGAGATGATTGAAAATTTTCCATTGAATTTAATATTTGACTATCTTCACTAATGGTTGAAATAGTAAAGAGAGGTTGTATATCATTGTCATCATCAATCTAATCTTTGTAATCTAACTCTGTGATTGTTTTTGCTGGAGGATATAGAGTGAATTTCTTTGTTGAGTTAACATCAAAGATATACATGTCACCAAATATACAACTAATGAAAGCATCAACTGTAGTCAACCAAGGTCTTCCTAATATAAGTGGATGTCCTTCTACATTGTTCTTAGGAGTTAAGATCATAAAATCAATAGGATACTCACAAGAGTCTAAGGATACTGAAATATCTTCTAACACACCATCTGGCTTGATTACAGATCTGTCTGCTAATTGTAGTAATGTAGGTGTATACAGAAGATTATGAAGTTTCAGTTGTTCCATGGTTTGTTTGTTCATGAAGTTTATTGTTGATCCTAAATCAATCAATTTATTTGGAATTTCAACTCCATTAATATTTTTTTTTAAACTGGACTTCCTAGATCTAAATATTTTTGTATGGAGATCTTTTCATCATTATGTCTACAATTTTTCCTACTAAATGAATTCTTTTTATTTCTTTTGTTTTTCTTCCTAGTTTCTTCATGCTCTACTCTTTTATTGTTTTAACTAGAATTGGAATCTCTTTAATGGCATGTAAAAAAGGAATTTTGATGCAGACATTTTTCAATTCATCTAGAAAATCATAATTGGGCAACATAATATGCTTTTCTACCCCTTTATCAACTTGTAATATTTTAGGAAAAGGAGGTGTAGAAGTAAGTGATGATGGTTTCTCTACGATAGGAGTCGAGTTTACTGGTTTTTTTTTTTTCATTTTCAGAATTTTGGTTTTGAAGAGATGTTCCTTCCTCAAAAATTTTATTTGGCTATAGAGAATCTTCCTCAAAATTATCTTGTTCTTGAATAACTACATAAGGCTTTTTCTTTCCTAATATCCTACCAGATCTAAGTTGGACATCATTAAGATCCAGAGGAGTAATCACGTAGGTTGGAAATTGTTGTCCTTCTATCATATAGGTATTTTAAGGATTTTTATTATTGGGGTTTGGTAATGGTTGGGCAGGTAGCTGATTTGGTCTTTGTGGAAATGGTAATGAAAGTTTTGGATTTTGGTTTTGGAGTTGGGGTTGTTGATTTTGTTGAGGAATTTGTTGGGGAGGATAGTTTGGTTATGATGGAGGATATTGATAGTATTGAGAGAATCTTCCATAGGGATTTTGCATTCCTTGTGCCCAAGATTGAGATTGAGGCCAAGGTTACTGCCAAAAATTCCAATTATTTGGTGGGGGCTGAGTATACATTTGATTGATAAAGCCTTAAGTTTGTGGCCCCTGCCATGGTCCTCTAGAGACAAAGCAAAGAAATTTTGTTGGATTTGAAGTTGTTTCCTCTTGAAATACAACCTTAAGACTTGGAATTGAAGGAAAACTCTTAGTTTCGTGACTTTCTGAACAAATTATACAGGTCTCTATGAATTTTTCATCAAGAGGACATTCTCTTAAAGCATGCTTCTTTCTGCATTTGGGACAAAAAATAGCTAAAGCATCAGTCTCAGCTTTTTGATTGTTTTGTAATTTAAGGGTGTCTATATTTTCACTAAGAATCCCTAAAATATTTGTTTTAAATTCATCAAGCATGTTTCCAATTTCTGCCCTGTTCCAGTTGCAATTTGATTTACTCTATCAAGAGAAGGATCTCTTGGACTTTTCCCAGTTTTTCTTTTCCCCTTGAGAGATGAATACATAAATTAACAATGTCAGGTAATGGGAGTTGAGAGATATCTCCCTTCCCCATCATGTTGAGGATGTCTATCCACTCATTTCTAATGGATTTTAATAAAAGAGCTTTTAAAGTATCTTGATCTAGATTATCCATGTTTGTTATTTTTATGTTATAATTGAATCTTTCAATTAAATCTTCCAAATTTTGATCTTATTTTTGTATCATTTTAAATACTTCATCCTTGTGATTGATAGGTATGCAATAATCCAAATACCTTTCTAAAACTGCTCTCTTCATGTCATTCCATGTCCCAATGGACTGAGTGATTAAACCCATGAACCATTTTAAAGTTGCTCCTTTCAATGTTGAAGGAAACAACTTATGTTTTTGAGAGTATTGCAAATATTAATCATAAGTTCTGCATAAGACTTCAAATTCAAACAAAAAGGTTTCAGGATCTTCACTTTTTAATCCATGAAAAAATTTGGGAGGATAGAAGGTGAGATATTTTTCATTGTGGCATTTATATCTTCATCAACTATAGGGAATCCAAAAGAACTATAAATTTCCCTATTTATTCTGCCTCTTCCTGCATTTCATCTACCTCCTCCAAATATTATATTTTCTCCATTTAGAATTTCTCCTTCTCCTCTTCCTACCATTATAGATTCTTCAGAGCTAATATAAGATTCAACCTGCAAGGTTAATTGTTCTTCCTCTGGTTCTTCTATCAATGGTATGTTAAAGAAAGGTTCTTCCTCTTCCTCTCCACTAGGAATTTTTAACTCTTTAGCTGAAATATGTTCCCCTGTAGAGGTGAAAAAGGTTACTCCTTCTATTGGAGATCTAGGATCTTCTTCCTCTAAGACTACCTCAGTGGATGAAGTAGTAGATCCTCCTAATTGGATTAATGACCTTAGGACTTTAGGAAGTCTATGGCTAGTGAAGTATGGAATATGAGTTTGAGATGGAGTTATATCACTTCATAGTCTTGGTGGAGTGAGTGGTGTTGTAGGAATTAAAATCTTGACTCTAGCTATGAATCTACCCCTAGAGTCTCTTTCTCTACACATCATTTTTTTAGATGTAATAAATGAGGCTATCTAATTATGCTTCCCCAACAACGACGCCAAAATGTTTAGTCAATTTAATGTCTTAAATTCCTTACATATTATCAACCGAGGTTTGCAAAATGATGAAGTGTGGTGCACTGTACGTGCTTAGTTAACCTTCTTCTTACTTCATTGAATGTATTTTTATGTTGTTTTGGGGGTTTTTTTCTTGATATCTATGTTAATCTAAAACTATGAAAGGAATCAAATGAATCTAATGAATTTTAAGAAGGAAGAAAAGGAAGTGTTCCTAAGATAAACTAATTTGCATAAAAATAAATCAAATATTGTTGACTAATCTGAAAAACAAAGTATCTATTCTAGTGACTTCTACTTTAACATTAGTTCTATTCCATAGATAAATCATATAATTGATATTGAAATTGTAGTGCTATTCTAATTGAAAGCAGAAAAGAAAACAACTAATGTATGTTTAGTTACTCCAGCATTCAATATGAAGTGTCACCTTCTTGAGATGATGTTAAGCAACCAATTATACCTTAATTTCTAATGATCTAGAAAAGCAAGTAAAGTATGCAAAAGGAAAACTTAGTAATTGCATGAATTAAATATTCAATCATTCCGTCTAGAAATATTATAAAATCAACTTCTTTGAATGACCTTTAGGAACATCAGTGATGAAATTAAATGAGGATCTAAAGGAAAATGTGAAAGCATGCAAAGTTAAATATTAACTGATTGTAAACAAATAATGTATATTTTATTACTCCAGCATTCAATATTAAGTATTATCCTCTTGAGATGTTGTGTAAGCAATCAATTATACCTTAGTTTCTAATGTCCTAAAAAGCAAGTAAAATGTGTAGAGGAAAACTCAATAACTGTATGAATTAGACATTCAATCATTTAGTTCAGAATCATCTTCTTGAAATGATCTTTAAGAACGTCTATTGATACAATTAATTGATAGTTCTAATCTAAGAAAGTAAATGACAGAACAGTAAAGGAAACTAGATAACTGTGAATTCTTATTGCTTCAAACTTAATTCAATTTGAAAATAGAAAGATCTATCCTCACGAATTTTTTTAGAAGAACAATGATTACACAGTTATGATTTAATTCTATGCTACTGATAAAAACTAAAATGTAACATTAATCTACTCAGAAAACAAAATTGACAAAAACGGAGTAAGGAAATTAAACTAAAACAATGAACAAAAAACCCCCTCCTGTGTAGGGGCCCTCTGCAATAGATTCGGTTGAGATCCTAGCTGGTTAAAGTTTCACTTAAGCAATCATTGGCATGAACATGATCCTTGTATTATAATGGAACAGAGTCTTAAAACAATACACAATGTTTCAACAAAAAATTAACTTAAAACTTAATTATTCTCGGTTCTATACAACCGGTATTTATATAAAAAAAACATAACTGTTTATGAGCTAATTCTGCTATAGGTGGCTAATCTTATCCGACTTATAGAATTGAAATTTGACTGTTTAACTCTTGATTTACTACAATAGAGAAATCAAGAGTCCTTCTGTTCTCGACTAACATCCTTTGACAGGACTTTGACCACGATCTTAGGCATCATTTTCTATCGATCTCGATCAAGTAGATAGGAAGAAATCCATGTGGAGATGATTCTAGAAATGCCCATGTGGCTAATTTCTCCATTTGAACCCTGAAACCCGTCAGACCATGAAACTAGCTACGGCACCCACGATTAGCTGCAAAATAGGCTGAATTCTGTAGCCAAATTACAAAAATCCATTCGAATAACAAGAACATCAAAATATAACATGGAAATCATTTAAATTCATTCCTTGAGACAAAACATGGAATTGATCATTGATTGGATTATGTGAACTTATGATAAAGTAAGGGAAAAAGGTGAGAAAGGATGTCAGAGAGAGGATAATTTTGAGGTTCAACAAATCCCCAGAGGGGTCTTCCACCATGGATCTCATAGATGATGACAGGTAGAGGATAGTGGTCGAAGACTCCTTCATCTCACTATCAGGAGGGGAAATGTCAATGGGAGTGGATGTGTCATCTGGTTCTGCCGAAGCAAAACTCACAAATAAGGGAGATGTGGACTCGTTGCGCTTGACCTTGAATTGGCGAACCTCTTTAGAGAGGTGCGGTAACCTTCAAGGTGGGGACAGAGCTAAGTATAGTGGCCATGGAAATCACACAAAGCACAAGGATGATTTATGTGCAAAGTCTTGAGTTTCAGGGCTGAATCAAGTAGAGTAACATGGACCTCTGGGATATCAGACTCAGGAAACGCTTTGTTGACCATGGGCTTAAAATGAGGCAATTCAGGACAGTTATGGGTGGCATGACCAAAAACATCACACAAATCACATAGAGGTGTACGCTTTGGAGGCTGAGGTGGAGCAGGGGTTGTCTGGGTAGCCTTTTCCTTAGGTTCCTTTTTGTGCGCTTTTCCCCCTCACCTGAGGCTTTCGCAACATGAGTGGGTTCCTGTTGAGGTGGCTAAGGCACAAAAGCAAAGGGAGGGGTCATGGCGACCAGTTGGAACCAGGTCAAAGAAGTGTAAGGTTTGGGATGACCAGGCGAGGTATTGGCTGGGGGATCAAATTACCAGACTAGGATCCCCAGGGTCATGTTTGGAAGAGACAAGGTAGCCATAACAGGGACCAAAAATACTCCAGGAGGGGGAGCAAGAAACGATATCTTACCAGAGGGGTAATGGCTAGGTGGGACAGCTCCGAGATGGTTAATGTCAGGGGGAACTATTCTAGGAGGATAGAGAGGATGATGGACACCAGCTACAGATGAGGGGCCTTGAGGAGGGGGTCCTGAAGGCTAAGTTGAAGTACTAGGAGCAAGTTGCGGGGGGCGAGGATACTGATTAGTCGAACTAGTCCGTTTGAGGTCAGATCGAGATGATTGCATCATGAAAACATTCGATGAGCTAGGGTTAGAGATGAGAGGGGGAGACCAGGGAATGAACCAAGCAAATAGTAATATTTATAGACTCCGGGTGAGACACTAGTTGGAGGTTCAACTATTTTTTTTATTATCCACAGAAGAGATAATAGACTCGGGAGAGGTCTGAGACTTCGGTTTGTAATATGTCAACTGATTGATAGTGAAAATCTTTCTATTGTGAGGAAAGAACATCATACGGTGCACCACAAATGGGACAGTAAGTGTAGCTATGACCCAATAGAATATTGTAGTCTAAGGGGGCATCAATGACTTCAACGTCAACACAAATAGTCCTTCCTGCAAGAGTAATAAGACAATTTCGGAACATGCTAAGGGGCTGAGAAGAGTGGCCATCCGACACATGGAGGGTGATAGTGGAAGGGGCTAACTCGGGTGATTTGAGCTGCTTCCAACCAGAAGCAGACATCACACAAGTGGATGCCCCCTCGTCAATGATACAACGGGAGACGTTGGCATTCCAGATCTTGACAGGCATTTGGAAGGCGATGGATGCAGGAAGGGGTGAATTCTTTGACTTGTCAATATCAAATACAATCAAACAATCATCTGAAGGATACACATCGCCCATAGCAGTTAGGAGATATTTTTCGTTGTGAAGGGCACGACTGGAGGACTTCCAGCGTTGACATGGTGACATGGGATTGTGCCAAGTCATCTATTATACTGTAAGAGTGGGAAAATTTAATAAAAGCATCGTTTCAGCATAATGGTCCCTTGGGGATCTTGGTATGAACCTCTACCTTAGGCTAAGGGATTAGTAAAGGACCATTGGGTGTCAAAAGAGGCTCTGTGGGACCTGAAGATGGGGGCTCGGTGGTAGACGTAGCGGGGGGCTTGTTGTACTGACGGGACCGAGTCTGAAGGTTGAGATTGGAAGTATTGGACTGGTCAGGTTTCATCATAAGGATATGGTAATTAGAGGTACTAGATGTAGGAGGTTGAGCGGCCACCTGACCTTCAGAGGGTTGGGCAGCCACACATCCTTTCTGGGGGAAAGGATTAGTAAACACAACCGATTGAGTAGGCATAGCATAGGGAGGAACCAAAGTAGAGGCTTTTTGTCCTCAATATTCTTCTTGAGCTTCCCACAGTTGACGCATCTAAGGTAAAAGGGGACAATCATGGGTATAGTTACCATGGGAACTGCAACAACAACAAGGCTTATTCATGCGAAGAGGCTTGTTCTGCTTGGGCTGATATCCCTGTTGCTAGGTTGTAGTGTTAGATATATTCCCTTGGGGATTGTTTCCTAGATTACCTAGAGCTTGAGAAGGCATGGGAGATGGAGGTGCTTGTGTTGGAGGAGCTATAGCACCTGGCTGTGGATACAGATAATAAGGAGGTTGAGCAACATTGGGGTAAATAGGTTTGGAAAAATCAGGCCCTGACATCAGAGGATGCGGTTGGGGAAAGGCGTGAGGCATGCTATGTCCTAGATACATGCTGTCGGGAGGGGCGAAAATGCTAGAGGAGCTGGCCCCTCCCCGAGGGAAACCATAAACCATAAGAGGATGAGTGTCCAGATGTGAGAGGGATCCTAACGGAAACTGAGGATGAAGGCCTTGGAGTCTCCGGGATAAATTCCTTGGGGGTGCAATGATGGTAAAGAGACACGGAACACAAAAAGGAAGAGAGGTAAAGAAGGGGAGGGAGGTGCAGGATCAATTGATTACAATGTTTAAGTCTAGGCCTGGCGGTGTAAACCAAGTGCTTTTCACTTAGGGTGTGCGTGTATGTAATAAGTGTGTTAATTTTAATGAAGCCGAGACATGTGTAGAGAAAAAATATGTTGTATAATTGTAAATAAATATGAAAATGACAGTAAAGGAAACTGAATGCGACAATAAAATAAACAGCTAAAGATGCATCAATTTAAACCCAAGGAGGAGGGCTTCCCAACAACTAGTCTATGGGTGGGAAAAATCTAGTCAAAACACACAAAATTGCCAATGGATCTAAAGTCGGGAGGAATAGGGATCTAAAGGTTAGATTTGTTGGAAAGAGGTGCAAAAAACAACAAAAAACCAGAGGGAAAAATGCTACAAAAAAGGTGGCGAAAGGCTACAACATGAAGGGAAACGGAGGGGACCCTAAAGGAGGACCAAACAAAAATGAAAAGAGGTGTTTTGGATGGATAAATAACCAATCTGAAATGGATTTGAAAGTATAGGTTTAGATCTGAAAAATGGCTAAAAAACACTGAAATCTCAGAGGACCTGCTTCAACTAAACTCCTCCTAAAAAGGTGGAAGCGTACTGAAGCCCTAAGGGGCTTAGCTCCTACTTCAAAGAGTAAAACTAAGCAACTACAGGTCTAATACGGGTGAAGAGGGAGGTCAAACAACCCTGAACAGTGCCCCAGACAAACCCAGGAAAATCACAGAAAAAATCCCGCAAAAAGTACAGGTCACGGTTTATGGCCTGTTTTCCGCTCAAGTTGCGTCTTTCAGGTTGTTCCACTACTTGACAGCTGAGGTCGCAGTTTTTGGCCCAAAAAGTGTGACCTGCACTTTTGACTATCTCGGGAGCAAGTTTCAGAAAAAAGTGTCGTCTCGGTTGCGGCTGATACCTGTTACCTGCGCAATAGGCCCAGAAACACACAGAAGTTAGAATTTTTACTGTTTTAGGGTTAAAAAGGTTAAAAACAACATTAATAAAGGAAAAATAAGAAGCTGAAGAAAAACCCTAGGGGTTGAAGCAGCTGGTCATGCAGGGATTTGAAAAATGATAACGGTCGTAACATAAACCCTTGTGGAGTCGCCAATTGTTAATGTGAATTCTAATAGCAAGCGTACGAAAAAGGCTCACTTTAGTTGTGCATAACAAACAACCCTAACATCAAAGATGGTTGTCACTTTCCTTAGATTTGTAGTTAGTGATTGGAATGAATGCTACATAAATCCAGATCTATGCAGTTAAAGACATTAAACAATAAATAATAAGCAAGAGTTGCTCCATGCATCCAATGAGCAAGACAAGAATTTTTAAAGAATTTTTTGTATTATGACACCTGAGAAGGGAACATAGAAGGATGTTACCAGTCCCCCTCAATGGGATGGGTTCTTGTATGTCCTCATCACTTCAGATCTAAGATCTCTCTCTCTTGATGGTGCAGAAAACCTAGACAAAAATGGAACTCAAAGGGAGCTCACAAGCAAAAAGTAGGAAAATATGACAATGATGGAGGATCAAAGTCAAACCAAAGGTATAGATTGAGAGTGATATTTAGGCAACAAAAGGTATTGAATGAATGGAAAAACCCTTCTATTTATAAAAAAATATTGAGTTAGTCTAGATATTGGTGCATAATTAAAATATTATTAACCAAATCTATATCCGACTTTATGGAATATTTTATTATTTTTGTTGGAGGGAAAAATAAATTGAATTTGGTCAAATCCCTTTATTTATAAGTAATAAATAAATAAATGATTTATTTATTATTTTAAGAATGTGGTTGAGTAATAATTAAATAAATGGTGATTTAGTCAAATTTAACAAGGAATATTATTTAAATAATGTTTTATATAATTATTCCCTGAAAATAATAAGATAAATAATGATTTATCTAATTAATTTTCATGTTTTGGGTTAAATATGACTACGTATATTAATTAAACATTGGTTTAATTAAGTATCCCTTGAGGAAAATCAAACAAATGAGGATTTATTCAATTATTTCTTATGGGGTTTACTGTTTAGACCATAAACAACTTAATAAATTATGGATTACTATGTTATTTTTCATAGTGAAAGAAATTTTACTATGAATTGGTCTTATATGGTGTACTTTAGTCCATCTAATAGTAATAGGTTAGATGACCAAAAATTGGCGTAACAAAGTTTATATAGCTTGGGTTTATAATTCTTATCCTTTAGGTTTATAATATCAATTACTTGGATTTATTAATCAAAGGGTTTATATTCCTAAGGTTTATAATATTGATCATTGTCAACTATGTTTTATTAATAATAGTAATAATAACACTATTTATTTAATAATTATAATTAATTAATTAATTAATAATAATAATAATAATAATAATAATAAATTAATAATCAATATTTCATATTATTAATTCTTAATAATAATTAATTAATATTAAATAATTAATAGTTAGTAATTAGTTAATTAGTTCATTAATAATTAACTATAAATTAATAATATTAAATAATTTATTTTTAATAGTGAATAATACATTAATAAAGAATTATTAATAATAATATGAATTAGTAATTAAATATTATTATAATCATTTTAAATTTATCATTGTTATTACTAAATAAATAATTATGGTTATTAAGATTATTATTATTTATTAATATTCTACTATTATCAAATAACACGAAAACTGAACAAGTAGAGTTGTGGAAAAAACTAAAAGTTTGTGCGTGTGGGATTTGATTATGCAAATTGAATATTGTGAATACCTTATCGACTAAATTTTATTACGGAATTTGAACTTCTACGACACTACAATCTCTGTAAAATGATCTTTGCGATCTCTGCGTGAAGTCTCGCAAAAAATAAATTCAACCTTTGTGGTATTACATATCTGGGCAGCATGCATAGTAATAATCCAGTGGTGAGTTTGAACTTCTACGCCACTACAATCTCTATGAAATGTGACATACAACCTTTGCAACTCATCTTCGTTTCTATGACTCTATGGGGTTTTTTCTCTACGATTGATCATCCCTGCATTGTTTTAATACTTCTATGTGGCCATACATTCTATATCTCTCTGAGGTGCAAAGAATTTCAACCCTAATTTATGCGGTGACTTTGGGTGATATCTCTCTTCAATGGAAAAGTATTCTTTCATACCTCTGTGGTGCAGTAATTTTCCTCTTAGGTGCAACCTCGCATTGGTTACGTGACATTCAATCTGACAGGTGCATACATTCGCACTTACCCTCCTCTTGTTAAGTTTTTCTTATTTACACTATGAGTACTTCCCTTCATATTTATAATCCTCCCTCTAGCAAAGGGAGACCAAGTAAAATTACCCTAAAGAGTCTCTATGAGTACATTGAATCTTTATAAAGATGAAGAGAAGAAAGAGAAAATAATTTTAAACTATAATTAACTACAATGCTTGACAACAACCGCAAATCATTAGAAAATAAAATAATCACACTCGAGACTAAACTCCGAGGAATGAAAGGTAGAATTCAAGAAATAGAACATAGTAAACAAACACTGGTTAAAGAAAATGACATCTTGAAAAGTGAGATTAAAAATCTAAAAGAAAAACTACATAATTACTCAACCCTAAATAATATAGAGAATAAATTAGATATTAAACCCATAAAAGAGGAAATTAATAAACTAATTGTACTTGATCATGAGTGCCACAAAAGAGCCTTACATCTTATAATTTTTGGTATAGAAGAAAAAAACAATGAAGACACATCATAAATAGTTAAAGAACAATTAAAAACAAAATCTCAAATTCAAACAACTTATCTCACAGAAGCAATAAGGGTAGGAAAGAAACTTGAGCATAAACACATACTAATTTGTGTCAAGGTCAATTGTAATGACCGTAAATTGGATATACTCAGGCAATCCCTAAGCCTAAAAGGAACAAGAATATTTATAAATGAAGATCTCATTCTAGAAGATCAAGTTGAACTTAGGAAAGAAGTCCAAAAGGTCAAGGAGGAAATAAAAGAAGGGAAATGAGAAATAATTAGGAATAGGAAAGCTATAATTAGAGATAGAATCCCTAACACGAGTGATAAATAGGGAATTGCATCGCTCTGGATCCTCTTCTAGAATTTTCGTGGTTTTCCATGGTGTACAGGTCATATGTTAAATTGGATCTCGGGTCATATTGATCTTATTCTTTTAGTTGAAACTTGGGAACATGACGAATCTAGGGTCCCTCACCTTGACAGATTCACTCTTTGGTTAGCTTGGAATAAGAAATCCTCCTATATGGTTTTTGGTGGTATATCTTGTTATATGAGGAACATTGTTTGCTCTCACATCCTACTTCATAAAATCAACCCCTTCAATCATTACATTTGGATCGATATCTCTAATTCTACCACTAATAGGATCTTTCTCGCAATCTGCTATTTCACTCCTATCAACTCTACATCCTATAAGAAAAACATCTTGGATAGGAATTTTCCTTTCAATACCTTAGCAAAATACATATACAACCTAGGGAATGAAGGTAATATTCTTTTTCTTGGAGACTTTAATGCTAGAAATGCTACTAACCAAGCTATTGTGTTAAGTAACAACTCTAACCCTGACCCCTTGTGGCTTGATGAAGATAGTAACTTAGTTAATAGATTCAAGAGAAAATCTGAAGACATAGTTGAGAACTTATTCGACACCGAGCTCCTAAAAAATTTTAGTTCCTAGGCTCTAATCATTTGTAAAGTATTAACAAGTGGCCTCTCTTTGGTCAAATGACCTATTTCCATAGGCTGGGACCGTAGCAGTGTCGTGGATTATGTGATTTCTAACACCCATGTCCTCAACTGTATTACAAATTTTGAGCTACTAAACGAGTACGAGCCTGACTCTAACCACATACCTATGTCTTTATCCCTTAATCTTGTTATGCATACCACCCACATGCAGGAGACCAATGAAAGAAAAAGACACATTCGATTCGATAGAAGTAATGTCGACCTTTTCTTAAGGGATTTAAAAATGGATTTAGGCTCCTTGACTTATAATAACAACATTGATCAAATTTATTACCATTTTACTACTACCATTTCCACTACAATTAGAAAGTTCCCTAATGAGACTTCATACAAACAAAATAATAGAAATTCCAATCCTTGGTATGACAAAGATTGTAAAATTTCCATGAAAACGATCAGAGACACTCTTAATGAAATCATTAAGATCCAGAATATAAGTATATAAAAAGCTCTCATCAAGAGGAAGAAGAGATCATATATTAATAAGAGACAAAAGCATCTTCTCCACCTTTCTAAAGTCACACCGGGAAATTTTAGGCGGAATGTGCTTGTTTGTAAAACTAAAGATAATCTTTCTATCCCCTTTGAAAATTTGGACAAATATTTTAAGAAGTTGTATGACTCTCGAGACACCATGGGCACCATCTTAAACTCTTCTATTAAGGAAGATATATTTTCTTTGGAAGACATTGATTCTGGGATTAATAAGCTCGCTAATGGGATAGCTAAATATATTGAAGGATACCAAGCTAATAACTTTAAAATGGGAAAATCTATCCTCATTCCTCATCTCCACGAGCTTCTCAATTTGGATGTATAACATGACTTCCCTAAGCTTTGGACGCAAATCCTTATTGTGCCTATCTTTGAAAATGGTGACAAAAGTGTTCCCTCTAACTATAGGACCATTATGATTAGCCACATCCTATCCAAGCTATATGGGCTCATTTTGGAAAACAAGCTTAGCCTTTGACTTGAAAACCATGGTAAAAGAGCTAAAGGGAAAGTTGGTTTTAGGAGACATCACTTGGCTATCAACCATATTGTCACTCTTGGGATCATTCAAGAGGAATGTTGCAATAGTAAAGTTGATCTCTTCTATTGTTTTGTGGACTTTATAAAATATTTTGACATTGTTCCTCAAGATAAGCTTTGGGAGAGACTTGAAGAGATCATGGTTCCTCTTGAATTGAGGATTGTTGTGATATCCCTCTATGAGACTATCATTGCTTAGCTTAAGACTAAAAAAGGGTGGTATAAAGATATTCAATGCAACATCGAGGTTAAGCAAGGGTTTCCCCTATCCCCTACCCTATTTTTCATTTACATTGATAAGATAGAGGAGTGTTTGGAAACTACAGGCTGTAAGGGCATCGAGCTTGCTGGTATAATCATTAATATTCTCCTTTATGTTGATGATATCATTCTTATTGCAAAAGACCATGATGACCTAGACAAGCAGCTTAAGATTATTCATGTCTACTCCTCCAAGATGGGTATGATAGTTAATACCGACAAGACTAAAGTCATGATCATTAAATCCAAAAAGATCACCCATGGTAGTTTTGTCTATGATAACCGTTGCTTAGAGCATGTTTCTTCTTATAAATATTTTGGTATTGACTTTCCTCATCAGCTCAACTGGGATTATAGCATCGAGAAAAGGATTATTGGAGGCTAGAAAGCTTATTATGAGCTTGAAAACAATTGCAAGTCAGTTGATCTTTGCATTTGGAGTAAAAAAAGGTTCCTCTTTGAGACTCTCATCGCCCTTGTTGTCTTAAATGGATGTGAAGTTTGTGGTTGCAGTATATCCAGAGAGTCGTGGAGAAAGATTGAGATGATTCAAAAGCAATTAATTGTTGGAAATTGGGTTCAACGCTCCCTATGTGTTCCGTGACATGGACTAACCGCCTCTTGTGGATCCTAACTCTGGTGATTGTAGCGGAGACTAATGCCTGCGAGTTTTGGTCTAACGACAATCGTGATTCCAACAAGTGGTATCAGAGCGACAGGTCTCGAGTTTGAAACTCACTCGTGTTGCATTGGGGGGGATATTGTTGGCATTGGGTTCAACGCTCCCCATGTGTTTCGCGACATGGACTAACTGCCTCTCGTGGATCCTAACTTTGGTGATTGTGGCAGAGACTAACGCCTATGGGTTTTGGTCTAACAACAATCGTGATTCCAACATTCATAACCTACAACCTAAAGATAAATGGAAATACTCCCTATCCTATTCTCTTGATCGAAGTTGGCTTGTCCCCCATTGAAAGTATGACTATGTTTATCTATATGATGCATAATAAGAAGCTTTAAAACATAGAATCCAAGAGACGTCCAAAAATTTCTTCTAACTTTAACCAAAACCACCACCTTCGCCTCAAGCGTGGGTGGCATAAGGATGCCCAGTCTTGGCTCAACCATTGGGGGATTAAGGAGGAGATCATCATGGGAAGCAAGGATAGTGTCAAAGATATTATTACCTCCAATTTTAAGGATAATTTGTGGGATGATAAGGAGCTGAAGGGTAAAAGGAAGCTATGATACTATAAGGAGATAATACTATGTTAAGGACAATTCCTTAACATCTTCCACACTTCCAATCTTCTTAACTTATTAAGTCAACCCAACTGTAACGATCTTGGATTGCTTATTTCCCTTCTTTTTAATCACAAAAGCAAGATTTTGAAGAATCACAATTAGATTATTTTTCTTTTCTTGAGGTTCGATAGACGACATTGGTCTTAGTGGATGTTAATCATCATCATCATCATTAAATAATTAGTTTATACTATATAATTTAGAATTAAATTATAATAAATTATATTTAATATTAAATAATAATTAATATAAATTAATAATAATTATTAATTATAATGATGTTAATAATATTTTATAATAAATTACATTTAATATTAAATAATAATTAATATGATGATGATGATGATGATGGTGATGATGGTTACCATCCGTTAAGACCAATGCGGTTTATCGGACCTTAAGAAAGGAGAAAGAATATAAGTTTGATTCTTCAAAATCTTGTTTCTATGTTCAAAGAGAAGGGAAATAAGTGCTCCAAGATCACTATAGGTGGGTTGGCTTAATAGGTCAAGAAGACTAGAAGTGTGGCATATGGTAGGGAATTGACAGCGAACGTGAGTAAGAGTAGGAAAGTATAAAAGGAAGTACTTTTCATCTTCCACCTACTCAGAATTGCAAATATGATAGATTCTATCGTTCCAAGGGGTCTTGGGAATAGACCATCGGCCGTTCTCACTCCGAAGCTCATGGGAATTAGTTCTTATCTTAGTGACGTTCATTTTTTTCTTATAGTTGGACAACAAAAAGAGATAATTCTGATTATCAAGGGTGGGGTTGATCACTTCCTTATAGTATCTTAGCTTCTGTTTACCCTCGAACTCCTGATCCTCCTGTTAGCCACCCATAATAATTTGACAAAGCAAAAAGGTGGCTAAATTTGTTACCAAGCTTTCAAGTGAATATTTCCTTCGAAAATCTATCATCTCTGAAGCCTTGTGTTATTGTCTATCCTTGAAATTCATCTCCACTGTTGTCTCCACCAAAACCCTGTTGTTTATGAAAGAAAACTGCTTTCAAAGGCCTTTATTTTCCTCACTTCCCATATGTTTTACCCTTCATTTTTCCACATAACCTTCAAAATTCCCTTTAAACCTCATATATTCCATTTTATAAGGTTTAAAATCCCTTTCTTACCTTATTGCAACAACAAAAAACCCTCTAAAACCCTGTTCTTCACCTAAAAATAGTTATTTGAGCATTCTAGTGTTAAGCCCCTCTCCAGGATGAGCCCTAGCCCCCTCATTCTTCATGAAACCATGCACTATGACCAAGCGCCTAAGGCATCATCACATTGCAAGCTCCCCTCGTCCACTTTCTCACCTTGTGTTTGTTTCCGCCGATGCGATGAGTCCGATCACATCTTAGCCGCCCATTCGCTCAGATCCGACGACCCTTCCATCAAATCTATTTCCCTGATGCGATAAGCCCTTCTTCTCTCAACCCTTGGTTCTGCTTACCCCCATAGAACCATGCCCTAGCGCTTATTTCGATCTCCTGCCATTGCATCGGCC
Organism: Pinus albicaulis; assembly: GCA_034641835.2. Taxonomy (NCBI): domain Eukaryota; kingdom Viridiplantae; phylum Streptophyta; class Pinopsida; order Pinales; family Pinaceae; genus Pinus; species Pinus albicaulis. The sequence continues at coordinate 590,585,385 of CM076584.1, read as the reverse complement.
AAACTTAATCCATTGGTCCCTTTCCCTTTTCCCTCCGTGAAATGCGATCTCCCGATTCGATCCCAGCCGTCCATCCAATGGATCTAACGGTCCAAACTTAACACAACCACTCGACCCTGCTACTCCACCGTTCACTCCGCAAAAAAAGAAATTACGTCACTTATCTGGCCCACTGCTCATCCCACTGTGTAGCTTCCGGCCTGTCGTTCTCATGTCACGCTGTCCGATCTGAGACCCCAGATCTGGTGGTCCATGATCCGTATCGCATCACTCTGCCCCCCTCCCCAGCATCGCGCAACTCTTTTGCGAAATGGGCGGTATTGGAAATCCACGTGTCCAACGATGAATGGAATCACATTCCATTCGTCTCAAACCACTTACCGCCTTTTCATTACGCGATAACCACTTGTGGTTTCCTAAAACCGTTTCTCCTCATTTTCGCGCCCCATTTCAAATTTAAACCTGGTTAGCTGTTCTGCTAGGGTTTCACCCCTTCATCGCTGCATTTTACCACTCTCACTACTCCTCTACCATGCTCCCAAGCCTCTGTCACATATATCCAAGCTCCTGTAGGTTTTTTGTAACATGTTTATTGTGTTTTGCAGGGTTCACAGGGTGGATAATCCATGTGATTTCCATAGTCACAGTTAGGTGACATAGGTTGCAGGGTGAAGATCCTGTAGCCAAAGATTGCAAAGGGAGGAATCAGAAAAGGGTTCAATATCATTTTTATTCAACAGATCAATATCTCTGATCTTCAGCAAACCCTCCAGATCAGCAAAAAACCCGGACACCTCAGCAGAAGAAGCAGCAAAGTATACCCGAGAGGATTAAAGATTAATGCATAATATTGAAGATTGGATACTTAATCCACAGAGTGCAAACAATAATGCAGTTCAAAGACCCCGAAGATAAGCAAGGGAGCTTAATAAAGCTCGAAGCATAGATTAAACGTGGACATTAGTGATTAAAGAAACAAAGGAGGCCTATCAAGCAGAACGTTCTTTCCTAAGAAGAACTAATTCCCACAGTCATACTCAATTTTTCATCAAGCCCCATAACAGTTATTGTTCTAACAGAAATTCCTAGAATGTCAGCACAGTTGTTGCAAAATATGAAAGACCTGAAAGACAAAATCTTCACCTTACTTATCTCAGAGGATTAGACAGAGTACTATAGCTAGAAAAGTACTTCAAGAAACATACCCTAGAAGTTATTGTCAACCTGACAAAGACATCTAATTCATATTAAGTGTACCAATAGTTAATGTAAAACCATTAAGCAGAGTGGGCATTCAAATACTTCTTCCCCTCTGTCTTAATGAATCATTTAAGTCCTATCTACCACTACTATCACTCATTCACCTATAAGAACTCATCGAAAATACATTGTAAAGGGTTGTTGGTTGTTGGAAATCAACTGATTGTAAATTGTTTTTTGAGTTAGAGTGCCTTGAGTAGTTGTTGTAATAGGCCAGGAGATGATTTCTGGATTGTATCAAGCTATTGGACAAGAATGTATGTGGCTGGTTTTGCTCTGCTAATATGACAAGCATGTTCAGTAGATCTTGATCTAAATTATTGGTGATGTGCTCCTTCTTTGTTATTGTTTTCTCCTTATTTTACATCATGTTTCATTTTCTTTGATAAGAAACCAGTAATTTTAGCTTAGGATATACTGCTACAAGTACTCTAATGCTTCCTGCACTTTCTTATTTTTAATGTTTTCTACATTTGTGTATCTTAGAACAAATTCAATATAATTTAACCAGTTGAAGAGTTGGTATTGCCCATGCTTACTGATGTATGAATTTAGAGTTTGTTTCTTAGATGTTCTTGTTTGGTTCAGCTGAAAGAATTAGGAAATAGGGAGATTTAGTGTTAGCCCTGTCCCCTAAGTCCCCTTTCCAACAGTTAGCCTTTCGAATATCCCTTGGAGTTGAGTGTCAAAAGCAGAGAAGGTTAAAAGTATTTCTCTGATCTTATATTTCACTCTGTGTTTGAACTTAAGTGTTTTCTACTGTCTGAAAGTAGTTAGGAGGATTGTTGGATTGTTGTCTTTGAAGTTAGCCTCATCAGGAGTGTTGATCATAGAGGTATAAGGTGTGCCCTGTCCCTTGACTTACTCCAAAGTGGTCACCTTGGAAGGTTTTCCTTGTTGTTCCCATTCATGTCATTATTGTTTCATCCCATACAATCATCTTAAGAGATCCTCTGATTTAGATGACTAGCCCTTTGAAAGCCTTGAATATTTGAATGGCAAGTAAACCCTTTTATGACCCCATTGCCCAACGAACTTGTATTCTCTTTGAATTATCTTCCCATTTCTGAAAATCCTTCACTACTCATTCCTTTACATTTCATTAGACCTTTCTTTCATTATTTCCCAACCAAACAAACAAATCAAAAACCCTTGTGCTCTATAACTAGCCTAATACCTTAAATTGAACTTTAAAGATATATTACTCTTTACCTTATAGAGAGTTCCCTCTCTAGATCTAGGAGGGCTATATCCTAAGATCCCAAAGCGGTTCTGATGTTGCCTGGTCATTTGGTAGGCCAATATGCGAAATCACTAGGACCCCAACATAATGGTGACTCCACTGGGGAGTATTCTAATGGCAACCATAGTGGGAGATATTCTGAGTAGATTACTATCTTAGACATCCTTAAGAACTCATAAAACCCACAATATTTATACTGGTAGTTAACTACTGTGGTGGACAGAAAATCATCTCAAACATTTGAAATCATCCACCTGGCAACTCCATACCTCCTAAAAGATCAAAAGACTCCACTGGTGATCACTAGGCCTGCTGATTATTCCTGGTTTCACAAAGACTCCACTAGGGCAGCCCAGACTACCATAAGAACATGGTTCACACACATGAATAGGAAACTCTTAGGATTAAGTTTCTTTGTTAAAGACTAGTTCGCCTCTTAGAGATTGTTATATCTGGCTAACCCTTTTCTTTTTGGGTCTGAAATTTAACATAATGGCTTCAAGAAGAATCCATACCAGAGCTTATCCTGATCCAAATCCTCCTAAAATAGTTGGTAATCCAGAAAGAATTCTTTGGAAGTCCCCCGTATCTAGGGATCCAACTATTGCTAGGCCCATTCATAGAGCTAGCTCAGTGCCTGAAAACCTTACAGCTCTATTAGATACTCAAGTTGACTTAGAATTACCAACTAATTTACTTAGAACTAAGTCATTTAGTGGTATAGATCAGACAGACTTTGAGCCCCCAAGTTCACCGCCACATAGTGGTCAACATATTAGTAACAGAGAAACCCCTCCATCCACACCTCCTGATAACCATCTCATTCACAACTTGGGTCTCTCCCACCCTAAATATGCTCAACAGTCTCTTGTTGGTCCAAGCATTTCTGCCATTCATATACCCGTTGTTCAAGCCACTTCTTTGCTCCCACAAAATACTATCATGGTAGCATGGTATGCTCCCCTAGTGTTACCACAACCTCTGGTTCCTTTACCCAATGAATATTAGTCCAAAATTCCCCATTTCACTAGAAGCGAATCCACTACTTCTCAACAGCATGTGGACAAGATGAACGATGCCTTCGATTATATGGAAATAGAAGATGAGACCATTAACATGAGAATATTTTCCCAAAGCTTAGGAGGAGAAGCCAAGAAATGGTTTAAGAGTTTAGCTCCTCACAGTGTCAATGATCTCCCTTATTTACATCAAACATTCACAAACAAATGGGAGATTAGGAAGAATCCACTCCAAATACCTTTATATTACAACAGCCTAAAGAGAAACCCTAGGGAGAGTGTTCAAAATTATTGCACTAGATTCAATAGTGTTTATAACGCACTGCCCCAAGACTTGAAACCCCCACAAGGATTAGACTTGGCCAAATTTCCTGAAGGATTTGATCCTGAAATGGCCTATCAGCTTAGAGAAAGAGACCCCTTAACTTTGGAAGACATGCAGAAGGGAGCTCTTAGTGTGGAAGGTAATCTGATTGGAAAAAGAGCCTGGATGAGGGCTGAAAATAAAGTGACATATAGAGAGAACACTGCACCTTCTACATCTGACTCAAAATTAGACCATCTTGCCAAGAACATGGATAGGTTAGAAAAAATGATGGAGAGGTTAGCTGTCCAAACAAGTGCCCAAAACAGGAACCAGGCTCAAAATCAGAACGAAAACTTTAGGAGAAAACCCCCCTCAGATGAAACAAAGAGATTCAGATCAACAAGTCAGACCTCCATTTCAATAAAATTATGTTGATGAAGAGGAGGGAATGATAGAAGAGTCAGAGGGAACTATTATAAACATGTTGGGAGTGGGTAACAAAGATCACATCTTTTTCACAGAAGACAACTAGACCTCATACACACATGGTGAAGACGAAGGGTTAGAATTTGAAGACTATAGGTTAGGATTCGAGAATGCCATTATGCAGGTTCGTGAACAATATGATCTCAGGAGCAAAAAGAACCCAGAAACTCCCAAACCAAAAACCTCTGAAATTACTATTAAGAAAAGACCTGAAAAGATTGCTAAAGAGACTGCTGAAAACCACAAAATAGCAGTTGAAAGTTCTGGTAAAAACAAGGGAAAAGACACCCAAACCATTGATAAACCAAGTCAAGAAACCAATAGCACTAGCATTATAGCTAATTCTTCTGACAAAGCAGTTTCAACCAATGTACATAGTGAAAATCAGCAAGCTGATTTTGCCAATAAAACAACGACCAACAAAATAGAATTGAACCTTTCAAAGAACCAGTTTCTGTTCAATTTGGAAAGTGAAATTGCCAAAATCAAAATTTCTGTCCCTCTCACTGAGTTGGTCACCCAAGATGTATATAAATGTCAAATATTGAAATCTTTAAACTTAGGAGAAAACAATGACTCTGTTAAATTAAATGATGATCAACCAGCTCTCTTGTTTGGCCCAAAAATTGAAGGGAAATTCCATGAAGGAGTAGTGCCTCCTTTCTATGTCAGTTTAAATATCCATGAAAAAATCCTACACAATGTTATGCATGAATGAGGGGCTTCACACAATCTCATGCCAAAAGTGATCATGGAGAGATTAGGCCTAGAGATAACCAGGCCATATAAAGATTTATATTCTTTTGACTCTAGCAGAGTAAAATGCTTAGGCTTGATCAAAGACCTCTGTGTGAATTTGACCCAAATCCCAGCCAAATGCATAGTAATAGATGTTGTAGTGGCTGATGTACCTCCCAAGTATGCCATGTTGCTGTCAAGATCATGGGGTGCTAAGCTGCAGGGTAAAATGCAAATGGACATGACATATGCCACTATTCCTGTTTTTAGCCAACTTAGAAGAATCTATAGGGAATCACACATGAAATTCATGGTGAGAAGTCCAGAGAAACCAGATAGTGCCCCTCTTTACTCTTCCCATATAGACCTAGACTCTTTTATCCTTTACAATGATGAATTCACTAATGAGCAAGAACTGGAGGATAGAAATTTAACCAGCGAAGTAGGGGTCACAAATCCAAACATAACAACAACTCTGGAAATAGAGGAAAACAAGGGAGAAATACTTAAACAGTTTGCTGAATTAGAAAACCTAAGTGAACAGAACCAAGACTGTAAACAATAGATTACCCATCAACCTGAACTCCATCAAGATCCTGAGGAACAAAACGTAACACAACATAGTGTTGGCCTCAGGAAACAACATAATGATGAACATGACATTAAGGATGAAACTAATAACAAAACTGCAAACAACCCCTTATGGAGCATGAGTTTTGATGGGTCTTGCACTAAAAAGAGTGTGGGAGTAGGAGTATGGTTGCACAACACTGAAAACAGTTATGCTGAAAGCCATGCCTTCAAGTTAAATTTCAAATTCACAAACAACATAGCAGAGTATGAAGCTCTCCTCTTAGGATTACATTTATTGAAAAAACTGGGAGCCAACAGGTAGTTGTTCATGGAGACTCAGAACTGGTAATCAAACATGTAAATGGAGAATACTCTGCCAAACATCTTATATTAAGGGCATATAGAAATGATGCCATGGATCTATTGAAAACATTTGTAGAATATGAGCTTGTATTTGTCCCTAGAAGTCAAAACATACTTGCAAATGGTTTGGCTTGTACTGCTAGCTCATGCCAAAGACCACATAATGAAAAAAAACTCATTTTTTAAACAAAATATAGACCAACAGTACCAGATAATGAGAAATATTGGCAGGTCTTTAAGGGTGATAAACAGATAGAGGATTTCCTGCTTTCCAGAAATGAGTTTGAATTGCCAAATTCAAACTCTAGGTACAATGAAGAATTTTTGGATAAAAAGCCCCCTAATGAAGAAAAACCATTCCCTATTGCATAAATAAGCATGATGACTAGATAATTCAAAAATCAAACAGAAGAATACATAAACGCATATAAGGAAGGCATAGAGGTACTGCAGTCCAAAGACAAAGGTATACCTAGAGGACTTGCACCTCTAGAAGACCTCTTCGATTTTAATGATGTGGCAAAAAAGCCAACAATAGAACCCACTGAATCTGATATTGAAGAATGCAATATAGGCAGTAAAGACAAGCCTAAGATGATCAAATTGTCTAAAACATTGCCAGCTCATATCAAACTGAAATACATTGATTTATTTAAAGAGTTTGCTGATGTTTTTGCTTGGAGCTATGAAGATTTGAAGGCATATGACACGAAGACCATCCAGCATAAGATACCATTGAAAGAAAACCAGAAAACTTTTAGGCAAAAGCTACGGAGAATAAACCTTGTACAGTTACCTCTGGTAGAAAAGGAAATTTAGAAAATGTATGATGCTAGAATCATAGTCCCTGTGAGGTTTTCAGACTAGGTATCTAACCTTGTGGCTGTAAGGAAAAAGACAGGAGAAATAAGGCTGTGTATCAATTTTAGAAACTTAAACAGAGCTTCATTAAAAGAAAATTACCCCTTGCCCAAAATGGAACACATCCTACAAAGGGTAGTTGGTTCTAAGAGGATTAGATGACTTTTCAGGATATAACCAGGTATTGGTACTCCTAGAGGATCAACTCAAAACAACTTTCACAACTCCTTGGGGCACTTTCATGTATGTGAAAATGCCTTTTGGATTAATGAATGCTGGTGCCACCTTTCAAAGAGCCATGGACATTGCATTCTCAGAAGAAATAGGTTACTTCGTTGTAATTTACCTTGATGAAATCACAATTTATTCCAAAACTGATGAAGAACACCTTAAACATTTGAGAAAAGTCTTTGAGAAATGCAGAAGGTATGGGCTATCTTTAAATCCCAAAGAGACATTGTTTGGTCTCCAAGAAGGTAAAATTCTTGGTCATATCATATTTGAAAAGGGGATTAAAATAGACCCAAAAAGGGTTGAGGGTATATTGAAAATTAGTCACCCTAGAAACATCAAGGAATTTCTATCTTTCATTGGAAAGATTAATTTCTTGAGGAGGTCCATACCCAACCTTGCAGAACTCCTTAGAAACATGAAAAATATGCTAAAAAAGTAGGTAGGAGTTAAATGGACTTTAGAAGCCAAGAAGTCCTTTGAGCTGGTAAAACATGCACTCACCCGAGCACCAGTTCTCATCAGCCCTGATTTTACTAAGGATTTCCTCATATTCTCATTTGCATCAAAACATACTATGGCTGTTGTCCTATTACAGAAAAATCTAGAAGGACAAGAGCAACCAATTGCATTTTTCAGCAAGGCATTAAGAGATGCACGTCTGAAATATATTATCATGGAAAAATAGGCCTATGCGTTTGGTAAAGGCCTTGAAGGATTTCAGAGTTTATATTTTACATTCTAATATTATTACCTTTGTGCCTAATATAGTGGTAAAAGACATTTTGTCACAAAATCCAGATGGAAAAAGAGGCAAGTGGATTGTTGTGATACTAGAATATGATTTGGAAATCAAACCCACTAAACTTCTCAAGGGTCAAGGCTTAGAAAAATTAATGGCCGAATCTAACTTACAAGCCCTTGACATAAATATGGTAGATTCATTGGATGAACAAGAAGTATTACCAGCTCCAATTGTTGAAGACTGTTTCCAAAACTCACCTTGGTATGCTGACATTTTGTATGTGCTTATCAATCTTAATGCTCCCCTTGATTTTATCTAAGATAAAACCAAGGTTTTTAAAGTTGAAGGCTAGAAATTATTGCATTTTAGATGAATGTTTATATTAGAAAAATGCCAATGGTTTATTACTTAAATGTTTTCCTGAAGTTGACGCAGATAGGATCAAGCACGAGTTCCATGAAGGAGAGTGTGGAGGCCATCTCTATTGGAAAACCATTGCCAATAAAATCCTTAGAGATGGTTATTACTGGCCCACCCTCTTCCAAGATGTCCACAAAATGATAGTTGCCTACCACAAATGTCAAATCTTTGAGGGCAAACAAAAAATCCTTCCTTTACCTTTACAACCAGTCACTGTTGAAGCTCCTTTTCAACAGTGGGGCCTAGACTTCATTGGGGAAATCCACCCTACTTCATCTGCCCAACATAGATGGATACTCATAGCCACTGATTATTTCACTAAATGGATAGAGGCCGTCCCTTCTAGGAATGCCATAGACTCAGTTATCATAAAATTCCTTGAAGACTGTATCCTATCTAGATTTGGCTGCCCTAGGAAAATTATCACTGACAATGTTGCTGCATTTGGCTCCAAAAAGATGATTGATTTTTGTCACATATGTTAGATTATACTTGGTCATTCCACTGCTTATTAACCTCAAGGTAATGGGCTAGCAGAATCATCAAATAAAATTTTGGTGAACATCATCAAGAACCTGCTGGAAGATAATAAAAAAACATGGCATAATAAGCTAGTGCATGCTTTATGGGCAGATAGGTTGACAACAAAGAAATCCATTAGAATGTCTCCCTATTAGCTAGTTTATGGAGCAGATGTAGTATTCCCTACCAGTTTAGGAGCACCAGTGATAAAATTGGTCCAGGAAATACAGTCAGAGGAAGATAGCATGGTGAGGAGAATCAATTAGACTATACATCTCCAACAAACAAGGGAAGAAGTCTACAACAGAGCTCAGAAAGTACAAGAGAATATCAAAAATTTGTTTGATAAAAGAGCAAAGGCCTGTGATTTCAAAATTGAAGACAAGGTACTCAAATGGGACTCTAGGAGAGAAGATAAGGGTAAGCATGGCAAGTTTGACAATTTATGGCAAGGCCCTTACATCATTCAATCTACCATTGGTCCTAGTGCATTTTTTCTACAAGAAATGGATGGTACAGACTTGTTTGGGGGTCCTGTCAATGGCAGGATGCTCAAGCATTATTTATGCTAAACCCAGTTTAAAGTTTTCACTCCCATTGTAAATACCATTGCTTTATTTTGTTTTGAAAAGAAAAGAAAAAATATACAAAAAATAGAAAGAGAAAGGTTCAGACAAGCTCAAATCTTGAACGTATGAAGTTCTAAAAAGAATGGCTCAAATAAGATCAAAACCTGAGCCAAAGAAAAAGGAAGAGAACTGGTTCTAACATGCTCAAAACTTGAACCAGCAAAGAAGAAGAAAACAACTCTAACAGGATCAAAACCAGAGCTGAAATGAAGAAAGAAAGGTGACTCTAAAAAGCTCAAAATTTGAGTCACTACGAGAAGGAAGAATGTTTTTGAATTTCAGATCTTTAGCCTTCAAAATTTTGGTTTTGAATTTCTGCAGCTTTCAGTTAATGTGCAGCTTGTCTTTATGCCATGGACCCACAACAAATCAAACAGTCTAATCTTGGTTTGGTTGTGTTTTCAATTTCTGTTTTAGAATATAGAGAATGAAAATCTTCCAGATAGTTTAATCCTGCCAGATAGTAGTTTAGGTAGTGAATTTGCGAGTTCTACTGCCTAATCTGGACTCATGGAGGAATAAGGTTAGACTTTGATTAGTTTCCTACTTTCAATAACAAATGAATGATGTGAAAGGTCTAGAATTCTAAGTGCACCTTGAAGAGAAAATGTTAGAATAGTAGGATGGGTAGGTAGTTGTTGGGGAAAGTATTGTTGCTGATATAATATTCATCATGTCTGTAACAGTTGAATCAGAGAAAGAAAAAGATGGTCAAGTACAAGGCTCTGGCCTACTTCCAAAGGTTTTATCTGAAATTCTTGACACCTTCAAGAAGATGCCATCCCCATGTGGAGCCACTGTTATCCACCCATAATAATTTGACAAAGCAAAAAGGTGGCTAAATTTGTGACTAAGCCTTCAAGTGAATCTTTCCTTCAAAAATCTATCATCTCTGAAGGCTTGTGTTATTGTCTATCCTTGAAATTCATCTCCACTTCTGTCTCCACCAAAACCCTGTTGTTTATGAAAGAAAGATGCTTTCAAAGGCCTCCATTTTCCTCACTTCCCTTATGTTTTACCCTTCATTTTTCCCCATAACCTTCAAAATTCCCTTTAAAACTCATAAATTCCCTTTTATAAGGTTTAAAATCCCTTTCTTACCTTATCGGAACACCAAAAAACCCTCTAAAACCCTGTTCTTGGCCTAAAAACAGTTATTTGAGCATTATGGTGTTAAGCCCCTCTCCAGGCCGAGCCCTAGCACCCTCATTCTTCATGAAACCATGCGCTATGACTAAGCGATTAAGGCATCATCGCATCGCAAGATCCCCTCGTCCGCTTTCTCACCTTGTGTTTGTTTCCACCGATGCGATGAGTCTGATCACATCTCAGCCATCAATTTGCTCAGATCCAACGGCCCTTCCATCATCTCCATTTCCCCGATGCGATAAGCCCTTCTCCTATCAACCCTTGGTTCCGCTTACCCCCACAGAACCATGCCCTGGCACTTATTTCGGTCTCCTGCTATCGCATCGGCCAAACTTAATCCATTGGTCCCTTTCCCTTTTCCCTCCGCGAAATGCGATCTCTCGAGTTGATCCCAGCCATCCATCCAATGGATCTAACGGTCCAAACTTAACACAACTGCTCGACCCCGCTACTCCACCGTCTGCTCCGCAACAAAAGAAATTATGTCACTTACCTGGCCCATTGCTCATCCCACCATACAGCTTTCGGCCTATCGCGCTCACACCGCACCATCCGATCTGAGACCCCATATCCGGCGGTCGACGATCTGTATCACATCACTCTGTCCCCCTCCCCAGCATCGCGCAACTCTTTTGCAAAATGGGTGGTATTGGAAATCCATGTGTCCAACTATGAATGGAATCACATTCCATTCGTCTCAAACCACTTACCACCTTTTCGTTGCGCGATAATCACTAGTGGTTTCCTAAAACCGTTTCTCCTCATTTTCACGTGCCATTTCAAATTTAAACCTGGTTAGCTATTCTGCCAGGGTTTCACACCTCCACCGCTGCATTTCACCACTCTCACTGCTCCTCCGCCATGCCCCCGAGCCTTTGTCGCAGTTATCCAAGCTCCCGCAGGTTTTTTGTAACATGTTTATCATGTTTTGCAGGGTTCAAAGGGTGGATAATCCATGCGATTTCCACAGTCACAGTCAGGTGACATAGGTTGCAAGGTGACGATCCTGTAGCCAAAGATTGCAAACGGAGGAATTAGAAAAGGGTTTAATATCATTTTTATTCGATGGATCACTATCTTCGATCTTCGGCAAACCCTCTAGATCAGCAAAAAACCCAGACACCTCAGCAAAAGAAGCAGCAAAGTATACCTAAGAGGATTAAAGATTAATGCATAATATTGAAGATTGGATACTTAATCCATAGAGTACAGACAATAATGCAGTTCAAAGACCCCGAAGATAAGCAAGGGAGCTTAATAAAGCTTGAAGCACAGATTAAATGCGGACATCAGTGATTAAAGCAACAAAGGAGGCCTATCAAGCAGAACGTTCTTTCCTACGAAGAACTAATTCCCACAGTATACTCCATTTTCATCAAGCCCCATAATAGTTATTGTTATGATAGAAATTCCTATAATGTCAGCATAGTGGTTGCAAAATATGAAAGACCTGAAAGACAAAATCTTCACCTTACTTGTCTCAGAGCATTAGACAGAGTACTACAGCCAGAAAAGTACTTCAAAAAACATACCCTAGAAGTTATTGTCAACCTGAAAAAGACTTCTAAGTCATCTTAAGGGTACCAGCAATTAATGTAAAACCATTAAGCAGAGTGGGCATTCGAATACTTCTTCCCCTTTGACTTAATGAATCATTTAAGTCCTATCTACCACTACTATCACTCATTCACCTATAAGAACTCATCGAAAATACATTGTAAAGGGTTGTTGGTTGTTGGAAATCAACTGATTGTAAGTTGTTTACTGAGTTAGAGTGCCCCGAGTAGTTGTTGTAATATGTTGGGAGATTATTTCTGGATTGTATCAACCTATTGGACAAGAATGTAAGTGGCTGGTTTTGCTCTGCTAATATGACAAGCATGTTCACTAGATCCTGATCTAAATTATTGGTGATGTGCTCCTTCTTTGTTATTGTTTTCTCCTTATTTGACCTCATGTTTCATTTTCTCTGATAAGAAACCAGTAAGTTTAGCTTAGGATATACTGCTGCAAGTACCCTAATGCTTCCTGCACTTTCTTATTTTTAATGTTTTCTACATTTGTGTATCTTAGAACAAATTCAATATAATTTAACCAGTTGAAGAGTTGGTATTGCCCATGCTTACTGATGTATGAATTTAGAGTTTGTTTCTTAGATGTTTTTGTCTAGTTCAGCTGAAAGAATTAGGAAATAGGGAGATTTAGTGTTAGCCCTGTCCCCTAAGTCCCCTTTCCAACAGTTAGCCTTTCGAAGATCCCTTGGAGTTGAGTGTCAAAAGTAGAGAAGGTTAAATTTTTTTCTCTGATCTTAGATTTCACTCTGTGTTTGAACTTAAGTATTTTCTAATGTCTGAAAGTAGTCAGGAGGACTATTGGATTGTTGTATTTGAAGTTAACCTCATCAAGTGTGTTTATCATAGAGGTATAAGGTGTGCCCTGTCCCTTGACTTACTCCGAAGTGGTCACCTTGGAAGGTTTTCCTTGTTGTTCCCATTCATGTCCTTATTGTTTCATCCCATACAATCATCTTAAGAGATTCTCTGATTTAGATGAATAGCCCTTTGAAAGCCTTGGATATTTGAATTGTAAGTAAACCCTTTTATGACCCCATTTCCCAATGAACTTGTATTCTCTTTGAATTATCTTCCCATTTCCGAAAATCCTTCACTACTCATTCCTTTACATTTCATTAGACCTTTCTTTCATTGTTTCCCAACCAAACAAACAAATCAAAAACCCTTGTGCTCTATAACTAGCCTAATACCTTAAATTGAACTTTAAAGATATATTATTCTTTACCTTATAGAGAGATCCCTCTTTGGGTCCAGGACGGCTAGATCCTGAGATCCCAAAGCGGTTCTGATGTTGCCTGGTCATTTGGTAGGCTAGTATGCCAAATCACTAGGACCCCAACACCTCCCACAACATGTCTTTAAAATTGGAGGTAATAGTATTTTTGATATTATCTTTGCTTCCCATATTGAGCTCCTCCTTAATTCCCCAATGGTTGAGCCAGAACTGGGCATCCTTATGCCACCTGCGCTTGAGGCAAAGGTGAGGGTTTTGACTACAGTTAGAAGCAATTTTAGGAAGCCTCTTTGATTCCATGTTTTCAAGCTTCTTCTTATACATCAGATATCTAAACATAGCTATACTTTCAATGGGGGACAAACCAGATTCGATCAAGAGGATAGGATAGGGAGTATTTCCCTTGATCTTAAGGTTGTAGGTTATGAGTTGCTTTTGAATCATCTCAATCTTCCTCCATGACTCTCTGGATATACTGCAACCCAAAAATTCACATCCGTATAAGACAACAGGGGTGACAAGGGTCTCAAAGAGGAACCTCCTTTTACTCCAAATGTAAAGATTAACTGACTTACAATTGTTTTCAAGCTCATAATAAGCTTTCTAGCCCCCCAATAATCCTTTTCTCAATGCTATAATTCTAGCCGTAATGATGAGGGAAGCCAATGCCCAAATACTTATAAGAAGAAACTTGCTTTAAGCACTGGTTATTATACACAAAAATACCATGGGAAATATTTTTGGATTTAATGATCATGACTTTAGTCTTGTCAGTATTAACTGTCATACCCATCTTGGAGCAGTATTCATCAAGAATCTGGAACTTCTTGTCAAGGTCATCATGGTTTTTTGCGAGAAGAACAATATCATCGACATAGAGGAGAAGAGTAATGAGAACACCAGCAAGCTCAGTGCCCTTACACCCCACAGATTCCAGACACTCCTCTAGCTTATCGATGTATATGCCAAAAAGGGTAGGGGATAGGGGACACCCTTGCTTAACTCCAATATTGCATTTAATGTCTTTAGACCACTCCTCATTGTTCTTAAGCTTGGCAGTGACGGTCTCGTAGAGACGGATCACAACAATCCTCAGCCTAGGAGGGATCATGATCTCTTTAAGTCTCTCCCAAAGATTATCTCGAGGAACAATGTTGAAAGCTCTTCTAAAGTCCACAAAGCAACAAAAGAGATCAACTTTACTATTGTGACATTCCTCTGCGATGATTCTAAGGGTGACTAGATGGTCAATAGTCGAGTGATGTCTCCTAAAACCAACTTTTCCTTTAGCTCTTTTTCCCCGGCTTTCAAGCCAAATGCTAAGCTTCTTCTCCAAAATGAGCCCATAAAGCTTGGCTAGGGTATGGCTAACCATAATGGTCTTGTAGTTAGATGGAACACTCTTGTCCCCATTTTTAAATATAGGTACAATAAGACTTTGCATCCAAAGCTGAGAGATTTTTTGGTAATATTATTTTTATTATTATATATTTATCAATGATAGATATAAATAAAGCTTTTAGTTTATGTTAGTCACATTTATATTTTTATTGTGATTGTGCTAGTTCTTTATCTCTATAGATGAACTATATTGTTGAATGAATTAATTTTCTTACATTAATTTTTTACATCCTTAACAAAAACCTATAAATTATATTATATCAATTTAAAAAGAAAATTCAAAAAAATTATTATTTATATTGAATAAAAGAGAATAATTTTTTTTTATGAAACTTTTAACAAATAAGATTTATTTGAACCAGGAAATCACAGCTTATATGATACTTTTCGCTGCGAAAAATTAGAAGGTAGCAAACAAACTTTGATCAGAATCTGTATCAATCAAATCGGATATATATTTGAGAAGGATTTTGACTCGCATATCTAGCATAAATCATCACGTAAGAGAAAGTCAAGTCTGCTAGATAATGATGGTAGAGAAATATCCTAGCGTCAACTCTGACCACGCAAGTCCTATCCGCTAAATATCTGTGACTAAAATGGTTTCACACTTCTCTTTTCAGACTCCAAACACCATATATGTCAAAATCACGCATGCCCTTCCTAAAAAGTCAAGTCTTTCTTTTCCAATCATCCACACTATTCATAGATAGTATAAATTTTGTTTGGTCTTCAAGACTAAATACATTCACAGCGGAATTAGATTAATGGTAACAGTAAGTACCTCTAGGTTTCTTACACTATTGATATGGGATTTGATCCTTTTTGTGGTTTTGAAAATTATTTTTCTTTGATTGATGGTTTCACTCGGAGAACTTCAAATTCTTCAAGACATGGATCTCTCCTCTAACAATTTGTCAGGGGAAATACCAATATCATTGGAAAATCTCAAAATGATCCACCAATTGAATTTTTCTTTTAACAATTTGTTAGGGGAAGTACTTGAAGGTGGAGTTTTCAAAAAACTTGGTGCCTTAGCGTTTATGGGAAATCCCAGTCTCTGTGGACCTTGGGTTAATCTATTTCCATGCTCTATGCCCAAACATAAAAGTGTTTCACATTTGAAAAGAGCTATCATAAATGTTGTTGCAATTACAATGACTATTGTATTGTGCTTGTTTTTGGGAATATTGTGGAGACAAAATCACAAGAAAGATATCCTTATTGAGGCTAGGGAATCCTTAAATGTGGGGCATCAAAGAATTTCCTATGAAGAACTCATCCCTGCAACAAATGAATTTAGTGATGCCAGCTTGTTAGGAGTTGGTAGTTTTGGGAAAGTGTACAAAGGACTTTTGAATGATGGCATAATGGTCGCTATCAAGCTTCTCAATTTGGAAAAAGAAGGGATAAAATTTTTTTTTGATAAGGAATGCAAAGTTTTGGAAAAATTTAGACACCCAAATCTAATTAGAATCATAACTTCTTATTCAGACCATCAAATGAAAGCTTTGGTATTTCTATTAATGCCAAACGGAAGCATAGAGAAGTGGTTATATCCCACGGGTGAAGTAGAAAACGGTTTGAGTTTGATTCAAAGGTTGAATATAGCAATAGACATTGCTCAAGGCATGTCATATCTCCACTCTATGCAAGTGATCCATTGTGATCTAAAACCAAGCAATGTGCTTCTGGGTGAAGATATGACAGGATATTTAATAGATTTTGGTATTGCTACTATATGTTTTACAAATTCAGAGGACTCAACATTTACTTCCACACATGGACTCAAAGGATCTGTAGGCTACATTCCTCCAGGTACTGTTTCAACTTCATAACATTAATTAGTTGCATCATCCAAATATATGTTAGACAATGTCATGCATTTTCTATTTTTATTAAAAAAGGTGAATTAGAAACCTTATGATGAGGATGTTTGATGCAGAGTATGGATTAGGTGGCCGTATCACAACAAAAGGTGATGTTTATAGCTATGGAATAGTGTTGCTAGAGACATTGATTGGAAAGAATCCCACCCATGATATGTTTGCAGAAGGACTGAACTTGCAGAAATGGGTGGCTCATGGTTTTCCAAACCAAGTAGGGGAAGTGGTGGATAGGAGTCTTTTGAGTACAGGAAATGAAGAAGATAAGGAGCTTGATTGCCTTAGTGAGCTTATAAGTGTGGGTTTGTTCTGCACAAAATAATCCCCTGAAGAATGACCTACGATGATGGACATTGTAGTTACACTACAAAACACCAAAGAGGCTTTTATGGGCACTGCTAATAGTTAATAGTTCTAGTAAGATAAACATATTCACTAGGCAATGGAAGTGCTACTCACAACAACATCAAGCAAATGAAAAACTTCCGCAACAATATTAGCGAAGGCTAATGTTCTTTTACATTATAATTTGTTATAACAGGGGTAGAGGTTGTACAATTGAATGCTAAAGTAAATCCATTGTAATTAGTTCCATCTAGTTTGAGTCTTATTCCCATTTTCTTCTCTATACAACATATATGTTGTTGGTTAGTACATGTAAATGTAAATATTAGATATAGTCTTATACAACTATAAAATCTTACATCTTCTCTTTATTTTGAGAATTTCATCTATATCAATCATATTGTTTAATATTATTTTACATTGTACAATAATACACTATATTTTGATTTATTTGATTTGTGTTTTTTTTTGCCATATTAATTTACAAGGACTTTATATTTGTTTTAAACTACTTGAAAAAAATTACTTTAAAAAAATTAACGATCTATATTGATATAATTGCATACAATTTGTTTATTTGTTCAATATAATTGTAATTAATATAGTTTTATAAAATATTTAATTTTGTTCTTATTTTAGAAAATTATTGTTTAATATTTTTTAAATAACAAAATGTAATGTATTTTGCTATTATTTATGTTGTGTGAGATATATAAATATAGTAAGAGGTTTTATATTTATTTTAAAGAATTCAAATATTTATTTAATTATTAAAAATTACAAAGTAATTATGTATATGAATATAATTGCAATTGTTTATTTTTGATAAAATTATAGTGTAATTTTGCATATGAATATAATTTCAATTGTTTATTTTTTATAAAATTATATATATTTTTAAGAAAATTCTCAGCAAACCAATAATAATGATTTTAATAAAATTCAGAAATATCATCTCTTTTTTAGAGGCTTCTCATATCTTAATCCAATAAATTTTTAGCCTTGGACTGTTATGAAAGATAAACAAATCAAAGGCAAACAATGAACACTATTTCAATCCTTCATAGTCTCAATCGAGTAGGCAATTCAAAAAAAATGATATATTGATGTGTTTCAATAACTTTCAACCCTATGGGATTGATCAGGAGATCAAAGTCCCTTGTAGAAAAATGCTCAAAAATGAAGTTGCTCAGAATTGTTCCGAAACAGATCGACTGGAAAGAGCTCGGCGATACAATCCCAACGCTGCAAACGGTACTCAAATCCATTGCCGTATGGAGGAGATATTGCAGTTTGAATTTGCCCAATAACTTTCAATTTGGAAAGAAATTTTTTTAATATATTGTGTTGGAAAATTTTTATTTTTTATTAAGGTTTAAATTATTAAATTATATATTTTTATATTTTATATGATTTAAATTAATCATATATTATATTAATTAATATATATTTTAATTAATTTTAAATTAATTTTAAACCTCATTAAAATTTTAAAATAAAACCACACATATGTTATTAAAATTTCATTATATTAAAATCATACCATATATTAATGCAAATTTCATTATACGTTCAATGGTTTAAACGTTGGAGATATGGTATGAACCAATGTCTGTTAAAACCCAATGTATGTTAAAACCCATAACTATAAATTTTTTTAAGGGCACGTGCTTCATTATAGTTTGGATGACGTGTTAATGACGTGGGCTTCAAAGTGTTAGAGTGGATAACAGGTTTGAGTCATGGTCACGCGGGCCCAGCACTCAGTGTGGAGGTGTTAATATATGGTTCAAAAACTTTAATGAACGTCGCATACAACTCAAAGTCTCAACCATATTCCCCGACGGGCGCGGTCACGTGGCCCTACTTCTTAGCAACCATGGTTGGCAGTAAAAATGGCGGAGGCGCCAAATTCAGAGCCGTTTCCTAATTTGTCGGAGTTATCTGGCAGTTAGCCAGATTTGGTGGAGCTTTTGAAGGGCAAACTTTAGTTAGCCATAACTTTGGCTAGGAGAAGCCTTTTGATACGAATTTTTTATTTATTTTGGGTGTAGAGATCATTCTGAAGCTGTTGGAAGTGTTTTCAGAGCCATCAGGGTGCTCTAACAGAGAATTTACGAGCGTTTTTTTTTGTCGTGGAGCCACCAGGGCCTAAGGGAAGAAGAGCTGTTTTGGACTACCTTCATCCAATGGAGGTGTTTGTTTAGTTATTTTCTACTGATTTGAGCCTTCTGAATCTATTTTGCAGTGTATTTTTCCATTTGAGGCTTCTATACAGTTGTATTCACATTTTCAGAATTTAATCAAAGAGGAAAAAGCCTAATTAGAGGCTTTTAGACCCAGGGGAGGTAGCCCAAGAGAGGGGTGAACCGCTTAAACAATTATTTGTTGTCATACTGTATAATTTTGCTGCATATTTTCAGATTCTGCTCCTTTAAACAGTAAATTTTTATAAGCTATATTTTCCCAAGAAGGTTTAAACAGTGAAAAAAACTTATCAGTTCATCTTCAAACCACTACACTTCATTTGCAGAATATGTATACTTGTCTATTCACACATTAAAGTTGGATCAATGAATACTTTGCAGTTAAAACAAATTCTTTCATTGATCGGATCTTTGTGATTACTTTTTATTTCTTTAGGCAGAGTCTGTAGAAGGGCCAGATAGCCTCCGAATTCATCCTTTCTTTGAAAGGTGAAAGATCCGGTGAATGCCCCTACAGTCAATCTCTGTATGAGAAATACTTTGTTCTCAAAATTTTAGTTCAGGTTGGTATCGGAGCTCAAGGTTTTTGCTTAAGAGTTTGTGAAATTTGTGCACTTAAATTGTATTATTCTGCAAAATTTGATGCTTACTAGGCTGAAATTGCAAAGAGGGGAAGGTCAATTGGTTAGAGAACAAGTTAATCCTCAACCAAGGAGGGCTAGAGTGCCATTATCTCCACCTTCCATTTTATCCTCAATAGCCTTAGAATCAGCCACAAGCATGTCATCCAGAGAAGGAGAAGTACATGAGGAAATGGATCCCAAGGAAGAAGAAAGAGTCTTTAGAAAAGCTTTCTTGGACTTGACTGAGATGGTTAGGATCCTATACCAAGAGAGAAATGATAGAATTACTGGAGAAGGGTCTAGAAACCAAAGAGAAGAAGGAGATTTTTCAGGAGGGAAGAAAGGCAAAGATGAGTCTAAGAAAGGGAATGGAGGAAATGGTGATCCTTCATCTCCATCGTCATCCTCTTCCTCCACATCATCCTCTTCTACTTCTGTTAATCAGTCACACAAAACAAAAACATCTCTTAAAATCGTTAAAGCTTTCTATGTAGAATTTTGACATGTTTAATGGTGATGTGAATGCAGAAAAATTGGATAACTGGATTAGACAGCTGGAAGTCTATCTAAGAATTCAAAATTTGCATGATGATGACACAAAAATCCAATTAGCCTCTTTGAGAATGGATGGAGCATCTTTGGTTTGGTGGGAAGTCAAGACTAGAGAGGAGATTAAAAAGCATGGTAAGATAACTCTAACATGGACTAAGTTTATTACTGCTATTAAGAAGTAGTTTTATCCTCTTGCTCATATTCGGAAAGAAATCATGAATTGGCAAAATTTTAGGCAACTTAAGGGTCAAAATGTGCAATATTATACCCAAGTGTTTAGAAGGAGAGCACTTCTACTTGGAGTAGACTTACAAAGTCAAGACACCTTGTTGAAATACATAGGAGGTTTGCATAATTATTTGCAACATACTATTCTAATGTTCAATCCTACCAGCTTAGATGAAGTCTATGTGCAGGCTACACATTTAGAAGCTAGAGGAAAGAATTCTTTTGATGCTTTTGATGAGGATAGTAATTTTAAAAACAAAGGAAAGAAGAGAGTTGGAAATTCAAGAAAAGACAAAGGAAAGTTCTTTTGCAAGAATTGTTCGAAGACAAGTCATGATGAAGATCATTGTTGGAAGCTTCATCCTGAACTGAAACCAGAAAAATTCAAGAACAAAAACAAGACCAAAGAAAAGGAGAAAATTGTAGCAACAGTTGAGCCAGACTTAGGGTCAGACTCAGGAGATGAGACAAAAAGCATAGGCATGGTTTTAAAGAACACTAAGGGGAAAGAAGTGGTGCAAGACACAATTCCCAGTTCTAGCTCTTTGAATTGTCACAAAGATACTCATGATGAAAAGAGGAGGATAGAGCTTTTCCATGTGAGGGTTATTTCAAAACATACCAAAATTGACACACTATTTGACAGTGGGTCACAAGCGAATCTTATATCTGAAGACTTGGTCAAGCAGCTGAAACTTGAGATCATTCCACATCCGAAGCCTTATCCACTTGGATGGATATGTAAGGATGCCAATTTGCAAGTCTCAAGAAAGTGCATATTGCGCTTTGCAATAACTGCACACTTTATTGACACAGTAGAACTTGATGTGGTGCTGCTTGATATCTCAGGTATTGTTTTGGGAAGTCCTTATTTATTTGACAGGAAGGCCATCTTTTATCGCCATGAAAACAAGTATCACTTGTTTAAAGATGGTAAAGAGTACATTGTGAGAGCTCACAAGAAGAATATGGAATCTTCTTTACTCCATGCAATTCAATTGAAGAGACTGGTTAATGCAAGTCAAAGTCTAACTTCGTTGATGTTGAAACGACCAGATTTTGAGCATTTGCCATTTTATGATGTTGCTAATAATTTGTCTCAGTTTGATAGCAGTTTGTCTTTGAAAAAAGATGATGTTATGTTGCACTAATTACCTTTTGGGTCAGCCAATACAGAAAATGAAGTGTCAAAGCTAAGCAGTGCAAGCAAGAAGGACACACAATTCAACATGGGAAAATGTTGGTTTCAGAATGGTACAATTCGCCATGGGAACAGTTTGCAAGGTGAAAGTCATTTTAAGTCTTCTGGGAAGTTTGATCAATGTAGAGAAAGTTTGTTTTCTGCAAATTTTAATCATTTGCATCATGACTCCGTCAATCTTAGCAATGGTAGATCAGTTGATTCCAGAGACAGATTATCATTTTCTCAAAAGCTTAATTTGATGAAATCGGATAGATTTCAGTTGTTCAAAGGTGGAAGAGTGGAGAATCAGTCTCCACATCATCAGTTTCAGTAATCAGAAAGCTTTTGAAGGTCCAAAAGCTTCCCATTTGGGAGGTGTGATCAGGAGATCAAAGTCCCTTGTAGAAAAATGCTCAAAAATGAAGTTGCTTAGAATTGTTCCAAAATAGATTGACTGGAAAGAGCTCGGCGATATGATCCCAACGCCGCAAACGGCACTCAAATCCGTTGCCGTATGGAGGAGATATTGCAGTTTGAATTTTCCCAATAACTTTCAATTTTGAAAGAAATTTTTTTAACATATTGTGTTGGAAAATTTTTATTTTTTATTAAGGTTTAAATTATTAAATTATATATTTTTTATATTTTATATGATTTAAATTAATCATATATTATATTAATTAATATATATTTTAATTAATTTTAAATTAATTTTAAACCTTATTAAAATTTTAAAATAAAACCACACATGTTATTAAAATTTCATTATATTAAAACCATACCATATATTAATGCAAATTTCATTATACGTTCAATGGTTTAAACGTTGGAGATATGGTATGAACCAATGTCTGTTAAAACCCAACGTATGTTAAAACCCATAACTATAAATTTTTTTAAGGGCACGTGCTTCATTATAGTTTGGATGACGTGTTAATGACGTGGGCTTCAAAGTGTTGGAGCGGATAACAGGTTTGATTCATGGTCATGCGGGCCCAGCACTCGGTGCGGAGGTGTTAATATATCGGAAACAAATACTTTTCAGTCTATTGGCCCATAAATGCACCTGCAAAGTAACTGCCCACCGTTGGATTAAAGCAAGTACACCATCCAACGGTGGGCATCTATTCCCCAGGTGCATTTATGGGCCAATGGACTGAAAAGTATTTGTTTCCTTAATATATGGTTCAAAAACTTTAATGAACGCCGCATACAACTCAAAGTCTCAACCATATTCCTCGACGGGCGCGGTCACGTGGCCCTACTTCTTAGAACCCATGGTTGGCGGTAAAAACGGCGGAGGCGCCAAATTCAGAGCCATTTCCTAATTTGTCGAAGTTATCTGGCAGTTAGCCAGATTTGGTGGAGCTTTTGAAGGGCAAACTTCAGTTAGCCATAACTTTGGCTAGGAGAAGCCTTTTGATACAATTTTTTATTTATTTTGGGTGTAGAGATCATTCTGAAGCTGTTGGAATTGTTTGTAGAGCCATCAGAGTGCTCTAACAGAGAATTTACCAGTGTTTTTTTTGTCATGGAGCCACCAGGGCCTAAGGAAAGAAGAGCTGTTTTGGACTACCTTCATCCAATGGAGGTGTTTGTTTAGTCATTTTCTACTGATTTGAACCTTTTGAATCTATTTTTGCAGTGTATTTTTCCATTTAAGGCTTCTATACAGTTGTATTCACATTTTTAGAATTTAATCAAAGAGGAAAAAGCCTAATTAGAGGCTTTTGGACCCAACAGAGGTAGCCCAAGAGAGGGGTGAACCGCTTAAACAATTATTTTCTGTCATACTGTATAATTTTGCTGCATATTTTTAGATTCTGCTCCTTTAAACAGTAAATTTTTATAAGCTCTCTTTTCCCTAGCAGGTTTAAACAGTGAACAAAACTTATCAGTTCATCTTCAAACCACTACACTTCATTTGCAGAATATGTATACTTGTCTATTCACACATCAAAGTTGGATCAATGAATACTTTGCAGTTAAAACAAATACTTTCATTGAGCGGATCTTTGTGATTACTTTTTATTTCTTTAGGCAGAGTCTGTAGAAGGGCCAGATAGCCTCCTGATTCATCCTTTATTTGAAATGTGAAAGATCCGGTGAATGCCCCTACAGTCAATCTCTGTATGAGAAATACTTTGTTCTCACAATTTTAGATCAGGGATAAGTTTCAATAACTTTCAACTTGTGGGATAATCTTATCCTGCTTAATAAATCTACAAACACATATGATAGTTGTAAACATAGTTATAAATTTGTTGTTACATTATTTAATTAATTTATTAAAGTACTTAACACCCTTAGTTTATATATATAGAGCTAGAAATTTAAAACTATGAAGCATGATAAATGGTCAAAAATTAAATTTACAATAAGACAAATATTGGATAGTTGGAAACTTCATTAATATACATAAAGATGAATTTCATGTACATATCATAGCCTTATTGCAAGGCTAATACAATTCTCTAGCTCTTCAAAACCCTAGTTAGGAAAAAACAAAAAAACCCTAGCTCATGCTAAGGAGATCCAAGAAGCATGGATCACACAAGCATGTCATCCATAACAAGGTGTCTCCTCTTATTCTTCTCTTCAATAAGTACAACCTAAAATTTCTTTTCAAAACCCAAATCTCCTAATCTCTTGGGTATGATACCCTAACCCTAGTATTCAAGATGCCCCAACAAGTTTATGAAACACTATCAACTCCAAAAGAGAGAGAACAAGTATAGAAAAATAGAAGTGGTGTGCTCCTCTTGATCACATCTCTTCACAAGAATGAATTGTGAATGTAGGATGAACTCTCTTCTTCCTCCATGTTTATTATAAGGTAAGAGAAGCCAATAATACATATCTGAAGCTATACCTTCACATGCAACCTTCAATACCACATATAGACTTACATATGTAGTGTGCCACACTCCAAAAATAAACATACCAAGCTCAAAAGTGATGTCATCCACAAATAAAACTCCAAATACAAAAACCATGTAATAAGTGTGCTCAACATTGCTCGTAATCATCCAAAAACTACACCAACACTCCGGAGCCATATACTCTATTAAATCCACTCTCTTTACATGAATACTAGTTGAGATCTCAACAAACCCCAATTGAGTATCAATTGGAGACCCCTTTTCTGAATTTTTCATCATTATTTTGCTTTTGTTTCTTAAATTCAGTTTGCTATGGGAAAGATAATGTTGGATTTTGAAATCAATTTTTGTTAAGCTCTTCAGGTTTGATACTTATGTGCTTTGCTTGGTGTCTTTGATGATTGGAAATCTCGAAAGTAATAAATTATTTTATATTCAAAATTTACTCGAAAAAAATTAATTGGTTATCTAAGTTTATCACTTTAATTTAAATTTTAAATCTATCAAACTTTTCTCCCTACAAAAGAAAATGGACTTCAAAATCACGTGGTAGCATACCAGATGACTGACAACTCGATTTGGTCAACTTGCAACTCTCTCCTGGTAGCTAGTGACTTATTAAAACTCATAATGGCATGCATTCGAGTTTTTAAAACCTCTGGTAGACCATTAGCACATCAATAAAACAGTTATTTTGAAGGTTTCCCAACCTTCGTTACTTTGAAACTCATCTCAAGCTTCATTCGGAAGAGACTTTTTTGGCACCTGGGAGGATCTTAAACAGGTTACTGCACCATGTTTTAAAGATCATTCCACAATGCTTCAGATGCCTGTTCAAACATTCACAGCTGCAGTCTCAAAACTGGCTCATGGAGAACTCACAATTATGGCGAAGAGTACCCAGATCTGCCACGCACTTAATAAATCTACCAAATTACGCATGCTCTCATAAAAAATTCTATCTCATGATTGTGCATGAAATGGTGGACTTCAACTTCGACTTAAGATCATCATGGCTTGTGTAATCTGGATTTTAGGGTGATTGAGTGAGTTTCCAGCTTGTTTTCTATCTTTAATTTGTTACCAAACTGTGAGTCATGTTCTTAGAGGTAGGCATTCAATTATCATCACTACCCACTTGCAATTCTGATTTTGTTTTAAATTTTGTTGATAAATGCATTGCATTCGAATTAATAATAAGAAATGGAATGAACTTGTACAGTCTCTTAGGTAGATTTATTTTGTGGGTTTTTATGAGATTTCTCTTGAATTTTTGGCACATATTAGTTGAAAATTTTCAAACACTTGGCTTTCATTAAAACTTTCATGAGATGTTACATAATAGAGGTTAACATGATCATAGATTATGTATCCCTCACTTTCAAACTCTGTTCTCTGTGTTTGCTTTCGAATTATGATGACATAGGGTGTAGGGGAGAAATAACACCATTCTTTCTATCAACAGAACCTTGGTAAACTCTAATATTTAGCAATCTTTTTGAATCATGTATCTTCAATCAGAACATGCAATTTGCTTAGAATTCGTTAGAACATGCAATTTTTCTCAAAATTCCTTAGAATGAGTAGCACTGGATATTAATTCAATATGTTTTTTATGATGTTTATACTAATTGGAATTAGTTTTGCTGTTTAATTATTGATCTTTAGACTGAAGATGCCACGAAAAGGAAAAGGCCGAAAGAGCAAAGGAAATTATCTAAAAAAGATACAATCCGTTAAAATTGTGCAAAAATAACATATTTGACCTTTGTTTATAGATTCAACATTGATGGAGTAAAAATAATTCCTAATTAGAGATAATATTCAAGATCTTTTGTGGTTAAATTTTTCAATAAATTCAACAGCTAACAGATCCTGCGAAAAGGAGAGGAGTTGATCATATTGTATTCTTAAAAAAAAAAAAATTGATGATATATTCTAAACTATCATGATATCCAAGTTACATTAAATGGAATGTAATACTCTGATTTCGATTCTAAATTAACAATGTATATTTGTACATGATGAAGGGTGGGAAAGCTTAACCAGCTTACAAGTACAAGATTAGAGGAGACTATGGTCCCATGCGAGACGGGGTAGCTAGTACAGACAGACAAGTACAAGATTATAGGAGACTATGGTTCAATGCGAGACGGGGTAGCTAGTACAGACAGACAAGTACAAGATTACAGGAGAATATGATCCCATGAGAAATGGGGGTGGCTAGAGATACTAGACCTTTACAAGGTTATAGGAGAATAGGTCCTCTAAGAGACGGGGTAGCTAGAGATGTTAGATCTTTTAGTTTATATTTTTATGAAACTCATTTTGGAAAATTAAGGGAAAAGATGGTTATGTGAGCGTCTGGGTGAAGGCATCTGACAGTTGTATAGCATGTATATTTAGCTGTTATTATATTATTTTATTTTTGCGCGGGGGGTCATTCAATTATTATGATGCTCTTGTTTATTGGAGAGTAAACGTGTCTTATGGAAAAGAGCCAATATTTTGGCTCCATGTTAATCATGTCATGTTCTAGGTGAGAAATAATGGAGTGTTTGAATGTGTTGGTAGCAAAATATTGCAGAGCTAAATTGTAGAAGGTTACAAATCTATTAAACCAATACCAATCGATCAGTTCGTGAACAAAAATAATATTTAATATCTGAATACTAGTATAAATAAAAATTTTAAAATAATCATATAAATAAACAATTACAAATCTATTAACTCAACACAGTTTGATCATTATTTTTCATGTTCACTAGATTTGTGTTTGAGTTCGTTGGATTTTATTTACAAACACTCAAAAAAAAGGTATGGTAACTAAACTGATCATTATTATTTACATTCCCACATTCTTTAGATTTGTGTTCGCTGAATTGCTGGGTGGATTTTATTTAAAAACACTCAAAAAAGGGGTATGGTAAATAAATATAAATACAAATAAACGAGAGGTATTGTAAATAAATAAAACCTCTTTTCATACTTGAGAGGTATGGTAGATAAAAATACAAATAAAGGGGAGATATGTGTGTTAAATAAATAAAATCTCTTTTTATATTTACTCGATAAACCTCTTTATATTTAAGAAAACTAAAAAATGAGGTTTATTTAGGTGAAGTCTATGGGCCAAATACCATGGGACAAATTATGATTGATACCATGGGCTAAATACAATGGACCAAATAGGATATTTATAAAAGAGGTATAGTAAATATGTAAATATAAAAGAGGTATAAAGAGGTATGGTAAATACATAAAAATATATCAAATATGATTAGAAATAAACATCCAAGTATATACCAAGCCTATGGGCCAAATACCATGGTAAATAAAAGAGGTATGGTAAATAGATATAAATATAAATAAACCAGAAGTATAGTAAAAAATAAAACCTCTTTTTATATTTACTCCATACTCCTTTTTATATTTATGAACACTAGTAAAAGAGGTTTTATTTAAGTGAAGCCTATGGGGAAAATACCATGGGCCAAATTATTATTAATACCATGCAAAAAAATTTATTAACCCTAATTAATATCAAAATATTATTATTATTAAATCTAATATTCATATTAATATTATTAAATTTAATAATATTGGATTAATACAATATTAAATTTGTTATATTATAATATATATTAATATATCATGATATATATTAACTCTAGATATATATGGGAGGGAAGAACAAAGGCATAGAGTAATAAAGGTGGAGAGATGGGGAGTGACAAGGGAGAGATAAAGCTAATTGAAGGAGATGAGTGAGGGAAAATGAAGAGACAGAGAGGGAGAGGAGTGAGAGAGGTAGAGAAAGGTAAGAGAGGGAGAGGGTGACACAAATATGGAGATATGGAGAGAAGGGGGGAGAGAAGGCGAGAGGGAGGGATATAGTAACAGAGTTGGAGAGAGAGAGAGAGGAAGATATATGGAGTTGGAGGGGGAGAGAGAGGGAGGTAAGAAGAAATACAAGGAGAGAGAAAGAAAGATAGAAGCGGGGGAGAGGGAGAGAAGGGGAAGATAGAGATATAGATGGAATATGAAGAGAGGGAATAAGAGAGAGACGGAGATAGGGAGGGAGGGACATAGAGATTGATAGATATGGTGTGGGAGAGTATGTGTGTTTTGGGGGGTGGGGTGAGATAAAGAGACAAACAAGGAGAGATGGAGGGAGATATAGATATAGATGGAGGGGGGAGAGAAGGAAGAATATTTTTTGCACTAGATGCAATGATTTCAGTGTAGATGGTGATTTATAATCCTATTTGTTTTCTTACACTAGATGTATTGATTTCAGTGTAGATGGTGACTTCTAATCTTATTTGATTGTTTGCATTAGATGCATTGATTTTAGTGTAGATGGTGATTTCTAATCCTATTTTATTGTTTGCACTAAATGCATTGATTTTACTGTAGATATTGATTTCTAATGATATTTGATTTCTTACACTAGATACATTGATTTCAATGTAGATGATTTCTAATCCTATTTGATTGTTTGCACTAAATGCATTGATTTCAATGTAGATGGTAATTTCTAATCCCGTTTGATTACTTGCACTAGTTGCATTGATTTCAATGTAGATGTTCATTTCTAATTATAATTTAGATTGCTTGGACTAGATGCATTGATTTCTCTGTAGATGATCTATAATCCTATTTGATTTCTTGCACTAAATGTATTGATTTCAATGTAGATGGTGATTTCTAATCCTTTTTTTTTTTGTAAATTTTGGTAGGTCCTTACTATTTTCTATTATAAAAATCATATTGCATAATACATATAGTTATAGGCCTCAACCTGCCCATAGGAAACCAGGTTTTTTGGCCACCTTAAAGCATTAAAAGCCAACCAAAATTGAAATTGTTTTCTTCTTCTACTTGCCGCTAAGGCCAGTTTACTATTTAGAGCATTGACGAAAAGATAATGACCACTATAAACACTATCTACAAAAATCATTAAACAGAAGTTGGGTTACTACCCATCTGAAGAATCGATTGGTGTTGGATCCTTTGCAGTGGAACTAGGCATGTCTATTTGTTGTAGCTGCTGAAGTTGCTTCACAACACGGTCCATTCGAGTTGACATTTGATATTTTGACACCTTGATTTGTTGGAGCTGAATGGTAATATCTTGAAAAAGTGCAGCGACTGATGGAATCTCATTCCCTTGTCCTGGATGGATACTCTGCATTGCCTTAGCCAAGACACACTTCATTATCCAATACGTATGCACAGTTTGATTGAACATAGATAGACGCCCTCGTGTGTTTCCAGGATCAGTAATGAAATTCATGATTTCCTCTTCTGCCTCATTATTTTCTTCATTGATATGGCTCTCTCTTTCCCATCACTGAATTGTATATGTTATCTGAGGTGGGTTCCCCAGCAAATAAGCCTGCGAGATATTCTGTAATGTCTCCTTCTTCGTCATCCTATTTGATTGCTTTCACTAAATGCATTGATTTCAATGTAGATGCTGGTTTTTAATCCTATTTGCTTATTTGAACTAGATGCATTGATTTTAGTGTAAATGTTGATTTCTAATTATATTTGATTGCTTGCATTAAATGCATTTATTTCAGTGTAGATGTTGATCTTATGATTTGATGTAATTGGATGTATGATGGTACATTAATTTTAAAGTGATTGGATTAACAATGTGCATTGATTTTAGTGCAAGCACAAAAAATTATTGATAATGTACATTGATTTGTGTGTTATAGTAATTCAAACAATTAATATTGGAGAGCAAGAGAGACAAGGTATGATGTTTAGTACAACAACTCGAGCTAAAGATTTAAGTGGTTCACGATATGAAAATATGACAAATCTAATAAGGGTGACAATAAGAATAGTAGAAGAAAATAGTTTGAGAATGATCACAATGAAGACTATTTGTAAATGACAACATTCTTATTATTCACATTTTCTATCATTCAACATTATTATTGTCACTTTTCATTCTAAATTTGTATTTAATATTTTTTTTATCATTGAAGTTATTAATAAGATTTATCATATCAAAAAAATGAGCTAACTAAGCAAATTTAAAATTTTATCATATCAACAAATCGAGGAAACTAAGAAAATTTAAAATTTCACATCTTCAATAGATTTTCCTTTGCTTCACACCACTAAAACCAACTGTTGACAGGAAAATTTGTCCAGCCAACAGTAGGGGATCTCCCCGGTAGAAATTCCCAATTAGACCTTGAACCGTTTGGAATAGGGATCCCGTCCGGGGTGTGGGTTCGGCTACCGCTTAAGTCACCTTCTCTTTGGTCTCAAAAGAACTCGATTGAACCTGCGGACGCACACTTATCCAAATGATACAAGATACATGATTGATGCATTAAACACATATATAACACTATGCGTACCGAGACAAATAATAAAGCATACACGCTGAAGGAGGTGTTGTTAACAACACATCATTTGGGGTTATGCTTGTAGGCTATTCTGACCACAAAAGAAACAATTCTTTATGGCGAGATGCACCTTTATTTCCTGAAAGATAAAATGAAATGCTAATAAACAAAGTCATTAACATCCATTAAGAAAGAAATATAAACTGAACATCATTAACACAAGTACAGAAAACCATAATGCATAAATGATGCCATTAAGAGTGCAACTTCATTAATCAAAAGATGTTTGAAACTATATAAGAAATACTCATAGTGTTTGCACAGCAAAACACATCAGATCCAAAAGGAGTTTAAACAGGTATCTGTATTCATATGCAAAAGAGTGTTATCTCTCAATACAATGTTGTATAACTCTTGAGTGCCCAAAAAAAATGATCCTTTACATTTTCCCCAGAGGGAGCTTTATAGATCAAAATTTGCCCTTTGGGCTTCCTGACCCTTCGCCTGCCTGACTATTGAGCTGCCCTGTGACCCGGAAGGGAAATGCGACCTGCGACCGAGCTGGGCAATGCGACCTGCGACCTGTCTGGGTGGCGCGACCTGCGACCTGTTTCCAAATGCTCCCATCGATCTACTGCCACCGTATTATGAAGATGTGCGCGCAATTGTGAGATCAGGGGCATCAATCTGTTGTCCTTTGAGGAAGTCTTGCCAAGTCTGATAGTCTGCTGCTATGGTAGAAACCAAAGGGACCTCTTCTTTCAGCCGCTGCATACAATCCAAGGCATTTGGGATTAGAGTCTCCTTCTTCTGTGAGATCTGGTTGGACGGAGAAGCGAGCTTGGTGTAGACCCAAACTGGTGTGACAAGAAACTGACCCAGGTTTTCTTTTGATGTTGTAAGGTCAGAAGTGGCATTAGCTTGCTTAATGGGCTGCAAAAATGACTGGATCTCTTGATTCAATTGTTCCCATGTCTTCCCCTCGTCCAATGCACCCAGCGATGGAATGTGATGTAAGATGTGCATCGAATTGATGCCACTGATCAGATGTTCGTATGCAACCATAACCTTGTCTAGGTCCTTGGATAGCTTATCCTTGGACTCCATTTTCATACAGATTTGGACTTTGGCATCTTACGTTTGAATCCAGTCCTTCTTTGGCAAATGTTCGGGAGCCTAGGGGTACCGCGTTGTCCAGTCCATCATTCTGTCCAAGGTAGTTGAGGCTTCCTTCAGCTATTCGTGCCTTTGCTTAGTTTCTGTTTGGGCTTTCACCAAGGGGGTGACTGTTTGTTTTATGGTAAACATTTCCCCATAAACTTGCCTCATGGTAGTCTCTAATATATCGACCTCCCTTTGAATGGTAAGTGGCACTTCATTGACAAGGAGAGCTTTGTTTTGGAGTTGCTGAACCTCTTCTCTCAATGTCGTCTTTTCCTGTTCTAATCTTGCCTCCCGCTGCTCTGCTTTATGTAGCCTATTTTGTAGAGAGAAGATATCTCTACTCATTCTGGTTACATTCTCTTCTGTGGCTGTAGCGAAAGCTGTGCTGGCCAATGGTATCATCCCAGGATTAGTCCTAGTGTCGAGGACTATGCCTTTTCCTGTCGCAACTGTGCATGATGCAGAAGGATTTCGCGCCAGGCATCTCCTTTTCTCCTGTTGGATTTTGAAGGAGAACTGATCATATGTGAGCCTGGTGAGATCGAATACCTCCTCCTCTTGCCCCTGGGAGGAACTGAAATCGGAGAATGTGGCTCTTGTACTAACTACAGTTACCTCAAGGGGAGATACATCGATGTTTTCTAGCATTTCATCCTCCTCTTCTTTCTTTTTCTTTTCTTCCTCTTCTCTTCGTAGGCATTAGGCTTCTACCTTTTCATGTTCTCTCTTCCGCCTGAGCTCTGCTTCTGCCACTGCTTCTAATTCGTATTTCCTTTTAAGCTCGGCTGTCGTAGCTTTCTCTGCTTTCTTCTGGCGATTAGCTTCCACTTTATCTAACTCTTTCTTGAGTTCCCGTTTTGCTGCAACCTCCGCCTCTTGTCTCTCCTTTTCTTTCTTGGCCTCCTCGGCCTGCTTTTTCTTCTGCTCTGACCTTAAGCTCTTCTTGTGCTTATCTTCTTCTTCTTTCATCTTCTTCTCTCTTTCTTGTTGGGCTTGGGCTTCTATTTCTCTTTATTGGGTAGAAGTACTATGCCCGATACTGGTTCGAGGCTTTTCAGCTAGAGAGGAAAAAGTACCTCCTAATTCATGACTCTTGTCTTCCAAGGTTTGATCATCTGGGTCTTCTTGGCCAGAGTCCACCCCTGGAGCAAGTTTTCGGTCTGCATTGTACCAATTTCTTCTTTCATCTTCTCCCGGGCGTTCCACGTGCTGGTAGTTCCATTTGAACTTAGCCCGCTTGCAATGATCAGGAACTATCCTTTCGGGGTCATATGTTCGATGTTCTAATGCCCCAAGGTGGTAACTTTTTATTTCATCTGCTTCTGCCTCTACCTCTCTGAAGTCTTTGATTATGTAAGTACCGATAGTGAGGGGTAGCATAGGCCATGGCTTCTTCTTACCCCTAGACAGGACACTGGAGAAACCGGAAGACATTTGGAAGTAGACCTCTTGCATGAGCATTTTTTCTGTGACAAATATAGGCATAGCATGTGGGGCCCTAAACGAGCCAAAGACTTGGATGAATGTGTACTCGGCGAATGGGAACTAATGTACCACCTTGCCTAGCGTCTCCATGGCTCGCAGAGACATGCAAGGAGTGTCTTGGCCGAAAAATTTTCTATAAAGAGTGGGGATGAACACTTGAGAGATAGGTTCTATGTCTTGTTTATACCTGGAATCCCAAAACACCTTGGTTTGTAAGTGGATTGCACGAGTCTGTTTTGGATCCCAGTTATGTACCCATCCTTCAAAGTGCAACCTTGAACAAACGACATCCAACAAATAAGATGCCATATAGAATTCAGAAGGCATTCCTTCATCTCGTACTAATGCCAAGGATAAGTTTGTGTACATGGAGGTCATCAATATGCTAGCCCAGTTGAAACAGGTGTCGTGCGCTATGACATACTCCATGAGAGTTGTCCATGTGCCGTTGAAGGTGGTGGCATCAGGGCGCTGTACAATCTGCAAAGCATGGTAGCCACTAATTTATAGACTTTCCTAAGGCTCGCCACTGGATATTCCTGGTCCTTCTTGACCTTAAATTTCTCAGGCTCCTCCCACTACTGCTTTATAGTGTCAACTATAGGAACTGCATGGGCGATAGCCCATTCTTCTGTGAAGTCTTCTTCTCACTCAGGCAAAGAGTAATAAACATGAGCGTCTGAGCCTTTGAGTGTTGCGAAAGCTTTGCCTTCGCTGTCCCTAATTACTAACTTCTTGGGATCATTTTTTTGTATAATCCAATCTATCATCTTTGGGCATGGGAATATAGCCGAATGGGCACCTGCGAGATTTAGCTTAGACCTTTTGACCTTTAAGTATATCTCCTGATTAGGGAGGTCCTCTGGGAATTCTATTCTACCAAAATCTTGGTACACTTGGTAACAATGCATGCTGTCCCCTTTGGTAAATGTGCATAGTGTATCTCTGTAGATCGAGGGCGGAGACATTGGCATGTCCATCTCTACATCCTCCACTGCCAGGCTCTTGTCTTTTTTTCGAGATACTAGAGCTCCCATGTCGCTTGAATCTGAGGGGATAGGTATAGATTCCAAGTCTTCTTCGAATTCACCTGCCATATTCATGAAAGAATCCCAGGATAAGAAAGATGCCATGATGATACAAAACCAGTTACAGCTTATCAATTATTCCAACTGGGGACACAGGCAGAGCTGAAGAAGTGGCCTACTGGGTCGCGGGGTTGCAAGTTGTGAGAAAAAGGAAAAGGTGTGACCTTGCGACCTTGCAACTAGGTCGCGGGGTCACTGGGTCGCCAGTTGGGAGAAGATGGAAGAAATGCGACCTTGCGACCTTGTGACTAGGTCACGAGGTCGCGAGGTCGCATGGTTGCGCTAGGGCTTGCCGGGGTTTTAGCACACGCGGCGTGAAGTTTCTTCTCCCTTTAACTTGAAAAACACAGGGCTGAATGGGTCTAGACAGAGCCAGGGGATAGCTTTTGGAGTAGGATACAGGCCATGGGAGGCTGGATGAAGAACTAAGACAGATTGGGCAAGCAGGGTGAATGCTGGAATCAAAAGGGAAACCCTAAGTGAAAAATGAAGACTGAGGCTGAGGCAGAGGGAAATTTAAAGGCTAAGGAATACAGACATAAGGCAAGAATAACCAAAAAGGAAACAGCAGGAGGAAAATGGCAACTTACCCAGGAAAGTAGCGCTCCAGTCGACCTGTCAGAGGTGTTTTTTTCTATCTGTTGCATATGCGTAATGTGACCTAGTTACCTACTTTATATAAAAAGGTCACACGTGTAGACCATTAATGAGGTCGCGAGGTCACAGGTCGGGGTGATCTGAGAGGTATGCGACCTCGCGACCTTGCGACCTTGCGACCTCTAGGTTGCGGGGTCGCAAGGTCATGGGGCCGCGGTTTTCCACAAAGTTGAAGTTTGCGACTCAGCGACTTAAGCAACTTAGCCCTCCCGACTCTTTACTTAACTTTTCTTTGTGCTCAAGGGGCTCCAAAAAATTTTAAAGTGGGGGTTTTTGGAGGGTATTATAGAGACTACAACAAATGGCGATTCGCTGGTCGAACTCAGAGTCTCTGCCGATGGTTAGCCCTAGAGGGGGGAGGGAGGGGAATTTACTAGCTATTCTTTTTACCTTAAGGTCACCACTACCTTGCCTTTGTCACATTGCGAGGTTTCTTGGCCTGCTGGCTTGTTTTGGTGCTGGTTAACCAAATTTCATTTCTTCAGGTTTCCAGACTGAAAGGGTCGGAGAACTCTAGGTGGCTACAGGGTCTGGTATGATTATTTTGTCCTCTTCGTGTTGCTCCATTACCTGTGAACCTCTCGGTCCCGGTGGAGTCACTACCTAGGAGTCATAAACGTTGCTCCACTGCCAGCGAGCCTAGTCAGTACCTCGGCGAAGTCGTTACATCACCTCTCTGCGTAGGAAGCCTTTCTCGATCCTTTACCCTTTATTGGTGTGCTATTGCACTTATTTTGAATGTGCCTATGGCACTTATTTAGATGTTCTCATGGCACTTATTGAGATGGGAAATTCTTCCTGGGCAGATGAGCGATCCCAACTTATTTTACTTAGAGAGAGGTTGCTTCCTGGTCTAATATGAGGACTTTGGTTTTTCCCGGATGTCCTGACGTCACCTTGAGTTAACTCTGTTCCCTCTTGATCTCGTTGCCATTGTATCACACTTTCTTTTCGCAGACACCCTTTCAAGCTCGCTAGGTAGGGGCCCCCCATGCTTGATGGCTCTAGCTTGGTCATGTGCTACCTTTGGGTGCCAATTACAAGCACGCTTTGACCACCTTCGTGTCTTTTAGGAAGGGCCTCCCATCAACATAGAACATGTTGCAGTGTGCCAATTGTGTGGCTCTGACAAGGCCTTCCGTTTTTTATTATATATATATATATATATATATAGTTTTATCTTTTTTGCAAAGGAACGATAGCAGAAACTATGGTACAGGGGTAGGACAACCCTCTGAGGGCTAATAAGTGAAGTAATGCTTGAGGTCATGCCCGTTTACCGGGAGGACATCGACTCTTCCCTCAAGAGTTTGCAGTGTAAACGTGTGGGAACCTAATTTATCCTTAACCTGGAAGGGACCTGTCCATAGTGCTTGAAACTTGGAATGTTTTCCCTTTTCTTCATGCGCTTTATCCCACTTGAGGACTAGGTATCCTATTTCAAATTTTTTACTCCCTGTGGATTTTTTATCAAACCATCTGTTGATTCGGCTTTGGTGGATGGCGAACTTTTCCTGGGTTTTCTGCCTTTCTTCCTCCAACTTCAGTACAGTGTCGATCTGGGTCTGCAAGGTGGGGCATGGGGTACCATGACATTCTTGGGACAACTGAGGGGCATGGAGAGATAAATGGGGAGGAAGAATTGCTTCTTTTTCGTAGACCAGAAAATACGGGGAGGTGCCTGTTGGGGTTCCCATGTTTTGGCCAGGTTGGTAAGACCAAAAGATGAGACAACATCAGAACCACTTTCAGACCTTAGGATCTAGCCCTCCTAGGTCTAGAGAGGGATCTCTCTATGGGAGTCAAAGGTATATGTATTTGAAGCTAAAAATTTCAAGATGTTAGGCTAGTTATATGCACGGTGTTCGTTTGTTTGATTATGAGCTTGGTTGTTGGGAATCAGGAAGGAAGGGTTCAACATGAGACAAGGCTGGACAAAGAGGAATTTAGGTAAAGGAGAAATAGTCCAGGGAATACCAAGTCCATTGGGCAATGGAGTCAAGAAAGGATTTACTTGCTGTCAATATGCAAGCTTTCAGTTGGGCTAGTCGTCTAAAGCCTTGAATCCTAAAAGATGAGGGTGAGATGAACATTAAGGAGAGAAAGTGAGAAGGAGGAGAAGACACCACTTTCTGTATATAGATAAGGTC
Source organism: Pinus albicaulis (assembly GCA_034641835.2). Classification (NCBI taxonomy): domain Eukaryota; kingdom Viridiplantae; phylum Streptophyta; class Pinopsida; order Pinales; family Pinaceae; genus Pinus; species Pinus albicaulis. The sequence continues at coordinate 590,547,806 of CM076584.1, read as the reverse complement.
AGAGGTCATTTAACTCCAGAACTGCTTGGACATACTCAAGGGCCACTCTCAAAGGCAACTTAAGGGATCTTAGAAAGGTAACTGGAGTGAAAAATATCCTAGTGAGGTAGAGACTAAGTTTAGTCCTCCCAGTGTTCCCAATTCATCCAATTAAATCCTCACAAGAAAATCTAGGAAATAGATTCATTAATTCATACATCAGAGAGCAGGCAACGAAATCCACTGCGCTGGTTAAATTAATCGAAACTAATTCTTAGATAGCACATACAGCAGAAAACATAAAGGGTTGGGAGAGCAGCAACATAAGGCACCTAACAAGGGCGAATCTTATGCCAAATTTCTTATGCGAGCTAGAAGAAATGAAATGTAATGGAAATAAACACATAGATAGAAAAAAATCACCATAGCTTTAGATCAGGATCCAATGAAATGTGCTTATCCTATTAAACATCAACACCAATCAGGTACAACATAGCCAATAGCTTGGTCATTCAGTCTGGATACATCTTCCTAAGCCTATCTTACGACTATACACAGAAGACTTATCTCAAGAGAAATTGCTCGCAATTCTCTGATATCTCATCAACAACCTTTACGATAGTTTTCTCATAGTTTTTATAACTGAAAAAAAGCAGAGGAGGTAGGTAGAACACTAAATATAACATTAAACTCAGAAAAGAATGAGAGGGCCGAAACCCATTCTGTTTTAAACTCTGAGCATTAATCTCTGGCACATTTTGGAGAAAAGAATGGTCTTCGTCAGGCTTCATTAATTTCGGGTATGTCTCTGATGCATTCTGGTTTTCTGTACTTCGTAGTACCTTTAGTGAATAAACAAAATGGCAATAAAAAATGGAATGATCTGCCATACTTGAGCAACAAATGCTCTGATATCCTTGGACTGCGTTCTGGGCGGAGATCTCCTCTGGAGCACGGTATGGAATAAAAATAGTAGGGACAACCCATTCTTTCTGGGAGGAAAACATTCTGCTGATGTAGAGAAACCTGTCACATATTAATTTCCATGCCTCTGTCAGTGAAAACCTTGCCGCTGTATCCATACTGCGTATTTATGGAGGCGTGTCCGCCTTCTGTACCCTGCGGAACATGCAACTGGACCAAGAAAGTCGGTGCAATGGAAGGATGGATGAAATGGTAGTGCGACGAGGGTGGAATGGAGGCCCTTTACTAAACAATAGTGGCAAAATGTAACGCAATGGTGAAACCATGAATAATAGGGTTTGGAGATTGAAATGTAGAGCAGACCATTAGATCATGGTCCGGGAGCAAAGATCAATGGCGTAGATTGACGCAGCGGAATGATATATGAAAACGAACGAAATGAACGTGCAACGTAAGACTTTAATGAAAATATGGAACTTAGGTTAAAACCAAAAATGCACAAGAAATGGGCGGAAATGCAATGAAACAGGACGAGGTGGGACCCAGCCGGACGCGGAGGGCAATCAAATCTTGACCGTTGATTTCAAATACGGATGAACGGCTGCGAATGAATTGGACAATCACAATCGGAGGGGGGATAGGGGTGGCACACATCAAAACTTTCGATTACGATTGGGTAGAGTGAGCGATGACCATCTGATTGAGGGGAGGATGGACGATCAGGATGGGATTGGGGAATCACGATCGGCGGATGTGGAAGAGGGAATGCGAGGTGACTGGAGGGATGTGATGAAGCGCCAACCGTCCGATTTGGAGGCAGACCGACGGCGGAGGAGCAATCGAGAGATCGCAATCAGGGGATGTGAAGGGTCACACGTCTGGAAATTGTGATTGTGAATGGGTGGGGAGCGCGATTGAGCGCTAGCTGTTGGATCTGGGGACCAGATCAACGACTCACACCGAATCAAAGAGGACAAGCGATCGGAGGACTTAACACAAGTGTTGCAATTGCATTCATTCGCGATTAGTGTGGGCCGTCCAATCTATGGTAGATCAATGGTGTGGAACAATAGAGGCGGACTTGTATAATAAAACAATCGCATCGGAACTTTTTGGTGTTTACATAGGATTTAACGTTCCGCTCCGGTCTTTCGATGCGATTAGCACTTAAGGCTTAAGCGTTGGTCCTAGGCTAAGTGCACATGTGGGGAAGTGGTCGGGGCTAGCGGGAAAGGGGCTTAGGCCTTAATATAAATTCAAAGTGGGTTTTGGCCCATTTTAATGGATTTTAAGGCCATTTAAAGGGAAACGATAAGGGGGAAAAGGGGAAAATTAACCAATCAAGGGATAAAAGTGGGGTTTAAAGGGGATTTTGGGAAGATTTAGGAGAGTAAGGGGGAATTTAGGGGGAACAAAGGGGACTTTGGGAAAAAGGGAAAAAAGATGAAGTGGTGGAATTCTGCAGAGATATAAGGGGCGAAATAAGGCCTTTTGAGCAAAACTTTATCGTTCAGCAAGGCTTATTGACTTCATGACAGCAGAGGGAAAAAGAAAAAGGTAGGGAACTATGCAAAAGGCTTCAAGGATGATGTGTTTTCAAAGGAAATGCATTCCTTGAAGGCTCAAAAACATTTAGCCCCCTGTTTGCTTGTCAAAAATTTATAGGGGGGCTAACAGTGGCTCCACATGGGGATGGCTTCTTCTTGAAGGAGTCAAGAATTCGGAAATTGATCTTTGGTGTAGGCCAGATGCTTGCTGCTTAAGCCACCTTTCTTCTTTGATTTTCGGCTGCCACAAATATGATAGATCAGCAGAAGCATTCTCAACTATCTACCTACCCATACTACAATCCTATCACTTTTTCTTCTTTCTAGGGTGCATTTTAGCTAGCAGACCCTTTACATCATTTATTTTTATAACAGAAAATAAACCTATTCTAGATCTACCTTTATTGCTCAATGAAGCCAGATTAGACTGTTGACCTCATATGTTTCTCTACCTAATCTAATATCTGTTGGGATTAGATTGTCCAGCAGATTTCTTCTCTACATTCTACAATAGGAAACTTAAAAACAGTCAAACTAGGATGAAACAGTCTAGTTTGCTGCAGATCCAAGGCATAAAAACAGTTGCTCATGGACATAAAACTTTGCAGAAAACTGAACAAAACTTGAAGGCTTGAAATCTGAAATCTGAAGTATCCTTCTTTCCTTGTGTGACTCGAGACTTCAACATACTAGAGTCACTTCTTTTCTCCGTTTCAGCTCTGGTTTTAGGCATGTTAGAGCTGATTTTTCTTTTTCTTTGCTGGTCCAGATTTTGAGCATGTTAGGACCAGCTGTTTTTGCTTTCTCGGCTCAGGTTTTGACCATATTAGAGCCAATCCTTTGCACTTCAGAGGTTCATGCTTTAAGCATGTCTGAACCTCTCACTTTTCCTCTGTTCTTTGGAACATTTTCTCTTTTTCTTGAAAATAAAAACTGCAGTGGTATGTACAATGGAAACAAAAACTGGAACTTTGAAAATCAGCAGAAGTAATGCTTGAGCATCCTGCCATTGACAGGACCACCAAAAAGCTCAGTACCATCAAGTTCTTGTAAGAAAAATGCATTAGGACCCACAGTGGCTTGGATGATGTATGGACCTTGCCACAAGCTGTCAAATTTGCCATGTTTACCTTTGTCCTCTCTCCTTGAGTCCCATTTCAAAACTTTGTCACCAATTTGGAAATTTGAAGCTTTGGTTCTCTTATCAAACAACCTCTTGATGCTTTCCTGAACCTTGACAACTATGTTATAAACCTGTTCCCTAGTTTGCTAAATATAGATTGTTTCATTAATTCTTCTTACCATACTGTCTTCCTCTATCTGAATCTCCTGCACAAGCTTAATCACTGGCACTCCAAGACTAGTAGGAAAAACTACTTCTGTCCCATAAATGAGTTGGAAAGGTGACATGCCAATGGATTTCTTTGTTGTGAGCCTGTCTGCCCACAAAGCATGCACCAGTTTTTTGTGCCATGACCTTTTTTTTTCTTCCAGCAGCTTTTTAATGATAGTGACCAGGCTTTTGTTAGATGATTCAGCTAATCCATTACCCTGAGGGTAATAGGCAATTGAATGACCAAGAGCTATTTCGTACCTCTGACAGAAATCAATCATTTTCTTGGATCCAAAAGTAGCAACATTGTTAGTGATTATTTTTCTTGGACATCCAAACTGAGAAAGGATGTAATCCTCTAGGAACCTAATGATAACAGAGTCTGTGGCATTCCTAGTGGGTATGGCTTCTATCCATTTGGTGAAGTAATCTATAGCAGTTAGGATCCATTTGTGTTGCCCAGAAGAAGAGGGGTGAATTTCTCCAATAAAATCTACGCCCCATTGCATGAAGGGACCTTATACAGTGATAGGTTGCAAAGGGAGGGGAAGAAGCTTTCTTCTACCTTCAAAGATCTGGCATTTGTGGCAGGAAAGTATCATTTTATGGATATCATTGAAGAGTGTAGGCCAGTAGTAACCAGCCCTGAGTATTTTATTTGCAGTGGCTTTCCAACTCAGGTGGCCTCCACACTCCCTAGCATGGAACTCTTGCTTGATTCTCTCAGCTTCAGCTTCAAGCAAACATTTAAGCAATAGGCCGTTCGGATTTTTCCAATATAGGTTTTCATTCAGAATGCAGTAATTTCTGGCTTTTAATTTTATGAATCTAGCCTTGGTTTTGGATAGTTCTGGAGGGGTATTGAGATTGGTGAGAACAAAAAGGATATCAGAGTACCAAGGAGAGTTCTGAAACTTCTCCTCAACAGTGGGTTTGGGTAGTCCTTCCTGCTCATCTAAGGCATTTACCATGTTAATATCAAGGGCCTGTAAATTTGATTCAACCATTATTTGGGCCAGCCTTTGACCTTTGATCAGCTTGGTGGGCTTTATTTCAAGGTCGTATTCTAAGATTGTAGCAATCCATTTGCCCCTTTTCCCATCAGGGTCTTGGGACAAGATATCTTTGAACACTATATTTGGGACATAAGCAATGGTGTGAGAATGCAGAATGTACACCCTAAATTCCTTTAAGGCCTTGACCAAAGCATAGGCCTGTTTTTCCATAATGTTGTATTTCAAGGGTGCATCTCTTAAGGCTTTGCTGAAAAAGGCGATTGGTTGTTCATTGCCTTCTGAATTTTTCTGCAGTAAAACTGCAGCCACGGTATGTTGGGAGGCAAATGAAAAAATCAAGAAATCTTTTGAGAAATATAGGTTGATAAGAATAGGGGCTTGAGTGAGTGCCAGCTTTACTGACTCAAAAGATTTCTTGGCTTCAACAGTCCACTTAATTCCCGCACCTTTCTTCAACATGTCAGTCATTTTCCTAAGGTGCTCAACAAGATTGGGAATGAATCTCCTAAGGAAATTGATCTTCCCTATGAAGGACTGCAATTCTTTGATGTTTCTCGGTGTGTGACTTGAAGTATTCCCTCAACTCGCTGTGGATCTATCCTAATTCCTTTCTCATATATGATATGACCAAGAAGTTTACCTTCTTGCAACCCAAAAACAGTTTTCTTAGGATTTAGTGACAGACCATACCTTCTACATTTTTCAAAAAAATTCCTCAAATGTTTCAGGTGTTCTTCTTCAGTTTTAGAAAATACAGTCAAGTCATCCAAGTAGATAACTATGAAGTGTCCTATCTCATCTAAGAAAGCTATATCCATCGCTCTTTGGAAGGTTGCTCCAGCATTCATCAGCCCAAAAGGCATTTTCACATACATGAAGGTGCCCCATGGAGTGGTAAATGTTGTTTTGAGTTGATCTTCTGGGAGTACTAGGACTTGATTGTATCTTGAAAAACCATTAAGCAGAGAGATTATCTTAGAGCCCACTACCTTCTGTAGGATATGTTCCATTCTAGGTAAAGGGTAATTGTCTTTTAGTGAGCCTCTGTTGAGATTTCTGAAGTCTATGCATAACCTGATCTCCCCTGTTTTCTTCCTCACAGCCACTAAGTTTGATACCCAATCAGAAAACCTCACAGGAACTATGATACCTGCCTCATACATCTTCTTAATTTCCTTTTCAACTGCAGGCAATTGTTTTGGATTGATTCTGCGGAGTTTTTGCCTAAAAGGTTTCTGATTTTCTTTCAGGGGTATCTTGTGTTGTATGATGTTGGTGTCATAGGCCTTTAAGTCTTCACAGCTCCATGCAAACACATCAATAAATTCCTTAAACAGGTCAATTTATTTCTTCTTCATGTCTGCAGGTAAAGACTTAGCCAGTTTAATCATTCTGGGTTTATCTTCAGTGCCTATGTTGCATTCTTCTACATCTGAATCTGTATGTTCTATAGTGGGATTTTTTGCTACATAATCAAAGTCAAAGAGGTCCTCTAAGGGTGCCAGGCCTCTGGGTATATTCTGGTCTTTGGCCTGCAGCACCTCTATCTCTTCACTTTTTTCATTTTTGCATTTTCCGGTCGAATTTTCAGTTTCTTCAGAAAGAGTGTTTATTTCTATATTACAGGGTGTTTCTTGTTCATCCAGGTAATCCTCACTAGGGCAGCTGTCCTCAAATTTTGAGTCTGAAATAGAAAATTCAAACTCATTTCTGCCCACCAGAAAATCTTCAATCTGTTTGTTTCCTTCAAAGACCCGCCAATATTTTTCGTTGTCTGCACTGTAGGTTTGAATTTGGTTTGAATAATGATATGTTGGTCAGCTGGAGTCTTTTATGACTAACTCTGAGTCCCCCCTCACAGCTATCCTATGGGCTCCTAATTTTTTTAACAGATTTAAGCCCAGGATAAGAGCCTCATATTCTGCAATATTGTTTGTACATTTGAAATGCAGATTTACAGCGTGGCTTTCTCCGTAATTACTTTCTGTGATTTTTAGCCACACCCCTGCTCCAACATTTTTCCTAGTACATGACCCATCGAAATTCATTTCCCACAGGGGTTTGTCATTATGTTGCGCTGTAGTATCTATACTAGGTTGGGGATTATTTCGCTCTTCAGATTGAGTGTGGAGATCAGAGAGTTGGCTAGTTTGTTGTTTGTGTTTTGTCCCTATTTTTGGCTCACTCAGAGTTTCATTTTTAGTGTTCTGTCCATGGTTTTCTTCATCATTTTCTTCCGAGTCTAGGGAAGCTATTATGTTAAAGTCCATGGGCTCCATGTCATTGATTTTTTCTCTGTTTTTTAGTGCTGGCTCTCCTAAAGATTGGTCGTTGCAAAGGATGAAAGAGTCTAGATCTGTGTGTATAGAGTATAATGGTGAATTTTCAGGTTTCTCGGGGCTACTGACCAGGAATTTCATTTGAGCCTCCCTATACAGTCTTCTAAGCTGGCCAAATACAGGGACAGTGGCATATGAGCCATCCATCTACATTGTGCCTTGCAGCTTGGCTCCCCATGATCTAGATAACAACATGCCATATTTGGGTGGTACATCTGCCACCACAATATCCATGACCATGCATTTAGGAGGAATCTGGGTAAGACTCACACATAAGTATTTAATCAGGCCTAGGCATTTTACTCTGTTAGAGTCAAATGAATATAAGTCTTTGTAAGGTCTAGTGATTTCTAGGCCTAATTGTTCCATTACTACTTTAGGCATTAAATTGTGTGATGCTCTAGAATCATACATGGCATTATGCAGAATCTTGTCATGAATGTTGAGACTGATATAAAAAGGGGGTACTACCCCCTCTTGAAATTTTCCCTCAATCTTAGGACCAAACAGGAGGGCAGGTTGATCATCATTGAGATTTACAGTATCATTTCTTTCCTCTAAATTCAAGGCTTTCAAAATTTGGCCTCTATATACATCTTGAGTGGCCAGCTTAGAAAGTGGGACAGAGATTTTGATTTTTGCAATCTCACTCTCCAAATTGAAAGTGGACTGACTCTTTGGAATGTTTAACTTCGTTTTGTTAGCCACTGCCTTAGTGGCTGAATCAGTTTGTATTTTTTCACTATGTACAGGTTCAGGAACTGTTTTATGAGGAGCACTAATTGTAGTGCTAGTGCTGCTAGCTGGTTTACCTTGTGTATCAGTGTTTTGGTTGTCCTTTTCTTTACCTTTTCCAGAACTTTCAGTTGCTGATTTGCTACTTTCAGAGATTGCTTTAGAAGATCTGTCAAGCCTTTTCTTGATAGTGATCTCAAGAGCTTTGGTTTTGGAAGTATCTTGGCTCTTTTTTCTCCTAAGTTCATATTTTTCCCTGACTTTCATTATAGCATTTTCAAATCCAAGTTTGTAGGCTTCAGATTCTAATCCTTCCTCATCCCAATATGAGGGTGAGGACCGATCTTATTCTGAATCACAGTTATGGATTGAGTCATCTGTTTCAAACATGTTTATTGTATTCTCTTCAGACTCTTCTATGATTCCCTCATCTTCATCTAAAATTTTTTCTTGAAATGGGGGAATAACTTGTTGATCCGACTCTCTTTGTCTGTTGGGAGCAGCATTGTTTCTTCTAATGTTCTAGTTCTGGTTTTGGTTTCTGTTTTGGTTTCTAACTGTGAAAACCATATTTTTTATCATTTGTTGTAGCTCTTCCACATTTTTAGACAATCTATCATATTTGGGATCAGATGTGGAAGCTACATTGTCATCCCTGTATGTTACCCTTTTCTCAGCTCTTAATTTAGCTCTTTTCTCAAGTAGATTTGCTTCTATATTTATTGCTCCTTTCTGCATTTCCTCCAATGTGTTATACTCTTTATCTCTAAGCTCATAGGCCATGTCAGCATCAAATCCATCAGGATATTTGCCTAGGGCCATACCTTGAGGAGGTTTCATGTGTGGAGGGAGAGCATTGTAAATGCTGTTGAATCTAGTGGTGTAATCATGGATGCTCTCTCCCACGTTCCTCTTAAGGGTCATGTATTCTGCTAGGAGCTAGCGAGGGTTTGGCCTAACTTCCCATTTGTTTATGAAGGTTTGATATAACGTAGGGAGATCTTGGATACTGCCAGGAGGTAAAATTTTAAACCATTTCTTTACATCACCCCCTAAGCTTTGGGAAAATATTCTCATTTTGATTATTTAATCATCAATTTCCATATAGTCAAAAGAATCCTCCATCTTATCTACATGTTTCTGGGTTGTGATGGATTCTTTAGCAGTGAAGTGTGGGATTTTTGACTGATAATCATTGGATAAGGGTAACAAGGGTTGAGGTAAAACCAGAGGTGCATACCAGGCTGCCATGATAATGTTCTGATGGGGTACAGGGTTAACTTGAGCAGCTGGTATATGGATGACATGGATATTAGGACCAGTAGAAGTTTTTTGAGCAGATCAAGGGTGGGAGAGCCCCAAGTTTTGAATGAAGTGGATATCAGGTGGTGTAGATGGAGGGGTTCCTCTTTCTCTAGTGTGTTGACCACTATGAGATGGTGAACTGTGAAACTCAGGGTCTGGCTGGTCTAGATGATTGAATGACCTAGTCCTTGGTAGTTTATTAGGTAGGTCTAGGCCAGGGAGAAAATGTGATAGAGCTGTTAGGTCTTCTAGTGCAGAGTTAGCTCTATGAATGTGACTATAAATAGTTGGTCCTTCAAGTGCAGGAGATCCTTTGATGATCCTCTCAGGGTTATCAACTATTTCAGGTGGGTTTGGGTTGGGATAAGCTCTGGTGTAAATGGTCCTGAAAGCCATAATGTTTTTTTCTAACAAGGCAGCTTAACCCTACTTGTTACTTCTATTGTGGTTGATGTTGTTATGAAGGTTGGTCTCCTAGTGGAGTATAATGTGAACCAAGATAATCAGCAGGCCTACTGATCACCAGTGGAGTCTTTGAAACATTTATGGAGCCTTGGAGTCGCCAGGTGGAAAGTTTGAGATGTTTTGGGAGGGTACACTGTCCAACACAGTGATTGTGGGATGTCCTCTTTCAAGGATATCTTCACAACACAAAAAACTCTAACTAGAGATTGACTGGGAGGGAATTTACTAGATATGTCACCTCAGAGAGAGTGTGAGATCTGGAGGCTACCTGGCCCTTTCCAGACTCTGTCCAAGAGTATGGGGAAGCACAAAAATGGTGTAGAGATTGATGTGAGGATAGAATCTCTTTAACTGCCAACCTAACCAGAGATTGTAGGTCTTTTGAATGCTTAAGGATGCTTAAGGTGTAATGCACTCAGTTTCCCCAGTGGAGACACCATTATGTTTGGGTTCCCATGTTTTGGCCAGGTTGGTAAGACCAAAAGATGAGACAACATCAGAACCACTTTCAGACCTTAGGATCTAGCCCTCCTAGGTCCAGAGAGGGATCTCTCTATGGGAGTCAAAGGTATATGTCTGTGAAGCTCAAAATTTTAAGATGTTAGGCTAGTTATATGCACGGTGTTCATTTGTTTGATTATGAGGTTGGTTGTTGGGAATCAGGAAGGAAGGGTTCAGCATGAGACAAGGCTGGGCAAAGAGGAATTTAGGCAAAGGAGAAATAGTCCAGGGAATACCAAGTCCATTGGGAAATGGAGTCAAGAAAGGATTTACTTGCTGTCAATATGCAAGCTTTCAGTTGGGCTAGTCCTCTAAAGCCTTGGATCCTAAAATATGAGGGTGAGATGAACATTAAGGAGAGAAAGTGAGAAGGAGGAGAAGACACCACTTTCTGTCTATAGATCAGGTCAGAGGTCATTTAACTCCAGACCTGCTTGGACATACTCAAGGGCCACTCTCAAAGGTAACTTAAGGGATCTTAGAAAGGTAACTGGAGTGAAAAAGATCCTAGTGAGGTAGAGACTAAGTTCAGTCCTCCCAGTGTTCCCAATTCATCCAATTAAATCTTCACAAGAACATCTAGGAAATAGATTCATTAATTCATACATCAGAGAGCAGGCAATGACATCCACTACGCTGGTTAAATTAATCGAAACTAATTCTTAGATAGCACATACAGCAGAAAACATAAAGGGCTAGGAGAGCAGCAACATAAGGCACCTAACAAGGGAGAATCTTATGCCAAATTTCTGATGCGAGCTAGAAGAAATGAAATGTAATGGAAATAAACACATAGATAGAAAAACATCACCGCAGCTTTAGATCAGGATCCAATGAAATGTGCTTATCATATTAAGCATCAACACCAATTAGGTACCACATAGCCAATAGCTTGGTCATTCAGTCTGGATACATCTTCCTCAGCCTATCTTACAACTATACACAGAAGACTTATCTCAAGAGAAACTGCTTGCAATTCTCTGATATCTCATCAACAACCTTTACAATAGTTTTCTCATAGTTTTTATAACTGAAGAAAAAGCAGAGGAGGTAGGTAGAACACTAAATATAACATTAAACTAGAAAAGAAGGAGAGGGCCGAAGCCCATTCTGTTTTAAACTCTGAGCATTAATCTCTGGCACATTTTGGAGAAAAGAATGGTCTTCGTCAGGCTTCATTAATTTCGAGTATGTCTCTGATGCATTCTAGTTTTTTGTACTTCATAGTACCTTTGGTGAATAAATAAAATGGAAATAAAAAATGGAATGATCTGCCATACTTGAGCAACAAATGCTCTAATATCCTTGGACTGCGTTCTGGGCGGAGATCTCCTTTGGAGCACGGTATGGAATAAAAACAGTATGGACAACCTGTCCTTTCTGGGAGGAAAACATTCTGATGATGTAGAGAAACCTGTCACATATTAATTTCCATGCCTTTTTCAGTGAAAACCTTGCCGCTGTATCCATACTGCGTATTTATGGAGGCGTGTCCGCCTTCTGTACCCTGCGGAACATGCAACTGGACCAAGAAAGTCAGTGAAATGGAAGGATGGATGAAATGGTAGTGCGGCGGGGGCGGAATGGAGGCCCTTTACTAAATAATGGTGGAAAAATGTAACGCAATGGTGAAACCATGAATAATAGGGTTTGGCGGGTGAAATGCAGCACAAACCATTAGATCATGGTCTAGGAGCGAAGATCAATGGCGGAGATTGACGCAGCGGAACTATATATGAAAACGGACGTAACAAGCGTGCAACGTAAGACTTTAATGCAAATATGGAACTTAGGTTAAAACCCAAAATGCACAGGAAATGGGTGTAAATGCAATGAAATAGGACAAGGTGGGACCTAGCCGGAGGCGGAGGGCGGTCAAATCTTGACCGTTGATTTCAAATACGGATGAACGGCTGTGATTATATCGGGCAATCACAATCAGAGGGGGGATAGGGGTGGCACACATCGAAACTTTCGATTGCAATTGTGCGAAGTGAGCGATGACCGTCGGATCGAGGGGAGGATGGATGGTCAGGATGGGATCGGGGAATCACAATCAGCGAATGCGGAAGAGGGAATGTGAGGCGACTTGCGGGGTGCGATGAAGCACCAACCATATAATTTGGAGGCAGATCGATGACGGAGGAGCAATCGGGAGATCGCAATCGGGGGATGCAAAGGGTCGCGCGTCTGGAAATTGCGATTGCGAATGGGCAGGGAGCGCGATTGAGCACTGGCCGTTGGATCTGGGGACCAGATCAACGGCTCACACCAAATCGGAGAGGACAAGCGATCGGAGGACTTAACACAAGTGTTGTGATTGAGTTCATTAGCGATTAGTGTGGGCCGTCCGATCTATGGTAGATCAACGGTGCAGAACAATAGCGGCGGACTTGTATAATAAAACAATTGCATCGGAACTTTTCGGTGTTTACACAGGATTTAATGTTCCGCTCCGGTCTTCCGATGTGATTAATGCTTAAGGCTTAAGCATTGGTCCTAGGCTAAGGGCACATGTGGGGAAGTGGTTGGGGCTAGTGGGAAAGGGGCTTAGGCCTTAATATAAAGTCAAAGTGGGTTTTGGCCCATTTTAATGGATTTTAAGGCCATTTAAAGGGAAATGATAAGGGGGAAAAGGGGAAAATTAACCAATTAAGGGATAAAAGTGGGGTTTAAAGGGGATTTTGGGAAGATTTAGGAGAGTAAGGGGGAATTTAGAGGGAACAAAGGGGACTTTGGGAAAAAGGGAAAAAAGATGAAGTGGGGGAATTCTGCAGAGATATAAGGGGCGAAATAAGGCCTTTTGAGCAAAAATTTATCGTTTAGCAAGGCTTATTGACTTCATGACAGCAGAGGGAAACAGACAAAGGTAGGGAACTATGCAAAAGGCTTCAAGGATGATTTTTTTCAAAGGAAATGCATTCCTTGAAGACTCAAAAACATTTAGCCCCCTGTTTGCTTGTCAAAAATGTATAGGGGGGCTAACAATGCCTAGGGAGGATCTGAGCATGACACGGTCAGCCCAGAGAGCGTTGTGAAGGGCTTTGTGCCAGTTGCGCTGGTGGGACAACAGGGTCTTCTTAATGATGCGGATAAGATTTTTATTAGTTGACTCAGCTAAACCATTTCCTTGGGGATAATAATTTGTAGTATGTTTGAGAACAATACTGTTTTCTAGAGAAAAATCATATAATTTAAAATATGAAAAGTAAGTTGCATTATTAAAAAACAAGGAAGTTGGAACGCCAAACCTGGTGATGATGGAATGAGTGACGAATTCTATTACCTCTTGATCATTGATTTGGCGTAAAGGTGCTGCTTCGACCCACCTGGTGAAATAATCGGTAGCAGTAAGAATATATCGATGTTTCTTGGAGGAATGAGGTATGATTTTTCCAAACACGTCCAAACCCCATTGTTGAAAGGGCTCCTCCACTACTACTGATAGTAGGGGGGTGGTTGGCCGTGCTTCTCAATTTGCAAATTTCTGGCATTGAGAGCATTTCCGGACATATGCATGTGCATCTATGAAAAGTGTCGGCCAATAGTATCCTGCGTGCATTACCTTGTGGGCTATGGTATCTCCTGCAAAGTGCCCTCCAGCGGGTCCGTCGTGTAGCTTGGTCAAGATTTTATGTGCTTCATCATGTTCCAAGCAGCGTAGCAGAACTCCGTTGTAGTGTTCCTTGAAAATTTTACCCTGGATCAACTGGTAAGATGCAGCTTTGAGCCTTATTGCGCATTTCTGCCGGGCTGTTAGAGCAGGGTCCAGGATGCCATGGGCTAAATATCCAGAAATGTTAGAGTACCAAGAAGGGCTTATCTGCTGAGGTACGTGGTCACTCTAATACATGTCGATTTCCTGTTCCCAACACTCTTCCTCAACTCCATGCGTGCTTCCAGCCTCCGCAGCCAGTTGGCATAGTCCTTGTCCTTTAACAGTGTGTGCTGGTTTAAACTCTAATTCATACTCTTACATACATGCCACCCAGTTGCCTCACCTCTCGCCTAGCTCCTGCTGCACGAACAGTGAGCGGACAGCTGGGTGTGGAATGAAAACCATGACATGGTTTTTCAAGATGTATGGCTTGAAATTCTTGACTGCTTTGTAGACTGCATAGGCTTGCTTTTCGATTTCAGGGTAGTTCAATTCAAATCCTTGTAAACCAGTACTCATGAAGGATATAGTTTGTTCATCATTGTTGCCGTCCTTCTGCGTGAGGACAGCTCGAAGTGATGAATCTGAAGCAAAAGTATACAGGATAAAGCTTATGCTAAAATATGGAATTTGGAGGGATGGCGCTTCAGCTATAGTCTGCTTGATTTTGTCGAAGGCCTCCTTCTCCGGCAGATTCCATTTGAAAACCGCATTCTTCTTGATCATCGCCTGCAAAGGCCTGACTATTTGGGCGAAATCCGATATGAATTTACGTACAAAATTAATTTTCCCCAGGAAAGATTGCATTGCTTTTTTAAATGTTGGGGGGAGGGATCTGGGCAATGGATTTTTCCCGCTCTGGATCTACAATAATTCCCTACTTAGTTATAATGTGGCCCAACAAATTCCCTTCTACCACAGCGAAAACACTCTTCTTCGGGTTGAGCGAAATCCCATATTTCTTGCATCTTTTGAATATTTACTTGAGGTGGCGTAAATGATCGCCTCGGTGTTTCGAGTGTTATCACTCAGATTTTCCTTGAAGTTGTAGGGAAGAGGAAAGGGGTCCGAGGTAACCACAAACCAACTTTTAGGTGTAGAATCTAGCCAATCTGTACACAGAGAGGGCTCTCTCTGTAAAATTTAGCTTTGTTTTGAAGGATATTAGGCTAGCTATTAAAGTCCAGGGTTTTGATTGAGTTTGGGTGATGAAATTCTATAGCAGAGGGTAAGATTGAATAATTCAGGCCATTGGGCTAATGGAGTCAAGAAAATGGCTGGACTGGATTAAGTTTCTTATCAAAAGACGGTTTCACACGGCAAGGTAATCAAATAGGGAACAATTATAGATCTAAAGTGAATGGAATGAACTCAAAATGATGAAGGGAAATTAAGAATCCTTCAACACATTTGAAAGAGGGAACTTGGATGATTATTAATAAAGAGCAACTAAGAATTCCTTATTAAATAATCAAAATGCATAAACTAGAAAACAGGAGCAATTAAGAATTCACTGTTTAAACTAGTTTAGAAGAAAACATTTAGAATAACAACGATTAAAATCAGATTACACTTAAGCACTTTCTGATTTATTCCTTTTCGTTAATCATTCAGATAATGAAACACAGTGATATAGTAAACAAGTATAAAACTTTAAAACATAAGATAGAAGACTTATTGATCCTTTTTCTGGCTCAAGAATCCTATGAAAAGTCTTTTTCATCAATTCGTCATCCAACTAGCCATATGAAGTTTCTCCAACAGCACTTTATTCCAAAATGATCAATGTCATAGCAATGTCTAAGAATCCACCCCAATACTCTAATCGAGGGAGTATTTATACAAAAAATTATAAAAAATATCTCCTAACAATTTGAGATATAATTTAGGATGACTCATAAGTATTTTACAAAAAACTAGAGACAGATGGTCTCGTAAATAAGAGGAAAAGGTAACTGATGTTGTGTTGTTCCTTCTTTTGAGAATGTGCTGGAGGCAGGCCCTATGATTCGGCTTGCTGCTGTCTTATCTAGTAACTCTTTTTTGACTGCCCTGTTTTACTAATACTCTTTGTCTTCACTGATACACTTTGACCTCTGTTTATCCTTTTTATCCTTTTTATCATGACTTACTGTATTAACAAATAAAACTTCATGTAAGGATAAATTTTTTACAAGAGTTCTAACATTTCTTCCCACCATTTAGCTTCTATTATTCTGGTCCTTTGAAGCTTTCTTAGTGTTTCATCAGCTTCTGTATATCTGAAAAAGGTAGGCTGAGTTGGGAATAGATGCTTTACCTCATGTTCGAGATAAAACAAATTTTCCAATCTGTCATGAAGATTTTTGCCCGTAGGCAATGCTGCTATTGATGAACTAGTTGAAGAATTGGCCTAATTGTCAGCATACTTGTCCAATTTCTCAACATAACTTTCAAGGTGCATTAGTTTATCCTATAAAACTAAAGGACTGGGCAATCCTTTATTCAACAAAACATCCAATCTCTTTATGAAGGCATGGATTTCTTCTTGCATGTCAGAGCATCTTCATTCTAGATTCTGCATCAGAGTTCTTTTGGTAAAAACTCTTTTTATCTCCAAAATCGTTCCTATTCTGTCTTGAATGCCAAGTTATTCAAGTTGGTGCTTGTTCTGAGTATTCAAAAAATGTATAAGTTCATTGGCTTCTTCAGGCATTTTTCATAATTCTTCACATGCCCTTTGAACTTCTTCCATAGCCAATTTAACTAAATCATTATGTTCATACATTATTTGAATTGAGGACCAGACATCTTTTATTGACCGAATGATGTTGTCCCAAAGAATTTCTTGTATTTCCTTCAAAGGTCTCTCCAATGTGAGATCCTTCTCCAATGTTTTAACCAATTTTTCTAATCTTTTGACCTCTCTTGTTTTATCTGTAACACTCATTTTTGAGAGATCATATTTCTGTTCTAAAGTGGTGAGTTGTAACTTTGTTTGCTAAAGCTCTGTCACCTGGAGTTTCAATTCCCCCATCGACTTTATTAATTCTTCAGTGCTCAAATTTTAAGTGTTGCCTTGTGATAATTTTGTTGGTTGACCTGTAGTTGCTATACCTGTTATGATTCCTGCTGTAGATGTACCTATAATTACTCCTGCTGTAAAAGCTGGAATATTAGGCTGCTTATCTTTCAATGCCATTTCAAGCTCTTTTTCAGTTTCATTAAGTTTCTCATTCAGTTTCAATTCCTCCTCATAATTTTGTTTCATGATTTCTGCAGTCTGTGGATGTCTTGATGCTGGTAACTTCAGTTGCTTTCTCAAAGCTACAATATCATCATCTTTTTTCTTGATCAAAGCTTCTATACCCTTGACATCCTCGGGATTATGTCCCAATCAAATGATTATATCCTCCAAGGTCTTTATTTTGTTATCCTTAGCCTTAGAAGAGGCTTTTTCAAGCTACAATTATGCATTAGTATTATCCAAAGAATCCTGCAATTTATGAGTCATCATTGATTTATCAGTCAGAGTAGAATAAATCAGTTCACCTATTTTTTTATGCAGCTCAATTTGATCCAAAGGATGAATATCCTTTGCTAAGAATTCAAAATTAGTTTTGATATAATCTGCATCTATTTGAGGCTGCTGCACTTTGGGTTTGAAGTGACTCATTACCATGTTACCCTGCTGGATGTCATAAGTTGACATCAATCTTTCTTGATTCTTAGGAGCCATCTTCAAATACTGATTGTAAACTTGGAGTCTTAGTGGATCATTTCTGACCTTTATATTTATGAATGTTATTTTGATATCCCAAGCATCTTTCACTGGTGGTTTGAAAGATGATACTTCTACACTTTGCTGCCTTTGCAGCTCTTTTCTCTGTAAAGTAGTAGATGTCCCACTGACTGTACATGTTTTCTAGTTGTCTTCTCTCCCCTGGCTATCAGGGATTTCTTGAACAGATTCTACTTCTGGAAGAGGGTTTAATTTTTGTCTTTTAACATCATGTTGTCCTGAAGATCCACTAATAGGGGTAGCAGCTTTAGCATCTCTCTTCTTACCTTTCTCTATATTCATAGGAGTTTGTAAAATTGAAATTTCTGGTTCATTGATCTGAATAGGAGGAATCTGTACTTGACCCTGTTCTTTAGAAGTTTCAGGCTGATCTGTCATTGAAAAGGTTTTTGTGGCTTGTATATCAACCTCTTTCTCCTTTCCTTTAGATGCTCTTGTGGCTAATACACTAATTTCCTGTAAATTTTCTTGAGAAATCCCTGCAGAAGAAGGACCAATACCTGATATCTGCACCTGTCCAAAAGAATCTAGGTCAATTATCTTTTCAAGGTCTTTCATTATGTTTTCAACATTGACCTGCTCACTATCTTCTTCTATCAATGTCCCTTCCATCCATTCATCCATATTGGCATATTGTTCAATTTCTGGGATTCTTTGATGAATGTATGGTGATAATTTGTTTTTCATTCTTCTATCACAAATAAAGCTATTTGGGTCATAAGGCACCTAGTAGAATTTTTTTTGCAATTTAAGATAGTCTTATAAGATTCTCTTAGCTTCTTTTCCAGCATCCCTAGAGTTACAAACAAAGGGACCTAATTGGCTCTTAATTCTGAATTGAGCCTTTTTCTTTGCATTACAGAAATGGACTATGTCTGAATTGATCATCTGTCTTAAATACTCTAATGCAAAGAGCCTCATTGGGACATTTTTTTGCAACTTGAAAGGGCATAACTCACACCCATATATTCTGATTTCTGTGTGATTTTGGTATAGGTACTAGTCACCTATCCTATATTGTTTTGAGAGTTGGAGAATTTTCTTGATTTCATTATTGACCCTAGGAGGGGAGACTCTTGTCAATAGGGTGGTTGCAGGGTGTACAAATAGGTCAATAAACTCATTGTAGGAGTAAGGAGAATCAGAGGAATTATGAGTAATGGCAGACCAAAAGATTACAGACCTGGGATTTCCTTTGGCATCAAGTTTTTTGACATGGAAAGGGAAATTCTCTGATTGGTAGTAAAGCATGAGAACATATAACAGAGGAATACTTGAACACTCTTTCATTCTCTAATCTCATGAACTGATCATGGATTTTATCAGCAATGTAAGATGCAAAATCATACTTGACAGCAGGGGGCTATCCAGGGGTAAATATTAACAACAATACTAGAGTTAATTGATCAACATATTCACTAGTATTGAAACCCATGATAGAGGATATCATATTCAAAATAAGCCTGCCCACATCAGTGAAAAAGGTATAACCATAAGGGGAAGGGCCTTTGGGCCGGTGTTCTGGTAACATGAAGGTTTGGCAAAGGAGATTTAACTCTTCTTGGGATAAATTGACAGATTTCTCAAGTAATTCTCCCATGGACAGGGGAGTGAGGGCTTGACAAGGTTGAAATTGTAACATCTTGTTGATATACTGAGCAGTTATAGGGAAAAGGATGGTTTGACTCGGGGACACAACTGCTCGTTGATTAGGATCATAATTTGCATGGCAGAAATGGATTATTTTAGGAAAAATGTGGACTGAGGGGAGAAGGTACATGGGAAGATTGGATTCCCATAATCCAAAAATGTCAGAACCTTTCAAGTAATTATCTCTTCAGTAGCAAAAAATTCGAACAGGATTTTCACTGAGAACCAGGTCTTTAATTTGGAAATATTTATCTGCTAAAGGCAGGTAGTTTAAGTCTCTGTGAGGGGCATTCAGGGGTGCGACATTCAGAGCCACGGGAATCTCCATTTCTGGTTCTTGTGGATTCAGAAATGAGAATTTTGGGTTTTGATAAAAAATGGGCACAATCACAGGTTTGGGAATATAATTGCAGTTTTGGGATTTGAGGAATGAACTAACGGTCAATCTTGAACCCTATTTCAGTGGAATTAAAAAAAAAACCTGGATTCTTACAGAGTTCATCGGGAATTGAAGTAAATACCTATTTTCCAGGAATGAAAAGTAACTGAAACAGGTGTTGGTTATGGCGGATGAAATCTGGATTACTTGAATGCAATTTTCTTCTGCGAGATAATGGTTGGAAAAATTTGACTGTTAATTTTGAACTTCGTTGCTCGGGACACTGGACGTTGCATGGGATAATGAAAATGACGCGGGTTTATTTGTTTTATTCACAAATTAAAAGGTTGGTGGCATTTTTATTTTTTAATGAATGACGTCAGCAAGTACGGTGGGGAGGCAAGCAGTAAATGGTATTCATCACACAGCTTTTGGAGAATGGCGATTTTGAGCGGAGGGGCAGCGATTCCATATGATGCACGACGCGTGGCACGAAACTGTTCAGAAAAATGCTTGGCCATTGCGCGTTATTGTTCGAACGTGGATGGGTAGCGATATTGATAATAGCCATAGATCTTGGATCAATCGATCGAACAGTCTTCGGGACAGGAAGATGACGGGAAATTAATATGGCGGGCCCAACGTAATTTTTTATGAAATAATCTCATCGGGGGCATTTCTATTGGCAGGACGGGTTATTAATTAACCATGAGGGTTAATTAATCCCTTTTATACGGCGGAGTATTTTTTTTTGTTTGTTAATTGGAAATTCAACCAATTAATTAAATTTATATGGTTATTTTTCAACCAACGGAGCGGGATATTATATTTGGAGATTTTATTAAAATAATACAGGAATGGGGAATTTATAGGGATTTAAATAATAAATTAGAAATTAATATGGAAAACGAAAGAAGCGCTAAGTGTAAACATTAAATTAATGTCTTTAACTTATGCTTTTGTGAATAGGGTTTTTGTGAAATATTGCATGATTTTCCTAGGTAAAATGGGATTTTACTTAGGAAAAGATTTTTTAGAAGTGAATGAATGTTATGATGAATGATTTTAAGTACTTAGGATTTTGCAATTATTGGGCCAAGGGTCCGGTCCCTCCAAAAGTCAAGGAAATACCTTGAGCCCCTCTAATCTTCAAATGCTCTAGTACTTAAGGGAAATTAGTAAAATGTTTAGGGAAAAATGAAAAGGGAAGTTAATAATTTGACTTTTCTTTGCTTGAAATTCCTTTAGTTTAGTGTCTGCCTTTTCACTTGTGATGAAAATAAATATTTAACACATTTAGAGCCATTATTCATTTGTTTTGGAGGTAAATCCCCTCTGCGGATAGAGGCTATCCCTACTAGCCCAGACCGGGTCTAGAAACAATCATTCACGTTATAGTGCAGGTTCCTAATTGTAAATAAACCAACTAGCGATGAAGGCTTACCTGGAATCCAACGCTGTCGCTCGTAGAGAAAGTAGCGCTCCCATTCCTTAGCTCCAGCAGATCACAATCCTCACGATCTTTGTGATCGGACACCTGCACATGCAAGAAACAAAACAAATGCAAGCGTAAAATCCAGTACATACAACTATATTTCAGTCAGAGAAGACATAACTCATGATCATCATCAAGAACAAGAGTGGAACCATAACTAATAGTCACTTATCATAAATCAATCAAAAGAAGAATACAACCATAGCTCTGACGTTGAATTCTCCTTTGGAGGGTCGTCAGCAGAACGTGTCTCGATAAATCCTATCAGGGATGGGACAAGCCTCTCTCTCCGGATGTCTCAAGAATAATATCCTTGCTTGGATTTGGCCTTAAGGGAATGAATCAAGGCTCTTACAGCATTAGGCTCTTGGGAACTTGGAGATTTGAAGACTAGCTTGCAATGGAGATGGGCAAGCTTTTATAGATGGAGGAAGGGGAGTTGGGATCCCTATAATCATGGGATTGGCCCTATCCTCAAGGAAGCTTCCATGAGAGGTGGAAAACCACTTCCTATACATGGAAATCTGGAGCCAAACCTCCCAACTCAAGATAGATACCAGTTCATGAATTGGTTAGGATGAAACTTCCGCCATTTATTTTTAAAAAACACTTCTTAAATTGGCTAGCGCGAGTGTGACTCTGGGATAGAGCGCCAATTGGTGCGACCTATTTGAAGGATTTTCCCCATTGGCATGGGTACTGAACTGCCTGCCCGCGCCAATGCAAAAAGGGCCATTTTTAGGGTTTTTCACAAGGAGATGTCTTCAGGGCAATGAAAGCTCTTGTTCAGAGGATGTCATGAAAGTGGTTTCAAGCCATGTCACTGCTCACAGGTCACGAAATGAGCCCTCCAATGTGCAGGATGGGGATTGCAGGGACGGTGACAAATTACTGTGTAACAGATGCCCCTAAAGCATGAGGCCCGAGAGAGAGAGGGGGGTGAAATTCTTTACGAGAACGTGTCCAACTGAAAACTCTGGCGTCAGAAAACCTGCGTGGAGAAGTACAACTGATATCTCACATACATGATATATATGCGGTATGGGCGCAACCATCCATAACACAGTATACAATAATCCAGATCCAAGGCATGGGCGCAGCCATCCAGTGAGGATCGATAAATAGACTCAGGTATGGTTGCAGCCATCCAATCAGTGAGTCATGTAACTAATCATAAGAATCCACAAAATCGCAGCCTAGATTATAACAGACAGGAATCCAGGGTCTTGCGCTCCATCTCGACCCGAACAAAGCACAAGTTCAAGCATGCGAATATGTGAGCTAAAGTTGAGCATGCAAGAACATCACCTGATTAGCAGCCAATGATGAAAGCTGTTAACAGACGCGAGAGGTACCACCAATGATGACAATGGCCCTCAAGGTACTATAGGTACAATCTACGGCATGTGAATCAATGATATGGTGTCGAACACCCATAGAATCACTCGATCAGAGGCCAATAATGAAAACCTCACGTCGAATGCGAAAAACCTGCCATTGAGGCATGCAGGCTTCAAGGTACCAGAGGGGAGTCTCTAGATCAACTCCTTAGATAATGAGCTGAAGTCGACAGGAAGTGACCTTGATCGAAGGTGGGCCATAGCGTTTCCCACATCATCGACGCGAGACAGAGGAACATAATGCCTTTGTGAATCATGATCAGATGAGAATCAGAGGAAGGTTGAAATTCTGCAGAGGTCAACTTCTCTTGAACATATCAGTGGCACGACAGCGGATTTGGCAGTATTTGACATCAGAAGATCAGAGGTCATGGTGACAAGGCAAAGAGCAGATGAGAGGTCAAAAGGGATCACCCAAACCCATGGAGGCAAGTGAAAAACGAGATGAGATGTCCCCAACCTGACACGAATGCAGACAAGTGCCATGTTCAAGAGCGACATACTGCCGACATGACAATGATGTTGGTTCCATTTTCCCTGCCATTTCTAGTGAGTACCTCTTTATTTTTAGACAAGCTTGAAGAGGATACCATATGCTTGCTATATAAGTCCATCCTAGTACATTTAACGAGCCCTAGGAAGGAGAAACTCGAATAACGTCATTATAACTGAATCCAATGTCATCAGAGTTTAACGACTCTGACAAAGGAAGAACTCGATGTCTTTTCATGTTTAGAGAGTCTGAAAAGACAACAGAAAAGTAAACTCCAACGGTCCATTTTTTTAAATAGTTCCTCAGATCCGAAAAGGTAGAAAACAATGTCTAAGAAAACCTCCTAGTAGCGATAGGCTAGGGTATTAATTTTTCGTAAATAATCTATCCCAGCCCGAAAAAGGGGTAAACATATACTAGGTAGATGTCGTTTCATGACCACTTTAACGAGATCGAAACGACAAGAAAATCGATAATATTTTCATGTTTAGAGAGTCAGAAAAGAGCTGAAAGATGACTCCTCCTGAAGGAACGAGTGGTATAAAGGGTAGCAACTGGTTCTGGTAATGGTGGAATTGCTCAGAACAAGTAAAGGTTAAGAGGCTGGCTAACAATACCACTCATCGCGGCGGTTCCTTAGCAACGGGTAAAACAACCAAGTGAAGGCATATGATCAACCAAGTAGATAATGACGATGGAGTGAGAAAACCAAGGCTCTTCTGGAAAAAGCAGGCTGATAAGATGGAAATCACAAGAGGTAAAATGGGAATGGTTTCATTTTTACACAAGCTTGAAATCAGGAAACTCTGCTTGAAGTTGGTTTCATTTTTACACAAGCTTAAAACAAAGATAAACTATGCTTGAAACTGGTTTCATTTTTACACAAGCTTGAAACGGAAATAAAATATGCTTGAAAAAGTAAGCATGCCCCTAGCATGGTGACTCAATTCGAGGTACATGCCCCCCAAGCTTCAATCCATATGAAAGGTAGATGGACTGAAGGTTCAAGTTACGAGATTAAGGAAAAGACTCGACTGGTATTTTACGAAATCTTAACAAAGAATCGAATTGAACGGGAAAGTGTTTCATTTTTTTAATGAGGTTGACACATTAAAAGAACTATCCTCAGGACATCTTGTTTCATGGTTTAAGGAGCTTGACACAAGAAAATGAACTATGCTCCGACCACCTTGTTTCATTTTTTAAGGAGCTTGACACAAGACAAGGAACTCTGCTCCAGCCAGCTTGTTTCATTTTTTAAGGAGCTTGACACAAGGGAAAGAACTATGCTCTGACCAGACCCGATTTCATTTTTTAAGGAGCTTGACACAGGAAAAGAACCATGCTCCGACCGACCTCATCATAATGAAAAATAATTCATCGCTTCCAAGAGTTCCACTCCTAATGGAAGGAAAACATCCTAGAAGTCAGGACCCAATGCTCCCAGCACCTGATGCATAATGGCACTATCACTGAGTATAGGCATGGGGTAGGTAGCCACATAGTTGACCTGTGGTGGGGCAGATACAACGGGTGGATAAAAACTAGGAAGGGATGATGGCGGGCTAGTTGCCACATCAGGACCAAAGAACGAAAGCTGATCAATGGTCACGATCTGTCCTTCATGTGGAAAACAGACCACATGAAAAATGGAGGAGACAAGCACTCCCATGGCATAGGTGTAATCGCACCCCAAGAGCAGATTGAAATCCAAGGGGCATGGAACAACCATCACGTCCATATGGACGGTTTTACCTCCCAAAGTAACAGGTAACCTTGGAAGGATCCCTAACAGTTGACTCATTCTTCTGTTAAATTCCAACAGATTCTGCGTAACAGGCACAAGCGGCGGTGGGCCAAAAGCTTGCCAAGTAGTTGAGGATAGAAAACTAACAAATGCGCCTTCATCTATAATGGTGCTGGGTATGACCAGACCAAAAACCTATACTGTGATCTCGAAAGGCACATAAGATGGAAGGCAGTATCTTGCAAATCAACTCCAATCAAAGGAAGCGACCAAAATACTCGGAGGAGCTACCATCAAACTGAGATGGTCTTCCCCTGGTGTTATGGTAGAAGAAGGAGCATCCTCCACAACCTCCATCTCGAAGGTGGGAGGAGTATCCTTTGGGACCTCCATCACGGGAGGCGGAGGAGCAACTTCTTGAGGTATGGGGACAAGAGAATCTTTCTCCAAGTCCGAAGGATCTGAAGAAACAAGAAGAACTTGAGGGGTGTGAGGTCCATTCTCGACGGAAAGGACCTAGTGCACCATAGGGGGCACCAGCTCAACTGATCCCACGACCAATGATTGGTCGGAGATGGATTCCTGAATCTAAATTTCCAAGGGAGCGGGATCGACCAAGGATGACTCTTGATCAATCGTAGGATCAACTAGTGTAGGAATCAAAGAAAGCCATTTATAAATAGCCAGGAGGCATGGTGTAGAAACGGTTGGGTTGTCCAAGACTCGCTTGGCTTCATCCATATAAGGACAAAGGTGAATGGCATGGTGCCCTTCACACAACTTACAGGGATTGGTAATCTTACCATGCTTCTTAGGAGTCTTACCAGCACTAGCTGAAGAAGTGCCCCCAACTTGACTCCTGGAAGCCAAAGGCAACGACGGATGACCATTGGACCATACTTCAAGCACCTTGGGAATGCCAGGGAAATCTCGAAGAAGATGGTTTCCTTGGCACAACATGCAAGGAAACTTGACTTTCCGTGGAGGGCTGGGAGGTTTATCAATGGAAGGCTTCTTAGGCGCAATAGCTGTAGAGCTAGCCTCTCCTTTATCGGACTTCTTCTTCTTTGTCTTATTCTTCTTCTTCTTAGCCACATGGTTACTCGAATCCAGACTTTCACCAGGCGAAGTAAAAGAGGAGGACGCAGAAATAGGCGAAGAAGGGGAGAGGTCCACCTTAGAATCAACATGATTTTGTTCAGGTGGAGGAACTGATTGAACAGTAGTTGAGACATTTGGGACCACAGAGGTTGAAAACAACCAAATAGGCAACCCAACAGTTAACCCAGGAAGGGACAACGTTGCCATATAAGGAGCACCAACATTTCCAAAAGGAAGAAAATGACCAGGGTTCCCATCGGAGGGGATTCCTTGATTGGTGAACTCTGGAAAAGTTGCCATCAACAACTCAAAATCGCACACGGGCTAAAAACCAAGGCACACAACCAAACGGCCAACAAGAAAACTCTAACAGGGCGCATGATCGCAGGTGATTTATTTTACCACATTGAAACTTAGAAACTTCATCGTTTCATGTTTTAAGAGTCGAGAAACGGATGAAAGATGACTCTATCTCTTTCAGTTTTGAAGCAAGCATGAAAGGACAAGCGTTTGGTGATCCTTTCAAATTTAAAGAGTAAAAAAAGATCAAATGACTACTCAGGAATACTAGGCAAAGGGTGTACCAAATAACCGTGAACTGCAATATACACCTTGGTTTCAAAATGAAAGAGAAATCAACCAAGGACTTAACGTACGTGCAGGAAATATCCCCGAATGCTGTGTCCGGTGTATCACGGGTATAGGGTGGCAGACTCGGCTTCCTATGGATAAAGGATAGAAACCTAGTGGGGTCTCCCTTTATATATGTGATGGTATGGGGAGCACAAGTCCGTACTAGTGCTGTCTAAAGCCAAGAGGCGAATGACAGCTACTAGGTTTAAAGACGCCGGAACACGTCTCTAGCCTAGACCTCTAAATGTGTTTCGTTAATGTTCCAATGTTGTCTTAGTGTAAATTGAATAAATTTTAATGTTTATCTTCAATTATGTTTCATTTTTCAGGCCCTAGCGAGTGTCATATGACAATCTCCTATATGCAGCTATTTGAGAAAAGAAAACTTTTCAATTCGATGAATGCTATCTAGTTAAGGGAAGAGCTTCAAACAATGATGCAACAAACAACAACATTGCAAACTAAATCCTTCCAAACTAGATGACTTTCACTATCCAAAAGTAATCTCAAACATTCAACGATGCGAATAATGCAATGTAGTCTGTGCAAAATCCTCTTTTTCGAAAACTATGAAATTGTAATTTATGCACAATTTCCTTTTTCTTTTCAAATGATAAGAATGCACTCATAGCGATTTTTAGCTTTCAATCATTAAACAATGTGATCTAAGTTCAATGATAAATCTCAAAAATACTTTTGAATGCAATGTGATCTAATGCATTTTAACAAAAAGGACACTTTGAGATGAAAACTAAATAAACACAAATCTTCTTAATGAAGGATGAAGGAAAAAGAGATGTAAACAAACACTAAGAATGCAATCGTTGTTTCAAAACACTTTGTAACAAAATTCCTCAAAAGTTGACAAGACATATGAGGTCAAACACAAATAGGACTTCCAAAGCATGAGATAAAAACAAGGCATTCATTCCCTTTTACATCAAATAATCATGGAAATAAGACATTCCAAACAATGAGCAATGTAATCTATGCTCATACAGTGAAAAGACCAGAAGGGAAAGACACACTAGTGAAGGATTTAGGGAAAAAGTCTCAATTTTCATACACCCTGAAATTGGCACGACTTTGACATTGACAAGTAGCGCCAACTGGCATGAATTTCTCACTGAAAACTAGTGCCAATGCCCAATTGGCGTGGGTTGCTAACTGACAACAAGCACCAATGCCTGAAAATGAAAAAACAAAGAATTTCTCCCAACCAAGACCAGACTCACCACTTCAAGCAGGATCTAAAACAAACCCAGAAGCAAAGTACTGACCAAAAGAAACTTCCGAACAAGGGTAAACCCTAGCACCTATAGGAGATGGCGCGACTGTCTGGCTGTAATCCGCACCAGACAGGGAATGGCGTGAGTGATGAACTGGCAAACTGCGCCAATTGGCGTGACTGTTAGGGCTAAACTCGTGCCAATCAAGCCAACTATGAAAAGGTGAAAATTCAGAAAAGCAGAGTTCAGATCTGATCCTCTGGGGCTGAACCAAAAGCCAAACACAAAAAGAGCCAGCCAAAAGAGCTGATCAAGCAAGGAGAATCGAGAAACAACTGAAAACACAAGACAATACTCCAAGTGTTTAGTTCATAAACTAAACCGGAGATTGACTGAAGTAGCTTTGATCTACTTCGCTAATGCAGAGCAATAGCATTTCAAAGGCTATCTGGATAACTTCAGGCTCCGTCTATAGTTTACAAAGCAGAACAACAACAAGCTAACGATCCCCAGCGGAGTCACCAATTTGTTGTGGAGGTAAATCTCCTCTGCAGACAAAGGCGATCCCTACTAGCCCAGACCGGGTCTAGCAACAATCGCTCACGCTATAGTGCAGGTTCCTAATTGCAAATAAACCAACTAGCGATGAAGGCTTACCTGGAATCCAACGCTATCGCTCGTAGAGAAAGTAGCACTCCCGTTCCTTAGCTTCGACAGATCACAATCCTCACGATCTCCGTGATCGGACACCTGCACATGCAAGAAACAAAACAAACGCAATCATACAATCCAATACATACAATTATATGTCAATAAGAGAAGACATAACTCATGATCATCATCAAGAACAATAGTGGAACCATAACCAATAGTCGCTTATCATTAATCAATCAAAAGAAGAATACAACCATAGCTCTGACGCTGAATTCTCCTTCGAAGGGTCGTCAGCAGAACGTGTCTCGATAAAGCCTATTAGGGATGGGACAAGCCTCTCTCTTCGGATGTCTCGACAATAATATCCTTGCTTGGATTTGGCCTTAAGGGAATGAATCAAGGCTCTTGCAGCATTAGGCTCTTGGGAACTTGGAGATTTGAAGACTAGCTTGCAATGGAGATGGGAAAGCTTTTATAGATGGAGGAAGGGGAGTTGGGATCCCTATAATCATGGGATTGGCCCTATCCTCAAGGAAGCTTCCATGAGAGGTGGAAAACCACTTCCTCTTCATGGAAATCTAGAGCCAAACCTCCCAGCTCAAGATAGATACCAATTCATGAATTGGTTAGGACGAAACTTCTGCCATTTATTTTTAAAAAACACTCCTTAAATTGGCTGGCGCAAGTGCGACTTTGGGACAGAGCGCCAATTGGTGCAACCTCTTTGAAGGATTTTCCCCATTAGTGCGGGTACTGAACTGCCTACTCGCGCTAATGCAAAAATGGCCATTTTTAGGGTTTTTCACAAGGAGATGTCTTCAGGGCAATGAAAGCTCTTGTTCAGAGGGATGTCATGAAAGTGGTTTCAAGCCATGTCACTGCTCACAGGTCACGAAATGAGCCCTCCAATGTGCGGGACAAGGATTGCAGGGACGGTGACAAATTACTGTGTAACAAGCCTCAATACCATAAAATAACTCATAAGGACTAGTCCCAATAGATTTTTTTGTGGTGAGTCTTTATGCCCACAGTGCATTTGTAAGTTTCTATTGCCAATGTTTCTTGTTTTCCTCCAATAATTTCTTAATAATATTGATGAGACTCTTGTTGGAAGACTCAGCCAGTCCATTACCTTGAGGGTAGTAGGCTGTGGAATGGCTTAAAGTGATATGATATTTGTTATAGAAATTTATCATCTTCTTAGATTTGAAAGCAGCAGCATTATCAGTTATGATTTTCTCAGGACAACAAATCTTGATAATATATTGGTTTCTAGGAATCCTATGATCACAGTGTCATTGGTTTGTCAGGAAGGAATCGCTTCTATCCATTTGGTAAAATAGTCTGTGGCAGTGAGGATCCATTTGTGTTGGCCAGAGGAAGGAGGATGGATTTCTCCAATGACATCCAGGCCCCATTGTTGGAAAGGTTTTTCAGTGGAAATTGGTTTCAAGGGTAAAGGTAATAGTTTTCTCTTGCCTTCAAAAATTTGACATTTATGGCAAGCAGTGACAAATTTATTTACATCAGAGAACAAGGTTGGCCAATAAAATCCAGCCCTAAGGATCTTGTCTGCAGTTTATTTCCAATAAAGGTGTCCACCACAATCTCCTGCATGGAATTCATTTAGAGCCTTGTCAGCTTCATCTTTTAACAAACAATTCAATAGAATACCATCATGATTTTTCCAAAAGAGAGCATTATCTAAAATACAATACTTCAAAGATGTCATCTTTAAAAACCTTTTCATTGTTTTGGATAACCCAGGAGGAGCTTGCAGGTTTAACAATACATAAATTATATCAGCATACCAAGGTGAATCTAAGAAGGCTTGACTGATTTGTGGAGTCGC
Source organism: Pinus albicaulis (assembly GCA_034641835.2). Lineage (NCBI taxonomy): Eukaryota > Viridiplantae > Streptophyta > Pinopsida > Pinales > Pinaceae > Pinus > Pinus albicaulis. The sequence continues at coordinate 590,517,590 of CM076584.1, read as the reverse complement.
CATCTCCTGTTCGTCATCCAATTCATTAATATCCAGGGCTTGGCAATTTGTTTCTGTCATGAGTTGAGCTAATCCTTGTCCCTTTATAAGCTTTGTAGGTTTTATTTCAATATCATATTCTAATATAGTAGCAATCCATTTACCTCTTTTGCCCTCAATTCCATCTTGAGTTAAGATGTCTTTGACAACAACATTTGGTACATAGGCTATTACATGAGAATACAATATATAGATTCTGAAATATTTAATGGATTTTATAAGTGCAAAAGCTTGTTTTTCCATGATGTTGTATTTCAATGATGCATCCCTTAGTGCTTTACTAAAAAAGGCTATAGGTTTTTCACATCCTTGATCATCCTTTTGTAATAAAATAGCTGCTACAGTATGTTCTGATGCAAATGAAAATATTATGAAGTCTCTATCAACTTGTGGACTGGTAAGAACTGGTGTTCTGGTCAAAGCCATTTTAATTTCTTCAAATGATTGTTTGGCTTCTACTGTCCATTTAATACTTGAATCCTTTCTTAACATGTTAGTAAGCAATCTGATTAATTCAGCTAAGATAGATATGAATCTTCTCAAAAAATTGATTTTTCCTATGAAAGCTTGAAGTTCTTTGACATTTCTAGGATGAGGTATTTGCAATATGGCTTTTATTCTATCAGGATCAATTCTAATACCATCTTTGGAAATGATATGGCCCAGGAGTTTACCTTCTTCAAGACCAAACGATGACTTTTTTGGATTAAAAAAGATACCATATTTTCTGCATTTTATGAATACTTGTCTGAGATGGCCCAAATGTCGCTGATCTGATTTAGAAAAAACAGTTAAATCATCCAGATATATAACCAAAAAATCATGAAGTTCTTTTGCAAACACAATGTCCATTGCTATTTGGAAGTTTGCTCCAGCATTTTTAAGTCCAAATGGCATTTTAATGTACTTAAATGTGCCCCATGGTGTTGTAAAAGCTGTTTTGTCTTGATCATCAGGATGAACTAGAATTTGGTTGTATCCTGAGAATCCATCTAGAAGAGAAATCCTTGAAGCACCTACTACTCTTCGTAAAATGTGATCCATTTTGGGCAAAGGGTAATTATCCTTCAAATAAACCTTATTTAGATTTCTCAAATCAACACATAATCTAATCTCTCCAGTTTTCTTCCTTGTAGGTACTAAATTAGACACCCACTCTGAAAACCTAATGGGAGTAATTATCCCTGCATCATACATTATTTGATTTATTTTTCAATTGAGGGGAGTAGCACAAGATTAATTCTTCTGAGTTTCTGTTTAAATGGTTTCTGATTTTCTTTCAGAGTTATTGTATGCTGAATTATAGAGGTATCATTTGATTTCAAATCTTCATAACTCCAGGCAAAAACATCCTAGAATTCTCTCATTAGTTCAACATATTTTGATTTTTGATCAGGAGACAAAGATTTAGATAACTTTATCATTTTAGGTTTTTCTTCAGTTCCCAGATTATATTCCTCAATATCAGCTTTCAATGGTTCCATCTTGGGTTTCTTTGGAATATCGTTAGAATCAAAAAGATCTTCTAGAGGAGTTAATCCTTTAGGCAAATTATTATCTTTTAAATTAATGATCTCAGATTCTTCTTCTATAATTTCCTCAATCTCCATTTGTTTGAGATCTTGCATTTCTTTTTTGGTGAATTTTGTTGGATGAAGCATTTGAATTGAATTTTCTTCTGAAATGTTTGTTTCTTGTTCATTTATTTGATCAGATTCAATGATTGTATCTTCATCTATGTTACTGTTAGAAAATTCATTCTCCAAAGTCAAAAAATTGTTAATTTGCTCATTACTTGCAAATACTTGCCAGTTCTTAAAATTGTCCAGTATAGCTGGTCTGTGTCTAATCTCAGTTGTGAACTGATGATTAGGATCAAATGGTAATTTACAGGTGCTGGCAAACATTGTAAGACTATGAGCACGCAAATTTTGTTTTCTTGGAATTTTAGCAAGCTAAGCCTGTAGAAAAGTGTTGAGAATCTCTACAACTGTTCCTTTGTATTCTCTCAGTTTGGGATTATTTGTTGAAACATCTCCATTGATCTGTTGAACGATTAAATCGGAATCTCCTATGACAGCTACTCTAATTTCTCCTAATCTTTTGACAAGTTTATGCCCTAGCAAAAGAGCCTCATATTCTGCCATATTATTAGTGCATTTAAAGTTTAATCTGTATGCATGAACTTCAGCATGATCATTCTCAAGGTTATGTATCCAAATTCCAGCTCCTACCCCTAACTTGTTAACTGAACCATCAAATTCTAAATGCCAAAGAATTTCATGTTCATAATTGGTGTCAGGTGTTTCAGGAACTTTCTTAATAGTGAGATCTAGTTTTTTATTTCTTCTGGTTTTTCTTGGGTATCTGATATTTCATTGCTCTCAGAGATTTCCTATATTTGAACACTAGATTTTTGATTTGTAATTTCTTTTGGTTCTGTTCCTGGAACTTCTAATTCAGTGGGAGGATCAAATTCAGCATTATAAAGAATAAATGAGTCCATATCAGAGTGTACTGAGTAGATGGGGAAATTTTCAGGTTTCTCTTGACTACTGACTACATATTTCATTAAAGTTTCTATGTATAGTCTCTTAGGTTGGCTGAATACTAAAATAGTAGCATATGACATGTCTAATTGAAGAGATCCTCCAAGATTTGCGCCCCAAGATCTGGACAATAGCATACCATATTTTGGAGGAATATTTGCTACTACTATATCCATCAAAATTGTTTTTGCAGGGTATTGAACCAATGAAACACACAAATCTTCGATTAATCCTAAAAATCTCACCTAATTTGAATCAAAAGAAAAGAGGTCTTTGTAAGGTCTAGTGATGTCTAGGTTTAATCTCTCCATTACAACCTTGGGCATTAAATTGTGGGATGCCCCAGAATAAAGCATGGCATTATGAAGTATTTTATCATGTATGTTCAAACTCACATAAAATGGAGGAGTTCCTCCACTTCCTGGTTTTCCATTTACTTCAGGGCCAAAAATTAATCTGGGTTGATCATCAAAAACATTTATAAAGTCATCACTTCCAGTAATATTAAGTTATTTATTGATTTGGCTTCTATAGACATCATGTTTAGCTAATTATGACAATGGAACAACTATTTTTATTTTTCCTATTTCAGCCTCCAGATTAAAAGATTTTTCAGTCTGAGTTCTTGTATTTCGAACGGTTGGATTCTCTTTTTCTTCTGTGTTTTCGGTATTTTTCTCCTTCTCAGGAGTAGGGCTGTGGGTTGAAGTTGTTTCCGAATCAACTTCTGGAGGTTCTTCTACATTTCCTTTGGGAGGAAGAGCATTGGAAAGTTGTTTATTATTCAGTTGACTATCGAATACATCTTCAATTATTGGGTTGGCAGGATTAGGATCTGATCTAGAAAGGATATGTACAGGGGCAGTATTGGTTTTACCTTTGAGGGGTTTTTTGTAGCTTTTTGTTTACTTATTTCTGGGACATCAATCCTTCTGCTCCTCAAATTATATTGCTTGTGAACTTCGTAAATGGCTGTATCATATCCTTCCTTGAAATCAAATGATTATCTTGAATGAGTTTGGAATTGTTTAAGAATGTGAGCTTCTTGATCATCTTGAGTCAAGAAAATTTCTGGTTTGTTCTCGCGTTCAGTAAAGTTGTTTATTTGAAAATCTTCATTTGGTTCCTCAGAAGTTGAACCTTCAACAAAAGTTTCCTGGAATGGGGGCCTGATGTTTTGGTTAGGACCAGTTTTTCCAGTATTTTGGTTTCGATTCCTTCTGAAATTTGGATTTCTCACAGTATTAGTTGGTTGACTATCTCCAGGATATTTCCTTTCGATTGTTTCTACTCTATCTCCTAACCTTTCCATCCCTTTAATAATAGCATCTAGTTTCTTTTCAAAAGCTAAAGATTCTTCATTTAAAGGCATTCTCTTTTCAGCTCTGGCTCTGGCTCGTTTTTCTATCAGGTTGGCTTCAACACTAACAGCTATACTTTGCATTCCTTCTAAGGTTTGAGGAGATCTTTCCCTAAGCTGATATGCCATATCATAATCAAATCCATCAGAGAATTTAAGTAATACAGAATCTGGAGGAGGTCTAAGATTTTGGGGAACAACATTGTAAGCTTCATTGAACCTAGTGATGTAATCTTGCACAGTCTCATTTGGTCCTCTCTTTAGTTTTCCAAAGTCTAATAAAATTTGAAGAGGATATTTTTTCTTTTCCCATCTGTTTAAAAACATTCTATAAAGAGTTGGTAAGTCAGCGACACTGTTTGCAGGAAGGGCTCTAAACCAGGTTCTCACTTCTCCAGTAAGACTTTGGACAAATATTCTCATTCTTACATCATCAACATCTATTTCATAAATTTCAAAATAATTAGTCATCTTTTTAGTATGCTATTGTGTAGTTTAAGTACCAGAACCATCAAAAGGAGTGATTTTACTTTGGTAGTCTTGGGGCATAGCCCCTGGATTGACTGGTAACCTTAAGGGAGCATATCTGTTTGTCATTGGAAAAGGTAGTGATGGAATAACAAGTGAGGTTGGTCTATGAGTGGTATGTGGAGGAGTAGAAGGAGTAGTTTGAGCTTGAGATGTTTGAGGAAATGTTGATGAACTTGGAGAAGCTGTAGTGATCACAGAAATACTTGATGTTCCTTCTGAGGTAAGCTCAAATTGTATGGAGTTTTGCAAATGTTTATCAAGATGTGAAGTAACAAATTCAAATTGTAAATCTTAAATAAATGCTGGGTCTGGAACCAAATTGGACAACTCAGATTCAGAAAAATTTACAAATAAAGAAGTTTCAAATTGTTCGTCAAAAGGTTCGTCCTCAAGATAAATCCACTTCACAGGATAGGATATTGATCTATAAAGAGGCCGAGAACTACCAAAAATTTCTTGGCTATCTTGTCTCCTTAGAATTCTGGGAATCAGATTCGGATTTTCAAACACAGGTTGTGGATTTGGATCAGGATTAGCCTTGGTGTAATGAGTTCTTTCTGAAGCTAGTTTTCTAGGTGATTCTCTTTTTTTATTTTTGTTTTAAATGGAATGAACAATACAACTTCGGCAATCTCTTTAAGAAGTTTTAGATATAGGATATAAATTTTCTTAAAGATTTATTTGACTAGAGGAACTGATAAAGTGTTTGAAACCAAAGTTCAGTTCATAAACTAGACCAGAGATAGACTGAAGCAGCATTTATTTACTTATGCAATTGTAGAGCAAGAGCACTTTCAAAGGCTACCTGGCTAACTTCAGGCTCCGTCTGTAGTTTATAAAGCAAACAAGAGTAACAAATAGATTATTTAGGTTCCCCAGTATGGTCGCCACTATGTTATCACTCAGATTTTCCTTGAAGTTGTAGGGAAGAGGAAAGGGGTTCGAGGTAACCACCAACCAACTTTTAGGTGCAGACTCTAGCCAATATGTACCCAGAGAGGGCTCTCTCTGTAAAATTTAGCTTTGTTTTGAAGGATATTAGGCTAGTTATTAAAGTCCAGGGTTTTGATTGAGTTTGGGTGATGAAATTATATAGCAGAGGGTAAGATTGAATAATTCAGGCCATTGGGCTAATGGAGTCAAGAAAATGGCTGGACTGGATTAAGTTTCTTATCAAAAGATGGTTTCACAGGGCAAGGTAATCAAATAGGGAACAATTATAGATCTAAAGTGAATGGAATGAACTAAAAATGATGAAGGGCAATTAAGAATCCTTCAACACATTTGAAAGAGGGAACTTGGATGATTATTAATAAAGAGAAACTAAGAATTCCTTATTCAATAATCAAAATGCATAAACTAGAAAACATGAGCAATTAAGAATTCATTGTTTAAACTAGTTCAGAAGAAAACATTTAGAATAACAAAAATTAAAATCAGATTATACTTAAGCACTTTCTGATTTATTCCTTTTCATTAATCATTCAAATAATGAAACGCATTGATATAGTAAACAAGTATAAAACTTTAAAACATAATATAGAAGATGTATTGATCATTTTTCTGACTCAAGAATCCTATGAAAAGTCTTTTGCATCAATTCGTCATCTAGCTAGCCATTCGAAGTTTCTCCAACAACACTTTATTCCAAAATGATCAATGTTACAGCAATGTCTAAGAATCCACCCCAATACTCTAATCGAGGGAGTATTTATACAAAAAATTATCAAAAATATCTCCTAACAATTTCAGATATAATCTAGGATGACTCATAAGTATTTTACAACAAACTAGAGACATATGGTCTTGTAAATAAGAGGAAAAGGTAACTGATGTTGTGTTGTTCCTTCTTTTGAGAATGTGCTGGAGGCAGGCCCTATGATTCGGCTTGCTGTTGTCTTATCTAGTAACTCTTTTTTGACTGCCCTGTTTTATTGATACTCTTTGTCTTCACTGATACACTTTGACCTCTGTTTATCCTTTTTATCCTTTTTATCATGACTTAATGTAGTAACAATTAAAACTTCATGTAAGGATAAATTTTTTAAAAGAGTTCTAACATTTCTTCTCACCATTTAGCTTCTAGTATTCTGGTCCTTTGAAGCTTTCTCAGTGTTTCATCAACTTTGGTATATCTGAAAAAGGTAGGTTGAGTTGGGAATAGATTCTTTACCTCATGTTCGATATAAAACAAATTTTCCAATCTGTCATGAAGATTTTTTCCCGTAGGCAATGCTACTGTTGATGAACTAGTTGAAGAACTGGCCTGATTGTCAGCATACTTGTCCAATTTCTCAACATAACTTTCAAGGTCCATTAGTTTATCCTCTGAAACTAAAGGATTGGGCAATCCTTTATTCAACAAAATAGCCAATCTCTTTATGAAGGCATGGATTTCTTCTTGCATGTCAGAGCATCTTCGTTCTAGATTCTGCATCATAGTTCTTTTGGTAAAAACTCTTTTTATCTCCAAAATCATTCCTATTCTGTCTTGAATGCCAAGTTCTTCAAGTTGGTGCTTTTTTTGAGTATTCAAAAAATGTATAAGTTCATTGGCTTCTTCAAGCATTTTTTCTAATTTTTCACTTGCCCTTTGAACTTCTTCCATATCCAATTTAACTAAATCATTCTCTTCATACATTATTTGAATTGAGGACCAGACATATTTTATTGATTGGATGATGTTGTCCCAAAGAATTTCTTGTATTTCCTTCAAAGGTCTCTCCAATGTTTTAACCAATTTTTCTAATCTTTTGACCTCTCTTGTTTTATCTGTAACACTCATTTTCGAGAGATCATATTTCTGTTCAAAAGTGGTGAGTTGTAACTTTGTTTGTTGAAGCTATGTCACCCGGAGTTTCAATTCCTCCATCGACTTTATTAATTCTTCAGTGCTCAAATTTGAATTTTTTCCCTGTGATAATTCTGTTGGTTGACCTGTAGTTGTTGTACCTGTTATGATTCCTGCTGTAGATGTATCTGTAATTACTCCTGCTGTAAAAGCTGGAATATTAGGCTACTTATCTTTCAATGGCTTTTCAAGCTCTTTTTCAGTTTCATTAAGTTGCTCATTCAGTTTCAAGATAAAATCCATCAATTCCTCTTCAGAATTTTTCTTCATGATTTCTATAGTCTGTGGATGTCTTGATGCTGGTAACTTCAGTTGCTTTCTCAAAGTTGCAATATCATCATATTTTTTCTTGATCAAAGCTTCTATACCCTTGACATCCTTGGGATTATGTCCCAAACCAATGATTATTTCCTCCAAGGTCTTGATTATGTTATCCTTAGCCTGATAGGAGGCTTTTTCAAGCTACAATTGTGCATTAGTATTATCCAAAGAATCCTGCAATTTCTGAGTCATCATTGATTTATCAGTCAGAGTAGAATAAATCAGTTCACATGTTTGTTTATGCAGCTCAATTTGATCCAAAGGATGAATATCCTTTGCTAAGACTTCAAAATTAGTTTTGATATAATTTGCAGCTATTTGAGGCTGCTGCACTTTGGGTTTGAAGTACTCATTACCATCTTACCCTGTTGGATGTCATAAGCTGACATCAATCTTTCTTGATTCTTAGGAGCCATCTTCAAATACTGATTGTAAACTTGGAGTCTTAGTGGATCATTTCTTGCCTTTATATTTATGAATGTTCTTTTGATATCCCAAGCATCTTTCACTGGTGGTTTGAAAGATGATACTTCTACACTTTGCTGCCTTTGTAGCTCTTTTCTCTGTAAAGTAGTAGATGTCCCACTGACTGTACATGTTCACTGGCTGTCTTCTCTCCCCTGGCTATCAGGGATTTCTTGAACAGATTCTACTTCTGGAAGAGGGTTTAATTTTTGTCTTTTAACATCATGTTGTCCTGAAGATCCACTAACAGGGGTAGCAGCTTTAGCATCTCTCTTCTTACCTTTTTCTATATTCAGAGGAGTTTGTAAAATTGAAATTTTTGGTTCATTGATCTGAATAGGAGGAATCTGTACTTGACCCTATTCTTTAGAAGTTTCAGGCTGATCTGTCATTGTAAATGTTTTTGTAGCTTGTATATCAGCCTCTTTCTCCTTTCCTTTAAATGCTCCTATGGCTAATACACTGATTTCCTGTAAATTTTGTTGAGAAATCCCTGCGGAAGAAGGACCAATAACTGATATCTGCACTTGTCCGAAAGAGTCTAGGTCAAGTATCTTTTCAAGGTATTTCATTACATTTTCAACGTTGACCTACTCATTATCTTATTCTATCAATGTCCCTTCCATCCATTCATCCATATTAGCATATTGTTCAATTTCTGGGATTCTTTGATGAATTTATGGTGATAATTTGTTTTTCATTCTTCTATCACAAATAAAGCTATTTGGGTCATAAGGCGCCCAATAGAAACATTTTTGCAATTTAAGATAGTCTTCTAAGATTCTCTCAGCTTCTTTTCCAGCATCCCTAGAGTTACAAACAAAGGTACCTAATTGGCTCTTAATTCGGAGTTGAGCCTTTTTCTTTGCATTACAGAAATGGACAATGTCTGAATTGATCATCTGTCTGAAATACTCTAATGCAAAGAGCCTTATTGGGACATATTTTGGAAACTTGAAAGGGCATAACTCATACCCATATATTCTGATTTATGTGTGATTTTGGTATAGGTACCAGTCACCTATCCTATATTGTTTTGAGAGTTGGAGATTTTTCTTGATTTCATTATTGAACCTAGGAGGGGAGACTCCTGTCAACAGGGTGGTTTCAGGGTGTACAAATAGGTCAATAAACTCATTGTAGGAGTAAGGAGAATCAGAGGAATTATGAGTGATGGCAGACCAAAAGATTACAGACCTAAGATTTCCTTTGGCATCAAGTTTTTTGACATGGAAAGGGAAATTATTTGATTGGTAGTAAAACATGAGATGATATATAATAAAGGAATACTTGAACACTCTTTCATTCTCTAATCTCATGAACTGATCATGGATTTTATCAACAATGTAAGATGCAAAATCATACTTGACAGTAGGGGGATGTCTAGGGGTAAAAATTGACAACAATACTAGGGTTAATTGATCAACGTATTCACTAGTATTGAAACCCATGATAGAGGATATCATATTCAAAATAAGCCTGCCCACATCAGTGAAAAAGGTATAACCATAAGGGGGAGGGCCTTTGGGCTGGTGTTTTGGTAACATGAAGGTTTGGCAAAGGCAATTTAACTCTTCTTGGGATAAATTGGCATATTTCTCAAGTAATTCTCCCATGGACAGGGGAGTGAGGGGTTGACCAGGTTGAAATTGTAACATTTCGTTGATAGACTGAGCAGTTATAGGGAAAAGGATGGTTTGACTCGGGGACAAAACTGCTCGTTGATTAGGATCATAATTTGCATGGAAGAAATGGATTATTTTAGGAAAAATGTGGACTGAGGGGAGAAGGTACATGGGAAGATTGGATTCCCATAATCCAAAAATGTCAGAATCTTTCAAGTAATTATCTCTTCAGTAGCAAAAAATTCAAAGAGGATTTTCACTGAGAACCAGATCTTTAATTTGGAAATCTCTGTCTGCTAAAGGCAGGTAGTTTAAGTCTCTGTGAGGGGCATTCAGGGGTGCGACATTCAGAGCCATGGGAATCTCCATTTCTGGTTCTTGTGGATTCAGAAATGAGAATTTTAGGTTTTGATAAAAAATGGGCACAATCACAGGTTTGGGAATATAATTGCAGTTTTGGGATTTGAGGAATGAACTAACGGTCAATCTTGAACCATGTTTCAGTGGAAGTAAAACAAAAACCTGGATTCTTATAGAGTTCAGTGGGAATTGAAGTAAATACCTATTTTCCAGGAATGAATAGTAACTAAAATAGGTGTTGGTTATGGCGGATGAACTCTGGATTACTTGACTGCAATTTTCTTCTGCGAGATAATGGTTGGCAGAATTTGACAGTTAATTTTGAACTTCGTTGCTCGGGACACTGGACACTGCATGGGATAATGAAAATGATGCGAGTTTATTTGTTTTAATCACAAATTCAAAGGTTGGCAACTTTTTTATTTTTTAATGGATGACGTCAGCAAGTACGGTGGGGAGGCAAGTGGTAAATGGTATTCATCGCACAGCTTTTGGAGAAGGGCTGTTTTGAGCGGAGGGACAGCGATTCCATACGATGAACGACGCGTGGCATGGCACTGTTCAGAAAACTGCTTGGCCATCACACATTATCGTTCGGACGTGGATGGCTAGCGATATTGATAATAGCCGTAGATCTTGGATCAGTTGATCGAACGGTCTTCGGGACAGGAAGATGACGGTAAATTAATATGGCGGGCCCAACGTAATTTTTTATGAAATAATCTCATCGGGGGAATTTCTATTGGCAGGACAGGTTATTAATTAACAATGAGGGTTAATTAATCCCTTTTATACAGCGGAGTATTGTTTTTTGTTTGTTAATTGGAAATTCAACCAATTAATTAAATTTATATGGTTATTTTTCAACCAACGGGGCGGGATATTATATTTGGAAATTTTATTAAAATAATAAAGGAATGGGGAATTTATAGGGATTTAAATAATAAATTAGAAATTAATATGGAAAATGAAAGAAGCACTAAGTGTAAAAGTTAAATTAATGTCTTTAACTTATGCTTTTGTGAATAGGGTTTTTTGTGAAATATTGCATGATTTTCCCAAGTAAAATGGGATTTTACTTAGGAAAAGATTTTTTAGAAGTGAATGAATGTTATGATGATTGATTTTAAGTACTTAGGATTTTCCAATTATTGGGCCGAGGGTCCGGTCCCTCCAAAAGTCAAGGAAATTCCTTGAGCCCCTCTAATCTTCAAATGGTTTGTACTTAAGGGAAATTAGTAAAATTTTTAGGGAAAAATGAGAAGGGAAGTTAATAATTTGACTTTTCTTTTCTTGAAATTCTTTTAGTGTAGTGTTTGCCTTTGCACTTGTGATGAAAATAAAGATTTAACACATTTAGAGCCATTATTCATCACATGTAATTCTGCAACATCATCTACCTACCCTACCTACTTTACCCTACCATTTTTTCTTCTTTATTAGGGTGCACTTAGACTGGCAAACCCTTATCACACTTTTTCTTTTTATATATGGAAATCTATCTTAATTTAACCTTATTACATCCAAGGCTCGCATTAAACTGTTGTCTTTTATTTACTCTACCTATTCACAATCCGCTAAGATTAAATAGGTTACCAGATTTTATTTTCTATCTCTAAAACATAAAATTGAAAGAGAACCAGCCAACTTTAAGATGTTTGGATCGTCTATCAATTGTGGCATAGATACAAGTTACACACAATTTGTTTATTACATAAGAGAAAAAGTGGGTATCAGACTTGCATACCCTTCTGGCCTTTCTGTGGGGTTCATTTTCTTTCACTTTTTTGGCCATTTTTATTCTTTTCACCCTTTTATTTTTCTTTTAGGGTATACCCTCTTTACATTTTTTAAATTTTTTGATTTTTTGATAATATGGAAAACCTTTGCAACAAGAAAAAGGTATGAACATATTACATAGCCCATCAAGTCAATCATAATATATGACACCTATTGGTATAGGAGTCTAACATCGATAACACGGTGACGTCGTCCAAATAGACTACCACACTCCGCCCGATCAAACCACAGAAAGCTATATCCATGGCACGTTGGAAAGTTTCCCCCGTGTTTATTAATCTGAAGGGCATGCGTCTGAACGCAAAAGTCCCCCATTTGGTTCGAAAATTAGTCTTCAATATGTCTGGCTTTGCTACCAGCACTTGGTTGTAGCCGAAGAACCCATCCAATAAGGAGAACATCTTGGATCTGGACACAGCTTGCAATATTTGTTCCATAGGAGGCATCGGATAATTGTCTTTGTTTGAGGTCCGATTTAAATTCCGGAAATCCACGCACAAGCAGATCTCGCCAGAATTTTTCCCTACCATGACCAAATTTGACACCCATGTGGAGTGGTGAACTTTGAAGATGATGTGTGCATCCAACAACTTCTTAATTTCTTTCAGAATCATCGGTTCCAAAGCAGGATGCACTTTTCTAAACTTCTGTTGGAAAGGCTTCACGCCTTCCTTCACGGGTATCACGTGCTGAATAATTCGAGTATCGTACATACGTAAATCATCGTATTTCCAAGAAAATATGTCTCGATACTTCCGAATTAGTTGGGTAAAAGCCTGTGTCTCCTGGTCGGTACAGTCTTTCCCAAGGTTGATGAACTTCGGGTCCTCATCTGATCCCAAGTTCACTTGCTGATGTGCCAAGGTGGAACTTTGTACTTTGGTATTTAGGGGCCCGCAGAATCAGCTTTGTAGATCAAAGAGCTTTTCAAGTGACACTATCCCCTTGGGCGTGGGGTTCTCCTTACGTTTATCATGCTCTTCCAGCAAAGTTTGGTCGTGATCCGCCTCATCTATTGCCGCATATTTGAATACTTCAGTGTTGAGCATAAATTCTAATATCTATTGATCATCATCAAAAACGCGTAAATTAGTAATATTATCTGGCACAAAGGGTCTATACATAACTTCAATAGAAAATCCATCCCTCAAAGGGGTAAATATAGTAGTAGCATTAGCCAGAGCATTAGCTGCTACATTATACATTCTAAGAACAGTTTTGATTCCAAACGCATCAAAAGCAGAAATAAGACGCCATACCTCTTGTTGATAAGCTTTTAAATGCGGAGACAAACAATGAATGGTATTGCATACTTGCCGCATGATGATCTCAGAGTCTCCAATGACCTATAAGCATCTTACCTTCAAATCCAGTGCCTTCTTGAGTCCGAGGATTAAAGCTTCATATTTAGCAGTATTGTTGGTGCACTAGAACTCTAGCCGACATGAAATCAAGAAATTGTTCTTCTGAGGGTCCAGCAAGATGCAGCCTGCACCAACTTCATCATGGGTCTTGGAGCCATCATAATACAGGGTCCATATGTCATTTTCTGGCTCCTTCAAGGTTGTAGGTTGGGGAAGGATTTCGGTTTGGTGTGAGACAGGAGTGGCTTGGTCTTCTGTGACGAGTGTTAGTTCAAACTAGATCTCGGGGCCTATTGGAGACTGAGGAAGATGGTAACATCCAAATATGGCTTCCAAGAAACACATGCCAAGTTCTTCTTGGGTGAAGCTGATGGGTTCATTAGTAGCATCCAAATCGGTCACAATGTATTTCATATATGGTTCACTTTCGACCCTGATTTGGTTATTCTGGCGCTTGTAAGGAAGCCATAGGTGGGACCAGTTAGTGGCAAAATACCCTTGCAACTTGCTGGACTAGTCTCTGCTCAGAAATAGGCCGTAGGCTTTCGGGATGTCAACAACCACAATGTCAATACATTGGTGTACTCTAGAGTCGGACGAAAGGCGGATGATGACATTATTTAGCTCTCCTACAGCTGCCACCTGCGATCTGTCAAGTTGGATAATCCTCGCGTCAGTCTTCTTCGGGCGAATGTTTAGTTTCTTACAAATAGATAGGGGCATGACGTTCATGGACATGCCAGAGTCAACTAGACAGTTATGGACGTTGAAGTTAAAAATCTCAAAAGATAAGAGGAAAGGAGGAGTAGATCCCTTGGAATTTGCATTGATGACGTTTACAATAGACTGAACACTTAGACTAGCTTGCGCAGACGTATTGCTCACAGGCTTAGTAGTTGAGGTATGGGCGAAGGCTTTAAGAATGAGTTCTCGTTGATTTGTGATGCGGGCAAGCTCATAGAGGGAGATGTTCACTCTGGTTTTTTTCATGTCCTCAACGATGTTATAACCGAAATCAAATTTAGGATTAGGCTCGGTAGTGACCTTTGGGGACCCTACCGGGAGCTTGCTCTTTTGATTTTCTCGAGTGTTATTATTCGTGGGCTTCTCAGGAACAGCTTGTTGTTCATTTCCCAGGGGAAGAATTTTCCTTAAGAAGGCCCTTTTCTTCTCCTCAAAGGACTGTTCGGGGACCGGTCCATTGCTCCTAAGGCTATAATTCCATATAGGTTGGGCCTTAGGATTGTTTGCCATGTTGATATCAGTGGCAGTAAGATTTTTTTCCCTACGGATTATGTCAAATGCAAGAATAGAGGACCCTGGTTCTTCATCCGGGGCAAAATATTCATCATGGTCAAAAACATCATCCTCCCCTGCATCCCCCGGGGTTTGGTCATCCAAAAGCTGATTTACTATTGTCGTCATGCTGCCGATCCATTGTGGGCATGTTTTTTCAGAGTTTGTAGCCTGGTGGAAAGAACATAAGTTATCTTTTCCTATTTCTTCCACATTGAGAACAGTGTTTGGGTTAGATGGAGGTCGGCTGGTGTTGGGGTTGCTCCTTCTAAAAAAGGGTTTGGGTGCCTTAGTGCCAGTCGTGGATTCTATACCCTTTCTCTTTAGGTCAGAGACTTCATTTTTCAATAGCTTGAGGGTCTTTGTTATACTCTCGAGGTCAAAAGCATCCTTATCCTTATCCGTGGTTTTGGGTGTGGAGGACTGACCTTTCTTTACGATTGGTTTATGGTCATCTCTCCCTTCGTGATCAATTGCTCCTATAGAAAGAATGTCTTTTTCTATAGTGAGGGCGGCCGCGTAATTTGCCGCAAGGGTGGCGTGGGCTTCACATTTCACGAAGATGACAATATCCCTAAGGAGAGCTTTCGTATAGTAGTCTATGGTGATAGAGTCATCCAACGCTAGGTTTGGGGGAAACTTTTGCAGTATGGTAGCAAAGCGCTGATTGAAGTCTCTAACCTTCTCTTTCTTATGGCATTTAATGGTGCTTAACTCTGTGAGGAGCATGGAAGGGGTTTTGTCCTTTGAAAATTTCTGCAAGAACACACGACAGAACTGGTCCCGTGATGTAATAGAGGCACTTGGGAGGGAGCGGTACCAGGTGGCCGCTTTGTTTTCAAGAGTGTGCGGAAACAGGTGACAAGAAACGTCTTCTGTTTGAACCCTCATGATTTGCAGGGACAAATAGAAGCTGCTTATATGATTGTCGGCCAAGGTGCCCCTCTCGGGATCAAACTTGGGGAGATGCTTCTTAGGGTGCCTAGGCATGTCGTGGAGGGGGCCCAAAAGATCTAATGGGGACTGTGCCATCCAGGCAAGTGGTTGCACCCTCCTTGCATGCTCATGGTGCCTGATCTTAGACTCATATTCACTCCCCGTACCTTACACCGATGCTTCTCCCCCATGGCGAGAGTGTTCATCTTGATATCTCTCACGGTTGGCCATGTTTTTGAGATATCCCCAATTGTAGATAGGCGGCCTATTTTTGTTTGGGCGGCGGTGGGTGGCACGGTGTCCATGGCCACTACCTCTATCTCCTCTACCTCCATTCCCATGGCCTCTGTTCCCCTCGCCTTCATTTCTGCAGGCTCTATTCCCCTCACCTTCATTCCTACGAGCTCTATTTCCCTCGCCTTCGTTCCCTTGGCCTCTATCTCCATCGCCTTCCCTAGGTGGGGGGTGTGTTAGGTTGTTGTTTTGTTGGGTTTGGTTAGACTGAGGGTTAGGGAAGGGTTCAATCATGGCAAATTCCTCCTCTTCGCCCACTTGGAGCTCAGGAATTGGATCATTACTCTGAATAGTAGTGGCGAGGTCCTCAACCATGATATTCACCAGCTGGGGTATGGTACTCACCAGAGCACCATTACGAGTGATGTTTTCAGCAGGGGTCCTAGTATGGGTCAAGAAATTCATGATTGGGGCATATCGCAAATCCCTGATGAGATTGCAGGCAGTTGGGCGCAAGGCCCTCAGCTACTCTCTGGTAATTTCATAATATGGAACCTCCTCCCTTGGAATATCTTCCAAAGGAGGAGGGGTAGTATCATCATTTATGACCTCCCCATGGGGACTTTGTAATGGAATGTTGCTTGTTTTCTGGAAGGATGCCATTTAGGCCCTCCTTCTAGCTCCAAATCTGTTGACGGGAAAATTTGTCTGGCCAACAATAGGGGATCTCCCCGATAGAAAGTCCCAATTACACCTTAAACCATTTGGAATAGGGATCCCGTCTGGGGTGTGGGTCTGGCTACCGCTTAAGTCACCTTCCCTTTGGTCTCAAAAGAACTCGATTGAACCTGCGGACGCACACTTATCCAAATGATACAAGATACATGATTGACGCATTAAACACGTATATAACACTATGCGTAGCGAGACAAATAATAAAGCATACATGCCGAAGGAGGTGTTGCTAACAACACATCATTCGGGGTTATGCTTGTAGGCTATTCTGAGCACAAAAGAAATAGTTCTTTATGGCGAGATGCCCCTTTATTTCCTGAAAGATAAAATGAAATGCTAATAAACAAAGTCATTAACATCCATTAAGAAAGAAATATAAACTGAACATCATTAACACAAGTACAAAAAACCATAATGCATAAATGATGCCATTAAGAGTGCAGCTTCATTAATCAAAAGATGTTTGAAACTATATAAGAAATACTCATAGTGTTCGCACAGCAAAACACATCAGATCCAAAAGGAGTTTAAACAGGTATCTGTATTCATATGCAAAAGAGTGTTATCTCTCAATACAATGCTATATAAATCTTGAGTGCCCCAAAAAAAGGATCCTTTAAATTTTCTCCGAAGGGAGCTTTATAGATCAAAATTTTCCCTTTCGGCTTCCTGACCCTTCGCCTGCCTGACTGTTGAGCTGCCCTGTGACCTGGAAGGGAACTGCGACCTGCGACCTGGTTGGGCAATGCGACCTGTGACCTGTCTGGGTGGTGCGACCTGTGACCTGTTTCCAAATGCTCCCATCGATATACTGCCACCAAATTATGAAGATGTGCGCGCAATTGTGAGATCAGGGGCATCAATCTGTTGTCCTTTCAGGAAGTCTTTCCAAGTCTCATAGTCTGCTGCTATGGGAGAAACCAAAGGGACCTCTTCTTTCAGCTGATGCATATAGTCCAGGGCATTTGGGATTAGAGTCTCCTTCTTCTGTGAGATCTGGTTGGATAGAGAAGCGAGCTTGGTGTATACCCAAACTAGTGTGACAAGAAACTGGCCCAGGTTTTCTTGTGATGCTGCAAGGTTGGAAGTGGCAACAGCTTGCTTAATGGGCTGCAAAAATGACTGGATCTCTTGATTCACCTGCTCCCATGTCTTCCCCTCATCCAATTTTCCCAACGATGGAATGTGATGTAAGATGTGCATCGAATCGATGCCGCTGATCAGATGTTCATATGCAGCCATAACCTTGTCTAGGTCCTTGGATAGCTTATCCTTGGACTGCATTTTCATACGGATCCGGACTTTGGCATCTTGTGTTTGAATCCAGTCCTTCTTTGGAAAATGTTCAGGAGCCTAAGGGTACCACTCTGTCCAGTCCATCATTCTGTCCAAGGCAGCTGAGACTTCCTTCAGCTATTCGTGCCTTTTCATAGTTTCCTTTTGGGCTTTCACCAAGGGGGAAAATATTTTTTTTATGGTAAACATTTCCCCATAAACATGCCTCATGGTAGTCTCTAATATATCAACCTCCATTTGAATGGTAAGCGGCACTTCATTGACAAGGAGAGCTTTGTTTCAGAGTTGCTAAACCTCCTCTCTCAATGTCGTCTTTTCCTATTCTGCTCTTGCCTCCCGCTGCTCTGCTTCATGTAGCCTATTTTGTAGAGAGAAGATCTCTCTACTCATTTTGGTTACATTCTCTTCTGTGGCTGTAGAAAAAGCTGTTCTGGCCGACACTATCATCACAGGATTAGTCCTAGTGTCGAGGACTATGTATTTTCCTGTCGCGACTATGGATGAGGCAGAAGGATTCCGTGCAAGGCATCTCCTTTTCTCTTGTCGGATTTTGAAGGAGAATTGATCATATGTGAGCTTGGTGAGATCGAATACCTCCTCCTCTTGCCCCTGGGAGGAACTGACATCAAAGAGCATGGCTCATGTACTGACTAGAGGTAACTCAAGGGGAGATACCTCGATGTTTTCTAGCATTTCATCCTCCTCTTATTTCTTTTTCTTTTCTTCCTCTTCTCTTCGTAGGCGTTCGGCTTCTGCATTTTCATGTTCTCTCTTCCGCCTGAGCTCTGCTTCTACCACTGCTTCTAATTTGGCTTTCCTTTTATGCTCGGCTACTACAGCTTACTCTACTTTCTTCTAGCAGTCAGCTTCCACTTTATCTAACTCTTTCTTAAGTTCCCGTTCTGCTGTAGCCTCCACCTCTTGTCTCTCCTTTTCTTTCTTGGCCTCCTCGGCCTACTTTTTCTTCTGCTCTGACCTTAGGCTCTTCTTGCGCTTATCTTCTTCTTATTTCATCTTCTCCTCTCTTTCTTGTTGGGCCTGGGCTTCTATTTCTCTTTGTTGGGTATAATTACTATGCCCGGTACTGGTTCGAGGCTTTTTAGCCAGAGAAGAAGAAGCGCCTCCTAATTCACGACTCCTGTCTTCCAAGGTTTGGTCATCTGGGTCTTCTTGGCCAGATTCCGCCCTCGGAGTAATTTTTTGGTCTGCATTGTACCAGTTTCTTCTTTCATTTTCTCTCGGGCGTTCCATGTGCTGGTAGTTCCATTTGAACTTAGCCTGCTTGCAATGATCAGGAACTATCCTTTCCGGGTCATATGTTCGGTGTTCTAATGCCCCAAGGTGGTAACTTTTTATTTCTTCTTCTTCTGCCTCTACCTCTCTGAAGTCTTTGACTGTGTAAGTACCGATAGTGAGGGGTAGCATAGGCCACGGCTTCTTCTTACCCCTGGACAGGACCCTGGAGAAACCGGAAGACATTTGGAAGTAGACCTCTTGCATGAGAATTTTGTCTGTGACAAATCTAGGCATAGCATGTGGGGCCCTAAACAAGCCAAAGACTCGAATGAATGTGTACTCGGCGAATGGGAACCAATGTGCCACCTTGCCTAGCATCTCCATGGATCGCCAAGACATGCAAGGAGCATCTTGGCTGAACAATTTTCTATAAAGAGCGGGGATGAACACTTGAGAGATAGGTTTTATGTCTTGTTTATACCTGGAATCCCAAAACACCTTGGTTTGTAAGTGGATTGCACGAATCTGTTTTGGATCCCAGTTATGTACCCATCCTTCAAAGTGCAACCTTTAATAGACGGCATCCAACAAATAAGATGCCATATAGAATTCAGAAGGCATTCCTTCATCTGGTACCAATGTCGAGGATAAGTTTGTGTGCATGCAGGTCATCAATATGCTAGCCCAGTTGAAATGGGTGCCGTGCGCTGTGACATACTCCATGAGAGTTTCCCATGTGCCATTGAAGGTGATGGCATCGGGGTGCCCGTACAATCTACAAAGCATGGCAACCACTAATTTATAGGCTTTCCTAAGGCTCACCACTAGATATTCTTGGTCCTTCTTGACCTTAAATTTCTCAAGATCCTCCCACCACTGATTTATAGTGTCAACTATAGGAACTACATGGGTGATAGCACATTCTTCTGTGAAGTCTTCTTCTTGCTCAAGAAAAGAGTAATAAACATGAGCATTTGAGCCTTTGAGTGTTGCGAAAGCTTTGCCTTCGCTGTCCCTAATTACGAAATTCTTGGGATCAGTTTTCTGTATAATCCAATCTATCATCTCTGGGCATGGGAATATGGCTAGATGGGCACCTGCAAGATGTACCTTAGACCTTTTGACCTGTAGGTATATCTCCCGATCAGGGAGGTCTTTTGGGAATTTTGTTCTAGAGAACTCTTGGTACACTTGGTACCAACGCATGCTATCACCTTTGGAAAATGTGTAAAGGGTATCTCTGTAGATCGGGGGTGGGGACATTGGCATGTCCATCTCTACATCCTCCACTACCAGCTGCTTGTCTTTTTTTCGAGATACTGGAGGTCCCATGTCGTTGGAATATTAGGGGACAGGTATACACTCCAAGTCTACTTTAAATTCACCTGTCATATTCATGAAAGAATCCCAGGATAAGAAATATGCCATGATGATACAAGATTAGTTACAGCTTATCAATTATTTCAACTAGGGACACAGGCAGAGATGAATAAGTGGCCTACTGGGTCACGGGGTTGCAAGTTGTGAGAAAATGGAAAAGGTATGACCTTGCGACCTTGCGACTAGGTTGCAGGGTCACGGGGTCGCAAGTTGAGAGAAGATGGAAGAAATGTGACCTTGCGACCTTGCGACTAAGTCGCGGTGTCACAGGGTCACAAATTATGAAAAATAGCGGAAATATGACCTTGCAACCTTGCGACTAGGTCGCGGGGTCGCACTAGGGCTTGCTGGGGTTTTTGCGTCCGCGGCGTGAAGTTAATTTTCCCTTTAACTTGAAAAACACAGGGCTGAATGAGTCTAGACAGAGCCAGAGGGTAGCTTTTGGAGCAGGGTACAGGCCATGAGAGGCTGGATGAGAAACTGTGATGAGTTGGGCAAGCGGGGTGAAAGCTGGAATCAGAAGAAAAGCCCTAAGTGATAAATGAAAACAATGACTAAGGCAAGGGGAAATTTAAAGGCTGAGGGATGCAGGGATTAGGAAAGAATAACCAAAAAGGAAACAGCAGTAGGAAAATGGCAACTTACCTGCAGGGTCTGCGCTCTCCGCCGACTCCGTTAGAGGCAATTCGCTTCATGAAACGTGATATGCGTACGCGTACCTAGCGACCTCCTTTATATAAAAAGGTCACACGTGTGCATTCATTAATGAGGCCGCGAGGTCGGTGTCAAGGTGATCTGAGAGGTATGTGACCTCGCGACCTTGCGACCTTGCGACCTCAGGGTCGCGGGGTCGCGGTTTTCCACAAAGTTGAAGTTTGTGACTCAGCAACTTAAGCAACTTAGCCCTCCCGACTCTTTACTTAAATTTTCTTTTTGCTCAAGGGGCTCTAAAAAATTTTAAAGTGGGGGTTTTTGGAGGGTGTTGTAGAGGCTACTGCACCAAATTAGATCAATCTTAACTTCCAATCTATCAAGATCTGAGAGAGATCATATCTCTCGAGGTGAAAACCTTTCCTCAAGTTTTTCACTAAAAAATTAGGTTTGCACCTCGAGAGATTTGATCCCTCTCTATGCTGGATAGGTTCGAAATTAAGATGGATCTAGGTTGGTTTGGTATAAAAGCCAGAGGGGAAGATCTAGAGAAGCTTCATATATAAGAGTAAGAGGACACCAAGATCTGTGAGGGTTGTGAGATCTTGTTGTTACCGTGCTTCCATGTTTTTTTATGTTTTTTGGTTGAGAAAAAATGGTAAACAGTTGGTTTTCTAAATCTAAATCTGCAATCTAAATTTGAATCTAAATCTGCAAGGGTTCGAAGGAGTTGTGTGCAATCTGAATCTGCAAGGGTTTGAGGCAAGTGACTTGTAGGTTCTTCACCATTGATTCTCTCCATGCAAGGGTTCGAAGGAGTTGTGTGCAATCTGAAACTATAAGGGTTCGAAGGAGTTGTGTGCAATTTGAATCTGCAAGTGTTCGAGGCCAAGGGTTTGAGGCAGGTGACTTGCAGGTTCTTCACTGTTGATTCTCTCCATGGTGTGTTTAGTTAATGAGATTAATGTTTTTATTTTTTTTTAAGTTGTTTTTGAATGGACAACAAATTGTGGTAAAATTGGAGAAATAAAGATCCATGTCAAAGACATAAATTCATATCAGGGATTTCTTTAAATTTGTTCTACTTTTTTTTTAAGAGAAAATTGGGGATAAGGCATAAGGAGTTAAAAAATTTGGTGAAATTTTTTATTTTCATGAAATTTTTGGTTTTTTCTATTGGTGAAAATTATTTTTGGTGAAGAGAGTTAAAATGGTGTTGGATGTTTTTTATTTCGGGTGAAAGAATTTAGTTGAAAGTTGTATTTTTTTTTAATTGAGAGTGAGTCTTGATTTGTTTTTAGATCCTGTGCATTTGGTTTTCGATCTGGTGAATTTGGGAGTAGATCTGGTGGCTTTGGTTTCATTTTATTGATTGGGGACAAATATTTTGTCATTATGTCAATTTTTTTGGCTGAAACTTATTTGAATGGAAAATGTTTTTTTCATTATGTCAATTTTTTTTTGTTGAAACTTATTTGGATGAGTCCACAAGACTTGATGGAGGAAATTATGCAAATTGGAAATTTGATGTATTAAAAATGTTAGAGGGAAATAATTTGTGGCCTATAGTGTGTGAGGCAGAGCTCAAACCCACTGGCTCCTGCAGCCATTTCAGATTAGGAAAAACGAGAAACAAATTCAAAGGTGTTGTTACTAATTTTTGTTAAGGAAAACATCATTCCTCATAATGGGGATAGTAAAACATCCAAAGAAACATGGGATGTTCTCAAAGGCTTGTATGAAACATATAATACCAACTATATTTTGTTCTTGAAGATCAATTTTTGTTAATTAAAATGGAGGCCAATGAAAGTATACACAATCTCATTTCTCGTGTCAAAGAGCTAAGTGATAAGTTAGGAGACATTGGTGAAAAGGTGTCCAATACTGACTTGGTCACCATCACATTAAATGGCTTAGTCTATGATTATCAAATTTTTGTTTCAAGTCTTTCAACTAGGGAGAAGCCTCCTACTTTTTATGAATTGAAAAGTATTCTTCTACAAGAGGAAGAGAGGATGAAGAACTTAAATTTGGGCTCAAACAATTCAGGTTTGGCATTGGTAGCCAAGGGAAAACAACCATACAAAGGCAAGCCATGAGACAAAAAAAAAGGAGGCAAGTTTCAAGCAAAGCATAAAGCTATGGCACAATCTAAATTTCCAATTCATGATAAGAGAGGTGACGTTTGTTATTATTGTGGTAAACCTGGACATCATGCTAAAGAGTAATGATTATACCAGCAAGGAGAAGAGTAATGATTATATCAGAAAGCTCGGTGCCCTTGCAACAAGCAGTTTCCAAACACTCCTCTAGCTTATTGATGTAAATGCCAAATAGGGTAGGGGATAGGGGATACCCTTTCTTAACTCTGATCTATCATGGGAAGTTTGCAGCTAATATGAGATAATGTATTTAGTTGGATCTATCATATGCTACTATTCCCACAGCAGTAGGTGGTATGGTCAAGTTATACAGATAAGTAGAAAGAAGGTGTCATGTTGAAAATCTAAAGAGGTCAGACAATGATGAGTAAATTGAACCAATGGGTCATCCTTCAGAGTATAATGTACTTGTTATTGAATTCTTCTAGCATATCGATCATTTTTCTTCATCTCATCTCGAATTTTGCAGAGATACACAGTGCAGTGATGACAATATTAATCAACCTAAAAGGGTTAGAATTCAACAAGGGACATTTGACAATCAACCTATCGACCTACCTATAAGAAAACATGTGTTCCAAATTAGGCCATAGGGATGACATCTGACGCCATAGGGAATCCCCTGTATTATATTTATAACTCTACACTCTTAGATAGGATTTTATTTATGTTAGTAGTTAGATTTCTTTTCATGAATTTAAATTTTATGTCTTTAGGTTTTGATATGTTAGAATGTTTTTTTTGTATTCTAACAGATGTTCTATATATACATGATGATTTTGATTTTGAGTAGATATTGATTTGATGGGGTTTTGTTTTCTTGGATACAAGGTTCAATATTCTCACATTCCTTCAAGGAAGCAACGTGTCCCCATGTACAAATAGACGTTGACCACACTTTTTCAACAATCTAAGGAAGCGGGGTACAAATAAGTGGAAGAAGTTTCAAAGATCAAAGTCATCAACCAACATGATTATATCATTGTAAACCCAATTTCTACAAGTTTTATTGTAAATGATGCTAGTTTTACCATTTAATTATGTAGCAACACCTAGGTAAGGTTCTAATTTTGGAAAAATATTTCATCCTAGGAAGTTTTTTAACCTCCTTGAATTATGTGTGTTTGTAAACACACATAATCGAAAAAAAATTTCTTCCAGCTTAAACCACAAAGCTAGGGTGTAATTCATTGACAAGATCATAGGTGAGTCCTAGTGTTATATCGAGTCTATTGTAAAAGTGTGTTTGGGAATAATTTTAGTGCATGGTCCCTCACAATTAGACAACATGGCTATGTTATTTTATTACATGAGCACTTGGCTTCATACTAGATCATATTGTGTCATAGATTTGAGTAAATTATTGAGGGTCTATGTGTAAAGGTGTTTTCCCCTTTCAAGGGTTGAAATTGTAATTATTTGATGTAAAAAATATTTTAGTGCATGGTCCCTCGCAGTCAGACACAATGGCTAAAGTAGTTGATGGTGGAAAAAAAGTTTAATCATTTATTATATATATATATATATATATATAAATATATATAAATTGTTATTTGATCTTGGGATAAAAAATATTAATTTGCTAATGAGAGCTTGTAAATTTAATTTGTAAATATTCTAAATATTTCTAAATTATTTTTCTAACCATTGTTATTTTGCACCACTTGGGTATTTGGGGTTTTATAATTTTGTATATATATTTGAGGTTTTGAATTCTTTTATTCATTTATGTAGGTGATAGTTCAAGGGTTTGAAGAAGCCAAATATTCTAGGCTACTCATCCAAGCAAGGAAAGTTGATCTAGGCCCTTGAGGATAAGAACTAGCCTCTCGAGCTTCCAAAAAACTCAACATCTAGCTGAAGAAGGGAAGTCGTCCAAAATTTTGAAGTGATCATTGGCAATTTTTGTGCAATTTCAAGAGTTTCATTTTCTTTAGGTCCTTAGGCCTAGCTATACTCCTCCTCTACCCTACATATGAGCCTTAATGGCCTTTCTAGGCCCTCAATCCCCCTCCTTTGCTTGGCCACAAGCCCTTAAGGGTTGGTCATGGCATTTTTAGGCCTTTTCCCTTAGGAAGCAACCCCTCAAGGGACTTTCCCTTAGGTCACCATATTTTAGGCTTAGCGGTAGCCCCTTTTAGGGCATTCATACCTATTCTTCCCCTTGCAACAACCTTTAGAGGGATGCTCCCTCTAGCCGTAGGCCTTTTAGTCCTTTTCATGGCCCTAGGAGGGACTCAATCCCACTCAAACCCACTCCATTGGTTCTTTTCCCTTGGCCATGGACGTTTTACGCCCTTCCCCCTCCATCATTGACCTTTTCTATGACTCTAACCTCATATTTAGCCCTCTACCAAGCATAGCCTATTTTTCTAGCCCTCATTTAGCCATTCTTCATCATTATTTAATTTTACATTAGTGTTTCATCTCTAACATTTTTATTTGCAACAATTTTAGAGCTAAAAGTGTGGTTTCAGGTGCTCAAGCATGTAGTTGAATACAAGGCCATTCGACCTTTGAGTTTTCTATCGAAATTCCTCTCTGACATCAATATCTTCATTTGTAATTCTGAATCATTTTATGATGGTAGTGTATTCAAGGCCTAAACACATCTAATAAAAGCTTAAATTCACTAACAAATCACCTAAGTCATTAAAAAATAATTTTGGATTCAAGTTGAATGCATATTAGTGAATTTTTGCAGACTTTTGGTTAATTTCTAGATCTGATTGTTTGCTACACTAAAATAAAATACCTACAGTAGTGGCATAATAATAAATTTGCAAGCATATTTATTCATTGGCATATCACTTGAATTAGATAGGATTACATTCCATAGAACAACTTATCATTTCTTGAAGGTTGTCATAATAATTTGAGGTTTGATATATATTACATTAGGTCTCATATAAATATAACAGTGGTGGAAAAAATGTTGAAGGTCATCTAATTTCATTTGGCGTTTGTTCCTTGCATCTTGTACATTTTGAATAAGTGCTTCCTAGTGGAATTGGGTGTTTGTCCTACTGCTGCAACCATTTCTCTCTTGGCTGCTCCATCTTGCATTTCATTACATTTTTTGCATCTCTTGCATCATTTGCATCCATTTTTCACTCTCGCATAAGAATATATCTAATTGTACTAACAAAAACAAGTGCTCTAATTGGATTGGTAATGGTTTGATGAGATTTTCTCTAGAAATACATTGTGGATTAAGTTATAGTTTTTCGTTGCTTTCATTGGTTATCAGATAAGTAAATAAATTGATCTTCATTGATATTGTGGAAATAAATATCTCTTGTTAATGATTCTAATTGAGCATCAATTTACAAGGTTATTGGAAAAAGCAGGTACCTAATCATATTTTATTTCATAAGTTGCATTTTTCTTTATTATCTAACTTAATATTTGCATAAGCTATTGAATTGCATAAATTCTACAACTAATGACTGATTCTATAAAAATATCAAAGGTTCAATAGGTTCTATAACTCTCACTGAGGAACAAAATATATGGATAGGTGGCTAACAACTAGCAAAAGGATATTTACCTATCTTCATGACCTAGATCAATGATAAGAGTACCATATAAGCTCAGTCAACGCAGAAGTAAACCAACGAAGAGGGAACCAAAGATGAATGAGGTGAGAGAGGAAATTAATAGAGGCAGATATTTTACATCATGACTTGCTTCTCCGATAGAAAATCAGGAGGAAATCATGATATCATTATCTTCTTATGTTATTTTTAGTTGTTTTCAAGGAGGATAGGCTCGTAATTCTCTAAAAATGTTATTAAAAGAGGTTATAAATATACCTCTTGATACAATGAACGACATATTTTATTATTGTTGCAAAAACACTCTTGATCAATGTTAATTCAAACTCGTTATTTTCCTATGTGTCTCGTTCAATGCATGTGTAGACTCTGAGATTGCTGCTTAATTACAACTCACAGGAGGGCTCTTTGGAGCAGTAATATTTAAATTTGTTTCTAAATAAATTACTCAATATTGTTGTTTTATTATGTATATTTAGATTAACCTTTTGGTTCATTTTTCAATCAGCAGTGACTGTTTATGACCGAGGTAGAATTTGCAGTTATGTTCCTTTACAATTTGTTTTATAGATTTTATGAATTTATTGTGAAAGGAATGAAGAAGTGGATTTGTATGCACATGTGGATGTTAGAATATAATTAATTTGATTTAAATTTGCAATCATAAGTATAATGCTTTCAATATTTTATCAAGTGAGATTTGATTTTCCCAGTATGACATTTTAAATTCAAATTTAGGATTTAATTCATCTCTATTAGTTAAGATTTAACTCTGGTTTGTTGGTGTGGATGTGTTATTTGGATGTGTTATTAAGATTAGTTTCCTTTTGTGTAAAAGTGTGAAGTAGATTTAGATTCACTTTCAGTTTGTGTGAAGATTTAATTTCTGCAAGTGTAATTAAATTTTGCAAGAGTGGTAGTATTTCACTTCAAAAAAGTTTTAAATAAAAACATATGCATGAAACATCCTAATTTAATTTGAAATTTATTCCCCTAGTAAGAAGTCCTAGCACAATCTGTGCATTTACACTTCATCAGTTACCAATTCATGGTCGATAATTTATGAAATAATTTAACATCAATTAAATACCAAACATTTTGGCATCATTGTTGGGGAAGTGTATATAGGATTTATTATTTAGGAGAATTTTTCATAAAAGAAAATTGATAAAAAAGCATTTATTCATAGGGAAAGAGATATTAGGGGTAGATTTATAAGTAGAGGTAGGAGTTCAATTCCAACATCACCACCCACGGCACCAAGATCATGTAGTGCCACATATACTTTTTGAGGTACTTAGATCTGAAATTCAACCTAGGAATTCACCAAATTCCTCTACTGAAGCTAGAGTAGAAGAACCCAAATCCCCAACATTGATCCAGGAGGATCTTGATTAGTACAAGATTTACAGAGTTCCAAGTTGTTGGGGTTCCCATGTTTTGGCCAGATTGGCAAGACCAAAAGATGAGACAACATCAGAACCACTTTCAGACTTCAGGATCTAGCCCTCCTGAGTCCAGAGAGGGATCTCTCTCTATAGGCAGAGGTTTATGTCTTTGAAAGTTTTATTTAAAGATATGAGGCTAGTTGTGGGCACGGGGTTTTGTTTGTTTGATTTTTGTTTGGTTGCTAGGAATCAGGAAGGAAGGTTTCAAAAGAGGAGTCAAGGGCCGCGCAGAGTATTCTAGGTAAAGGAGATAAATGCAAGAATATTTCAAGACCATTGGGCAATGGAGTCGGGAAAGGGTTCACTTGCTATTCAATATGCAGGCTTTCAGTTGGGCTAGTCATCTAAAGCATTGGATCTTAAAGATGATAGTGTGGCATGAAATGGCAAGGTAGAAGGTGAAAGGGCAAGGAAACCTCCAAGGTGACCTTCGGTAAATTAGATCTAGGGGATAGCTCGTGCAGAGTGCTCCCGTGATACAAGGCTTCTGAAAGGTAAACTCTTCCGTACAAGGAACATTAAAGATTTAGAACACAAAGTTAGAGACCTGAGATCAGAGAGAGACTTTGAACTCTCAATGCTTCAGCCTCTAGCTTGAGGGATCTTGGAAAGGTTCAATTAATTGAAAAGGATCCTAGAGAGATAAAGACAATGTTCTAGACCTCCTAGTGTTCCCAATTCATTCAATTAAATCCTAACAAGAACATCTCAGAATAGATTCATTAATTCATACATCAGATAGCAGGCAATGACATCCACTACACTGGTTAAATTAACTGAAATCAAACCTTAGATAACAAATTTAGTAGAAAACATTAAAGGTAAGGAGAGCAGAAACATAGGGTACCTAACAAGGGTAAATCCTATGCCAGATTTCTGATGGGAGCCAGTAGAAATGAAATGAATAAAACACAAAAGAGAGAAAACATCACTGCCTACTTTAGATCAAGATCCAAAGAAATGTGCTTGTCATATTAAAGAGCAACACCACTGGCACAACATGTCCAATGCCTTGGAACATTTGGGCTCTAATACATCTTCCTTAGCCTATCTACAACTTTACATAGAAACTATGTCTCAATAGAACAAATTTTGCAGTAATTCTCAGATATCCGATCAACAACCTTTACAATGAGTTCCTTCATGAATTTTATAGCTGAAGAGAGCAAAGGAGGTAGGTGAAAAACTAAATGAAGCATTAAAACTCAGAAAAGAAAGAGGGTTGAATCCCATTATGTTTGAATTTGGTGCATTTATCTATGGTACTCTTTGGGTGAAGATGTGGTCTTCGTCAAACTTCCATTTACTCCAGTTATGTCTCTGATGTACTTTGGCTGCAGCACTTCTGCAATACTTCTAGTGAATTAAACAAAAAGGTAGAATAATGATGCTAGGGTCTACCATACTACGAAAAAAATGCTCTGATAGCATTAGGACTCTTGTCAGGGCGGAAAAATCCCTCTAGAACATGGAATAGAATGAAAACTGTATGGGCATGTTGTCCTTTATGGAAAGGACACTCTGTTGATGAGAAACCCTGTTAATTAGTTTTGGGCTTACAGTCTTCAATTATTTGCCTTAAACTATCTTCCTTTCACTGATACTCTTCTCTGCTCATTCGATTTCCTCTGACTGCAAAATCTGTGTTTTAATGGCACTGGGGAGTTTTACAGAGTCTCAACCCTGTTCTTTAAATGGAGGTCATATCAACCACCTTCCTAGGTTTTGCTTCATTATTTCGAACTCTGCACACAGTCCTTTCTGCGTTCTCTGTCACTGTAACAGAGACTATGAATCATGGCGTTTTTCCGCCGCTTGTACCCTGCAAAACACAAAAATGCGTTAGGAAAACCATGCATGGGGAGGGTGGATGTAGCGGGGATGATAGAAATGACCGTGCAAACTGATGAAACGGTGGAATAGTGCAGGATCATGGTGGGAAATGTAGCGCACAGTGGAAGACGGTCATGGTGAAAGGTGGCAAAATGCAGAAAATTTAACATTTTGGCCTTTGAATGAAATATATCAGGGAGCATGAAAATGCCACGAAAATATGATGAAGACATATGGTAGGATGACATGGCAGAACCGAATCAATGGTGAGCGAGAAATTAATCTGGACCGTCCGATCTTTGGAGGAGATCGACGGCTAAGAATGTGTCGGGGGGCGATGGAAAGTGGGCCAAGGGTACAGTTTGCCATGGATTAACTCCCGCGCTACTTCGCGAGACGATCGCCATTAGATGGATGGTCATAGATCGGATGGTGCATAGCGATATCGCGCCAGGTTTTCAACTGAAGTTTAACGCACGATGGAGGGGCGGTTTTCAAATAGTGCCCGAGACACGTGTTTTTTGATGAATGGGATCGCTCCAAAATGACAAATACCACCCACCCTCCAAAAATGGTGCGATGGAAACCGGCGGGTTTTGGAACAGTACTCTGGCGTGGGGACCACCGAGCGGAAATGAAGTTCTGGCAATTGATTTGTGGGTTGGACAGACGGTGGTCAACGCTTCTGATATGGGTCACGATAAGCACTTTATGTCTTGGCACCTGGTCTTGGCACTGGGTCCTATGGAGGGAAACGGTAAGTGGGGCTAGGGCCGAAGGTGGTAAACTCCAAAAGGTGCAGAGTATGGGTTTTTGGCCAAATTTTAGTGCAATTCAGGGCCAGGGAAAGGTAGCGGTAGATGCAATAAGGGTTTTTAAGGGTTTAGAGAGGGGAAATAAAGTGACTTGGAGGGTTAAGGGAGGATTTGAAACAAGGGGAAAAGGGATGAAATGAATAATTCTGCAGGGGTAAAAGGGGCAAAAGTAGGCCTTTAGGAGCACAATTTATCATCATCAGTGAGGCTTATTGACTTAAGAACATCAGAAGGGAATAATCAAAGGGCAGGGAGCATGAAAAGGCTTCAAGGATGATGTGTTTCAGAAGAAATGCATTCCTTGAAGGCTCATAAACAAATTAGCCCCTTGCTTGCTTGTCAAGAAATTTATGGGGGGCTAACAGTGGCTCCACATGGGGATGGCTCCTTCTTGAAGGAGTCAAGGATCCAGAACATGATCTTTGGCTTAGGCCAGGTGCCTTGTACTTTGAGCCATATTCTTTCTTTTATTTTCAGCTGCCACAACATGATGGATACATAAATCAGCAGAAAAATTCTCAAACAATCTACCTACACATCGTACAATCCTAGCATTTTTCTTCCAGGGTGCATTTGGACTAGCAGACCCTTTACATCATTTATTTTATAGATAGAAAATAAACCTATTCTAAATCTACCCTTATCAATCCATGAGACCAGATTAAACTGTTGGCCTCATATGTTTCTCTACCTAATCTAACATTTGATGGGATTAAACTGTCTGACAGACTTCTTCTCTATATTCTACAACAGAAATTTAGAAACAGAAAAACTAGGATTAGATAGTCTAGTTTGTTGTGGATCCAAGGCATAAAGATAGTTTCACATGGACAAAATCTTGCAGAAACAAAAAAAAAAAATTTGAAGGCTTGAAATCTGAAGTTTTGGGGCATCCGTCTTTCTCTATGACTCAAGTTTTGAGCTTGTTAGAGTCACTTTCTCTTCTTCGTTTCAACTCTAGTTTTGGGCATGTTAGAGTTGATCCTTTCTTCTTTATTCATTTTTTTTTTTTAGAAATCATAACACAACAATGGTAATTACAATGGAAATGGAAACTGGAAATTGGAAATCAGCAGAAGTAGTGTTTGAGCATCCTACCATTGACAGTACCCCAAAACAGCTCTATACCATCTAATTCTTGCAGAAAAAATGCGTTTGGACCCACAGTGGCCTGGATGACGTATGGACCTTGCCAAAAACTGTCAAAATTGCTGTGCTTTCCTTTGTCCTCTCTCCTTGAGTCCCACTTCAGAACTTTATCTCTGATTTTGAAATTAGAGGCTTTGGTCCTTTTGTCAAACAACTTCTTTATATTCTCCTGAAATTTGATAGCTCTGTTATAGACCTCTTCCCTTGTTTTCTGGAGATGAATTGTTTGGTTTATTCTTCTTACCGTGTTATCTTCTTCTGTTTGGATTTCTTGGACAAGTTAAATCACTGGTACTCCAAGGCTGGTAGGAAACACTGCTTCTGTCCCATAGACAAGTTGATATGGTGACATGCCAATGGATTTCTTCGTTGTAAGCTTGTCAGCCCACAAAGCATGCACCAAATTCTTATGCCATGACTTCTTATTCTCTTCCAGCAGCTTTTTGATGATGGTCACCAGGCTCTTGTTTGATGATTCCGCTAACCCATTACCTTGTGAGTAATAAGCGGTTGAATGACCGAGTGCTATTTGATACATGTGACAAAAATCAACTATTTTCTTGGATCCAAAAGCAACAGCATTATTGGTGATTATTTTCCTTGGACAGCCAAACCGAGAAAGGATGTGGTCTTCTAGGAACCTAATGATGACAGAATCTGTGGCGTTCCTAGAAGGTATGGCTTCTATCCACGTAGTGAAGTAATCTGTGGCAGTTAAGATCCATTTGTGTTGTGCAGAAGAAGCAGGGTGTATTTCTCCTATGAAATCTAGGCCCCATTGCATAAAGGGACCTTCAATAATGATGGGTTGTAGGGGCAGAGGTAGGAGCTTTCTTTTGCCTTCAAAAATCTAGCATTTATGGCAGGAAATTATCATCTTATGGACTCATTGAAGAGTGTAGGCCAATAATAAATAGCTCTGAGTATTTTATTAGCAGTGGCTTTCCAGTTCAGGTGTGCTACACACTCTCTTGCATGGAATTCTTTTTTAATCCTCTCAGCTTCAGTTTCAGGCAAACATTTAAGCAATAGGCCATTTGTACTTTTCTAGTATAAGCATTTATTTAGTATGCAAGAGTTTCTGGCTTTCAGCTTTAGGAATCTGGCCTTAGTTTTCGATAGTTTGGCAGGGGCATTGAGGTTTGAGAGCATGTACAGGATATCAGAGTACCAAGGAGAGTTCTGAAACTTCTCCTCAACAATGAGATCAGGAAATCCTTCTTGCTCATCCAAGGCATCTATCATGTTTATGTCAAGGGCTGTTGGGAAAAATACTGAGAGGGGGGGTGAATCAGTATTTACAGCATAATCAAAACTTTTTTACTTTTTCATTCCTTAAAACCCATACGCTACTTTCCTTCAGTAAACCTGCGTATATACGCGGATCCTCTTTGTGAAACTCGCGTATACACAGAGATCTAGATAAGTAATTAACTCTTCACTTAGATCATTCCATCATTCATTTATCAGATGTTCAATAAACTGTAAACATGTGCAGTAATAACAGAATAAGCCATCACACAAAGCATCACACATGAACACCAGGATTTTTAGGTGGAAACCCAAATCGGGAGAAAACCACCGCTGCAGTTGCTCAGCCTTCAATATTTTATTATAGAGAAAACATCTTACAACATATGTGCTGGCGCAGACTTGACCAGCACGCAGGCACCCACCTGTGCTCATTTACCAGCCTCTCCTGGAAGGGAGCTCCAACCCCCTGACTCGTTTACCAGCCTCTCCTGGAAGGGAGCTACGACCCCCCGATCTCGTTTACCAGCCTCTCCTGGAAGGGAGCTACAACCCCCTGACTGAAGGCTACAACCTTCAGCACCACCTTGGACCACGTTTCATCAATTTTCACACTGGATCCAACAACTTCAATAGAACACCACTTGCAGGCCACAATTCATCATATTTCCATACCGAACCCTTTCCATACTTTTAAGCTCAAACATACATCATCAACAGATACATATCAACACAGATCAGATAGCAGAAACACAACAGAACAGATCAGATATTTCATACCCCTTGCTTCAGCAAACCCTAGTTTGCATACGCGCTTTCCCTTTACTGATGTCGCGTATATATGCGCTTCCGTCCACACAAACCAGCGTATACCTCAGTGTATATTTTATTGCGCATACGCGCTTTCTATTCGCTGAAGCCGCGTATATACGCGCTTCCTCCGCGGCGAAGTAGCGTATAGATCTTCAATCATTACAGAGCAGCATACTTCATCAGATCAGATATTCAGTTCAGATCTACCCTTTTGCTTCAGATAGATGTTCGCCTAGATGCTCGCCTCATCACAGATCTAAGCCTTCCATAATCAGATCTAGCAAATACAAGAGCAATTCAGATCTAGATCCCCTTCTTCATCATCGGTGCATCATACATTCAGATTTATCATTCAAGTGTAACCCTTTCCATTCAGATATACTTCAGAGAGAAGTATTCATTCAAGCTCAGACATCTTGCACCCACACTCATGATTTGCACAATGAAATTCTTCTTCTTATATAGGTTTTCCTTTTTCAATACCATGAGCCCCTTTTTCAATACCATGGGCCAAAACAATACCATGAGCCCAAAACTACCTGGACGGGGTCAATTAGGCGGATCATTACCCAATACCATGGTGGTTACCCTTGGTTTTGCACTTTTTGAGCGCTTTAGCCCATACGCGACTTGGCACGTTCTTTTCCGCGTGCATACGCGACTTCCCCTAGGCCAATCCGCATATACCAAGAGACATACTCTTTTTCATCATACTTTGAGTACATTCTGAAATCCTTTCATCATAGTCTTCTGTACACACTGTAGAAACATCATATTTTCTTCATCAGGAACATATTTTCTTAGGCACAACTTCATCAAGTAAGTTGTCATCATCTTCATCAAGTGGGTTGCCTTTCAAGGACAACACTCAGCATCATATTGTCAAAAACCATCAGATTTACATCATTTACCAAGTCCATCAAGTCAAGAATAACTTCATCAGGTGGATTGCCATCAAGGAAAACACATGTCAACAGTCGCATGTCTTCATCTCCATTCAGTGGGTTGCCATCAAGGACAACACTCTGCATCATATTTCCAACAAGGGCCTGTAGGTTTAATTAAGCCATTAATTGAGCTAAGCCCTGAAATTTGATCAGTTTTTTGGGTTTTATCTCAAGGTCATATTCTAGGATTACAGCAATCCATTTGCCCCTCTTCCCATCTGGGTCTTGGGACAGTATATATTTGACCACTATGTTAGGCACGTAGGCTATGGTGCGGGAATGCAATATGTAAAACCTAAAGTCTTTCAAGGCCTTCACCAGGGCATAGGCCTACTTTTCCATATGTTTTATTTCAAGGGTGCATCCCTCAGAGCCTTGCTGAAGAAAGCAATGGGCTGTTCCATTCCATCTAGATTTTTCTGCAGTAGAACTGCAGCCACAGTATGCTCGGAGGCAAATGAAAAGATCAGGAAATCCTTTGAAAAATCTAGGCTAATTAGGATAGGAGCCTGGGTGAGTGCAAGTTGTTATTACCTAAATCTACCTCAGGCTGAAGAAGGCAGAGTTCAAGGTAACATCAAACCACGCATAATCTGGTAGCTAGCCCTACCAGATCGGGAGAGGGCTCTCTCCTGGTAAATCTCAGCGAAAAATGATCAATGAGGCTTGAGATGACTTTAATAAAGGCTGATTTTAGGCTAGGTATATATATGAGGAAGTTGAGTTTAATTATGAGGGTTTTTGTTGGATCAAAGGGAAAGGCATATTTTGGGTCTGGGAATGAGGCCTAGTTTTTGCAGAGTTTTGAATGGGGTAAGGAAGGCAATTTTTTTGATGCCTTGGATCGAATTAATGGATAGATAAGACTAGTGAGAAGCTGAAGAGGGAAATATTCTCTCAAGAATCCTCTTCAAACAGATGAAAACATGGAAAATTAAACAAAACTCAAGGTAGAGCAAAGCAATCTAAAGAATTCCACCTTTATAACTTGTTTGTTTAATTTAAGAAGAAATAAGTAGGAAAATGGTGCACATGAAACATCAGTAAACGTACAATCATAGAGAGAAATACACTGTCAAGACATAGAGCCACATGGATCCCAAATAGTGTTGCAAACCCTGGTCTATTCCTTTGCCAAAATGCAGAGATGAAATGTACAATGAAGTGCCAAGCAATCCCAAGTGTCCAACCCTGAAAATGACTGAAGAATTACAAGATATAGACAAGCCTAACTCATCCCCATGCCTCTAGGGTTAAATCTCACCATTCTAGGAGCTGTTTCAACAAGATCTAAACAAAGAACTAGAAAATAGGCAATGAAACAACCTACCTCTATATGATAGGAAACTGATTCATTCAGTTACTTTTCACTTTTTGGTGAATGAATCTACTTTCATGAGTAAAAATGTGCCAAAATTACATAAAATCCATGAAATTACATCAAGAGTTTCACATGTGAAGATGAAAAAGTCAAACTGGCCAAAACTAGGCGAAAATCTGAGCTACTGAGTGAAAAATAGGCCAAAATTCCCAATGCGCCGCGCCTGAAAACTCAATGCGTTGCGCCACTTTGAGGCTGATTTTGAGGACCTTCCTGAAGTCAAAATTGAGTGCATGATAGCTCGTTGGAAAGCCCTACCTATCTACTTTCCAACCCAGGTGGAATTTTTGGATTGGGTTTCCATTTTCCCCTCCAAAAGTGAGTTTTCCCAACACTGCTTCCTGTGTGTCCAAAAAGTGGCAGAAAGGTCAATTTTAGGGTGTTTTTGACCCTTCAGGCAACCCAAAACTTGCCCAAATCCTTAGGTAATGGATAGGCATGCATAAAGTTTCATAAAAAATCCATAAATGCAATTTTTTCTTCAAGAGGAGCTACCAATTATAAGTGCACACCAAGTGGCACTACGTGTCGGGAGGAAAAATCTGTGTTAAGGCCAAAAAAATTAAAAATTGACAAAATGTATCCCAAATTTCTTGAAATTTGGTCTGAGTGTCCTTCATCATGTACTATGTTGGGCCAAAGAATCTTCGGCCAAAATTTGGAGTTTATCATGCCTTTTGCGACGCTTTAGTGCCCTCCTTAACTTTGCCTTCAGAATTTTGATTCGTGCCTTGCAAACATAATTGCGCGCCCAATAATAGTTCTTCATGTGCCTTAACATGTTATTTTCTTTGTTTTCCTTTTCTAACAGCTTCTCCAAGTGAAGATTGACCCTTTCGAGCCAAGTCTCTCGATCAGCCTCAATCTCCCACTCAATGGATGCCATCTCGGTTTGGCTTTTTTGGGCAGCTTGTCGGTTCTCACAGATGTTTTGCAACTCCATGATTGTTTGTTGATCTTCGAATTGTTTGTTTTTCTACTCAATATAGTTGATCATCCATTGGGATTTTTTCAACTTGTTAGACAAAGTTTCTATTTCCGCCTTCTGCTCCTGAATAGTCTCTCTCAACTTTGAGCTAGGTGAGCTCAAAACATCATCAATGAGTATGAAATCAGTGTCTTGGCCTCCTGAAGGCCCCTCATCTTGCATTGGCCTCTTACCTCTATCCTGTACCTATACCTGTACTACTGATGATGGAAGCGAGACCCCTTCCACCCCAGGTGGAGATAGTACTCGCCGAGCTGTTGCAAATAATCCTCTAGTGCCTCTCTGACAAGTGACATACACTAGCACACTGATAGGGTCTGTCTCGTGACCTTCAGGCTGATGTGAAGGTTCACCTAGTTCATGAAAAACCTCTGGAGGAACCTCAGGAGCTGTGAAGAAATCATTAGAAATGAAATCATCCCATGTGATACCCTGCAAGCCAAGCTGATGCAACACTACAATTTTAATGAGTGCATAGTGATAAATATTGTTGTACTGCTGCTCAGGGGTTTTCCTTTGCATGAGAGTGGTCATTCTCTCGATGTTCCGGCACATGAAATAAGGGATGTTCATCATCCTCACTCTGGTGAAATGCATCAATAACCTGATATGATAGGCATAAAGGCGTGAGAACTAGCCCTCACAACTGAAATATCTGATAATAAGTTTCATCAAAGGAGCATAGGATTCCTTCAAGAACTGGAACAGAAACACTCGGCTGAGTTGTTTCACGAAACTGGGCTTGATATATGGTTCATAATGCATTCTGTCCACCTGCTGTCTTTTGTTCCACTGTTCACCCACATTAGGTATTCCGGTTGCCTGAGAGATGGTTTCCAGTGTCAAAGTAAAAGTTACACCAGCAAGAGTTACCTGACCATCATGCAAATAAAATACAAACAAGCGAGCCAAATCCTAATGATAATTAGTCCTAGAAATCATTTCACAATATTGAAAACATGACTATTGCTGAAAACATGCTACAACAAATAGACAAGGCTGCAATTCAGCCAATGAGGTGGGCTCTTCTCTCACATGTTTGCATCCTTTATGAGGCCTTCTAGGTGCATGTAACTCGGTGGTGGAATCACTGTCTTGGTTATATGATGTATCAGTATCCGTCTCCATGATGTTCAAGGTCTATGCAAGGTGTATGTTGGTTTGTATGAGATGACAATGAGAATTTGGGTGCTTTTGTTTTGATTGCCAAATGTGTCAAATGGGAGGGACTGTGGGGAAATAGGGTAGTGGGGACAATGGGGTTTAATCAAGTGAAATTTGAAGTGTGAGGACAGTCACTTGACTTCTGGGATTTGATAAGTTTAGGTACAAAGGACAGCCTTGGGAAAACTCAGGGTTTGGGAAATTTCACAAGTGAGATGAGGAAATAAGAATGATAGGGAATGAAATAACTTTAGGGAAAGGGAAATAGGCTTAGGAATGAGTGACTTGGGATATAAGGTGAGCAATGAAATGGACTGTTGTGTGGATATAAACAATGAAAAAGGAAAAAAAAAACAAGGTGATGGGAATAGAATGATTGACACCCAAACAAGTTTTCAAAACCCTAAGGAGGCACTTTTTCAATCAAGATAATAGGGTTTAATTTTGTACTCAAATTTTCATGACCAATCTCATAATCAACACCAAGCACGAGTTTTGAACAATAGGGGAGTGGCGTTGACTTACTCAAGCATGGAGCAACCAAGCAAATTTGATGTTGGAGAAGAAAGGCACAATTTTCATGTTTCGGCCCAATGCGCCGCGTGCACAACCCAGTGCGCCGCGCCCTCCTTATGCGCCACGCCAGAACAATTTAACACACAATGGAGTGGCCCTATGCGCCGCGCTCAGCTTATGCGCCGTGACCACTGCCCAGTGTGCCGCGCCTGGTAATTTGCACACAGTTCGACCTCCCAACACTTGCTTCTTCACTTCTCCACGATTTTCTTGGCTCAATGCTATATTTGGCATGCAAATGAATTGTTAAAACACAAAAATCATATTTGTACCAAAGACATTTTATTTTTGATTTGAAAAACCCACTTTTGTAATGTTTGAAACTTTGACACTTCACTTTAAAACTCTGTTTTGCTTGTTTTTGACTTTTGGACTGATGATGAATCTTTTGTCTATCTTTGTAGGGATAGAAGGCATGGAGTTTTGGAAAAGGCAACCAAGGTTGCGCATGGAGTACTGTTACAACTGAAAAACTTTGAAAATTACATTGCATTTATTACAAAAAGACGAAATAGACAATTTTTCTTCAAAACAGGGTTTTGAAGAAAAATCATTGTCAAACATTATGATGATGAATTTTTTGCATTGAAACCTTATTTGAAGCTCCCTCATGTGCATGCTGACATTATTAATCTTTTTGAGACCTGATTTATAAAACCCTAGACCTAATGAGACTTAAAAACCCTAAAATTACTCTTTGCGGACTTTAAGACCAAAAAATGACTATAAATGAGTTTAATGGACAGACCTAGGCCAGTAGGTACAAGACATGAAGAACATGAGTGAAAATCCCCCCTACCGTCAGATGATCCATACTCCTAATGGAATGCAGCTAACTGAACTGAGTGAGACACCTAAAATGAAATGCAACAAGAGAAATTTGATCTCTGACAGAGGGATGAAGATACCAACTCTAACATTGGCTCCAATGGGGATGGTAGCTCCTTGGAGGTGCCAAGAACTACAGATTTCTGGGAGAGTAGAGAGTGCCTTTGTCCATTGGGCTATGGAATCAGTGACTTCGAAAAACTAACACAAGACTTTTTGACTCAATTTATTGATTGAAAATCGACTCAAACTGACTCAATTTTGAAACAAAAATGATTGATAGACCTGACTCAATCAACTCAAATCAAAACTGAAATCAATCTTCAGAGTTATAGCCTTCACCTCGGGCCCCAAACTGAAGGAATGACATCAACACACACTTGCAATGAAACTGAAATAAAATGGTATGTACAATGACAATGTAAAACAACATAAAACATTTTAGAAATGATATCGCTTGAGCAGTCGACCATTGACCGGCCCTCCTAGACAATCTTCCTCATTCATCTCTTTTAGAAGAAAATCATTTTGACCCCGATATGCAGCAATTTTGAAGGGACCTTTCCAGAGATTTTCGAACTTACCATGCTTACCTTTTTCTTCGTTTCTTGCATCCCATTTCAGCACCACTTCTTCCAATTGAAACTTGTCCACTTTCGCTTTTCTATCATATATTTTCTTAATTCTCTCTTGCAGCTTGAATGTGTTTTGGAAAACCTCCTCTCTAGTCTGCTGTAAATGAATCATTTGATTTATTCTCCGTTGCATATGATCATCTTTGCTACCAGATTCCTGCAGAAGTTTAACCACCAGAACTGTGAGAGAGGTCGAGAATACCGTATCAACACCATACACGAGCTCAAAAGGAGACATGCCTATAGACTTCTTTTGACTCACTCTATCTGCCCAAAGTGCATTAACCAACTTCTTATGCCAACTTTTCTTGTTTATTTCCAGCAGCTTTTTGATAATGTTGACTAAATATTTGTTTGAGGACTCAGCCAATCCATTGCCTTGTGGATGATAAGCGGTTGAATTCCCTAAAGTGATTTGATACTTGTCACAAAACTCAATCATTCTTTTTTATTTGAAAGTTGTTGCGTTATCAGTAATTAACTTGTTCGGACAGCCAAAATGAGACAAAATATTATTCTCAAGAAATGAAATTATTACCAAATCTGTAGCCTGCCTGGTGGGAATCGCTTCAATCCATTTTGTGAAATAATCTGTCGCTGTCAGGATCCACCTATGCTGAGCTGAAGAAGCAGGATGAATTTCCCCAATGAAATCCAATCCCCACTGCTGAAAAGGTGCACTTACTTCAATGAGCTTAAGTGGAAAAGGCAGCAATTTCTTCCTCCCTTAAAAAATTTAACATTCATGACAGCTTTTAATAGTTTTGTATACATCAGGGAAAAGAGTCGG
Organism: Pinus albicaulis; assembly: GCA_034641835.2. Taxonomy (NCBI): domain Eukaryota; kingdom Viridiplantae; phylum Streptophyta; class Pinopsida; order Pinales; family Pinaceae; genus Pinus; species Pinus albicaulis. The sequence goes on along the minus strand of CM076584.1, from coordinate 590,476,221 downwards.
CCAATAATATCCTGCTCTCAAAATCTTGTTGGTCGTTGTTTTCCGAAAAAGGTGACTTTTGCAATCTCCCTTATGAAAATCCTCCATGACCTACTTTGCTTCTTCTTCAACCAAACAATTTAGCAAAACACCACTAGGATCTTTCCAATAGAGTGCATTATTCATGATACAAAATTTTGCAGCCTTCAATTTCAAAGTCCTACTCTTGTTTTTAGCCATGCCTGGCGGTGGTGACAAGTTTTGGAGCACATATACAATGGCTGAATACCAAGGAGATATAACAAAGATTTCTGATACCTAAATTAGCGAACTTTCTTCATTTTCCTTGGACATAGCAGCAATAATATTAATTTCCATGGCATGCGAATTTGACTCAGCCATTAGCTTAGCCAGCCCCTGTCCTTTGATAAGATTTGTAGGCTTTATCTCCACATCATACTCCAACAAGGCGGAAATCCATTTGCCTTGTCTCTCTTCTAGATCTGTTTGCACTAAAACATCCTTAACAACAGCGTTAGGAACATAAGCAAGAATATGGGAACGTAGAATATATACTCGAAAATTTTTCAACACTTTCACTAATGCAAGAGATTGATTTTCAATAATGTTATACTTTAAGGCTGCATCTCTTATGGTTATATTGAAAAAAGCGACTGGTTTTTCATGATAATCTCTTTTCTGCATTAATACTACTGCCATAGTATGCTCCGAAGCAAATGAAAACAAAATAAAATCCTGAGTATAATCCGGGCTGATCAAAATCGAAGCTGAAGAAAGAGCCAATTTTACTAAATTGAAAGACTTTACTGCCTCCTCAGTCCACTTCACTACATTGTCTTTCTTGAGCATGTTTGTGATTTCTCTTAGGTGTTCTGCAAGATTAGGAACGAAGCGACGTAAAAAATTCATCTTACCATTAAAATATTGGATCTCCTTCTTTTTCCGGGGAGGATCAATTTGCTGAATAGCTTCTACTCATGCTGGATCAATGCGAATGCCATATTTTGAGATAATATGACCCAAAAGCTTGCCTTCATCCATGGCAAACAAGCTCTTCTTTGGATTGAGAGACACCGTATTTTCTACACTTTTGGAAGACAATTTTTAATTGATACAAGTGCTCTTCATTTGAATTGGAAAAAACTGTCAAATCATCAAGATACACAACTAGAAAAACATCCTTCTCATTTGCAAATTCCATATCCATTGCTGGCACCAGCATTCTTCAAACCGAAAGGCATTTTAGCATAATGGAAAGTTCCCCACGGAGTGGTGAATGCTGTTTTGTCTCTATCATCCTCATGGACCAGAATTTGGTTATACTTGGAATAACCATCGAGTAGCGACATACGAGATGCTCCAACTACTCACTGAAGTATGTGATCCATTTTGGGCAATGGATTATTATCTTTCAAAGAAAATTTATTCAGATTCCTAAAATCAATGCATAAACGAATCTCACCTATTTGCTTGTGCACAGCACCAAATTAGAAATCCAATCTGAAAACCTTATGGGAACGATGATACCAGCCGATTGACTTCTTTTTCTATTGAAGGCATCAATTTTGGATTAATCCTTCTCAATTTTTGATGAAAGGGCTTCTGATTTGGCTTGATTGGAATGGTATGCTGAATTATGTTGGTATCATATGTCTTCAAATATGAATAGTCCCAAGAAAATAAATCAGCAAAAGAAGATAAAAAAATGATACACTTTGCTTTTACCTGTGAGGGTAATGCTTTAGATAATTTCACCATCTTTGGATTTTCAGCTGTTCCAATGTTCACCTCCTCAACTCCTTTCTCGGTGGGCAGCAAACTTGGATTTTGAGCTACATCATCTTGGTCAAAAAGCTCTTCTAAAGGTATCAGCCCTTTAGGAATGACATTATCCTTCAGCTGTAATACTTCCATTTGATTAATTTGTACATCAGCTTCAGCATCATCATGTTCTACGTCAATAGAAGTGTCTTTGAATTTACCTTTGTTTTGCAGAAATTCATCAATTTCTTCGTCATCTTGAAACACTTGCCAATACATTTGATTGTCCGGGACAGTCGGACGATGCTTCACATGAATTTTGAATTTGTTACTTGAGTTCATTGGAATCTTCAAATTACTTGCTGCCTTTACAAGTGCATCTACAATGCCATTCTGAATATGAGGAACACATGTCAAAGTATACTCTGAAAACAACCTCAAGATATCTAATACCGCATTTTGGTATGCCCGCATTCAAGGATGCTTTGCTTGATATTCACCTTTCACTTGCTTAATAACCAATTCGGAGTCGCCATACACTGCAATCCTCTTAGCATTTAACTTTCTAAGAATTTTTAGACCAGCAATCAAAGCTTCGTACTCAGCCTCATTATTTGAACAATCAAAAGCCAATTTATAAGAATAGACCCTTACATTACTAGGCACTTTTTTTGGGGCGGAAAAAGGACTGCGTACCCAAATGCCAATTCTAGCACCATCATTTCCTACTGCACCATCAAAATCCATGGTCCACAAACCATCTTCATCTTCTTCCAAGTGCTGAAATTATGTTAGCTCTATTTTTTCTGCTTGCTGTCCATCAAATTTTTGCTGCTGTCAGAAGGCTGATTTCTCAGCAGTACTTTCCTGTCTTTGTATCTCTTTCTCTAAGACTTCTCTGAAATTTTCAGTGATCTCTGGAATGTCTTCTACTTCAAATAACTGACTATTTACATCATTTAAACTATCTAAATACAAAACAATAGATTCTAAATCATTATGTACATAATTGATTGGATGATTAATAGGTTTCTCCTTGCTAGTAATCATATACTTCATCTTTTGTTCCTGATATAATTTCCTCATCTGACAAAAAATAGAAATAGTAGCATAGGAGAAATCAAGCTGCAATTTCCCTTTAAGTTTCACTCCCCAAGATCTGGAAAGGAGCATACCAAATCTAGGAGGAATATCCGCCACAACCACATCCATCAAAACATTCTTAGTCAGAATCTGATCCAAACTAACCACCAAGTCTTTGATAAGCCCAATGCATCTTAATCTGCTAGAATCAAAAGAATAAAGATCATGATACTTCCTAGTGATGTCCAATCCCAACTTCTCCATGATTGCCCTAGGCATGAGATTATGAGAAGCTCCAGAATCAAACATGGCATTATGTAGCACATACTCATGCAATCTAAGGCTGATATAAAAAGGAGGCACATCACTATTTGGAGACTCACCATCCAATGCTGGACCAAAAATCAGCTCAGGTTGATCATATTCCACATTCACCATATCAGACATTGGATCGAAATTCAAAATTCTAGACACTTGACCCTTATAGCTGCTATTTTTCATCAATTTAGTCAAAGGAATGGATACCTTTAACTTAGCAATTTCACTTTCTAAGTTAAAAACTGAAGTTTTTTCCACCTCTTTGACTAGAACATCCTTCTTTTTAGCTTTCTCCCTTGATACATTTGGCTGATTAGATCTTTCATTTGCTGATGGTAATTTTCTAGTAGTAGGATCATCTATTTCTTTTCCCTTTTTTTGTGTAACAGGTGAATAATTCCTCGGTGATGTAGCTTCTTTTCTCTTTTGGATTGGATTAATGGGCACATCTCTGTTTCTAAGTGAATATTGGTGCCGCTGGGTGGATAAAGAATTTGTATAACCTCTCTGATACTCATCTGACTCTTCTTCAAGAGCTATCTCATTTGCCAAGATGAAGTCCTCGTCTTTTTGTACAACTAAGCTTTCAGAATACTCCTCATCTTCAGTGATTAAGGTTGGCATATCATCAGGTGTAAATAAGTGATTCTCTTCTCCTATTACATTCTCTTTATCATCTGATTTCGGACAAAGAAAATTCTGCTGTAGAGGTGTCTTTACTTGCTGTTGTACTGCTGGTTCTTGTGCTCACTGCTCTCGTTGTTTGATCCTAAATTGTGGTTGCTGCTGGCCACGGAAGTTAGGATTTATAATCTACAGTTCAGGCTTATCAAGTGTTAATATTTCAAACATCTTTTCCACCTTACGGAGTACTTGATCTGACGTAGAAGCCTCTTCCTTTATTGCTACTCTCTTTTCATCTTTCAATCTAGCTCTCTTGTCATTCAAATTAGCTTCAACACTGACTGCAATTTTTTGCATGTCTTCCAAAGTGGCCGGATCTCTTTCTCTTAATTGATGGGCCATGTTCGGATCAAAACCATCTAGAAAATTAAGCAAAGCTGACCTCCTAGATGGCTTTGTATCATCAGGATTGCATTGTAAACCGCATTGAATCTAATATAATAATCTTGGACAGACTCACCAACGTTCCGCTTGATTTTGGTATATTCATAAGTGATCTGAAGAGGATCTTTATTTACTTCCCATCGATCCAAGAATTGTCTCTAAAGCTTAGGCAATGTATTAATACTTCTAGATGGAAAAGCTCTGAACCACTTTCTTACTTCACCGCCAAAGGTTTGCACAAATGATCTCATGGTTACATTTTCTGCATCAATTTCATGAAGGTCAAAGAAATCTGCCATCCTATCCACATGTTGTCGAGCAGGAAAAATTTGAGGACTACCATCAAACAACAGAATTTTACTTTGATAATCAGCTGGCATGTCATCCAATTTCTGAGGTAATGCGAGGGGAGAAAATCGAGCAACCATTACTCTTGGTGGATTCACAACCGGATTTGGGGATATAAGAGTAGTTGGAGCAGTTGATGTATGAGGTGTATGTGGTGTGGATGGAGGTGAAAATACTGCAGATTATTGATCAGGGGTATAAGGTTGCACTAGAATGGTAGGAATGAAAGGAGGCTCAGTAGGAATTTGTGAACCAGATGTAATTACAAAAGATCCAAGAGTTTCAGATGCAGACTCTATAAATTCAGGAATATTTGTTGCCACAATAGAATTCTGAATATTCAAGATCTAACTATCAATGGATTTATTAGCTTGTTCAATTTCAAGATATTTGATAAACTCAGGATTCAAGACTGTAGAATCAATAACAGTTTCAGACTTAGTCTCAAACAACGACAACTCAAATTGTTCATCAAATTCAAGGTCTTCAAGATATTCGAACACAGCGGGACATGAATGAGATTTGAATAGAGGAATCACAGGAATTTCTCGACAAAGGATTCTTGAAATCAAATTGGGATTTTCATACACAGGAGGTGGATCGGGATCCAGATTTGCTCTTGTATGTTGTCTGGAAGCCAGTGTGTTGAATTATTCTCAAGAATCACAAGGACAAAATCAACTTGTTCAGCCTATCGAATTCTAGACTCATCACCCAAAAGTCCAAAATGTCTTATGTACTGGGGAAAATTCACAAGTAAAATGTTACATTTACAAACTAGACTGGAGATTGACTAAAGCAGCATTTATCTACTTTCAGTAATGTAAAGCAAGAGCGTTTCGAAGGCTACCTGGCATAACTTCAAACTCTGTCTGTAGCTTATAAAAAAAATAACACTAACAAGCAAACCATTTTTTCCCTAGTATGGTCGCCACTATGTTATTACCTAAATCTACCTCAGGCTGAAGAGGGTAGAGTTCAGGGTAACATCAAACCACGCTTAATCTGGTAGCTAGCCCTACCAGATCGGGAGAGGGCTCTCTCCTGGTCAATCTCAGTGAAAAATGATCAATGAGGCTTGAGATGACTTTAATAAAGGCTAATTTTAGGCTAGGTATATATATGAGGAAGTTGAGTTTAATTATGAGGGTTTTTGTTGGATCAAAGGGAAAGGCAGATTTTGGGTCTGGGAATGAGGCCTAGTTTTTGCAGAGTTCTGAATGGGGTAAGGAAGGAAATTGTTTTGATGCTTTGGATTGAATGAATGGATAGCTACGATCGGTGAGAATCTGAAGAGGGCAAGAGGCTCTCAAGAATCCTCTTCAAATAGATGAAAACATGGAAAATTAAACAAAACTCAAGGCAGAGCAAAGCAATCTAAAGAATTCCACCTTTATAACTTGTTTGTTTAATTTAAGAAGAAATAAGTAGGAAAATGGTGCACATGAAACATCAGTAAACTTACAATCACAAAGAGAAATACACCATCAAGACATAGAACCACATGGATCCCAAATAGTGCTGCAAACCCTGGTCTATTCCTTTGCCAAAATGCAGAGATGAAATGTAAAATGAAGTGCCAAGAAATCCGAAGTGTCCAACCCTGAAAATGACTGAAGAATTACAAGATATAGACAAGACTAACTCATCCCCATGCCTCTAGGGGTTGATTTCACCATTCTAGGAGCTGTTTCAACAAGATCTAAACAAAGAATTGGAAAATAGGCAATGAAACAGCTTGCCTCTATATGATAGGAAACTGATTCATTCAATTACTTTTCACTTTTTGGTGAATGAATATACTTGCATGAGTAAAAATGTGCCAAAATTACATCAAAGCCATGAAATTACATTAGGATTTTCACATTTGTAGATGAAAAATTCAAACTAGCCAAAACTAGGCGAAAATCTGAGCTGTTGAGTGAAAAATAAGTCAAAATTCCCAATGCGCTGCGCCTGAAAACTCAATGCGTCGCGCCACTTTGAGGCTGATTTGGAGTGCCTTCCTAAAGTCCAAATTGAGTGCAGGATAGCTTGTTGGGAAGCCCTGCCTATCTACTTTCCAACCCAGGTGGAATTTTTGAATGTGGTTGCCATTTTCCCCTCAAAAAGTGAGTTTTCCCAACACTTCTTCCCGTGTGTCCAAAAAGTGGCAGAAAGGTCAATTTTAGGGTGTTTTTGATCCTTTAGGCAACCCAAAACTTGTCCAAATCCTTAGGTAAGGGATAGGAATGCATAAATTTTCATAAAAAATCTAGAAATGTAAATTTTTCTTCAAGAGGAGCTGCCAATTATAAGCGCACGCCAAGTGGCGCTATGCGTCGGGTAGAAAAATTTGTGTTAAGGCCAAAAAAATTCAAAATTGACAAAATGTATCCCAAATTTCTTGAAATTTGGGCTGAGTGTCCTTCATCATGTACTATGCTGGGCCAAATAAGCTTTGGCCAAAATTTGGAGTTTATCATGCCTTTTGTGATGCTTTAGTGCCCTCCATAACTTTGCCTTCAGAATTTTGATTCGCACCTTGCAAACATAATTGCGCGCCCAATAATGGTTCTTCATGTGCCTTAGCATGTTATTTTCCTTGTTTGCCTTTTCCAACAGCTTCTATAAGTGAATATTGACCCTTTTGAGCCAAGTCTCTCGATCAGCCTCAGTCTCCCGCTCAATGGATGTCATCTCGGTTTCGCTTTTTTGGGCAGATTGTCAGTTCTCACGGATGTTTTGCAACTCCATGATTGTTTGCTGATCTTCTAATTGTTTGTTTCCCTGCTCAAGATAGTTGATCATCCATTGGGATTTTTTCAACTTGTCAGACAAAGTTTCTATTTCCGCCTTCTGCTCCTGAATAGTCTCTCTCAACTTTGAGCTAGGTGAGCTCAAATCATCATCAATGAGTATGAAATCAGTGTCTTGGCCTCCTGAAGGCCCCTCATCCTGCATGGGCCTCTTACCTCTATCCTGTACCTATACCTGTACTGATGATGATGGAAGTGAGACCCCTTCCACCCCAGGTGGAGATAGTACTCGCCGAGCTGCTGCAAATAATCCTCTAGTGCCTCTTTGTTAACTGACATACACTGGCACACTGATAGGGTCTGTCTCGTGACCTTCAGGCTGATGTGAAGGTTCACCTGGCTCATGAACAACCTCCGGAGGAACCTCAGGAGCTGTGAAGAAATCATTAGAAATGAAATCTTCCCATGTGATACCCTGCAAGCCAAGCTTATGCAACACTACAATTTTATTGAGTGCATAGTGATAAATACTGTTGTATTGCTGCTCAAGGGTTTTCCTTTGCACGAGAGTGGTCATTCTCTCGATGTTCCGGCACATGAAATAAGGGATGTTCATCATCCTCACTCTAGTGAAATGCATCAATAACCAGATATGATAGGCATAAAGGCGTGAGAACTGGCCCTCACAACTGAAATATCTGATAATAAGTTTCATCAAAGGAGCATAGGATTACTTCAAGAACCGGAACGGAAACACTCGGCTGAGTTGTTTCACGAATCTGGGCTTGATATATGGTTCATAATGCATTCTGTCCACCTACTGTCTTTTGTTCCATTATTCACCCACATTAGGTATTCCAGTTGCCTGAGAGATGGTTTCTCATGTCAAAGTAAAAGTTACACCAGCAAGAGTTACCTGACCATCATGTAAATGCCATACAAACAAGCGAGCCAACTCCTGATGATAATGAGTCCTAGCAATCATTTCAAAATATTGAAAACATGACTGTTGTTGAAAACATGCTATGGCAAATGGACAAGCTTGCAATTCAGCCAATGAGGTGGGCTCTTCTCTCACATGTTTTCCACCTTTATGAGGCCTTCTAGGTGCATGTAACTCGGTGGTGGAATCACTATCTTGGTCATATGATGTATCAGTATCTGTCTCCATGATGTTCAAGGTCTATGCAAGGTGTATGTTGGTTTGTATGAGATGAAAATGAGCATTTGGGTGCTTTTGTTTTGATTTCCAAATGTGTCAAATGGGAGGGACTGTGGGGAAATAGGGCAGTGGGGACAATGGGGTTTAATCAAGTGAAATTTGAAGTGTGAGGATAGTCACTTGACTTCTGGGATTTGATAAGTTTAGGTACAAAGGACAGCCTTGGGAAAACTCAGGGTTTGGGAAATTTCACAAGTGAAATGAGGAAATAAGAATGATAGGGAATGAAATAACTTTAGGGAAAGAGAAATAGGCTTAGGAATGAGTGACTTGGGATATAAGGTGAACAATGAAATGGACTGTTGTGTGGATATAAAAAATGAAAAAGGAAAAAAAAAACAAGGTGATGGGAATAGAATGATTGACACCCAAACAAGTTTTCAAAACCCTAAGGAGGCACTTTTTCAATCAAGATAATAGGGTTTAATTTTGTACTCAAATTTTCATGACCAATCTCATAATCAACACCAAGCACGAGTTTTGAACAATATGGGAGTGGCTTTGACTTACTCAAGCATGGAGCAGCCAAGCAAATTTGATGTTGGAGAAGAAAGGCACAATTTTCATGTTTCGGCCCAATGCGCCGCGTGCACAACCTAGTGCACCGTGCCCTCCTTATGCGCCATGCCGGAACAATTTAACACACAATGGTGTGGCCCTATGCGCTGCGCTCAACTTATGCGCCGCGACCACTGCCCAGTGTGCCGCGCCCGATAATTTGCACACAGTTCGACCTCCCAACACTTGCTTCTTCACTTCGCCATGATTTTCTTGGCTCAATGCTATATTTGGCATGCAAATGAATTTTTGAAACACAAAAATAATATTTGTACCAAAGACATTTGATTTTTGATTTGAAAAACCCACTTTTGTAATGTTTGAAACTTTGACACTTCACTTTAAAACTCTGTTTTGCTTGTTTTTGACTTTTGGACTGATGTGAATCTTTTGTCTGTCTTTGCAGGGATAGAAGGCATGGAGTCTTGGAAAAGGAAACCAGGGTTGCACATGGAGTACTGTTACAACTGAAAAACTTTGTAAATTACATTGCATTTATTACAAAAAGACGAAATAGACAATTTTTCTTCAAAACAAGGTTTTGAAGAAAAATCATTGTCAAACATTATGATGATGAAATTTTTGCATTGAAACCTTATTTGAAGCTCCCTCATGTGCCTGCTGACATTATTAAACATTTTGAGACCTGATTAATAAAACCCTAGACCTAATGAGACTTAAAAACCCTAAAATGACTCTTTGCAGACTTTAAGACCAAAAAATGAATGTAAATGATTTTAATGGACAGACCTAGGCCAACAGGTACATGACATGAGGAACATGAGTGAAAATCCCCCCTAATATTAGATTATCTATGCTCCTAATGGAATGCAGCTGACTGAACTAAGTGAGACACCTAAAATGAAATGCAACAAGAGAAATTTGATCTCTGACGGAGGGATGAAGATACTGACTCTAACACAAGTTTGACTGATTCAAAAAATTTCTTAGCCTCAACAGTCCATTTAACTCCAACACCTTTCTTCAGCATGTTAGTCATATTCATAAGGTGTTCAGCTAAGTTGGGAATAAATCTCCTTAGGAAGTTGATTTTCCCAATAAAGGACTGTAACTCTTTGATGTTTCTTGGGTGTGTGATTTGTAGTATTCCCTCAACTCTTTGTGGGTCTATCCTAATTCCTTTCTCAGATATAATATGGCCAAGGATTTTTCCTTCTTGCAGCCCAAATACAGTCTTTTTAGGATTCAATGACAGACCGAACCTTCTACATTTTTCAAAAAAATTTCTCAGATGTTTTAGGTGCTCCTCTTCAGTCTTGGAATAGACTGTTATGTCATCCAGGTAGATGACAATGAAGAGCCCTATTTCATCTGAAAAGGCTATGCCCATTCCTGTTTGGAAGGTAGCACCAGCGTTCATCAGTCCAAAGGGAATTTTTACATACATAAAAGTTCCCCATGGAGTGGTGAAAGCAGTCTTGAGTTGATCTTCTGGGAGTACTAAAACTTGGTTGTAGCCTAAAAAACCATCTAACAGTGAGATCCTTTTTGAGCCTACCACTTTCTGAAGAATGTGTTCCATTTTTGGCAATGGGTAGTTGTCTTTGAGGGAGGCTCTGTTAAGGTTCCTGAAATCTATGCACAATCTGATCTCACCTGTTTTATTACTCATAGCTACAAGGTTTGAGACCCAATCAGAGAATCTCACAGGAACTATTATGCCTACCTCATACATCTTCTTTATTTCTTTTTCCACTGCAGGTAATTGTTTTGGATTTAATCTGTGGAGTTTCTGTCTAAAGGGTTTCTAATTCTCTTTTAAAGTTATTTTGTGTTGTATGATGTTTGTGTCATAGGAATTTAAATCCTCATAGCTCCAGGCAAACACATCAATGAATTCCTTGAATAGGTCGATGTATCTCTTCTTCATGTTTGCAGGTAGGGACTTAGCCAATTTAATCATTTTGGGTTTATAATCTGAGCCTATGTTGCATTCCTCAACATAAGAGTTTGTGTGTTCTATGGTGGGATTTTTTGCTACATCATCGAAGTCAAAAAGGTCCTCTAAAGGTGCTAGACCCTGGGGTATGTTCTTATCTTTGGTCTGCAGCACCTCCACTTCTTTATTTTCTGCGTTTTCATATTTTTCGGTTAGATTTCCAATTTGTTCATTCAAAGTGTTTATTTCTATGTTACAGGGTGGTGTTTCTTCATCTGAGAGCTCTTCACTTAGGCAGCCATCATTTGACTTAGAGTCTGAATCAGAAAATTCAAACTCGTTCCTGCCTATCAAGAAATCTTCAATATGCTTATCGCCCTCAAAGACCTGCCAATATTTTTCATTATCTAGCACTGCAGGTCTGAATTTGGTTTGTATGATGATTTGCTGGTCGCTTGGGGTCTTAGGGTATGAACTAGCTAGGCAAGCTAATCCATTTGCAATGACGTTTTGACTCCTAGGAACAAACACCAATTCATATTCCACAAATGTTTTCAACATATCCATGGCATCATTCCTATATGCTCTCAACCTAGGGTGTTTGGCTGTGTATTCGCCATTCACTTGTTTGATAACCAACTCAAAGTCTCCATGTACCGTTATCCTACGGGCTCCTAATTTCTTCAACAGATTTAAGCCTAGGATAAGAGCCTCATACTCTACGATATTGTTTGTACATTTGAAATGCAAGTTACATGCATGGCTCTCTATGTAGTCACTCTCTGTGTTATGTACCCACACCCCTGCTCCATCAGTTCTCTTGGTGCATGACCCATCAAAGTTCATTTCCCATAGGGGTTCATTTTTCACTTTGTCATTGTTTTCTTCCCTACAACTGGGTTCGCCATTATGTTGTATTATCGGGTCTGCACGAGGCTGTGGGTTGGTTTTTGTTTCAAAATGGGTGTGGAAATCAGAGAGGTGGCTAGTTAGTTGATTGCATTCTGTTTCTGGTTATGTTTCTGGCCTACTCAGAGTTTCATTTTTGGTGCACTGTCCACGGTTTTCTTCTTCGTTTTTCTCCAAGTCCAGAGTGGCCATTATGTTAAAATATATGGTCTCAACCCCTCTATTTGTATCTATGTTTTCTGATTCTGGCTCTCCCAAGGATTCATCATTGCAGAAGATGAAAAAGTCCAGATTTGTATGTACAGAGTATAGAGGGGAATTTTTAGGCTTTTCAGGGCTACTGACTAAGAACTTCATTTACGCCTCCCTATACAGTCTTCTTAGTTGGCTAAAAACATGGATTGTGGCATATTCCCCATCCATCTGCATTGTACCCTACAGCTTGGCTCCCCATGACCTTGATAGTAGCATGCCATACTTAGGTGGCACATCTGCCACCACAACATCCATGACCATAAATTTTGCTGGAATCTAGGTAAGGCTTATACATAAGTCCTTGATCAGGTCGAGACACTTTACTCTGCTAGAGTCAAATGAATACAAGTCTTTATAGGGCGAGTTATCTCTAGGCCTATTTTTTCCATCACTACCTTAAGCATTAAGTTGTGAGATGCTCCAGAGCCGTGCATTGCATTGTGAAGGATCTTGTTATGGATATTGAGACTGATATAAAAAGGGGGTACTACCCCTTCCTGAAACTTTCCTTCTATCTTGGGACCAAACAGAAGTGCAGGTTGATCATCACTTAGGTTGATAGTGTCACTATTTTCTCCTAGGTTCAAGGATTTCAAAATTTGGCCCTTATATACATCTTGAGTGGCCAACTCAGAGAGTGGGATAGAAATTTTAATTTTAGCAATCTCGCTTTCCAAATTGAAGGTGGACTGACTCTTTGGAATGCTCAAATCTGTTTTGTTAGACACTTCCTTAGTGGCTAAGTTAGTGTGTTGATACTCGTTATGTACAGTGTTGGTGACAGTCTTATCAGGAGCACTAACTGCAGTGCTAGTGCTGCTAGTTGGTTGGCTTTGTTTATCGTTGTTTTGATTGTATTTCTCTTTGTTTTTCCCAGAACTTTCAGCTGCTGATTTATTACCTTCAGCAGTCACTTTAGAAAGTTTCTCAGGTATTTTCTTTATGGTAATCTCAAAATATTTTGGTTTGGAAGTATCTAGGCTCCCTTTGCTCCTAAGTTCATACTTCTCTCTGACCTGCATGATGGCATTCTCAAATCCAAGCCTATACTCCTTAGATTCTAATATTTCCTCATCCCAGTATGAGGGTGAGGGCTACTCATCTTCTGTGGAACAACTATGGATTGAGTTTCCTGTTTCAAACATGTTTATTGTGTTACCTTTGGACTCTTCTATGATTCCCTCATCTTCATCTAGAAATTTTTCCTGGAATGGGGGAATGACTTGTTGATCTGATTCTCTTTGTCTGTTGGGAGTGGCATTGTTTCTTCTAAAGTTTTGGTTCTGATTAAGGTTTTGGTTTCTATTCTGATTACTAACTGTGACAACCATTTTTTCCATCATTTGTTGCAACTTTTCCACATTCTTAGATAAACGGTCATAATTTGGATCAGATGTGGAAGCTACATTATCATCTCTGTATGTTACCCTTTTCTCAGCTCTCAAATTTTTTTTTTTCTCAATCAAATTAGCCTCTACACTCATTGCTCCCTTTTTCATGTCTTCCAATGTGCTGTAATCTCTCTCCCTAAGCTAGTAGGCCATATCAACATCACATCCTTCAGGGTATTTCACTAGGGCCAAACCTTGGGGAGGTTTCATATGTGGAGGAAGAGCATTGTAAACACTATTAAACCTTGTGGAGTATTCATGGACACTCTCTCCTACATTTCTTTTCAGGTTCTTGTATTCTGCTAGGATTTGGAGAGGGTTGGCCTTAACTTCCCATTTGTTTATGAAGGTCTGATACAAAGCAGGAAGATCTTGGATACTATTAGGAGGTAGGCCTTTGAACCATTTCTTCACATCATCTCCTAAGCTCTGGGCAAAGATTCTCATTTTGACTGTGTCATCATCTATTTCCACGTAGTCAAAAGAATCCTCCATTCTATCTACATGGTGCTGGGGCGTGGTAGACTCTTTGGTAGTGAAATATGGGATCTTTGATTGATAATAATTGGGTAAAGGTACAAGAGGCTGGGGTAAAACCAGGGGTGCATACCAGGCTACCATGATGATGTTTTGAGGAGGTAAAGTGTTGACTTGAGTAGCTGGTATATGGATGACTGGGATATTATGACCAACAGAAAACTGTTGAGCAAATTTAGGATGGCAGAGCCCCAAGTTTTGAAGAAAGTGAGTATCAGGGGGTGTAGATGGAGGGGTCCCTCTATCCCTAATGTGTTTACCACTGTGAGATGGTGAACCAGGAAACTCAAATTCTGGCTGGTTTAGAGCACTGAATGACCTAGTTCTGGGTAAGCTGTTTTGAAAGTCTAGGTCAAAAACAGGGTATGATAGAGCTGTAAAATCTTCTGGTGTAGAGTTCGCTCTATGGATATGTCTGGAAACAGTTAATATCCCTGGTGCAGGTGATTTCTTGAGGATGCTCTCAAGGTTATCAACTATTTTAGGTGGGTTTGGGTTGGGATAAGCTCTTGTATGAATGGTCCTTGAAGCCAGAATGTTGTTTTCCACCAAGGAGCTTAACCCTGACTGTTACTTCTAATGTGGTTGATGTTTTTTTAGAGGCTAGTCTTCCAGTGGAGTCTTATGTGAAACCAATATAATCAGTAGGCCTACTGATCACCAGTGGAGTCTTTTAATTGTTTAGGAGCTATGGAGTTTCCAAGTGGAAGGTTTTTGGTGTTTCTAGGAGGGTACACTGTCCACCATAGTGCTTTAGGTGATTTCACCTTTCAGGAATAACCTCAAAACACAACAAACTCTAACCAGAGATTGACTGGGAGGGCATTTACCAGATATGTCACCTCCAAAGAGGATGAGATCCAGAGGCTACCTGGCCCTTTCCAGACTCTATCTAAGAGTGCAGGAGAACACAACAAATGGTATAGGGGTTGGTTCGAGAATAGGAGTGTTTAATTTCCAACCTAACCAGAGATTGTAGGGTTTCAAAGGTTCTTATGATGTAGTAAGGTTGAAAATACTCAGAATTTCCCTAGCAGAGTCACCATTATGTCAGTGACGATGATGGGAGACAGATCAATGTTTAGCAGTTAGAGGCTTCAAATTTTCTCCAGTGGAGTTGCCATTATGTTGATGATGATGCTGGGAGACAAATTAATGTTTAGCAGTTATAAGCTCTCAGATTTTCCCTAGTGGAATCGCCATTATGTTGGTGACGATGCTGGGAGACAAATTAATGTTTAGCAGTTATAGGCTCTCAGATTTTCACCAATGGAGTCGCCATTATGTTGGTGACGATGCTAGGAGATAGATTAATGTTTAGCAGTTATAGGCTCTCAGATTTTCCCCAACAGAGTCGCCATTATGTTGGTGACGATGCTGGGAGACAGATTAATGTTTAGCAGTTATAGGCTCTCAGATTTTCCCCAATGGAGTCGCCATTATGTTGGTGACGATGCTGGGAGACAGATTAATGTTTACCAGTTATAGGCTCTCATATTTTCCCCAGTATGGTCGCCATTATGTTGGGGTTCCCATGTTTTGGCCAGATTAGCAAGACCAAAAGATGAGACAACATCAGAACCACTTTCAGACTTCAGGATCTAGCCCTCCTAAGTCTAGAGAGGGATCTTTCTATGATTGTCAAAGGTATATGTCTTTGAAGCTCAAAGTTTAAGATATTAGGCTAGTTATGGGCACAGGGTTTTTTTGTTTGATTTAGTTTGGTTTGGTTGTTGGGAATCAGGAAGGAAGGGTTTAGCATGAGACAAGGTTGGGCAGAGAGTATTCTAGGCAAAGGGAGATAAATGCAGAGAACATTTCAAGACCATTGGGCAATGGAGTCAGGAAATGGTTTACTTGCTATTCAACATGCAGGCTTTCAGTTGGGCTAGTCATCTAAAACATTTGGATCTTAAAGATGATAGTGTGGTATGAAAG
The DNA here is from genome assembly GCA_034641835.2 of Pinus albicaulis. Classification (NCBI taxonomy): domain Eukaryota; kingdom Viridiplantae; phylum Streptophyta; class Pinopsida; order Pinales; family Pinaceae; genus Pinus; species Pinus albicaulis. Next base: position 590,460,195 of record CM076584.1, on the reverse strand, counting down.
GTGGAGGGGAAGTGAAAAGGCAAGGAAACATCCAAAGGCAAGGAAACCTCCAAGGTGGCCTTTCAGAAATTAGATCCAGGGACAAGACATGCCGTTGAACTCCTATGATCCAACGCCTGAAAGGTAAACTCTTCAAACAAGGAACATTAAAGATTTAGAACACAAATTTGAAGACCTGAGATCAGAGAGAGACTTTGAACTCTCAATGCTTCGGCCTCCAGCTTGAGGGAACTTAGCAAGGTTTAATTAACTGAAAAGGATCCTAGTGAGATAGAGACATAGTTCTAGACCTCCTAGTGTTCCCAATTAATTCAATTAAATCCTAACAAGAACATCTAAGAAACAGATTCATTAATTCATACATCAGCTAGCAGGCAATGACATCCACTACACTGGTTAAATTAATTGAAAACAATCCTCAGATACACGTATAGCATAAAAACATTAAAGGCAAGGAGAGCAGAGACATAGGGTACCTAACAAGGGCAAATCCTATGCCAAATTTCTAATGCATGTTAGAAGAAATGTAATGAAATTAAATAAAACATAGAGATAGAAAAACATCACGAGCTGCTTTAGATCAGGATCCAAGAAAATGTGCTTGTCATATTAAAGAGCAACACCAGTCAAGTACAACATTGCCAACAACTTGAAACATTCAGTCTGAATACATCTTCCTCAGACTATCTTACAACTTTACACAGAAACTATGTCTCAATAGAAACAGCTTGCAATTCTCAGATATCCGATCAACAACCTTTACAATGAGTTCCTTCATGAATTTTATAGCTGAAGAGAGCAGAGGAGTGTTGGCAATATGATGCAATGTGTTGTCCTTGATGGCAACCTACTTGATAAAGTTGTCCTTGATGGAAACTAACTTGATGAGTTGTCTTTGGATAGAAACCTATTTGTTAATGATGTAATTCTGATGTATCTACAGAACAGTTTAGATGTAATGAAGAAAGAAATTCCAGTAAGTGCCAGAGTAATGATGAACAAGGTATGTCACAAAGCATACACGGGTTTGTAAAGGCGAAGTAGCATATGTACGTGGAAAAGTACATCCCAAGTAGTGTATGCCTATTTGCGCTCTAAATTTATAAAACCAGGCGACATGACCATGATATTGGCCCACTGTATTGAGTGCTAGATTATCTATTTGATCTCGTCCAGGAATACCATCAGCGGTTGAGTGGTTTTGACTCATGGTATTGACAAAGGATAAATCTGTATAAGGAGAGGAAGATCATAGTGCAAGGGTGTGCATAGGTCTGGGTTTTAATGAATACTTCACACTAAAGTATATCTACATGGAATGGATAACATTTTATTGATTGATTTGAATTAAAAATGCACCTATGAAGAAAATGATGAAGAGGGATCTCGAGATCTGAAATGCCTATGTATTTTCTAGATTTGTTTATGGAATGTTTAGATCTGTGATCTGGCGAATCTTTGCTGAAGTAAAGGGTGAGATCTGAGTTGTTTATCTGATCTGAAGAGCTGCACTGTCCTAAAAAGTTACAGATCTATACGCAGGTTCGTTTCAGAAAAAGCGTGTATATACACGAGTTAGCTTCATGAAAAGTGCGTATGGAAGATAGGGTTTTCTGAAGAATAAAATACACAAAATTATACGCGGGTTGGTGTGCATGAAAGCACGTATATACGCAGGTTCAGTGAAGTAAAAGTGCGTATGGAATCTAGGGTTTGCTGATGTGTGTGGAATGAAATGTCTGATCTGTTTTGCTGTTTTACTGCTATCTGTCAATGATGTATTCATACAGATCTGGGTTGTTTGAAAGTTGATTATGCTGCTAATTATGTTGATTAAAGATCAAGTTGTTGGTTGATTGGTTGATGATTCAATGAATGAATTGATGGGGTTATAAGTTTCAGTTTGATGTTTGTTGAGCTTAAATGTGTGGAGTGGGTCCAGTCTGAAAATCTGATGAAAGGACACCTATAAGGAGTGGTTTGTGGAAGCTGTTGGATCCAGTATGAAAATTGAGGAAACGTGGTCCATGATGGTGCTGAGGGTCGAAGCCTTCAGTGAGGGGGTTGTAGCTCCCTTCCAGTGGTAACTGGTAAATGAGAGTAGGGAGTAGTAGCTCCCTTCCAGGAGAGGTTGGTAAACAAGAGCAGGGGGTAGTAGCTCCCTTCCAGGAGAGGCTGGTAAACGAGATCAGGGGGTTGTAGCTCCCTTCTAGTAGTGGCTGGAGAAGGAGAGAAGGTTGCAGCCTTCTGCAGGTGGGTGCCTACCTGCTGGTTTGAGTCTGCGCCAGTACATGGTTGTAAGAAGTTTTCTTTATAATAAGTATTGAAGACAGAGACGACGACAGTGGTGGTTTTCTCCCAAATTGGGTTTCCACCTTAAATCCTGGTGTTCATGTGTGTTGCTTATGTGTGATGATTTATTCTGTACTTACTACACATGCTTACTGCTTACTAAACATCTGATGAATGAATGATGCACTGATCTAAGAAAAGAATTACATGCATTTTAGATCCTACAGTAACTCATTGTGATAACTTGAGATATCCGACGTGTATACATGAGTTGGGTTCATTAAAGTCCGTATGGTTTTTAGAAGAAAGAAAAAGTAAAAATTGCAGGTAAGCTCTAATCTTTGATTCACCCCCCCCTCTCAGTATTTTTCCCAACAATTGGTATCAGAGCAGGTCCTTCTGAAGAAGCTTGATCACTTGAAGGAGATCCATCGCAATGGGAAGTCATGAAGGAGTATTTACTATAAGGCCACCACTGTTCAACGGAAGTAATCTATTATTCTGGAAGATACGAACAAGAGCATATTTACAAAGTCTTGGAGCAGACGTATGGGGAATCATGGAAGGAAGCTATCAATATACAACAAGTGTTCCTACTGATGCAGTAGAAAGGAAGAAATATGAAATCAATGCCAAAGCTGTCAATGTTTTATTAGCAAGCATGTCTGAATCAGAATTTTTTAAAGTGATGCAGCTAAATTCAACAAAATAAATATGGGACAAAATCATTCAAAGCTATAAAGGTGATACAAGGGTAAAAAGTGCAAAACTCCAAACTCTCAGAATTGAATATGAAAATCTAAGCATGCATAGTGATGAGAGTATTGCCAGTTTCTTTTTACGTCTAGATGATATTGTAAATCGTATGAGAAATTTGGGTGAAACCATAACTGATACTACTCTGGTGGAAAAAGTCTTAAGATCTTTGACTTCAAAATTTGAGTCAAAAGTATTAGCTATTGAAGAAAAGCAAGATCTACAAACTCTTACTATTGTTCAACTACATGGTATCCTAACTACTTTTGAAATGAGAAAAGGAGGTCCCACTCAAATCAGAGAAGTTGCTTTTAAGGCGCATGCAAAAGGAAAATAAAAGGAAGTTGTCAAGGAATCAAGTTATATATCAGAAGAAGAAGAAGAAAATTTTGTGAGAAGACTCCAACCAGGTACTGGAAGATTTAGAGGTAAGCTTCCCTTCAAGTGTTTTTCTTGTGGAAGAGTTGGTCATTATGTTGCTAAATGTCCCTATAAAGAAAATCATGATAAAGGGAAACAATTTGAAAAGGGAAAGAGTTATTATACAAATGAAGATAATGATGAAGTGTCAAATGAGGATGAAGAAGGTTCTGACCAAGATTTGCAAGTGCTCATGGCATCTACCATGGATGATGATAATTTCACAAAATAAAGGGATCTGATTGGTAAAGAATTGCATAGAACAAGAAAGAAGGGTTGCTTTCATGGATGTTGTTTCTATTTTAACTCATTTGGTCATAAGGTCACTGATTGCAGGTTAAGTATGATGAACAGATCTGATAAATTGGAGAATTTCCAGCACACTATAAGAAATTACAGGCAAAGCTGGAAAAAGAAGAGGCATTGGTCTAAAATGTAGGGAATATTGACCCTACTGCAGTCATCTGCTTCTAAAGCTTACTTCTCATAATGACTGCAGGAGTGATGTGAGATACATTATAGGAATAAAAAATGTATCATCACAAGGGGAGCAATGTATGATGATTCCCATGGTTGGTTTGGTAATTCTGGTTGTGTTTATTTCTAACAGTGCATCTAATGTGACAACAAAAGACAAGTACATAATGTATAAATCCAGAAGAAGAAGGAGCATGAAATTTTCAGTATTTCACTTTCCAAACACGAGTTTCATGAACTAAAGCTACGTATACACGCAAGTTCCAATGGAGACAGAAGCGTATGTTTTTCTGTTAAGGAAAACAGTGAGATGGCTCAAGGATAGGAGCACAGTTTCAGGGGGAGCATTAGCGTTGCTAAGAGTAATGCATTGTTGGCATTATGATGGTTCTGAAATATGATCTCTCTCTTGAGGTATTTTTGGTATTGGTTATAAAAAGTCATATTTGTAATTTGATGAAAATTTTATGTTGAGACCTATGATGTAAATTGTTATATTCAGTCATGTAAGGACTTCTTCAAATTTGTAAACCCACTTGGTTGGGTAGTTGAGTCAAAATGTGTAAACCCACTTGGTTGGGTACTTGAGTCACATATGTAAATCCACATGGTTGGATCATTGATGTAAGTATGAGTCCTTGGTGATAGGAAATGTCATAGAGTCATGTACGTTATTGAAAAATATGTTCAGCATGAACTCAGGGGGAGCATGATAACTTCAGTGCACATTAAATCTACAAAACTCTTCTTTCTACAAGAGCAGAAAAACCTTGTTTTGGTTTTGATCCACCCTTTTCCCTTGATGTCTAAGGGGGAGAGTATCATGGTGTTTGAATAATGATTATGATTAATGTATCTATCTGTTGTGGTGATCAAACACCATCGTGGTTTCCATGAAGTCCAAAGGGGGAGATTGTTGGCAATATGATGCAATGTGTTGTCCTTGATGGCAACCTACTTGATAAAGTTGTCCTTGATGGAAACTAACTTGATGAGTTGTCTTTGGATAGCAACCTATTTGTTAATGATGTAAATCTGATGTATCTATAGAATAGTTCAGATTTAATGAAGAAATAAATTCCAGTAAGTGCCAGAGTAATGATGAACAAGGTATGTCACAAAGCATACACGGGTTTGTAAAGGAGAAGTAGCTTATGTACGTGGAAAAGTACGTCCCAAGTAGCGTATGCCTATTTGCACTCTAAATTTATAAAACCAGGGGACATGACCATGGTATTGGCCCACTGTATTGAGCACTGGATTATCTATTTGATCCCATCTACGAATACCATCAGCGATTGAGTGGTTTTGACTCATGGTATTGACAAAGGCTAAATCTATATAAGGAGAAGAAGATCATAGTGCAAGGGTGTGCATAGGTCTTGGTTTTAATGAATACTTCACTTTGAAGTATATCTGCATGGAATGGATAACATTTTATTGATTGATTTGAATTAATAATGCACCTATGAAGAAAAAGATGAAGAGGGATCTCTATATTTGAAATGCCTATGTATTTTCTAGATCTGTTTATGGAATGTTTAGATCTATGATCTAGTGAATCTTTGCTGAATTAAAGGGTGAGATCTGAGTTTTTTATCTAATCTGAAGAGCTGCACTGTCCTGAAAAGTTACAGATCTATACGCAGGTTCGTTTCAGAAAAAGCGCGTATATACGCGGGTTCGCTTCATGAAAAGCACATATGGCAGATAGGGTTTTCTGAAGAATAAAATACACAGAAGTATACACGGGTTGGTGTGCATGAAAGCGCATATATACGCAGGTTCAGTGAAGTAAAAGCACGTATGGAATCTAGGGTTTGCTAATGTGTGTGGAATGAAATGTCTGATCTGTTTTGTTGTTTTACTGCTATCTGTCAATGATGTATTTTTACAGATCTGGGTTGTTTGAAAGTTGATTATGATGCTAATTATGTTGATTAAAGATCAAGTTGTTGGTTGATTGGTTGATGATTCAATGAATAAATTGAAAGGGTTATAAGTTTCAGTTTGATGTTTGTTGAGCTTAAATGTGTGGAGTGGGTCCAGTCAGAAAATCTGATGAAAAGAGGCCTAAAAGGAGTGGTTTGTGGAAGCTATTGGATCCAGTATGAAAATTGATGAAACGTGGTCCATGATGGTGCTGAGGGTCAAAGACTTCAGTGAGGGGGTTGTAGCTCCCTTCCAGTGGTAACTGGAAACGAGAGCAGGGGGTAGTAACTCCCTTCCAGGGGAGGTTGGTAAATGAGAGTAGGGGGTAGTAGCTCCCTTCCAGGAGAGGCTGGTAAATGAGATCAGGGGGTTGGAGCTCCCTTCCAGTAGTGGCTAGAGAACGAGAGAAGGTTGCAACATTCTACAGGTGGGTGCCTGCGTGCTGGTTTGAGTCTGTGCCAGTACATGGTTGTAAGAAGTTTTCTTTATAATAAATATTAAAGACAGAGATGACGACAGCGATGGTTTTCTCCCGAATTGGGTTTCCACCTTAAATCCTGGTGTTCATGTGTGTTGATTATGTGTGATGATTTATTCTGTACTTATTGCACATGCTTACTGCTTACTAAACATCTGATGAATGAATGATGCACTGATCTAAGTAAAGAATTACATGCATAATAGGATCTTTGGTAATACGCAAGTTTTCTTAAGGATATCTACGTGTATATGTGATTTGGGTTCATTAAAGTCACGTATGGTTTTTAGAGAAAGAAAAAGTAAAATTTTTTGAGTAAGCTCTAAATACTGATTCACCCCCCCCCCCCCTCTCAGTATTTTTCCCAACAAGGAGGTAGGTGAAAAACTAAATTAAGCATTAAAACTTAGAAAAGAAAGAGGGTTGAAGCCCATTCTATTTGAATTTGGTGCATTTATCTCTGGTACTCTTTGGGTGAAGATGTGGTCTTCGTCAGACTTCCATTTACTCCAAGTATGTCTCTGATGTACTTTGGCTACAGCACTTCTGCAATAATTTTGGTGAATTAAACAGAAAGGTAGAATAATGATGCTAGGGTCTGCCATACTGCGAAACAAATGCTCTGATAGCATCAGGACTGTTGTCAGGGCAGAAAAATCCCTCTAGAACATGGCATAGAATGAAAACTGTATGGGCACATTGTCCTTTATGGAAAGGACACTCTGCTGATGAGAAACCCTAATATCATTATTTTCTGTGCGTAAGACCTTCTGATTGATTCTCGGGATCTTCGATTTGATGTTTTCGTCTGATTATTTAGTTTTGGGCTTAGAATCTTCAATTATTTTCCTTAAACTATCTGCCTTTCACTGATACTCTTCTCTGCTCCCCCGATTTCCTCTAACAACGAAATCTGTGTTTTAATGGCATCGGGGAGGTTTTATAGAGTCTCAACCCTGTTCTTTAAATGGAGGTCATATCAACCACCTTCCCAGGCTTTGCTTCATTATTTTGAACTCTACACACAGTCTTTTCTGCGTTCTCTGTCACTGTAACAGAGACTGTGACTCATGGCGTTTTTTCGCCGCTTGTACCCTGCAAAACACATAAATGTGTTAGGAAAACCATGTATGGGGAGGGTGGATGTAGCGGGGATGATAGAAATGACCGTGCAAACTGATGAAATGGTGGAATAGTGTAGGATCATGGTGGGAAATGCAGTGTAGAGTGGAAGACGGTCATGGTGAAAGGTGGCAGAATGCAGAAAATTTGACATTTTGGCCTTTGAATGAAATATATCGGGGAGCATGAAAATGCGACGAAAATATGATGAAGACATATGGTAGGTGTCTGCTCAACTTAGTGTTCCTAAATTGATGTCATAAATTGTCAACCAGGGCTAGTAAACTATTGAAGTGAAGTGCACTATATGTGCCTAGGTATCTTTTTCCTACTTCGTTGTTGTTTAGTGTTTTTCTAATGTTTTTGGTTTTGTGTTTTTATGCTAAGAGGAAAGGAACTAAGTTGTTTGCAAGAGAAGTTATTGGTCACACTAAAACAAAGTAAGATTTACCCTAGACTATGTATGGCACCTAAGAACAAAAAATACAAAACTTGACAAGGAAAATAACTCATAACATGAACTCAGTCCAATTCTTTATATTAGAAGTATGTTGGAACAACTTGAGAATAGGATAAGTTTAATGCAATGAGTTTCTTCTAAGAAAACAACAAATTACAATATCATAGAGTAAATCTCATCCATGGTTAGGAATTTGTTGGAACATATTTAGAAAAGATTATCTGCAACATAGTAAGGAATCCTACTTTAAATTAACTGATGACATTAAAATTAATCCATTCTGCAACTCAAAATATCATTGTTAAGCCTCATTCAAGGATTAGAAATCTTTTGGAACAGCTTTAGAAAAAAGGCAGTTTGTAAAATCATGAGAAATTGCAGAACAGTCAAGACTTCAAAATGACATTACCAATTCTCATCCCTATGATAACGATTTATTAATAGAGATTAAGAACAAGAATAGTTTGTAAATAATGAAGGCCTGAACTAGAATACAACTAACTAATAAAACTTAAAATACATTAAACAGAACCAAACTAAAGTGCAATTAACTTCCGAAATAATACAACTGAACTAAAATGCAATTAATCTCTGAAACACTATAGCTCCATCTCATTCAGTGTTAGTGATGTTTTGGAACAATTCATAAGAGCAAGACTGGCTATAAAATTTGGTGTAAATGAGCATAAAACTTGAAGTTCAGAAAACTATCTAAATTAGGAACGAAACAGAGCTAGTGTTACTTATCTAAACAATATGCACAGAGCTTCTCGGGCAGTAGGGGCCCTCTACCACCAGATCAGCATACGAATCTTCTCAATATTGCTTCAAATCATGTATTAAATTTTCTCTTCTTTCATTAAAGGAAAATGCTTCAAAACCGAGTATTACGGTCTTGGACAGTTTTAACAATAAAACATCAATCTAGCTAACTATCTCTTGGTCTCCTGAGTGATTCTTATAAGAGAAATACATAAATACCCTTGAGAAGAAATAGGGATAAGTGTATTTTTCAATTAAAATCAAATTAGAACTCTTGTGGAGGCCTCGTACTATGCTTGAAGACATCTGTACAGTCCTTGTCCTGGTAGAAGTCTACCTCTTAGTTTTAATTTCCTCCATGTGCATAACCACTTGGAGATTTTTTCTCAGACTTCGTAGAGGGCAAGGAATGATGTGGATGAGGTTTGGAATTCAACCATATGCAATTTTCCTTGAAGTGACACCTGGACCCTGTGTGAACATAAGGATAGCTGCGGAATGTGTCACTAGCTATAGAATGGCTGCATTTTGTAGCTAATTCTAGTAAAAAATTACTAAAACAACAAAACCATAAAAGTGTAGCAAGTTAGTCATTATATGCTTTCTTAAAGTAACTTTAATCAATCCTATTGATCTTTTAAGCCTAAAAATGATAAAGGACAAAGGAAATGAAGTGAAACTTGGTGAAAGAAAAGGACATCTTTGGGACTCAACAATAGGATGACGTGGCGGAACCGGATCAATGGTGAGCGAGCAATTAATCTGGACCGTCCGATCTCTAGAGGAGATCAACGGTTGAGAATGCGTCGAGGGGCGATGGATAGTGGGCCAAGGGTACGATTTTCCATGGATTAATTCCCGCGCTACTTCGCGAGACGATCACCGTCGGATGGATGGTCGTAGATCAGATGGTGCATAGCGATATTGTGCTGGGTTTTCAACCGAAGTTTAATGCGCGATGGAGGGGCGGTTTTCAAATAGTGCCTGAGACATGTGTCGTTTGATGAATGGGATCACTCCAAAATGACAAATACCACCCACCCTCCAAAAATGGTGCGATGGGAACCGGTGAGTTTTGGAACAGTACTCTGGCGCGAGGACCACCGGGCAGAAATGAAGTTCTAGCCATTGATTTGTGGGTTGGACGGACGGTGGATAGTGCTTCCGATATGGGTCACGATAAGCGCTTTATGTCTTGGCGCCTGGTCTTGGCGCTGGGTCCTATGGAAGGAAACGATAAGCGGGGCTAGGGCCGAAGGTGCTAAACTCCAAAAGGTGCAGAGTATGGGTTTTTGGCCAAATTTTAGTGCAATTCAGGGCTAGGGAAAGGTAGCGGTAGATGCAATAAGTGTTTTTAAGGGTTTGGAGAGGGGAAAGAAAGTGACTTGGAGGGTTAAAGGAGGATTTGAAACAAGGGGAAAAGGGATGAAATGAAGAATTCTGCAGGGGTACAAGGGGAAAAGGTAGGCCTTTAGGAGCACAATTTATCATCATCAGTGAGGCTTATTGACTTAAGAACAGCAGAGGGGAATAATCAAAGGGTAGGGATCATGAAAAGGCTTAAAGGATGATGTGTTTTAGGAGAAATGCATTCCTTGAAGGCTCATAAACAAATTAGCCCCCTGCTTTCTTTTCAAGAAATTTATGGGGGGCTGACACAAGTCAACTTCAGCAGTTCGATGTCCAGTTCAGTTTTCAGAATTTTCAAATAGCCAGTGAAAGGTCCTTCAGTATCATTCATGGTTTGTAAAGGTTTAAGGTTGATGGCATGATCGTCATGTGTGTGACAAGAAGGTGAATGTTTGGGCTAAAATGATGATGTAATATCCTAAGTACTAAGACCTAATCCTAAGGTCTAATCCTAGTTCTAAGGATCTAAGCATTATGTCAAACCCTAAGCATTATAACTAAGATCTAATCATAAACCTTAGTAATGGCTTAAGACATATCCTAAGTCTAAAATCCCTAGCGCAAAACCATATTAATAAATAATACCATAAACCTTATTCAAAGGTTTGGGTGATTAGGTTGTTATAAGGTTCGGGTTTTAAAAATGTCGGGTTTAAAAACTATGTTGTAGAACCTTTTAAAATGGTTTGGGTATATTTAAAATCTTATGTTGTAAGGGTATCGGGATAAGATTCGGGTGATAAGTTTTAAAAACATTATAATAAAACCCAAATAAAAAACCCACATTGTTATGTTAACTCTAAACCACGTCGGAGTTGCGGGCATGTGAACAGGTTTTATAACCAGCGGCGGAGAATAAATTGTGGGTGACAGTTGTTGAACCATGTATATATACCGCATATTGAAAAACTGTCACATGTAACAGGTCACGCTAGGTGTAACCAGAGTCAAGATTGTTACCAGAACCATCGGAGAGACTGTCGGTGTTACATCATGCCCACCTGCGCTGATTACATGTCAGAGATCACTACCTCCACCCGGTTAGTTAGCCATTAGGGCTAAATTTATAACATAATGTTTATTAATGGGTTTTTCAAATTTAATTCAGCGCTATGGTAATGCCACTTATCCCTAGGTTCATGAATGGAGAGGGATTCGACCCTTATCACAAATTCTTCTGAAAAAATTTATAATTGATGATTTCAGAGGTTCGAGGGAAGATTATAAAGCTATGGAAAATCTTCATGAATTCATCTTTGGTTTTTGGAAGACATAGTGCAGTTTCAGAAGGTTAGAGGCGATTTTGTTTGCAGCATTGCTCAGCCGTCAGCGGTCAAAATTGAGCACAGAGACAGGCGTCGGAAAGGTGAGGAAGATTACTTTCTATTTACAGGGTTCAAAAGTTCCTGTGAGCACAGTCATTCTTTTCTATTTCAGTGTAGATATTTCTCACGATCAATCCTAATAAAAACAAATTCCCACTTAAAAGCGGACCCGGAGATGTAGTCCAGGAGGGACGAACTCCATCATAAAATTGTTTGCCTCTTATTCTCTCTAATTATTGTTGTTATTTAATTCATTTATGTTGCTAGTTTATGTCCTTTTTCATTAAAGTGTACTTTAGTTAACATTCAATCTAAAGGACAAACTAATCAAACTACCTCAGCACTTTATTTGATCAATTTCCGCATTTTCAGAACATGAGTATTAACTTCTATTAATTCTAAAGACAAAGTCTGTAAAGGGCCAGGTAGCCTCTGGATCTCATCATTTTATCAAAGGTGACATATCCGGTAAATGCCCCTACAGTCAATCTCTATAATAGATTTAAGAAGTTTTTATTATTTTCAGATCATATTGGTATCAAAGCAGATTGTGCTTTGTAGTTTGTTTGTCAGTGGATGTTAACCAAGTTGGGATTGCAACGTGGAAAAGGCGAGCTTGAGGAATTCGATCCAGATATCGGAAAATGGAAAGTTGTTCATCAATCAACGATGACAGGGACTGAGAACGTTGAGACTCTTGAAGCTATTGAAACAAAGCCTATGGATGAGACTCAAATCTAGCAGATGTTTATGAACATGCAACAAATGTTGGCAGAATTATATGAAGAAAAAAGAAGAGAGATGAAGCCTCATCGTCGAAGGCATCAAAGAAGGGTAAAGGCAAGGCATATAAATCTCCTCCTTCATCTCCATCATCATCTTCTTCTTCTTCTACTTCTAGTTTTGAATCAGATAAAGAAAAGAAAATTAAGAGTCCACTTTTGAAACTTGATGTTAAGTTCGAATTACCTGTGTATGATGGAGAAATGAACCCTGAGAAACTAGATAATTGGGTAAAACAATTAGAAGTCTATTGTCGTATTCAAAATATTACTGATGATAAGACAAAGATCCAATTAGCTACTCTTAGAATAGGGGGTACTGCTTTAATCTGGTGGGAGAGTAAGACACAGATAGATTTAAAGCGCAAAGGAGAAGATATCACCTCATGGACTAAGTTTATAAGGGCTCTAAAGAAACAATTCTATCCGTTGGGTCACACACAACAAGCTATAATGGATTGGTGGTGCTTGCGACAAGGTAAGGGACAGAGTGTTCAAGAGTTCACATAGGAATTCAGAAAGAAGACATTAGCACTTGGTATTTATTTGGACACAAGAGAAACTTTGTTGAAGTATATTGGAAGTTTGCATTCATATTTGCAGCATACATTATTAATCTTCAATCCTGATGATTTTGATGAAGTTTGTGTTCAAGATATTCATGTTGAGTCAGGTGGTAGACCTTTCAAGTTTACACAAAAGACATCCACACATATGGAAATTGAAGATAGCAGAAATAACGGCAAGTCAAAGGGAAAGAAGACTGCCATAGCTCAGAAGGGAGATGATAGACCTACTTGTACACATTGCCAAAAGATCAGCCACAATGAAGTGAGGTGTTGGAAACTTCATCCAGAACTAAAGCCAAAGAAGTTCCAAACAAGAAAGGGTGAAAATAAGGCTGAAACAACAATTCAACAACGCTTGGATTTGGGATCCGATTCAGGTGATGAAGTTAAAATCAATGTTATGGTTACAACAGGTAAAATTTCTGAAGCTAGTACTTCTTCTTCTCCTAATATCACATAGTTGAATGAAGGAAAAAGGATCAAGTTATTTCATATAAGGGTAACTTCAAAGCATACTAAGATAGATACATTGTTTGATACGGGATCACAAGCAAATTTGATTTCTGAGTCATTGGTTAAACAGTTGAGTTTGAAAAAAAATAATCATCCAAAGCCATATCCTTTAGGGTGGTTAAAGGAAAAATCTCAAATTCATGTTACCAAATAGTGTCGGTTAAAATTTGCAATCACATCTAACTATATCGATGAATTAGATTTGGATGTGATATCGTTAGACATTTGTGGAATTGTCTTAGGTAGCTCTTATCTCTATGACTGTGATGCAGTATTTTATAGAAAGGAACATATGTATCATCTCATAAAATATGGGATTAAGTACATCGTTCGGGCACATAAAACTCAAAATCACTTGAATTTAATTAATGCTAATAAGATGAAGTGCTTAATTAGTTCAAGTAAGAGGTACATACTCATGTTGATAAAAGAGAAATGTAAGGATCTTAAGGATACTTGTTCAGGTTGTGAATTTAAGTATGAAGGTCATTTGGTTAAAAAGTTAGATTCATTACAAGACCTAGTTAAGGAACCAAAACATCTACTTCATAATAAGGAAATATCACATGAGATGCAGTTGATGCCTAATGCCTCTAATAATGGAACGTGTCACAAGTCAGTTGTAGAGAATAAAGAAATAAAGCAATTAAAAATATTTGTAATCATGTGTGTAAATGAACAACAAAAGAGTCAACCATATGTTAGTTCAAGTTATGAGTCCCAGTTTAAAGATAATTTGATTAAAGGAAACAAACATCTTATTCATAAGCAGAGAATACAACATGCATTACAGATGATGCCTAGATCTCTTCTTCCTAATGTCAGAATGAATCAAATCAGTTTAAGTTTGAAACTTAACAGATGAAGGGATACAAGTCAGTATTGGGGAAATTCAGTGTTTGATATCTCTTGTATTGTGTTGCCATTAGAAGCCTCTTTTCAAGTGGAGAGGGAGAATTTTTGTTTTCATATCAAAGCCTTTCTAAAAGTAATGTCAAAGTATTCAGCTTATGCATTAGGGGAAAGTGCTAATTAATGGAAACATCAAATAGTGATGTCCAAAATGTCTTTAATAGTCTCTGTCATTCCAAAAAATAGATTGTTAATACAAGTCAATGGTATTGAACAATATCCTATAGAGACTGTTTTCAAAGATTGTGAATCACTAACTCATGGTATCTTGTGGAAAGAAGTCAATTTCCATGTTTATAACAGGTTGTTTCACCATCATCGCAAGTTGTGAATACTGCAGAAATGTGGAACATGTCACCAGTTCAAAAAGTGCCGTGGTCAGCATCAGGGTCATCACTTGTAGTTGATCGATCGAATGTATTGGTACATCATCAAAGTCAAGATGAAAGTGTGAGAGTTATATTCTCACTTATTTTCAGTTTAAAATCAAGCTTTTGTGGTCCAAAATCTTTTTAAGTGGAGAGGATTGATCCAGGAGGATCTTGATCAATACAAGATCGATAGAGTTCCAAGTCAACTTCAACACTTCTATTTCCAGTTCAGTTTTCAGAATTGTCAAATCGCCAGTGAAAGGTCCTACAGTATCATTCATGGTTTGTAAAGGTTTAAGGTTGATGGCATGATCATCATGTGTGTGACGATAAGGTGAATGTTTGGGCTAAAAAGATGATGTAATATCCTATGTACTAAGACCTAATCCTAAGGTCCAATCCTAGTTCTAAGGATCTAAGCATTATGTCAAACCCTAAGCATTATTCCTAAGACCTAATCATAAGCCTAAGTAATGGCCTAAGACATATCCTAAGTCTAAAATCCCTAGCACAAAACCATATTAATAAATCATACCATAAACCTTATTCAAAGGTTCGAGTGATTACATTGTTATAGGGTTTGGGTTTTAAAAATGTCAGGTTTAAAAACTATGTTTTAAAACCTTTTAAAGTGGTTTGGATATATTTAAAATCTTATGTTGTAAGGGTATCGAGATAAGATTTGGGTGATAAGTTTTAAAAACATTATAATAAAACCCAAATAAAAAACCCATAGTGTTATGTTAACTCTAAACCGCGTTGGAGCTGCGGGCATGTGAAAAGGTTTTATAACCAGTGGCAGAGAATAAATTTTGGGTGACAGCTATTGAACCATGTGTATGTACCGCATATTGCAAAACCGTCACATGTAATAGGTCACGCCAGGTGTAACCGAAGTCAAGACTATTACTAGAACCGTTGGAGAGACTATCGGTGTTACATCACGCCTGCCTGTGCTAATTGCATACCAGAGATCACTACCTCCACCCGGTTAGTTAGCCATCAGGGCTAAATTTATAACATAATGTTTATTAATGGGTTTTTTGAATTTAATTCAATGTAATGGTAATGCCACTTATCCCTAGGTTCATGAATGGAGAGGGATTCGACCCTTACCAAAAATTCTTCTCAACACATTTCTAATTGAGGATTTCAGAGGTTCGAGGGTAGATTATAAAGCCATGGAAAATCTTCATGAATTCATCTTTGGTTTTTGGAAGACATAGTGTAGTTTCAGAAGGTTAGAGATGAATTTTTTTGCAACATTGCTCAATCGTCGATGGTCAGAATTGAGCACGGAGACAGGCATCAGAAAGGCAAGGAAGAGTACTTTTTGTTTACAGGGTTCAGAAGTGCCTACGAGCATAATCATTCTGTTCTATTTCAGTGTAAATATTCCTCATGATAAATCCTAATAAAAATGAATGCCCACTTAAAAGCGAACCCGGAGATGTAGTCCAGGAGGGATGAACTCCGTCAACTAATTGTTTGCCTCTTCTTCTCTCTGATTATTTCTGTTATTTAATTCATTTATGCTATTGGTTTACGTCTTTTTTCATTAAACCATACTTCAGTTAACAGGTAATCTAAAGGGAAAACTAATCAAATGACCTCAACACATTATTCGACCAATTTCCGCATTTTCAGAACATGAGTATTAACTTCTATTAATTCTAAAGACATAGTCTGTAAAGGGCCAGGTAGCCTCTGGATCTCATCCTTTTATCAAAGGTGACATATCCAGTAAATTCCCCTACAATCAATCTCTGTAATATATTTAAGAAGTTTTTATCATTTTCAGATCAAACATAAGGAGTAATCTTTATATATTCGACTAGAGAGCAACTTCTAGGATAACAACTAGAAGTTCTTAGTGAAGAAGAAGGAGAAAATTATTTTAACATTCCATTTATAGAAGAACCAAAGGAGGAGCTAGTAAACCTAATTATAGAACCTTACATAAACTATGAAGAATCTACAATGGCAAGAGAAGGGGAAGGAGAGGTACATAATTTGAATGGTGAAAATAGGATTGTGTTAGCACAATTCTATACTTAGTCATGAGTGTGTTTTAAATTTTTTTTTTTTTTTCAGGATAAAAATTTGTAAATTTCAAAAAAAAATTAGAGCACTACCAAAATCTTTGGTAGCATTTGTTTTAGCCTTTTCAGACAATCTGTTTTAATTTTGTTTTATGTCTTTTCTTCTTTTACCTGATGCTATCAGAAATTTTGGTAACCTCCCCTATTTTTTAAAAAAATAATAAAACGCATCCGCTTTTTTGTTAAGCCACGTGTTCTCGTTATCAACTTCGTTTTAAATTTTTATCATGAGTTATGTCACGTTTTAGGAAAGGTTTACATTGAGTAATGTTGAGTTGAGTCGTGGTTATACATGGAGCAAGCTAGGTCTTAATCCGTAGTTGTTAAGTCCAACCGTTGTTTGTCCTGTTTGTTAGCTGAGTCGTTATATCCACTTGTCGAGGTAAGTATTAAGTGTTAAGGTAGATCATGGATTTGCAAATTTAACGTGATGACCGTTTGAATTGATCACCCATAAACACTGCCGGAATTTTAGGCCTATCATAAGGATACGATGAAGGTGACTTCCAACTCCAGCTCCATTCAGCTCCAGCCACCTATAGCATATAATCTGAAACACCGAAACCAACTAAAGTTAATCATGACTATGATAAGGTGTATTCTATGGTCAAGGATATTTCCCATTATGGAAAATCTCATGCATGGAAAGGTGAACCAACATATCTTTTTAAACCACTGAAAGAAATGGAAAACCATTAGTTTCGATTTTAACTGTTGGTGAATGCAAAACTCTAGTGAGAAGCTTGAGGAAGGAGACCCATATTTCAGACAAATTTCATTAAAGATACAGTTTTTATTTCCTAAATCTACCTCAGGCTTAAGGAAGGCAGAGTTCAGGGTAACATCAAACCACACTCAGTATAGTAGCTAGCCCTACTAGATTAGGAGAGGGCTCTCTTCGGGTCAACCTCAGCGAAGATAATCAATAAGGCTTGAGATGACTTGAAATAAAAGCTGATTAGGCTAGGTATATAAGTAAAAGAGTTTGATTTAATTTTGGGGGTTTTTGTTGGAAACAAAGGGAAAGGAAAATTTGGGTCCGAGGATGAAGCCTAGTTTTTGCAGAGTTCTGATTGGGGCAAGGAAGGAAATAATTTTGATGCTTTGAATCGAATGGATGGATGGTTCAGACCAGTGAGGAGCTGAAGAGGGAAATAGGCTCTCAATAATCCTCTTCAAATAGATGAAAACATGGAAAAATAAACAAAACTGAAGGTAGAGCAAAGCAATCTATGAATTCCACCTTTATAACTTGTTTTTGTTTAATTTGAGAAGAAATAAGAAGGAAAATGGTGCACATTAAACATTATATAACTTAAAAATCACAGAGGGAAAACACCATCAAAACATAGAGCCACATGGATCCCAAAGAGTGCTGCAAACCCTGGTCTATTCCTTTGCCAAAAATTACAGAGATGAAATGTACAATGAAGTGCCAAGCAATCCCAAGTGTCCAACCCTGAAAATGTCTGAGGAAATACAAGATATAGACAAACCTAACTCATCCCCATGCCTCTAGGGGTCAAGATCATAATTCTAGGAGCTATTTCAACCATATCTAAACTAAGAACTGAAGAATAGGCAATAAAACAACTTGCCTCTATATGGTAGGAAACTTATTCATTCAGTTGCTTTTCACTTTTTAGTGAATGAATTTACATGGATGAGTAAAAATGTGCCAAAATTACATCAAAATCATGAATTTACATCAAGGTACATCAAGAGTTACATGAAAAAGTCAAACTAGTTAAAACTAGGTGAAATTCTGAGCCGCTGAGTGAAAAATAGGCAAAATTTCTCTATGTGTCGCGCCTGAAATCTGTATGCGTAGCACAACTTTGAGGCTGATTTTGTGGGCCTTCAAAATGTCCAAATTAAGCACAGGATATCTCGTTGGAAAGCCCTGCTTGTCTACTTTCCAACCCAAGTGGAATTTCTAGATTTGGTTGCCATTTTCACCTCCAAAAATTAAATATCCCAACACTACTTCCTGTGGGTGCAAAAGGTGGCAGAAAGGGCATTTTTTGGATGTTTTTGACCCTTTAGGCAACCCAGAACTTGATGAAATCCTTAGGTAATTCATAGGCATGCATAAATTTTTATGGAAAATCCAGAAATGAAAAGTTTTCCTCCAGAAGAGCTGCCAATTATAAGCGCGCGCTAAGTGGTGCTACGCGTCAGGCAGGAAAATCTGTTTTGAGACCAAAAAATTCAAATTTGACAACATTTTTCCCAAATTTCTTGAAATTTGGGTTGTAGGTCCCTCATCAGGCACTATGCTGGGCCAAAGAAGCTTCGGCCAAAATTTGGAGTCTATCATGCCTTTTGCGACGCTTTAGTGCCCTTTTTAGTCTCGCCTTCAGGATCTTCATTCGCACATTGCAAACATGATTGCGCGCCCAATAATGGTTCTTCATGTGCCATAGCATTTTCTTCTCCCTATTTGCTTTCACCAACAACTTCTCCAAATGTATATTGACCTTCTCAAACCAATTTTCACGATCAGCCTCAAACTCTCGCTCAAGTGGTGTCATCTCGGTTTGGCTCCTTTGGGCAGCCTGCTGGTTCTCATGGATGTTTTGCAACTCCATGATTGTTTGCTGATCTTCTAATTGTTTGTTTCACTGCTCAAGATAGTTGATGACCCATTGGGATTTTTGAAACTTTTCAGACAAAGTATCTATCTCCGCCTTTTGCTGCTGAAAAATCTCTCTCAACTTTGAGCTCGGAGAGCTCAAATCATCATCAATAAGTATGAAATTAGTGTCTTGGCCTCCTGAAGGCCCTTCAACCTACATAGACTACTTGCCTCTATCCTGTATCTGTACCTGTACCTATGTTAATGTCAGAGGTGAGACCCCTTCCACCCCGGGTGGAGATAGTACTCGCAGTGCTGCTGATGACGGTGGCGAGACCCCTTCCACCCTGGGTGGAGATAGTACTCGCCGAGCTGCTGCAAATAATGCCCTCATACCTCTCTGGTAAGTAACACACACTGGCACACTGATAGGCTCTGTCTCGGGACCTTCAGGCTGATGTGAAGGTTCACCTAGCCCATGAACAACTGCTGGAGGAGCCTGATAAGCTGTAAAGAAATCATGGGCAATGAAGTTTTCCCATGTGATACCTTGTAAGCCAAGATGATGCAACACTACAATTTTAATGAGTGCATAGTGATAAATGCTATTGTACTACTGCTCGAGAGTCTTCTTCTGCACAAGAGTGGTCATTCTCTCGATGTTCCGGCACATGAAATAGGGAATGTTCATCATCCTCACTCTTGTGAAATGCATCAATAACCGGATGTGGTAGGCATAGAGGCGTGAGAACCGGCCCTCACAACTGAAGTATCTGATAATGAGTTTCATGAGACGCACATAGGACTCCTTCAAGAATCTGAAAGGAAAGACTCGGCTGAGTTGTCTCACATAGCTAGGCCTGATGTATGGTTTATAATATACTCTATCCACTTGCTATCGTTTGTTCCACTGTTCACCCACATTCGGTATTCCGGTTGCTTGAGAAATGGTTTCCGGTGTCAGAGTGAAATTTACAACAGCAAGATTTACCTGATTATCATGCAAATTCAATACAAAAAAATGAGCCAACTCATGATTATAATGGGTCCTAGCAATCATTTCACAATACTGAAAACATCACTATTTTTGGAAACATGCCATGGCAAGTGGGCAGGCTTGAAATTCAGGCAATGAGGTGGGCTCTTCTCTCACATGTTTGCCACCTTTACGAGGCCTTCTCGGTGCATGTAGCTCAGTGGTAGAATCACTATCTCTGTCATATGAAGTTTCAGTGTCTCTCTCCATGATGTTTCAAGGTCTATGTTTGGCTTGTTGAAAATGAGAATTTGGTGCTTTGTTTCCAATTGAAAAATGTGTGCCAAATGAAAAGGACTGTGGGAGAAATAGAACAGTGGGAAAAATTGGTCTAATCAAGTGAAATTTGAAGTGTGAAGACAGTCACTTGACTGTTTGGGGAACTTGGGATTTCGGGAATTTTTATAAGTGATATGGGAAAGTGAAAATAATGGGAAATGAAAGGATTTTATGGATAGGGAAATGAGGTTTAGGAGGGAATGACTTTGGGATGTAAGAGGATGGTGTATTGAGGAGATAACAGTGATGGGAGAAAAACAACAAGGGGAGAATGGAATATGTGGCACAAAACTTATTTTAAAACACAAATTTCAAACCCTAAGGAGAATTTTTTAATAAAATGATAGGGTTTATGTTTTTGGCATTCAAACTCTCCAAACCAATCTTTCCAACAACATCAAACACTGATCAATGGTAATAGCAAGGTGATTTGAACTTACACGGAGCAAATGAGACCGAGTGATTTGGAATTTGTTTGGAGGCAGTGAAGAAAATTTTCTTGTCAGCCCTATGCACTGCACCTGGTGTATGTGCCACGCCCGTTATAATTTGAAAAGGGATTGGCGGCTCTATGCGTCGCGACAACTATGTGCGCCGTGACCTCCAACGAGTGCGCCACGACCCTGAATCTCACCACAGTCTCAGCTTTTCAAAAAATATTTTTCTTTTCCACAATTTTCTTTGGCTTCACTCTTGTCTTAGAGTGCAAATGAATTGTTTAAATACCAAAAATATCTTATATATCATGAACTTTCATTTTTTATTTAGAAAACCCACTTTTGTAATGTTGCAGACTTTGGCACTTTTTCACTTTGTTAAAATAAACTCTGTTTGCTTATTTCCTTTGATTTTTTGGACTGATGATGAATCTATTGTCTATTTTTGCAGGGATAGGTGGCATGGTATTTGGAAAAGGTGACCAGGGCTGCACCTAAATAACTTTACCACTGAAAAACTTTCAAAAATTACATGGCATTTATTACAAAAGATGAAACTGACGATTTTTCTTCAAAACAGAGTTTTGAAGAAGAATCATTATTAAGTGTTGTGATGATGAAATTTTTACAATGATACTTTAAATGGAACTTCCTCATGTGCCTACTGGCATTATTGGACATTTTACAGACTGAATTAATAAAATCCTAGACCTAATATGACCTAAAAACCCTAAAATGACTCTTTGTCAATTATTGAGACCAAGCATGACTGTAACTGATTTTGATGAACTGAATTTGACCAGAAGGTATAAGACACGAGGAACATGAGTGAAAAGCCCCCTACCGTTAGATGATCAATGCCCCTAGAAAAATGCATCTGACTGAACTGAGTGAGACACCTAAAATGAAATGCAAAAAGAGAAATTTTTGAGCTCTAATGGAGGGATGAAGAGACCGACTCTAACAACAGTAACACCTGTTAGGTGGGCTCCCCTAATCTTGACACCTATCATATTACAACAGACAACCTTCTTTATTGTTGAAGATGACTAAGAAAGAATGAAAACTAAAATGCATTTAACCCCAAGGATTTGATCTAGTTGATGCTAATCCGAATGTGAGAAGGTTATTTGTTCAGGCAGGGTGGTATCCATTGTGTTCAAGACTAGGAAACTATCATTTAGGATTAGCTAAGGAATTTTCACTCCCTTTCAATGGGCAAGAAGCAAATATATATGGCCTCATATTGTAGGTATTAGTAGAGTCCATTATTGAAGCTTTCAACCTTCCACAAGAAGGAAAAAAATGGTTCAAAGGCCAAGTCATCACTAGAGGAGACCTCAACAGCTTCATCAATGATGGACATAGAGACCCTAACTGGGCTAAATGGATTCCCAGCAGTTACCTCAAGAATGAATGGGCTGAGGCTGTCAAGCTCATTAAGATTTACCTTACTTGTGAGAGGAGGTATATTGTTGTTTTCTTTATCACATGAGGTTTTTGTTTCACATTGCAGGTGTGAAGATCCTCAACCTACCATTCTTTCTGTTAAAGAGATTGATGAAGATGTCATCTAGGATACAAACCCATGTAGCTACATCATAGTATAGCTTATATCATCAGGCTCTTATCAAATTATTGGTTGTTGAAGAACTCAGGAAAAGAAACCAGTCATGGGAACACTTTTTGTTTTACACGACAAGCCAACCTACACTTACACTAGATATTCCTGCTCAACTATCTCTGGCTTCACAACAACATCCTCAGCCTGCCAAGCAAAAAGGGATGTCCTAGTGAAATACCTTTTTGCCTACTAGTTAAATTTTTGAACAGAAGCTCAATTTTAAGAATTTATGAGTCTGCATAAGATTTTTCAAGTATTTGTTGTGCATTTTTAAAAAATAAACAGAGCACTATATGAAATTTGTTGGGAAAAGTACTAAGAGGGGGGGTGAATCAGTATTTAGGGCATACTAAAAACTTTTTACTTTTCCTTACTTCAAAACCCATACGCTACATTGTTGAAGCCAACTAGCGTATACACGCGGATCTCCTTCATTAAAGTCGCGTATACACAGAGATATTATTATGCAATTAAATCTTTACTTAGATCTATGCAACATTCATTCTTCTGATTTTTAGTTAACAGTAAACATGTGCAGTAACAACAGAATAAATCATCACACATAAGCATCACACATGAACACCAGGATTTTTAGGTGGAAACCCAAGTCGGGAGAAAACCACCGCTGTCGTTTCTCAGCCTTCAATATTTTATTATAAAGAAAACATCTTGAAACTTATGTACTGGCGCAGACTCATACTAGTACGCAGGCACCCACCTGCGCTCGTTTACCAGCCTCTTCTAGAAGGGAGCACCGACCCCCTGACTCGTTTACCAGCCTCTCCTGGAAGGGAGCTACGACCCCCTGCTCTCGTTTACCAGCCTCACCTGGAAGGGAGCTACGACCCACTGCTCTCGTTTACCAGCCTCACCTGGACGGGAGCTACAACCCCCTGACTAAAGGCTACGACCCTCAGCACCTCTATGGACCACGTTTCATCAATTTTCACACTGGATCCAACAACTTCAATAGAGCACAACTTGCAGGCCACGTTTCATCATATTTTCAGACTGGACCCACTCCACACATTTAAGCTCAATCAAACATCAAACTGATACCTTGACAGATAGTAGTAAACCAACAGAATAGATCAGACATTTCATACCACAAACTTCAGCAAACCCTAGTTTTGCATACGCGCTTTCCTTTCACTGATCCGACGTATATACGCGCCTTCATTCATATAAACCCGCATATACTTTTGTACATACTACAGAGCTAATTTCACTGCGCATATGCGCTTTCTCTTCAGTGAAGCCGCGTATATATGTGCTTCCTTTGCGGCGAACTAGCGTATGGTTCTTCGGACATTTAGGTCATTGCAATTCTTCAGAACAGACACATCACACAGATTTTACCCTTTACGTCAGACAAATGTTTGCCTCATCTCAGATCTAATCATTCCATAAACAGATCTAGCAAATACAAATACATTTCAGATATAGATTCCCTTCTTCATCATTTTCTTCATAGGTGCTTCATGCATTCAGATCTATCATTCAACTGTAACCCTTTCCATTCAGATATACTTCAGAGAGAAGCATTCATTCAAGCTCAGACATCTTGCACACCATGCACAATGATTTTATTCTCCTTATATAGGTTTACCCTTTTTCAATACCATGAGTCAAAGCCACATTACTTTCGATGGTATTCCTGGGCGGGGTCACATAGATGAATCATTACTCAATACAATGGGTCAATACCATGGTGGTTACCCCTGGTTTTACATATTTAGAGCGCTTTTGCCCATACGCTACTTGGCACGTTAATTCCCGCGTGCATATGCGACTTCCCCTAGACAAATCCGCGTATGCCTTGAGACATACTCTTTTCATCATAGTTCTAGCACATACTGAATTCCTTTCTTCATTACCTTCTGTACTCATTGTAGATACATCAGATTTACATCATTTAGCAAGTTCATCAAGACACATTTCATCAAGGACATCTTCATCAAGTAGGTTGCCATCATCTTCATCAAGTGGGTTGCCATCAAGGACAACACTCAGCATCATATTGCCAACAATATCCCCCTTTGGACTTGATGGCAACCACGATGGTGTTTGATCACCACAACAGATAGATACATTAAGAATACAATGACACCATGTCACTCTTGACACCATTCTTTCTCTTTATTCAAACACCATGTCACTCTCCCCCTTTGACATCAAGGGCAACGGGTGGATCAACACCAACACAAGGTTTTTCTCCTCTTGTAGAAAGAAGCATTTTGCAGATCTGATGTACACTGAAGTGACCATGCTCCCCCTGAGTTCATGTTGAAACTTCAAGCATATTTTTCAATGAAGTACATGACTCTATGACTTTCCTATCACCAATGACTCATACTTACACCAAATATCCATCCAAGTGGATTTACATATGGGGCTCAAATACCCAACCAAGTGGGTTTACACATCTCAACTCAAATACCCAACCAAGTGGGTTTACAAATTTGACTCAGCTACCCAACCAAGTGGGTTTACAAATTTTGTCAAGTCCTTACATGACTGAATATTACAATTTTACATCATGGGTCTCAACAAGACCTTTTTATCAAATTACAAGTATGACTTTTTATGACCAATATCAGAAAGACCTCAAGAGAGAGATCATATTTCAGAATCATCATAATGCCAACAATGCATTATACTCAGCAAGACTAGTGCTCCCCCTGAAAATGTGCATCCAAACATCCTTTCCATATGTCCAAGGCTCGTCCTTAGCTTGTGCAATCTGAACACCTTCAGCAGCAAGTCATTAGCAACAATCTCTGCATGATCTGTCCATATTTCTGAATCATAAGACTTCCATCTCATCAAAATATATTCTTCATCAAATAGCAATCTGGGCTCATCCATAAACTTCATCATAAGAAACCATGTATCATGTCATTATCATTCAGATACAGTGCCAATGATACAATCATCAGTAGTCAAACTGATGCTCCCCCTGAACTAGTACCCCTGATCTTCAGCTGCCATATTAATTTTCCTTATCATAAAGGCATACACATCTGTGTCTGATGGAACTCGCGTGTATACGCGGCTTTGGTTCATCGAACCCGCGTATGGAAAAGTGAAATGTGGAAAATTTCACATTCCTCCATCTCCCCCTGAATTTGTACTGTACCTGTTTTCTTCATGTCAGATGCTCTGTCAGCAATAATCATAATCAGATTTTCCAAATCAACCATGAGAATCATCATACATCGCTCCCCCTATGACGATACATTACTAAGCTCCATAATGTATCTCACATCACTTCTGTAGTCATTAAGAGAAGTAAGCTTCAGAAGCTGATGACTGCAGTAGGGTCAATATTCCCTACGTTTCAGACCCGTCCTCCTTCTTTTTCCAAATTTGCTTGAACTTTCTAATTGTGTGCTGAAAATTGTCCACTTTCTCAGACCTGTTCAACCTGCATTATTTTTCTACATGTCCATACTTGTTACAAGAATAACATCTCATGTGTCCAGAGAAATAAGCATAAGAATCATAATGAGTATTTCTAATCTTCCTTCTTTTGCAATCAGCTGCTTTATGTCCATACTTGTTACATGAAAAACAATATCTCTTGAAGAAACCAGAGTACCTTTCTATGTAGGATCTATTTGTTTGTGGCTGAAACAATCTGCTTCTGCAATTGGCTACAACATGTCCATGATTATGACATTTAAAGCATTCAACATTATTGAATGATTTCCTTTGAGAGTTCATGATTGTCGGTTGACCTTTTGTTTCTTTCAACACTTCAGATTTTGCATTGATGTCATTTGATTCTTTAGCACCTCCTTGTGAACTAGAATCTCCTTTAACCATTTCATGAAAACCGAGACCAAGTTTGATAGAGGGAGACCTTTGACTACTAAGAATATTGTCCAGAATCTTAGTACTATCTTGAAACCTCAACAATTTATCTTTTTCTTGTAATTTACCTTTGAGAATATCTACCTCAACCTCCAAGCTTTGGCATTGCTTCTTCATACTTTCTTCAACCGTTCTTCCTTCTTCTACTTTATCATTCAGCTTCAAGATTTCTTCTTTCAACTTATTTGAAATTTCCGGTTCCCTTTTGAGAGAGATTACTTCTGCTTCAAATTCTGCACTCTTCTTATTTGATTTTTTCAGATCTTCTTTGAGAGAGATGATTTCAGCTTCAAGTCTTTCATTCTTCTTATTTTATTTTTCTAGACATGCTTTCAGAGAGATGTTTTCTGCTTCACGTCTTGCATTCTTTTTATTTGATTCTTCTAGATCTTCTATGAGGGAGATGATTTCTGCTTCAAGCCCTTTACCTTGAATGGTTACATTATCATACAGCTTTTTCAGTCTAGTGATCATATCTTTGTAGGTAGATTCCTTCTCATTAAATATTCTTTGTTGATCTTTGATAACTTCTTCTAGGTCCATAGCATTATTTTCACTATCTTCACCATTGTTTGCACAAAGAAGATTATCACAAGAACCCCAATCACTACCTGATTCATCTTCTTCAATTTCTGCTATACATGTTTTCTGAGACATCTCCTTGCTTTGAGTAGCCTTCTTCTTTTGCTTCTTTCCCATTGCGATGGATCTCCTTCAAGCGATCAAGCTTCTGCAGAAGGACTTGCTCTGATACCAATTGTTGGGAAAAATTCTGAGAAGGGGGGGGGGGGTGAATCAGTATTTAGGGCATAATAAATTTTTTTTACTTTTCCTTACTTCAAAACCCATACGCTACTTTGCTGAAGCCAACTAGCGTATACACGCAGATCTCCTTTATTAAACTCATGTATACACAGAGATATTATTATGCAATTAAATCTTTACTTAGATCATGCAACATTGATTCTTCTGATGTTTAGTTAACAGTAAACATGTGCAGTAACAACAGAATAAATCATCACACACAAGCATCACACATGAACACCAGGATTTTTAGGTGGAAAACCAAGTCGGGAGAAAACCACCGCTGCCGTTGCTCAGCCTTCAATATTTTATTATAAAGAAAACATTTTACAAATTATGTACTGGCGCAGACTCATACCAGTATGAAGGCACCCACCTACACTCGTTTACCAGCCTCTCTTGGAAGGGAGCACCAACCCCATGACTTGTTTACCAGCCTCTCCTGGAAGGGAGCTATGACCCCCTGCTCTCGTTTACCAGCCTCACCTGGAAGGGAGCTACGACCCCCTGCTCTCGTTCACCAGCCTCACCTGGAAGGGAGCTACAACCCCCTGACTGAAGGCTACGACCCTCAGCACCTCTATGGACCACGTTTCATCAATTTTCACACTGGATCCAACAACTTCAATAGAGCACAACTTGCAGGCCACGTTTCATCATATTTTAAGACTGGACCCACTCCACACATTTAAGCTCAATCAAACATCAAACTGATACATTAACAGATAGCAGTAAACCAATAGAATATATCAGACATCTCATATCACAAACTTCAGCAAACCCTAGTTTTGCATACACACTTTCCTTTCACTGATCCGGCATATATACGCGCCTTCATTCATATAAACCCACGTATACTTCTGTACATAATACAGAGCTAATTTCACTGTGCATATGCGCTTTCTCTTCAGCGAAGCCGCGTATATACGCGCTTCCTCTGTGACGAACTAGCGTATGGTTCTTCAGACATTTAGGTCATTGCAATTCTTCAGAACAGATACATCACACAGATTTTACCCTTTACGTCAGACAGATGTTTGCCTCATCTCAGATCTAATCATTCCATAAACAGATCTAGCAAATACAAATACATTTCAGATCTAGATTCCCTTCTTCATCATTTTCTTCATAGGTGCTTCATGCATTCAGATCTATCATTCAACTGTAACCCTTTCCATTCAGATATACTTCAGAGAGAAGCATTCATTCAAGCTCAGAAATCTTGCACACCATGCACAATGATTTTCTTCTCCTTATATAGGTTTACCCTTTTTCAATACCATGAGTCAAAACCACATTAATTTCGATGGTATTCCTGGGCAGGGTCAAATAGATGAATCATTACTCAATGCAATGGGTCAATACCATGGTGGTTACCCCTGGTTTTACATATTTAGAGCGCCTTTTCCCATACGCTACTTGGCACGTTAATTCCCGCGTGCATACGCGACTTCCCCTAGACAAATCCGCGTATGCCTTGAGACATACTCTTTTCATCATAGTTCTAGCACATACTGAATTCCTTTCTTCATTACCTTCTGTACTCATTGTAGATACATCAGATTTACATCATTTAGCAAGTTCATCAAGACACATTTCATCAAGGACATCTTCATCAAGTAGGTTGCCATCATCTTCATCAAGTGGGTTGCCATCAAGGACAACACTCAGCATCATATTGCCAACAAAATTTCGGTAGCATTATAGTTTTTGCGCAGTTACAAGTTTTTACCATAATTTTTGGTAGCGCTTGTTTTAAATTATTTTTGACAATTGTCAACAGAAAATACAAGCCAGTCCAAGGATGATAAGGACTCATACCGATATGGATATGTCAAGTGATTGTTGATAAGTGGTTTTGAGGTTGTTAATAGTCACATTTAATGAAGACACATGGTTGTTAAAGAAATAAGGTCATGGAAAGACAAATAAGTAGAAAAAGGGGCTGTCAGCACACTCAGCAGCACAGTCCAAATTTTCTTCTTTATTCTTATCTACATCTGTCATGTTAGTTATATTCCGATAGGATATGTCTTTAATGTCCTATAACTCCTATGTAATGTGAGGAAGAGTGGATCTTTCTTTTTAGGAGAGATGGAGTTGGTGCCTCTCTCTCTATAAATATCATTTGTAAATGCCATTTCAGGGTTGGATTTTGGTCAACATGAATACTTTTCATAATAAATAAAACTCCTTTTTGCACTTCATGATGGAGGATTTTGTGATTCAAGGACTATCTAATTGATGGTGTGTTTCTCTCATTGTTTTATTCTTCTAATTTATGAGTTGCAACAGCTAGTAAAGTGTGAGTAAGAGAATTGTTAGAGGATATGATAGTTAATTATTTGTTGTTTGGTCTCCTACAAGTCATATATATGTTGTGTAGATCATTTTATTGAAGGTTTCATTAAATATTTATGCAATTATTTATGCATGTACTTTGCTTTCTAAATCTTGTTTCCTTTACATAAAACAAAGTTTGTGTAAAAGGCCACTCTTGTAGTTGTGTGACTGATTTAGGATATGCATATTTCTTAGATTGAATACCATCTATATATCATCTTTCATTTGTTACAATATACTCCCCTATACTACCAATTTACCCATAGAATTTATACTTTCCACAACTTTCCAAATGCATGAAAGTCTAAAAGAATAAAAATCATTTGAAACTTTTTAATAAGCCATCCCACCACTCAAAACCTTTTACTTTGAAATGAACTATGATGTGTAAGGCTTACTCCTTTTCAGTCAAGGAGTGACTCCTTACGCTAACATATTGGAGGAGGAAGGGGTAGAGGAGGAAGTAGAGGATGAGGTGGATGAAGAGGTAGAGAAGGTGGAAGAGGATAACCAAAACATTTTGGATTTATCATCTTAGATGAAAAAAACACAACCACAATGAATAAAATTTCACCCTCCATCCTCCCTAATTTCCATGGAGTAAGAAAAGAGGATATTGAAACATTTCGTTTTGAGTTTGAAGTTTTGTGTAGGTCTTATGACTACTTGTTTGATTATCAAAAATTGAAATTATTTCCAGCCAATATTAAAGACGGAGAACTTAAATGGTTTATGGGATTATGAACACATACCGTAAGAAAATGGGAGTAAATGAAGGATGTGTTCTTAGAAAAATAGAAATATTATTGTATGCCTCATAACCTTAAAGATGAATTCTTTAAGATGATGCAAAAAGAGGATGAAAATCTTGAGTATTTGGTTGAAATATTTCGTTATGATGTTAAAAGGGTTAAAATGCATAATCTAGATGATGAAACTTTGAAAGCTCTTTTGCTATAAACCATTAGAGATGAGTGGATAGATCTTCTCAATTTAATGGGCAAAGGAGATGCTTCACAATCATCATTTAGAGAAATTTGTGAAATTTGTACACATATTTCAAGAGGTAAGAATATAACAGAAAAAAATTCGAGAGATATTGTTATGTCTAGGATTAATAAATCTACAGCTAGAACATTAAGTAAAGCAAAAATAGGAAACTTGCTTGAAAATTTTAAAACAAATATTTTAGGGAGTATTAGTGAGCAACTAGAAACTCTTAAGATTCAAAACAAATAAAAAGTTGAAAGTGTTGCATTATCAATCTTTTGTCCTAAATGCAAAAATAAACATGCTCTCAGAGAATTCCCTCTTGATAGTGTGGAAATATGTGCTATTTGTGCAAAAAGCCATGACACAAAGGTATGCCCTTCAGTTCCTAGACTTAAAGCAGTCCTACGAAGTGAATTTGAAATGAGCCAAGCTGAGTCATTTTGTTTTATTGATAAAATACCATGGAAAACACAACAACCAAATACACTGCAAGGTATTAACCCCCAGTACCAATCATACGCACAACCTCAAAAAAATTGGAATACCCAAATGCCTTGGAAAAATTGGCCACCTAAAAATTAATTATGGACACAAGGTTGGTAGTATCCTTCCAAGAATCTCAATTTAATCAGTTTCAACAACTGTGTATTCCATATCAACCTCCATATTATACTCCTCAGTCAAATTATTTTCCACAATCTCAAGTACAAACTCAGTCTCCTAATCAACCTCTCACATCACCACCGACATCATATCCCCAGAAAAACAATCAACTACTTGCTCAACCACTTCCGAATCCAAAAAATAAAAATTTACAACCTATCTACAATATATAAAGTCAAAATTTCCAATCTTGTATGATAAATCCATTAGATTTAAATAATGTCCAAGTTAGATCTGGTAGGGTTTTGGAAAAAAAGTTACCATCTGTTGTTATTCAGGAAGAAGATGAACTTCTTGAGAAAGAAAAATCTCCTAATCAAGAAGAAATTTCTTATAAATAAAGTACACCTATACATACTCCAATAAATTCAACTCTCATTACAGAACAACCTTATGTTTCTGTTCAAAATCCACCTTTTCCTGAAAGTCTAAATTGACAAAGGAATAGAAAAAAAAATGTGTTACTTGAATATCACATGCTAGATGAATTAAAGAATATTTGCATCAATATTCCTCTATTACAAGCTATAAATGAAATTCCAATATTGGCAAGAACAATAAGGGAGTTAAGCATGAAAAAAATAGGAAGGAAAAAGAAAGAAATTAAATAATCTAGTTAGTTGGGAAAATTACAAATATTATGATGCGAAAGTCAACAATGCAGAAATATCCGTTGGGTGTGTTATATTATTTCCACGACTAGTCACACGTGGGGGGGTCACAGGGGGGCAGCAATGCCCCAGGAAATTTTTTTTGGACCTTATTTTACGGTGGGTGAACCTACCCATCGTTTTGTGCATGGGTTTGCACAAGGTTTTGGGGCATGATGGTTTTCAGCCCCTGGTATTTTGTAGATCTGGTCAAGGGAACTACAGTTATGTTATAATACAGGGTTAATGGATTGGGGTTTATGTATGCTTCAACATGTATATATATGTGTTGTAACACTAAAAGGAATATAATGAAAAATCAAGCTGGTCGTCTCGATTTGGGATCCAGGGGAAAATCTTTGTGTTTATCTATTTTATGTTTTATGCTCTCGCTATTGTTTATTTTCTGTTTTAAGATTCGTTTGTAGATAATTTATGTATAGGGTTAAAACCTACAATATCTAAATCTAGGAAGTCCTATCATAAAAACACACATTAACAGAATCAAGATTCCAAACACATTGATCGATTATCAATATCACAAGTAAACAAACTATGAATCAATTAAAACTTTCCAATCTCTAGTACACATCAACACTATTATAGTTAGCAGATAGATCTGTTATCAAATCAAATGGTGTGTTAGAAGATGTATATTTCCCCTTAGATTCTTGGGAATATCCTATTTATTTTATGATTTTGACTCCCAAGAATAATTTAGGAGGACATCCATTGATTCTAGGAAGGAAATGGTTAGCTACAATTGATGCTTTCATAAGTTGTAGATCGGGTGATATGTTTATCTCTCATGAAATCTCTACTAAGAAATTCACAATATACCCCTCTGCAAAAAAAACAATAGAAATAGAAAATGAAGTTTGGATGGATGATAGTGAGGACTTTGATATAACACCAATATTTGCTACTTCAGAAATAGATGAGGAAGATCAAATATTAAATGTGATGAATAATAATGATTCTTCATTATATTGTGAATAAGATCAAGGTTTTCAATAACAATGTAATGATGAATATTTATCATTTCATCAAATGGCTTTACATTCTAAGGAGAAATTTGGAAATTCTTTAATAGAAAAATTTTGAGGAAAAAATTTGAATATCAATAATAATTTGGAAGAATCTCTAAAGAAAGAATTGGTAAAGATGTTACAAGAACATTCCTCTGCTTATGCAAGGTTAAGAGAATATGTGTGAGTTTGTTGGAAGTTAATCTAAATTCAAATGCTAGATAACTTATCTAGAGAGCACGAATCTAGATAATAAGTTCCAACACAAATCCAACAACTGAGAAAAAACACGAAATCAGGTAGTGCGAAGAATATAGAAAAAACTAACTCAATTGGTTGTGTTATTAGATTTCTAATTATTTATTTATATAGTTATTTAAATTTTTGTTTAATGATATGTTTTGTACATTTATTTAGATCTAGATTTTTATTTTGGTCTACATCAGCAAAAGTTTAATTTTTAGCATGGACATACTTACACATCGTGGTCATACTAGGTTGTAGAACACACATGCTTCAAGAAAATCAAGGCAACGCCAAATTTTGAAATCACCATTTTCGTAGGAGGAAAGGAACACATGTGAGGGTTGATATTAATGTATATTTCTATAAACATATTTATAATTACGCCTTAAGGGGTTCCCTTTGAGAAAGACTCCCCTAGGTGCCACCTTGCACCATTCAACAACTTCATATTTAATGTTAGATGATTGAAAATCCTTTGGTAATTGGATCATAAATTAGATCCCACCCTGTAAACTCAACTCTTTGATGCATGTATAGTCACTAGTTGTGCAATTGTTTTGAAACGGTTGAAACTATCTAGATCTCTGATGCCTAGGATGGTAGATCTATTACATCTATTAGATCTATTACATCTATTACCTCCCGCTATCTCTATGTCGATTGGTAAACTATAAAAAACTAATTAAACCAACTGTTTGGTTCTGGTATCCATTTATAGGGACTGTGGTTATCATTTTTTTTTTTTGCCGTTTGTGGGTTATTTTCTCGTGCGCTGGACGAAGAATGATGGCATGGTTCACATGTGGTTCATAAGGGGGAGAGAGAACTTTCAAGTGCCACCCTCATGCCGTATATAATGGATGTACTTAAATATCTATTTAATTTCTCACTTCCAGTTGTCAGTATAAAGCTATTGTTGATTTTTTTTTTATCATACTAGTTGTTGTATTCTCACATGTTCACATCTAAACTCTAGATTCTGTTCCATATCAAAAAAATAATAAAAATCCTAACAAAGAATGCTTCCATATAATTTATATGGAATATATGAGGAGGTATATTTTTTTGGCCCAGGGTAGGTTTAAATATCGGTTTGCAAATTCGAGTGAGCATTGTCAGCGTCATACAAAAAAACATATATTAAAAAAATAATTAATTCTTTTTCTTATCAAAATAGAAGATGGGTAGACTCGAGGTGATTTCCTCGAAATCAAGAGTTGATTTTTTTTTTACAAGAGAGAGAATGAATTCTAGATCATAGATTCCAAATCAAGTGCTTCTCACCATGTTATTGATGATTTAGTTTCTCCTCCAATTTGGAAGTATGGTATTAATCATGAGAAAGTACATTGATGAATGATTATGATTTTTTTTGGTCGTTTTTTTAATATATAAATAATATTAATGATGATTATATTTTTATTATATTTTATTTATAAAATAAATGTTTATAAATTTATTTATAATATATATATTTTTTAATAATAAAGTATGTGGTCATAGCTCGTACATGTAGAGTAAGATTAAACCTAAATGAGATAATTAACATTAAATAATAACAATAAACCAAAAACAAAAGAGGAAAAAATGTTTGTAAATGCCAAGTGTGGAATAGACAAACTTTATATAATGAGAATTAAAAAAATGTTTGTAAATACATAGTGTGGAATAGATAGACACTTCATATAATGAAAATACACAAACTTAAATGAATTGTTGTAACATTTAAGAAAAAAAAATTATACTATCAAAAACTATTAACCAAATTGTTGTACAAGATAAAAAAATACATATAAATAGTTTATAATAGAAATGATTGTATATCAACCAGTTGAGCCTTGAGACTTGTTAAAAGATAAATACATAAATAAATTTGTTCCAGAAGATATATAGAATTTTTGTTACAATACCTGCACACTAGAGTTTTCAAAATAAATTATTAGGTGATTGTTCTCTAGCTTTGCAGTAATTCAATTATTTGACGGTACAAACAACAAACCACAACATATTATTAAAATTTTTCTCCTTAGCATTATCTTTTATTAACCGTATATATATATATATAATAAATGTTCGAGGAATTTTAAGAAAATTTTGAAATTTTCATGTAGTAAATTAAAAGCAAAGAAGACAACTAGAGCTAACCTTAAATAGAAATTAGGAATTTCCATCATCTTTGTTGTCGCTATGATAACTTTGAGACACTAAAATTCCACAACTTGGTTAGCAAATTTAAAGTCTATATAAAAACATGAAGGTGTTATAGAGTGAGTTAAACTTCAATATAAATGTATGCTTGAGTTTATGAGGTGTAACAACTGAATTTGGCATTAACTAGTTGTTAACTAGTAATCTGACATTTTAATTATTATTTCTTTTAAAAAGAAAACTAAGACAATTATCATTTCTAGAAAAATTATTTACTTTGTTATTTGAAAATAAAATTGGTTATCGAAACTGGTTCCATAAAAAGTAAAAATATTGATGGTAAAAGTATTCTAAGAACTGAAGGTTGGTTGGACAGTTTGAACAGTTACCTGTTCCTTTGAGGATAAGAGGCATATCCTAGTGAGGAATAGGGGTTTTGCTCAGAGACTGAGGAAGAGAGTGCGAAATTTTCCAGAGTTGATAGAGACTAGTGGAAATCACTCAGCGTTCTTGGGATTTTTTGGTATTGACTGGACAAGGGTCTCAAGGTCACAACAGAAAACTATTGTTAACCTGTACCTCTCAGGAGTGGAGCACCAGTGCAAGAGGAGGACATAATTGCTTCTCTTGAAGGTTGGGAGGAACATCATCAACAGTGTTCATATTCAGATGAGTTACTGGATATTTTTGGTATTTTAAATATACAGGAACAATACTAGGAGATTTGTACACAGGTATGTGTTGTTTATTTATTTATTGTAAGTTGTATTAGGAATGGTCTAAATATGGAAATGGGAGGGTTCCATAAAATAGTGGTGAATTTTGTAAATTAATTCTGGGAATTGATAAGTTAACTATAGAATAATTATTGTTGCAACTCAAGGAAAACTGTTGATGGACAACCTAGTAATACAATGGCTAAATGTATTAATCTATATCATAAAGTAGTAGTTGCAATTACATAAATTGAATATATATATATATATATATATATATATATAAACATGAATTTAACTTGCAAAATAAGATATATGAACTACTGTTACAAACTGTCCAATTCAAAGTGTATAGTAGAATTATAAAACCCTGTTGGACTTGTCTAAACCCTTAAGGAGCTAACTGTCGATTTTGGGTACGAGGAGAGCCTCAATCCAGAATTCGTCATTGCTTGATGCCTAACTATACACAAACAAAAAAATAGGTGATCTGGTTACTAGCATGTAGAAAAGAGAAACCTATGTAGGTAAACTTAAATGAATTTAACAGTGTGAAGTTTAAGCCACCTAATTCATTTCCAGAACTATAATGCTATTCCATAAACATCCATTGTACAAGTGTAGGCTGAGTGAAACAAATACATTTAAATATAACCAAGTAGTTGCAAAAAATTCATCTAGCCAGAGGCTTGGGTACATCATGGTAAACAATTAACATGAGAACATAGGTAAATAAATATCCGTGCAATTATATAAACCAACTACCATGGTGCATATAAAATAAATCTCTATGAATAAACCATATGACCTCATATAATCGGAGTTCTCTGAATAGAAATATATTACAGTATTTCAAATACAAGAAGTAAATATGAATGGTTGAATACTTTCTTTGAAAGCTAAACAATCATAGTAAATCTAGTCTCTTCGTCCATTATCATAATTCATACAAGAAAATTTGAAAAGCCAACTAAGAATGAAGAAGTTAAATCCAAGAGGAGAACCCTCTATATATTTAAACAAAAATTCGAGTAAAAGCATTACTGTGTCAAAACCACAGATTAGCAGGTAAATGAGCAACTACGAGCTCATTGCTTAAGTTATAATGAATTAAGAATCTAAATAAAGTAAGCCTAACAGCAAGTTTCATAACCCGCCGATGTGAAGAAAGGAAATCCGTGCAGGAAAGAGATTCACCAAGAAAATACCTGGAGTGGAGGGGTAGTGCAGCATTGTTAGTTTGGAATCCAACAATTAAACTCAACAACCAAACCCAATTGTTTTGGAAGGGGAGTACCTGAAAAACCAACAAGGAAGTAAACAGATATAAGTACTGGAATGAAAAATGATTAAGACAACTTAAGCTCACAATGGTTATATAACAAACCTTTGATGGGATATTTACCTGGAATTTCATGAGCTCTCCGATGATGATGAACGCCGACCTGTAGAGGAGTGAAACATAACCCCCGTCAACAGAGAATTGTCAGTTAAATTTATTAATTAAGAAAAAACATGAATCTAGGAGTTGAACCTTGAAAATGAAAAGGAATAGTTAACACATCAATTCGATGAAGGTTATCTGCCAGCAGCCATAGGTTCGGACAGGGGTCCGAATGCTTGCTAGAAAACTCTCCATGGAGAAACAAAGAACGATGTATAACCTCCCAAACGTGTAAAGCACCGAGAGGCTGCTGAGCTTTGAAAAAGTTATCCAACTCTAGTGTGTAGGACGAGGTACAGACTTAAGCCGGGTAGAGCACTATTCTCCGTGTTTTACTGAACACCGGAGATTGCAGAAAACAATGGCAGAGCCAACCCAAGTTTTAAAAAGTTGCATGATGAAATGACAAGGTGGAATGAGTGGCTAGGTTTTACCTAAGCGTTTTCCCGCCAAGAAGCCATCATAGATCTTAAGCAAATCAGATGGTGCTCAGAATGGAAGGAGGCCATTAACACAATATCCCATGCCATTAACTATCACTGTTTTCAAGCCTTTAATAAGCCAATCCATCACAACGAAGCAGAGGTACAAGTGGATTTTAAAATATCGAGGCATTAAATAGTCTCATAATTAACCCCGTCGACATAGGTGTCAACATAGTTTAATAGGTAGATTAAAATTATTTGCATAACATCAAACCTAATGAATTCCATTTTATAATAAGGTCTACACCCAAGACTTCAAATGAAAAATTTAATGGTTTATGAATCCAATTAAAATGTGTGATTTGGATTAATGTTGAAGTGTTGCTAGTATGGTAGTAGGTAAATAATTTTTTTTATCCTGTACGTTACAAGTGGTATCAAAGTAGCGTTCGTACGGTGGGACCCTAGGGATCAACTAACAATTTAAGTTGTGGGTATATTGAGGCACATAAAAGAAGCATAGCAAGAGATGTTATGAGAAGGGGGTCAACGCAACAACCACCCTAGAACACCGAGAACCCCATCCATGACCAGAAATGAATCCTGAGATGTGGATTCAACTGAGTGTGGATCAACATTGGAAAAAAAGTAGACAACTGGAGGAACATCAACATCAAACTAGCATACTGTTAAATACAGTGCAGAAGCTACATGAAGAAATGGTGCGAGTTTGGACTGACAATGAACGCTTGATGCAAGAGCAAGAAAAGATACTCAAGAGCATTTCAGATGAGCAGAATCAAGGAATGGAACAACCCAGTCCTGATAGAGACATGTAGGAAGGTAACAAGGAACAAGAAAGGGACCACACCATAACAGAGTGGAAATAAGTCCTTCACAATGAAGCAACAAAAACAAAAACTATAATGAAGTAGAGTCTAGCAATGTGTCCGATCAACAAGAAGTTAAGAAGCAAAAAGTGGAGCTTCAAGGTGAGTTTCGAAAAATAAAACCACCTACATTTGATGGAGAAGCTGAGGAAGTGGCAGAGGCTTGGTTGATAAATATGAATAAATATTTTCAAGTGTACAAGTACAACAACAACCTAAAAACTAGATTGGCCATATATCAGTTGATAGAAAAAACCACCTTATGGTGGGAGGAAGTAAAGAATGTTCGCAACATTGAAGATCAAGATGTTACATGAGAATTATTCCAGCAATATTTTAAAGATAAATATCTGACATAACATTTTTATGAAGAGAAATCTAAAGAATTTCACGACTTGAAGCTAGGGCAGATGACCATTGATGAGTATATTACCAAGTTCACCTCCCTGTTAAGATATGTTCTATACCTTAGAGATGAAAAGGCTAAGGTTCAAACATTTCTGAGCAGTCTGCCAAATCATATGAAGGAACGAATTGAGCTCGTAAATCCTAAAACCATGGATGAAGCCATTCGTAAGGCACGAATGTGCTACTAGCAGTCCAAGGCAAAAGGGGAAGTGGGAAAAAGTTGGCAGCCAAGAAAAGGACAAAAAAACAACTCAAACTTCAAGGGTGCTAGAAGTAATAATTTTAAGAATTCTCCACAAAGTTCTGTAAGTAAGCAGTTTGGAAGAAATCATCAAAGAACTCGATGGCCAGCTGAGGAGAAGCCTACAGAGGCCTCTAGAAAACCTAAACAAGGACAAATGTCCAAGCCACCTCTGTAGTGTTGGGGGTGTGGTGAGGCACATTATTATAAAAATTCCCCACAGCGAGGGATAATTGAGGTGGTTGCAAACTTGCAAGATGCTTCTACAGTAGGTGATGTGGCTCGAAACATACCTCGAATCAACATAGCATTAGAGGATCAACAGACAGATTATCAACCAACAATGATAGAGTTGGAAGGTTAGTTACTATCTCAATCTGTTTCTATTTTGGTTTACCTAGGTGCAAGTCTAAGTATGTTAATCCCAAAATAGTGGAAGTATGTAAATTAAAAGGTTAGAAATTTAAAAATCCTTGGCTAGTAAAGCTAGCCATAGGAGCAAAAAGAAAAGTAACTGCCAAAATTCCAAATTGCACATTGGAAATTGCAGACCAACAGTTAAATGTGGACCTGAACATATTACCATTATGGTCCTATGATGTTTTTCTAGGTATGGATTGGCTAGAAAAAAATTGGACCTTGGTGGACTGTAAAGAAAAGATTATTTATTATAGAATGCAAGATGGAACACGCAAAGAGATTCAGGGAATCAAGAAATCGCTACAGCTACATCCTATTATAGCATCCCGAATGAATAAGTGTATGAGGAAGGGATGTCAGATTTATGCTATCTAGGTGGGATATGCCAATTCCAAGGAAGATATATCTGGATTACCACCAAGAAGAGATATTGATTTTACCATTGAATTAATGCCAAGAGCATCACATGTGTCAAGGGCTCCTTACAAAATGAGTGTTCCAGAATTAATTGAATTAAAAATACAGTTACAAGAACCGCTGGAAAAAGGATACATTCGTCTGAGTGTGTCCCCTTGTGGAGCACTGGTGTTGTTCATAAAGAAGAAGGATGGAACCATGCGAATGTGCATGGACTATAGATAGCTCAATAAATTAATAGTCAAAAATAAATATCCTTTACCACGGATTGACGATCTATTTGACCAGGTGAAGGGGGCCACAATATTCTCAAAAATAGATTTAAGGTCTGGATACCACCAGATCCGAATCAAGGAGGAAGATATTTATAAGACTATTTTCTGTACCAGGTATGGGCATTATGAATTTTTGGTGTTATCCTTTGGTTTAACAAATGCGCCAGTGACATTTATGAGGTTAATGCATGGTATATTTCACCCTTTCCTGGATAAATTTGTACTCATATTTATTGATGATATTTTAATTTATTCTAAGAATCGGGAAGAACATAGAGAACATCTAAGGATTGTGTTGGAAATGTTAAGAAAACACCAACTGCACGCTAAGTTCAACAAATGTGATTTCTTCAAAATAGAAATCCAATACATAGGCCATGTTATTTTAGCAGAAGGGATTGATGTTGATCTAGAGAAAATCATGACAATCATGGAATGGCGGGTACCCCAAAATGTGGCAGATATCTGATCCTTTATGCGATTGGCTGGGTACTATTGAAGATTTATTGAAGGATTCTCCAGAATTGCTTTTCCAATCACCTCTTTACAGAGGAAAGGAAAATTATTTAAGTGGACTAATGTGTTGTGAAACCAGCTCCAAAAATAGAAGAAAAGAGATATCAACGCCTTAGAAATAAGCCACTTCGAGGGGGAAACCTCCAATACATTGCATGAATGAAAAATCTTGGATGATACAAATGAAAAAACCTCATTTTTATATATAGGAGTCCATGGGGCCACAATGTAATCCTAGTGGGGCCACAATGTAATCCTAGCCGACCTAACAATAACAATGTAAGGGCACAATAATAACAATATTGGGGTTAGAGGGGGCTACAATAATAACAATAAGAGGGCTACACTAATAACAATAAGGGGCTAAACTAGTAATATAGGGACCTAACATAATGAGTGCCAAAATAGTTTCAAGAGGTTGAAGCAGCGATTGACCACTGCACTAGTGTTGAGGGTAGCTGACCCCAACAAAGAATTTTAAGTTTGTACAGACGCTTGTAAAGAGGGAGTTGGGGTAGTTTTATCTCAGGAAGGAAAGGTAGTGGCCTATGAGTCAAAAAAATTAAAAAAGCATGAGCAAATTTATTCAACTTATGATTTGGAGTTAACAACAGTGGTACATGCACTCCGAGTATGGAGACACTACCTGCTGGGGAAGAAGTTTGTATTGAAGACTGATCATAGTTGCCTAACCAGTTACTTCAAACAAGTTGGTTTAAACTCCCAACAAGCAAGATGGAATGCCTTCCTAAGTGAGTTTGATATGGACATTCAGCACGTGAAGGGTAAGGAAAACCGGGTGGTAGATGCCTTAAGTAGGAAGCTGCATTGTGTTTATGAGCTTTACTATAATCAGCTTGAATGCAAATTCTTTGATCAAGTAAAAGAGGAAGCACAAAATTATCCTAAATATCAATTCCTATGGAAACAAATGGAGGAGGCCAGAAAGCAAGGAAACACTTTTGATTATGGAGTTAGTAAAGAACAAATTCTAAACTTTAGAGGAAATATTTATATACCAAACTGTGTGGATCTAAAGGAGCTAATCATTAATGAATATCATCGAAGTAATTATGCAGGACACTCAGGATACCAAAAAATGTTAACTGTTATTAGAAAAATATATTTCTGGCCTAGTATGCGTAGAAAAATTGTTGAATAATTAAAAAAATGTTTGGAGTGTCAACAGGTCAAGGTGGAGCATTGACATCCCGCAGGATTGTTGCAGTCCATATTGGTACCTGAATGGAAGTGGCAGGTCATATCCCTAGACTTCATTACAGATTTACCACGGTAAAAAAGACACAATGAATCCATTATGGTGGTAATCGACAAGTTGAGTAAGTCTACACATTTTATACCTGTATAGTCTACTTACAAGACTGTACAGATAGCCAATATTTTTATGAGAGAAATATTTAGACTGCACGACATTCCAAAGACTCTTATTTCAGACGGAGATGTGAAGTTCTTTTCAGCATTATGGAAAACTTTGTTTACTGGTCTGGGGACCCAAATAAACTTTAGCACTGCTTATCATCCCCAGACGGATGGTCAAACAGAGTGGGTAAGCCTAGTTTTGGAAGACATGTTGTGCATGTACGTGATGCAACAATCAACTAAATGGGAAGAGTATTTACACCTGGTTGAATTTTCTTATAACAATGGCTATCAGAAGTCCCTTAAGATGAGTCCTTTCGAAGCTCTATATGGGAGACAATGTCGCACACCCATAAATTAGAGCAGCCTCGAAATGAAACTAATGTTTGGATAAAAAATGTTGGCTAAAATGGAATCGAAGGTAAAGAAGATCAGACAAAACTTGAAAGCTGCACAAGATCGACAGAAGATATATGCAGATAAGAAGAGGACTTATCGAGAATTCGAAGTGGGTGATCATGTGTATGTGAGGATCAAACCCAAAAAGAGTACCTTGAGGTGGGTCTCTTGTGCCAAGTTGACCCCCAGGGTCTGTGGACCCTTCCAAATTTTGGAAAGGGTAGAACCTATTGCATATCGGTTGGCTTTACCCGGCCACATTCGAATACACAATATGTTTTGTGTGTCCATGTTAAAGTGATATGTGCATGACCCGAAGCACGTAATTCACTGGAAGAATATTCAAGTAAGATAGAAATAGAAAATCCTAACTTGAATCATGAATTCTTTATGAAAATTTGACAGGAAACTTTGCAGTTTGTAGTTAGAGCCGGACGACGAGTTTCTAGTCGAGCCTCAATGCATACTCGATAGGAGAGAAATTATGCTCCGGAAGCAAGTCATCACCCAGGTTAAAGTGCAGTGGAAGCACTTCAGCCCGGATGAAACTACTTGGGAAGACGAGGGATTTGTGTGCGAGGCTTACCCAGAGCTATTTTTTGAGTTGGAGTGAAACACCAAGGACGGTGTTACTTCTAGGGGGAGAAGTTGTAACAGCTGAATTTGGCATTAACTAGTTGTTAACTAGTAATCTGACATTTTAATTATTATTTATTTTTAAAAGAAAACTAAGACAATTATCATTTATGGAAAAGTTATTTATTTTTTTATTTGGAAATAAATTTGGTTATGGAAAGTGGTTCCATAAAAAGTAAAAGCGCTGATGGTAAAAGTATTCCAAGAACTGAAGGTTGGTTGGATAGTTTGAACAACTACCTGCTCCTCTGAGGATAAGAGGCATATCCAGTGATGAATAGGGGTTATGTTCAGATACTGAGGAAGAGAGTGTGAAATTTTCTAGATATGGTACAGACCAGTGGAAATCACTCAGCGTTCTTGAGAGTTTCTAGTACTGATTGGACAAGGGTCCTGAGGTCACAACAGAAAACTAATGTCAACTGGTACCTCTCAGGAGTGGAGCACGGTGGCAACAGGAGGACATAATTGCCTCTCTTGAAGGTTGGGAGGAACATCATCAGCAGTGTTCACATTCAGATAAGTTACTGATAATTTTTGGTATTTTAAATATATAGGAACATTACTATGAGATTTGTACACATGTGTGTGTTGTTTATTGTGGTGAACTTTGCAAATTAATTCTAGGAATTGATAAGTTAACTGTAGAATAATTATTGTTATAACTCAAGGAAAAGTACTAATGGGCAACCTAGTAATACAGTGACGACATGCGTTAATATGTATAATAAAGCAGTAGTTTCCATTACCTAAATTGAATATATATATATATATATATATATATATATATATATATATATATATATATATATATAAAGAGGAATTTAACTTGAGGAATAAGATATATGAACTACTGTTACAAATTGTACAATTCAAAGTGTATAGGAGAATTATAAAACCCTGCTGGACTTGTCTAAACCCTTAAGGAGCTAATTGTCGATTCTAGGTATGAGGAGAGCCTCAACCTAGAATTCGTCGTTGCTCGATGCCTAACTATACACGGACAAGAAAACAAGTGGTCTGGTCACCAGCATGTAGAAAAGAGGAATCTGTGTAGGTAAACTTAAATGAATATAACACTGCGAATTTTAAGCCAACTAATTCATTTCTAGAACTATAATGCTATTCCATAAACATCCACTGTACAAGCGTAAGTTGAGTAAAACAAATACATTTAAATATGACCAAGTAGTTACAGAAAATTCATCTAGCCAGAGGCTCGGGTACATCACGGTAAACAATTAACATGAGAGCATAGGTAAATAAATATTCGTGCATGTATATAAACCAACTACCATGGTGCATATAAAATAAATCTGTATGAATAAACCAGATGACTGCATATAACCGGAGTTCTCCAAATAGAAATATATTACAGTATTTC
Source organism: Pinus albicaulis (assembly GCA_034641835.2). NCBI lineage: Eukaryota > Viridiplantae > Streptophyta > Pinopsida > Pinales > Pinaceae > Pinus > Pinus albicaulis. The sequence continues at coordinate 590,415,256 of CM076584.1, read as the reverse complement.
AATTGTAAGAAGTAAATACGAATGGTTGAATACTTTCTTTGAAATTTAGACTATCATATTAAATCTAGTTTCTTCGTCCATTATAATAATTCATACAAGAAAATTCGGAAAGCCAACTAAGAATGAAGGAGTTAAATCCAAGAGGAAAACCCGCTATATATTTACACAAAAATTCTAGTAAAAACATTATTGTGTCAAAACCATAGATTAGCAAGTAAATGAGCAACTACGAGCTCACTACTTAAGTTATACTGAATTAAGACCCTAAATACAGTAAGCCTAACAACAAGTTTCATAACTCGTCGGCGTGAAGAAAGGAAATCCATGCGGAAAAGCGATTCACCAAGCAAATATCTGGAGTGGAGGGGAAGCGCGGTATTGTTAGTTGGGAATCCGACAATTAAACTCAACAACCAAACCCAGTTGTTTTGGAAGGGGAGTACCTGCAAAACCAGCAAGGAAGTAAACAAATATATGTATTGGAACGAAAAATGATTAAGACAACTTAAACTCAGAATGGTTAAATAACAAACCCTTTACGGGATATTTACCTAGAATTTTATGAGCTCTCCCGATGATGATGAACGACAACCTGTAGAGGAGCGAAACATAACCTCGTCAACAGAGAATTATGAGTTAAATTTATTAATTAAGAAAAAATGTGAATCTAAGAGCTGAATCTTGAAAG